>JAJUPC010000176.1:0-659965 GCA_023614405.1 Avena insularis | reverse complement strand
ATCACCACATGTGTGTGTTCTTTTCATAAGCCACTAGAGTCATTGCATGTGTGTTCTTTTCATAAACCACATGGATCCACGAGTTCATTCATGTGTGTTCTTTTCATAAACCACATGGATCCACCAGTCATCATTGCATGTGTGTTCTTTTCACTAAACCACATGTAGATTCACCCAATGTCATTGCTGCGTGTGTTTCTTTTTCATAAACCACATCACAGGGGGTCATTGCGTGTGTGTTTACATTCATCAACCACATGGATCCCGCGAGTGTCATTGCATTTGTGTTTGCTTTTTCACCAAACCACATGGATCCACGGTGTCATTGCATGTTATGTTCTTTTTCATAAACCACATCTAGGGAGTCCTTTGCATGTGTGTTTCTTTTTCATAAACCACCACTAGAGTCATTGCATGTGTGTTGTTTTCATAAACCCACATATATGGATCCACTAGAGTTCATTGCGTAAATGTGTGTTATTCTCCTAAGAAAGCCACCCTTTAGAGTTCATTTGCATCTTGTGTTCTTTTGATAAACCACATGGATCCACTAGTGTCCCCTTTGCATATGTGTGTTCTTTTCATAAACCACCACTAGAGTCATTGCATATGTGTTTCTTTTTCATAAACCACATGGATCCACCATGGTGTCATTGCATGTGTGTTATTTTCATAAACCAGCATCGATCACACTAGAGTTCATTAATATTAGTGTGTTCTTTTCACTAAACCACATGGATCCACCGGTCATCATTGCATGTGTGTTCTTTCGTAAACCACCACTAGAATCTGTTGCATATGTGTGCTTTTTGATAAACCACATGGATCCACCAAATGTCATTGCATGTGTGTTATTTTCATAAACCACCACTAGAGTCATCGCATGTGTGTTCTTTTCATAAACCACTTTTCTAGGTCATTGCATGTGTGTTGTTTCATAAACCACATGGATCTACCAGTGTCTGTGCATTGCATGTGTTGCCCCATAACCACATGGATGCACTGGAGTTCAATACGTAACCTGTGTTCTTTCATAAACCATGTGGATCCACCAATGTGGTTGGATGTGTGTTATTTCACCATAAACCACCACTATAGTCATTGCATGTGTGTTCTTTTTCACCAAACCACATGGATCCACCAGTGTCATGTGCATGTGTGTTCTTTTCACCAAACCCACATTGATCACTAGAGTTCATTGCATGTGTATGTTCTATTTCATAAACCCCATGGATCCACTAGTGTCATTGCATGTGTGTTATTCTTTCATAAACCACCACTAGAGTCATTGCATGTGTGCTCTTTTCATAAACCACATGTGGATCCACCATTATCATTTGCACATGTGTGTTCTTTTCATAAATACCACCACTAGATTCATTGCATTTGTGTTTATTTTCCATAAACCACATGGATCCACGATTAACCATTGCATGTGTGTTCTTTTCATAAACCACATGGGCGCACTACTGATTCCAATGCATGGCCTTGTGTTCTTTTCGCCACCAAACCCACATGGATCCACCAGTGTCATTGGATGTGTGTTTCTTTTTCATAAAAAGACCACTAGAGTCATTGCATGTGTGTTCTTTTCACCAAACCACATGGATCTCACTAGTGTCTTGGCATGTGTGTTTGTTTTTCACTAAAGCCACCACTGAGAGTCATTGCATGTTAATGTTCTTTCCATAAACCACATGGATCCACTAAGTGTCATTGCATGTATGTTCTTTTCATAAACCACATGTGGATCCACTAGAGGTTCATTCATGTGTGTTCTTTTCATAAACCACATGGATACACCGATTATCAGATTCGATGTGTGTTTCTTTTCCTCCAACCACATGGATACACTAGTGTCATTGCATAATGTGTTCTTTTGATAAACCACATGTAGAGTTCATTGAATGTGTGTTCTTTTCATAAATACACATGGATCCACCAGTTGTCATTGCATGTGTGTTCTTTTCATAAAACCACATGTGAGAGTCTATTGAATGTGTGTTCTTTTCATAAACCACATGGATCCCACGAGTGTCATTGGATGTGTGTTCTTTTTCATAAAGCTACCTTTGGAGTCATTGCATGTCCTTCTTTTCATAAACCACATGGATCCACTAGTGTCATTTGCATGTGTGTTGTGGCTTCATAAACCACCACTAGAGTCATTGCATGTGTTATTTCTTTCCATAAACCACATGGATCCACTGAGTGTCATTTGCATGTGTGTTCTTTTCCTAAACCACCTGGATCACTAGAGTTCATTTCAAGTGTGTTCTTTTCATAAACCACATGGATCCACAGTGTCATTGGATGTGTTGTCTTTATGCTAAGCCATGGATCCACAGTTCATTCATGTGTGTTCTTTTTCATAAACCACATGGATCCACCGGTGTCATTGCATGTGTGTGTTCTTTTCATAAACCACATGGATTCACCAATGTCATTGCATATGTGTGTTCTTTTCATAAACCACATCACAGAGTCATTGCGTGTGTGTTCACATTCATCAACCACATGGATCCACGAGTGTCATTGCATTTGTGTTCTTTTTCATAAACCACATGGATCCACCGGTGTCATTGCATGTACTGTTCTTCTTTCATAAACCCACATCTAGAGTCACTTTGCCATGTGTGTTCTTTCATAAAACCACCACTAGAGTCATTGCATGTGTGTATTTGTTTTCATAAACACACATATGGATCCACTAGAGTTCATTGCATGTGTATTATTCTCCTAAACCACCACTAGGTTCATTGCATACATGTTCTTTTTTGATAAACCACATGGATCCACTAGTGTCACTACATGTGTGTTCTTTTCATAAACCACCACTAGAGAGTCATTTGCATATGTGATTTCTTTTTAATAAACCACATGGATCCACCAGTGTCATTGCATGTGTGTTTATTTTCATAAACCACATTGATCCACTAGAGTTCATTGCATGTGTGTTTCTTTTCATAAACCACATGAGATCCACCAGTGTCATTGCATGTGTGTTCTTTTTCGTAAACCACCACTAGAATCATTGCATATGTGTGCTTTTGATAAGCCACATGGATCCACCAATGTCATTGCATGTGTGTGTTCTTTTCATAAACCACCACTAGAGTCAGCTGCATGTGTGTTCTTTTCACCAAACCACCACTAGAGTCATTGCATGTGTGTTATTTTCCATAAACCACATGGATCCACCAGTGTCATTGCATGTGTGTTCTTTACATAAACCACATGGGTACGCACTAGAGAGTTCAATGTCATGTGTGTTCTTTTTGCCATAAACCATGGATCCACCAATGTCATTGGATGTGTGTTATTTCATAAACCACCACTACAGTCATTGCATGTGTGTTCTTTTCATAAACCACATGGATCCACCAGTGTCATTGCATGTGTTCTTTTCATAAACCACATTGATCCACCAGAGTTCATTGCATGTATGTTCTTTTCATAAACCCCCATGGATCCACTGGTGTCATTGCATGTGTGTTCTTTTCATAAACCACCACAAGAGTCATTGCATGTGTGTGCTCTTTCATAAACCACATGGATCCTACCATTATCATTGCATGTATGTTCTTTTCATAAACCCACCACTAGATTCATTGCATTTGTATTTATTTTCATAAACCACATGGATCCACCAGTGTCATTGCATGTGTGTTCTTTTCACCAAACCACATGGGCCTTACTTGCTGATTCAATGCATGTGTGTTCTTTCATAAACTCCCACATGGATCCACGAGTGTCATTGGATGTGTGTTCTTTTCATGCAAACACCACTAGAGTCATTGCATGTGTGTTCTTTTCATAAACCACATGGATCCACTAGTGTCTTGGCATGTGTTGTGTTTCATAAACCACACCACTAGAGTCATTGCATGTGTGTTCTTTCCATAAACCACATGGATCCACTAGTGTCATTGCATGTGTGTTCTTTTAATAAACCACATGGATCCACAAGTGTCATTCGATGTGTGTTCTTTTCCTCAACCACATGGATACACTAGTGTCATTGCATATGTGTTCTTTGATAAACCCACATGTAGAAGTTCATTGAATGTGGTCTTTTCATAACCACATGGATCCACAGTGTCATTGCATGTGTGTTCTTTTCATAAACCACATGTAGAGTCTATTGAATGTGTATTCTTTTCATAAACCCACATGGATCCACAGTGTCATTGGATGTGTGTTCTTTTCATAAACCACCACTGGAGTCATTGCATGTCCGTTCTTTTTCATAAACCACATGGATCCACTAGTGTCATTGCATGTGTGTTGTCTTCATAAACCACACTAGAGTCATTGCATGTGTGTTCTTTCCATAAACCACATGGATCCACTAGTGTCATTGCATGTGTTCTTTTCTAAACCACCTGGATCCACTAGAGTTCATTCAAGTGTGTTCTTTTCATAAACCACATGTATCCAGCAGTGTTCTTTGCATGTGTGTTATTTCCTATAAACCACATGGGCCTTTTCTGATTCAATGCATGTGTGTTCTTTACATAAACCACATGGATCCACCAGTGTCATTGGACGTGTGTTCTTTTCATAAACACCACTAGAGTCATTGCATGTGTTCTTTCATAGCGACATGGATCCACTAGTGTCTTGGCATGTGTGTTGTTTCATAAGCCACCACTAGAGTCATTGCATGTGTGTTCTTTCCATATACCACAATGATCCACTAGTGTCATTGCATGTGTGTTCTTTTCATAAACCACATGGATCCACTGGCGTTCATTCATGTGTGTTCTTTTCATAAACCACATGGATCCACAGTGTCATTACGATGTGTGTTCTTTTTCCTCGGCCATGGATACACTAGATGTCATTGCATGTGTGTGTTCTTTTGATAAACCACATGTTGGAGTTCATTGAATGTGTGTTCTTTTCATAAACCACATGGATCACCAGTGTCATTGCATGTGTGTTCTTTTCATAAACCACATGTAGAGTCTATTGAATGTGTGTTCTTTTCATAAACCACATGGATCCACAGTGTCATTGGATGTGTGTTATTTTCATAAACCACCTGCTTTGGAAGTCATTGCATGTCCGTTCTTTTCACTTAAACCACATGGATCCACTAGTGTGTCATTGCATGTGTGTTGTCTTCATAAACCACCACTAGAGTCATTGCATGTGTGTTCTTTCCATAAACCACATGGATCCACTAGTGTCATTGCATGTGTGTTCTTTTCCTAAACCACCTGGAACCACTAGAGTTCATTCAAGTGTGTTCTTTTCATAAACTCCCACATGGATCCACCAGTGTCATTGGATGTGTTTGTCTTTTCCTAAACCATGGATCCACCAGAGTTCATTCATGTGTGTTCTTTTCATAAACCACATGGATCCACAGTGTCATTGCATGTATGTTCTTTTCATAAACCATGGATTCACCAATGTCATTGCCGCGTGTGTTCTTTTCATAAACCACATCTAGAGTCATTCGTGTGTGTTCTATTCATCAACCACATGGATCCACAGTGTCATTGCATTTGTGTTCTTTTCATAAACCACATGGATCCACAGTGTCATTGCATGTCTGTTCTTTTCATAAACCCACATCTAGAATCCTTTGCATGTGTGTTCTTTCATAAACCACCACTAGAGTCATTGCATGTGTGTTGTTTCCTCAAGCCACATATGGATCACTAGAGTTCATTGCATGTGTGTTATTCTCCTAAACCACACTAGAGTTCATTGCATCTGTGTTCTTTTGATAAACCATGGATCCACTAGTGTCCTTTGCATGTGTGTTCTTTTCATAAACCACCACTAGAGGCATTGCATATGTGTTCTTTTCATAAACCACATGGATCCACACTGGGTGTCATTGCATGTGTGTTATTTTCATAAACCACATTGATCCCACTAGAGTTCATTGCATGTGTGTTCTTTTCATAAACCATGGATCCACCAGTGCATTGCATGTGTGTTCTTTTCATGAAACCACCACTAGAATCATTGCATATGTGTGCTTTTTGATAAACCACATGGATCCACCAATGTCATTGCATGTGTGTTCTTTTCACCAAAACCACCACTAAGAGTCATTGCATGTGTGTTCTTTTCATAAACACCATAGAGTCATTGCATGTTGTGTTATTTTCATAAACCATGGATCCACCAGTGTCATTGCATGTGTGTTTCTTTACATAAACCACATGGATGCTAGAGTTCAATGCATGTGTGTTCTTTTCATAAACCACATGGATCCACCAATGTCATTGGATGTGTGTTTATTTTCATCAGCCACCACTACCCCAGTCATTGCATGTGTGTTGTTCTTTTCATAAACCATGGATCCCACCAGTGTCATTGCATGTGTGTTCTTTTCATAAACCATTGATCCACTAGAGTTCATTGCATGTATGTTCTTTTCATAAACCCCATGGATCCACTAGTGTCATTGCATGTGTGTTCTTTTCATAAACCACCACTAGAGTCATTGCATGTGTGATCTTTTCATAAACCACATGGATCCACCAGTATCATTGCATGTGTGTTCTTTTCATAAACCACCACTAGATTCATTGCATTTGTGTTATTTTCATAAACCACATGGATCCACCAGTGTCATTGCATGTGTGTTCTTTTCATAAACAACATGGGCCTTTTCTGATTCAATGCATGTGTGTTCTTTTCATAAACCACATGGATCCACCAGTGTCATTGGATGTGTGTTCTTTTCATAAACACCACTAGCTTCATTGCATGTTTGTTCTTTTCATAAACCACATGGATCCACTAGTGTCTTGGCATGTGTGTTGTTTTCATAAACCACCACTAGAGTCATTGCATGTGTGTTCTTGCCATAAACCACATGGATCCACTAGTGTCATTGCATGTGTGTTCTTTTCATAAACCACATGGATCCACCAGTGTCATTCGATGTGTGTTCTTTTCCTCAACCACATGGATACACTAGTGTCATTGCATGTGTGTTCTTTTGATAAACCACATGTAGAGTTCATTGAATGTGTGTTCTTTTCAAAAACACAATGGATCCACAAGTTTCATTGCATGTGTTCTTTTCATAAACCACATGTAAATTATTGAATGTGTGTTCTTTCATAAACCACATGGATCCACAGTGTCATTGGATGTGTGTTCTTTTTCATAAACCACCACTGGAGTCATTGCATGTCAGTTCTTTTCATAAACCACATGGATCCACTAGTGTCATTGCATGTGTGTTGTCTTCATAAACCAGCACTAGAGTCATTGCATGTGTGTTTCTTTCCATAAACCACATGGATCCACAGTGTCATTGCATGTGTGTTCTTTTCCTAGCCACAGATCCACTAGAGTTCATTCAAATGTGTTATTTTCATAAACCACATGGATCCACCGGTGTCATTGCATGTGTGTTATTTTCATAAACCACATGGGCCTTTTACTGATTCAATGCATGTGTGTTCTTTTCATAAACCACATGGATCCACAGTGTCATTGGACGTGTGTTCTTTCATAAACACCACTAGAGTCATTGCATGTGTGTTCTTTTCATAAACCACATGGATCCACTAGTGTCTTGGCATGTGTGTTGTTTTCATAAACCACCACTAGAGTCATTGCATGTGTGTTCTTTGCCTCAACCACAATGATCCACTAGTGTCATTGCATGTGTGTTCTTTTCATAAACCACATGGATCCACAAAGTTCATTCATGTGTGTTCTTTTCATAAACCACATGGATCCACAGTGTCATTCGATGTGTGTTCTTTTCCTCAACCACATGGATACACTAGTGTCATTGCATGTGTGTTCTTTTGATAAACCACATGTTGAGTTCATTGAATGTGTGTTCTTTTCATAAACCACATGGATCCACCAGTGTCATTGCATGTGTGTTCTTTTCATAAACCACATGTAGAGTCTATTGAATGTGTGTTCTTTTCATAAACCACATGGATCCACGAGTGTCATTGGATGTGTGTTATTTTCATAAACCACCACTGGAGTCATTGCATGTAGTTCTTTTCATAAACCACATGGATCCACTAGTGTCATTGCATGTGTGTTGTCTTCATAAACCACCACTAGAGTCATTGCATGTGTGTTCTTTCCATAGCCACATGGATCCACTAGTGTCATTGCATGTGTTCTTTTCCTAAACCACAGGGACCACTAGAGTTCATTCAAGTGTGTTCTTTTCATAAACCACATGGATCCACCAGTGTCATTGGATGTGTTGTCTTTTCCTAAACCACATGGATCCACCAGAGTTCATTCATGTGTGTTCTTTTCATAAACCACATGGATCCACCAGTGTCATTGCATGTGTGTTCTTTTCATAAACCACATGGATTCACCAATGTCATTGCTGCGTGTGTTCTTTTCATAAACCACATCTAGAGTCATTGCGTGTGTGTTCTATTCATCAACCACATGGATCACAGTGTCATTGCATTTGTGTTCTTTCATAAACCACATGGATCCACCAGTGTCATTGCATGTCTGTTCTTTTCATAAACCACATCTAGAGTCACTGCATGTGTTCTTTCATAAACCACCACTAGAGTCATTGCATGTGTGTTGTTTTCATAAACCCATATGGATCCACTAGAGTTCATTGCATGTGTGTTATTCTCCTAACCCACCACTAGAGTTCATTGCATCTGTGTTCTTTTGATAAATCAACCACTAGAGTCATTGCATGTGTGTTCTTTTCATAAACCACATATGGATCCACTAGAGTTCATTGCATGTGTGTTATTCCCCTAAACCACCACTAGAGTTCATTGCATGTGTTCTTTTCATAAACCACATGGATCCACCAGTGTCATTGCATGTGTGTTATTTTCATAAACCACATTGATCCACTAGAGTTCATTGCATGTGTGTTCTTTTAATAAACCACATGGATCCACTAGTGTCATTGCATGTGTGTTCTTTTCATAAACCACCACTAGAGTCATTGCATATGTGTGCTTTTCACCAAACCACATGGATCCACGATGAATCATTGCATGTGTGTTCTTTTCATAAACCACCACTAGAGTCATTGCATGTGTGTTTATTTTCATAAACACATGGATCCACAGATGTCATTGCATGTGTGTTCTTTACATAAACAACATGGATGCACTGAGTTCAATGCATGTGTGTTCTTTCATAAACCATGAATCCACCAGTGTCATTGGATTTGTGTTCTTTTCATTAACCACCACTACAGTCATTATATGTGTTCTTTTCATAAACCACGTGGATCCACTAGTGTCATTGCATGTGTGTTCTTTCATAAGCCACCACTAGAGTCATTGCATGTGTTCTTTCCATAAACCACATGGATCCACGAGTGTCATTGCATGTGTTTTTTCTTAAACCACATATGGATCCACTAGAGTTCATTTGCATGTGTGTTCTTCTCCTAAACCACCATTAGAGTTCATTGCATGTGTGTTCTTTTGATAAACCACATGGATCCACTAGTATCACTACATGTGTGTTCTTTTCATAAACCACCACTAGAGTCATTGCATGTGGGTTCTTTTCATAAACCACATGGATCCACCCCTGTCATGGCATGTGTGTTCTTTCATAAACCACATTGATCCACTAGAGTTCATTGCATGTGTGTTCTTTTCATAAACCACATGGATCCACTAGTGTCATTGTTGGAGATATGCCCAAGGGGCAATAATAAAAGTGGTTATTATTATATCTTTGTGTTTTATGATGAATGTTTTCATCCCATGCTATAATTGTATTATAAGGAAACACCAATACATGTGTGTTTTGTAAACATAAAAGGAGTCTAGTAGCCTCTTATTGAACTAGCTTATTGATTAATAGATGATCATGCTTCAGTTTCTGATCATGGACATTGGATGTCATTAATAACAAGGTCATATCATTAGGATAATTATGTGATGGACACACACCCATAGTAAGTGTAGCATAAGATCAAGTCATTTAGTCTGTATTGCTACAAGCTTTCAAATGCATAGTAACCTAATCCTTCGAACATGAGGTTTTGTTAATCACCATCAGGATGGGTGCTTTGATGACATCGAGCACCGCTTAAATGGCCCCGGGTGGTTATAAAGGTGTCATTGGGTATTACGAAAGTATGTGTTGAAGCGCATGGACCAAGATTGGGATTTTTCCATCCATATGATGGATAGATATGCTCTGGGCCCTCTCGGTGGAATGTCATCTAGTTAGCTTGCAAGCATGTGACCAAGGTTTGATGCTGTTTAGGTAGATATGGAATATCGTTGGAGGCCGAATGTTGTTCAGAGTCTCGGATTGGATCTGGGACATCACGGGAGATCCGAATTGTGGGAGAATGAGATTCATATAATGGAGATCATTTCTAGGTTGGGAAATGTTAAAGTGTTTATATGGGGGGTTCTAGAAGGTTTGAGTGTTCGGAAAGTTCCGAAGGTTAGTGGACTTTACTTGAAAACCAAGAAAGGAAAAGGGAGACTTGGGGGAAGGCTCCGTCCCCCTCCCATGTCTTGCTTGACCCTAGGAGGTGGGCCTAGGGGTGGGAACCTAGGCAGCACCTCCCTCTATATATATAGGGGTGGGCGCCACCCCTTGCCCCCTCCACTCTTGCCCTAGCACTCTCCTCCTCCTTGGCTCTTGCTCGGGCTTAGGCGAAGCCCTGCAGAAATTCTCTACTCCACCACCACTGCCCGTCGTCTTTGGGATTCAAGTGGAGAGATCTACCTCCTGCTCGCTTCGCTAGAAGGGAGAGGAAGGTCTGCATCGACTCCTTGCCGTGTGACCGAGGCTGCCGAGGCCGGCTTGGGAGCAGCCGGGAAGGATCGTCTACTCGATCTTGAGATCGGCAAGTGATCATCTACATCAACCGCGAGATTGATCTACGCACAAGGCTTCCGGATCTACAAGGTTAGTACGGATCTATCTCGTTGCACATGTCTAATAGATTAGATCTTGGCTTTTATCTAGATTAGATCTGGGTTTTGTTCGTTCTTCTTGGTAGAAATTTTTGTTTTTCCATGCTCTGAACCCATCGATTAGTATCGAGCCGTTAATACATCTGTCGTGGATCTGTTACGAGTAGAACACAATGGTTTTGTGGGCGTTGGTGCTCGTGCCATCTTTGCTTTGTGTACTTTGCATCTTGCGGTATGTAGGATGAGCGGCTCTGCTAACCTTACATGTCATCACATGAGACTTGCTCCATGCTTGGCGTGTAACTTGCTTTGCACAAGTGGCTTTGCGGGTGTCTGTCTCTCCCATCATAGTATAGATCCAATTTACACTTTGTACTTGATAGCACTTGTATCAACGTTGTGGTTCAGTTTTGTAGGGAAGATCCGTTCTTATTCGAAAGCCCCAAACCACGTAAAACATGCAAAGAAAGTTAGAGGCTTCTAACTTGTTTTTGCAGGGGTTTTGTGATGTGATATGGCCATCCTATGATTGTGATTATATTTGATGTATGCAATGATCCTTGTTGTAATATGGCCGTGGCCGGGAGAACTAATGGTTGTCTTTAATTCTTTAAGACCTACGTGTCTATTCATCTTGTAATAGCTTTATTCCAAGTAGTTGTAATAGTTGCTAGTGATGATGGACAACCATGAAGCGGCGCCTTGACCTTGGCCTTAATCTTTGATGATGGGGATCATGTCCGTGCTTTGGAGATGGAGATCAAAGGCATAGAAGAAAGGGCCATATCATATCACACTAATTATGAATTACTGTGATGTTAATCCTTTATGCATCTTGTATTGCTTAGATGTGATGGTAGCATTATAAGATGATCCCTCTCACTAAATATCAAGTAATAAAGTGTTAGTCCTTAGTTGGCACCGTTGCTAAGACTCGTTGTTTGAAGCATCGTGATGATCGAATGTGATAGATTCTCACGTGTGCATACAAGCAGGTGCAAGCGAATTTGCACATGCGGAAACTAAGGTTAATCTTGCGAGCCTAGCATGTCTGGACATGGTCACGGAACACGGAATACCGAAAGGTAGGCATGAGTCATATAAATGATATGATGAACATGAAGATTTCTGGCCGATGAAACTACATCTTCTCTCGTAGGCCAGAAGATCGGACTTGGTGTAGTGGATTTGGTTCATGTAATCACTAAGACAATGTGAGGATGTTGTTTTGAGTGGAGTTCACCTGAATTAATTTAAAATTAAAATTGAACTCAATTTATCATGAACTTAGTCTAAACTACTTGCAAATTTGTTGTAGATTCTGTTGAACCTCTCCATCAATTTCAATGCGTTCCTAGAAAGAAAAGCTTAGAACAATGGAAGCAACTTCACGGTGGCTCAGTGGACTGAAGTGTCCTCAAGACTGGTCGGATGACCTATGTGCTCGAAGCACCGCTAGGTGACCCTGCGGTGCCACCGATGGCGTAAAGAATGTTTCGCCACTCGGAAAAATCACTACTCCACGATTCGATGTGCATCACATGCGGTTTAAGCGAAGCTTCAGAAGTGCTTTGAGCACCACGACCGTTCGAGATCATTAAGGAGCTCGGGCTGATTTTTGGGACTCGCGGTAGTGGAGAAATATGAGGCCTCCGAAAAGTTCATTAACTATAAGATGGAAGAGGGTAGCTCGTTGGCGACACGTGCTCACCATGTGCAGACGCAAACAAGATCCAAGAGTTGGGGATAACGATTCCTAATGAGTTAGGGATTCACGTGTCCTCAATCTTTGCCGCAAGTTATAAGAACTTTGTGATGAACTATAATACCTTTGCATGAACAAGGCGTTGCACAACTATCGTCCATCTTTGGCGCTGAAGTGGAGATAAAGAAGGAGCACAGTGTTGATGGTTAATAATACCACCAATTTCAAGAAAAGGGCAAGCCTAAGAACAAGGGCAGCTTCAAGAAGGCGACAAGAAAGGCTGCCTTTTTGCTAAGAAGCCCAAGGCTGGTCTAAGCACAGCCCAATAACTTCTCTTTGCAAAGTCTTGGTCCTTTGGGCGTAAGCGCCCCAAGTACTGGCGGATCTAAGAATGGCAACATCAAGAAGAAAGGTATATCGATATACACGTTATTCATGTGTATTTACTAAGTGTCGTAGTAGTGCACAGGTATTTGATCTTTGGTTCGGTTGCTCATATTTGTAACTTTCGAAATAGGAGGCTGCGGAATAAGGCCCGGCAAGAGACGAGGTGATGATGCACATTGGAAATGGATCCAAGGTTGATGTGATCACCGTCGGCACGCTCCCTCTACATCTACCTTCGGGATTAGATTGAAATTTGAATAATTGTTATTTGGTGCCTGCGTTAAGCATGAACATTATATCTGGATCTTGTTTATTCGAGGCAGTTTACTCTTTTAAGTCCAAGAATAAGGTTGTTAGATTTATATGAGTAATATATTTTATGGTAATGCACCTGAGATGAATGGTTTATTCTTCTTTGAATCTCGATAGTAGTGATACACATGTTCACAACATAGATGCTAAGCGAACAAAATTGAATGGTAATTCTACATACATGTGGTCTTTGTCGTCTTGGTCTCACATTGGAGTAGGCGTGAAGAAACTCCATTACGATGGACTTCTTGAATCACTTGATTTTGAATCACTTGAAAGATCTGAAGCATGTCTAATGGGAAAAATGACTAAGACTCCATTCTCTTGTATAATGGAAGCGAGCTCTGAACTTATTGGAAATAATACATACCGATGTATGCGGTCCAATGAGTGTAGCAGCGATAGTGAATATCGTTATGTTCTCACTTTCACGGATGACTTAAGTATATATGGGTATGTCTACTTTATGAAACATAAGTCCAAAACTTTCGAGAAGTTTAAAGAATTTCAATGTGAAGTGGAAAAATCATCGTAACAACAAGATTAAGTTTATAATGTTACGACAGCGGAGGTGAATATCTAAGTTATGAGTTTGGCATGCATTTAAAGAAATGTGGAATACTTTCATATTGGCACACATGGGGAACACCACAGCGTAATGGTGTGTCCGAGCGTCCGTGTCAGAACTCTCTTAGATATGGTTCGGTCATGATGTCTCTTCTGATTTACCGCTGTCGTTTTGGGGCTATGCATTGAGGCGAGCGCATTTACTTTAAATAGGGCACCATCTAAATCCGTTGAAAGCGACACCGTACGAATTGTGGTTTGGAAAGAAACCTAAGTTATGCGTTCCTTAAAGTTTGGGTTAAAGCATATGTAAAGAATTTACAACCTGATAAGCTTGAACCCAAAGAGGAGAAATGTGTCTTCATAGGATACCCTAAAGAAACAATTGGGTATACCTTCTATCATAGATCAGAAGGCAAAGTTTTCATTGCCAAGAATGGATCCTTTCTAGAGAACGAGTTTCTCTCAAAGGAAGTGACTGGAAGGAAAGTAGAACTCGACGAGGTTATTGAACCTTCTCTCGGAGTTGAGGTAAGCATGACCGGAAGATTTTTTATGCGCCTACACCAATTGGAGAGGAAGATAATGATGGTGATCATGAAACTGAGCGAAATTCTTTGCTGAACCTCGCAGTCAACGAGGTTAGTACCACTCTTGATTGGTATGACCACGCCTTGAAACGTCATGTTGGTGGACAACAGCATTGACCTGCGGCGTGTGAAGAAGCTATGGTGAGCCTAGAATTACGACAAATGGCTAGAATCATGAAATCCGAAATGGGATCCATGTACGAAAACCAAGTGTGGACTTTGGTGGACTTCTGGGATGGCCATAAGGGCATCGAGAACAAATGGATTTTCAAGAAAAGCAGATCTTGATGGTAATGTTACCGTCTATAAAGCTCGACTTATAGCCAAAGGGTTCCAGACAAATTCAAGGAGTTGACTACGATGAGACATTCTCACCGATAGCGAAGCTAAAGTCTATGAGGATATTGTTGTAATTGCTGCATATTTCGATTATGAGATTTGGCGGATGGATGTCAAAGCGGCATTTCCTTAATGGTGACATTGAGGAAGAGTTGTATATGGTACAACCCAAGGTTTTGTCGATCCTAGTGATCTTTGACAAGGTATGCAAACTTCAGCTCCATTTATGGACTAAAGCAAGCATCCGGAGTTGGAACGGCGTTTTGATAAAGTAATCAAAAACTTTGGTTATACAAACTTATGGAAGCTTGTATTTACAAGAAAGTGAGTGGGAGCTCTATGGCATTCTGGTACTATATGTAGATGACATATTGTTGATTGGGAATGACATAGAACTTCTTAATAGTGTCAAAGCCTATTTGAATAATAGTTTTTCAATGAAGGATCTTGGTGAGCGGCATATATTCTAGGCATCCAAGATTTATAGAGATAGATCAAGGCGCCTAATAGCGCTTTCTAGAAAGTACATACTTGGACAAAGTTCTAAAGAAGTTTAGAATGGAAGAGAAAGAAAGGGTTAGTGCCCATGTTGTCGGTAAGACCTTGAGTAAGACTCAAAGTCGACTACGAGGAAGAAGATAGAGAAGATGAATAATATTCCTATGCCTCGGCCAAAGGTTCTATCATGTATGCCATCTTGTGTACAAGACGGATATAGCACATGATGTTGGTTTGACTAGCAGGATATCAAAGAGATCTATAATGGAGCCTTTGGACAGTCAAGAATATCCTAAAGTACATAAATAGGACTAAGGATATGGTTCTTTCTTATGGAGGTGATGAAGCGACTTGTTGTAAGCGATTACTGCGATGCTAGTTGGAACACCGATCCGGATATTTCGAAGTCACAGTTTGGATCGTATTTATTTTGAATGGTGCTGTAGTGAGCTGGAGGTGCCAAACAAAGCGTTGTGGCGAAATCTTCAACTCAATCGGAATACATAGCTGCTTGAGCTGCATAAGAAGCCATATGGATGAAGGATTTCATTCTTGAACTTGGCGTGGTTCCTAGTGCGTTGGACCCGATGGCAATCTCTTTGTGACAACACGGTGCCATAGCTAATGCAGGGGAGCCAAGGTCACATAGCAAGCTGAAGCACATCAAGCTACGTTTCCATGCTATTGGCAGTATGTCCAGTGGTGACATAAATATTTGCAAAGTACACACTGATCCGAATGTGGCGGAATCAGATTGACTAAACCTCTCCCTAGAGCAAAGCATGACCAACACTAGAGCATACATGGGTGTTAGCTATATTACCATGTAATCTAGATTATTGACTCTAGTGCAGAGTGGGAGACTGTTGGAATCGCCCAAGAAGCAATAATAAAAGTGGTTATTATTATATCTTTGTGTTTATGATGAATGTTTACATCCCATGCTATAATTGTATTATAAGGAAACACTAATACATGTGTATTTTGTAAACATAAAAGAGTCCCTAGTAAGCCTCTTGTTGAACTAGCTTTGATTAATAGATGATCATGGTTTCCTGATCATGGACATTGGATGTCATTAATAACAGGTCATATCATTAGGAGAATGATGTGATGGACACACACCATAGTAAGTGTAGCATAAGATCCAAGTAATTTGATTATTGCTACAAGCTTTCAAATGCATAGTAACCCTAATCCTTCGACCATGAGGTTATGTTAATCACCATCACCGGATGGGTGCTTTGATGACATCGAGCACGCTTCGTGGCCCAGGTAGTTATAAAGGTGTCATTGGGTATTAAAGTATGTGTTGAGCGCATGGACCAAGATTGGTTTGTCCATCCATATGACGGATAGATAAATATGCTGGAGCCCTCTCGGTGGAATGTCATCTAGTTAGCTTGCAAGCATGTGACTAGGTCACAGGGATGACATAACATGGAGCAGTAAAAGTGCTTGCTCGATGAGGTAGAACTAGGTATGGAGATACCGGCGATCAAACCTCGGATAAGTAGAATATCAGCGTGACAAAGGGAATTAGTTTCGTATGTTAATGGTTCTGCTCGATCATGAAGTCATCGTTGAGTATGTGGAGCGATTATGGATCTCCGGATCCTGGCGATAGTGATTGATCGAAGAGGTGTCTCATCATATCTGCATATTCACGAACCGTGGGGTGACACATAAGGTTAAATCTTGTTGAGTAGGAGATATGGAATGTGCGTTGGAGACCGAATGTTGTTAGTCTCGAATTGGATCACAGGACATCACGAGGAGATCCGGAATTGTTACGTGAATAGAGATTCATATAATGGAATCATTTTCTGGGTTGAAATGTTAGGAGTGTTTATATGAGGGTTCTAGAAGGTTTCGTGTGTTGGAAAGTTCGGGAAGGTTAGTGGACTTTACTTGAAAACCAAGAAAGGAAAAGGGGAGACTTGGGGGAAGGAAACTCCCTCCCCTCTCCTTGTCTTGTGCCCTAGGAGGTGGGCTAGGGGTGGGAACCCTAGGCCGCACCCCTCCTCTCTATATATAGGGGTGGGCGCCACCCCTTGCCCCACTCTTACCCTAGCCGCCTCTCTCCTCCTCCTTGGCTCTGCTTGCTGGCGAAGCCTGCAAATTCTACTCCACCACCACCACCACTGCCTTGCGTCATCTTCTTTGGGATTCGTGGAGATCTACTACCTCTGCTGCTGGAACAGGAGAGGAAGGTCGCGTCGACTCACCGTGTGACTACCAGGCGTTGGGCAGCGTTCCGATTAAAACACTTGCGCCTTGGGAGCCGTGGAAGGATCGTCTACTCGGTCTTGAGATCGGCAAGTGATCGTCTACATCAACCCACGAGATCGATCTCGCACAAGGCTTCAGATCTACAAGGGTTAATGCAGTCTATCTTGTTGCACATGTCTAATAGATTAGATCTTGGCTTTTATCTAGATTAGATCTGGGTTTTGTTTGTTCTTTAGAAATTTTTTGTTTTCCATGCTACGAACCCATCAGTCATTGCATGTGTGTTCTTTTCATAAACCACCACTAGAGTCATTGCATGTGTGTTCTTTTCATAAACCACATGGATCCACCATTGTCATTGCATGTGTGTTCTTTTCATAAACCACCACTAGATTCATTGCATGTGTGTTATTTTCATAAACCACATGGATCCACAGATGTCATTGCATGTGTGTTCTTTTCATAAACCACATGGATGCACTACAGTTCAATGCATGTGTGTTCTTTTCATAAACCACATGGATCCACCAGTGATATTGGATGTGTGTTCTTTTCATAAACCACCACTAGAGTCATTGCATGTGTGTTCTTTTCATAAACCACATGGATCCACTAGTGTCATTGTATGTGTGTTGTTTTCATAAACCACCACTAGAGTCATTGCATGTGTGTTTCTTTCCATAAACCATGGATCCACTAGTGTCATTGCATGTGTGTTCTTTTCATAAACCACATGGATCCACTAGAATTCATTGATGTGTGTTCTTTTCATAAACCACATGGATCCACCAGTGTCATTGGATGTGTGTTCTTTTCCTAAACCACATGGATCCACCAGTGTCATTGCATGTGTGTTCTTTTTCTTAAACCACATGTAGTGGTCATTGAATGTGTGTTATTTTCATATACCACATGGTTCGACCAGTGTCATTGCATGTGTGTTCTTTTCATAAACCACATGTAGAGTTCGTTAAATGTGTGATCTTTTCATAAACCACATGGATCCACCAGTGTCATTGGATGTGTGTTCTTTTCATAAACCACCACTAGAATCATTGCATGTGTGTTCTTTTCATAAACCACATGGATCCACCAGTGTCATTGCATGTGTGTTGTTTTCACAAACCACCACTAGAGTCATTGCATGTGTGTTCTTTGCATAAACAACATGAATCCACTAGTGTCATTGCATGTGTGTTCTTTTCATAAACCACATGGATCCACTAGAGTTCATTCATGTGTGTTATTTTCATAAACCACATGGATCCACCAGTGTCATTGGATGTGTGTTCTTTTCCTAAACCACATGGATCCACCAGTGTCATTGCATGTGTGTTCTTTTCACTAACCACATGTAGAGTTTGTTGAATGTGTGTTCTTTTCATAAACCACATGGATCCACCAGTGTCATTGCATGTGTGTTCTTTACATAAACCACATGGATGCACTAGAGTTCAATGCATGTGTGTTCTTTTCATAAACCACATGGATCCACCAGTGTCATTGGATGTGTGTTCTTTTCATAAACGACCACTACAGTCATTGCATGTGTGTTCTTTTCATAAACCAAATGGATCCACTAGTGTCATTGCCTGTGTGTTCTTTTCATAAACCACCACTAGAGTCATTGCATGTGTGTTCTTTCCATAAACCACATGGATCCACAAGTGTCATTGCATGTGTTTTTTTTCTTAAACCACATATGGATCCACTAGAGTTCATTGCATGTGTGTTCTTCTCCTAAACCACCACTTGAGTTCATTGCATGTGTGCTCTTTTGATAACCCACATGGATCCACTAGTATCACTACATGTGTGTTCTTTTCATAAACCACCACTAGAGTCATTGCATGTGTGTTCTTTTCATAAACCACATGGATCCACCAGTGTCATTGCATGTGTGTTCTTTTCATAAACCACATTGATCCACTAGAGTTCATTGCATGTGTGTTCTTTTCATAAACCACATGGATCGACTAGTGTCATTGCATGTGTGTTCTTTTCATAAACCACCACTAGAGTCATTGCATGTGTGTTCTTTTCCTAAACCACAGGAATCCACCATTGTCATTGCATGTGTGTTATTTTCATAAACCACCACTATATTCATTGCATGTGTGTTATTTTCATAAACCACATGGATCAACCAGTGTCATTGCATGTGTGTTCTTTTCACCAAGCCACATGGGCGCACTACACTTCAATGCATGTGTGTTCTTTTCATAAACCACATGGATCCACAGTGTCATTTGGATGTGTGTTCTTTTCATAAACCACCACTAGAGTCATTGCATGTGTGTTCTTTTCATAAACCACATGGATCCACTAAGTGTCATTGCATGTGTGTTGTTGTTTTAAACCACCACTAGAGTCATTGCATGTGTGTTCTTTCCATAAACCACATGGATCCACTAGTGTCATTGCATGTGTGTTCTTTTCATAAACCACATGGATCCACTAGATTTCATTCATGTGTGTTCTTTTCATAAACCACATGGGTCCACCAGTGTCATTGGATGTGTGTTCTTTTCATAAACCACATGGATCCGATTGTCATTGCATGTGTGTTCTTTTCATAAACCACATGCAGTTCATTGAATGTGTGTTCTTTTCATAAACCATGGATCCACCAGTGTCATTGGATGTGTGTTCTTTTCATAAACCACCACTAGAGTCATTGCATGTGTTCTTTTCATAAACCACATGGATCCACTAGTGTCATTGCATGTGTGTTGTTTTCACAAACCACCACTAAAGTCATTGCATGTGTGTTCTTTACATAAACCACATGGATCCACAAGTGTCATTGCATGTGTGTTCTTTTCATAAACCACATGGATCCACTGAGGATTCATTCATGTGTGTTCTTTCATAAACCACATGGATCCACAGTGTCATTGGATGTGTGTTCTTGTCCTAAACCACATGGATCCACAATGTCATTGCATGTGTGTTCTTTTCATAAACCACATGTAGAGTTCATTGAATGTGTGTTCTTTTCATAAACCACATGGCTCCACCAGTGTCATTGCATGTGTCTTCTTTTCATAAACCACATGGTTTACCAATGTCATTGCGCGTGTGTTCTTTTCATAAACCACATCTAGAGTCATTGCATGTGTGTTCTATTCATAAACCACGTGGATCCCACAGTGTCATTGCATTTGTGTTGTTTCATAAACCACATGGATCCATCATTGTCATTGCATGTGTGTTATTTTCTTAAACCACATCTAGAGTCATTGCATGTGTGTTCTTTCATAAACCACATGGCTCCACCAGTGTCATTGAATGTGTGTTCTTTTCATAAACCACATGTAGAGTTCATTGAATGTGTGTTCTTTTCATAAACCACATGGATCGACCAGTGTCATTGCATGTGTGTTCTTTTCATAAACCACATGTAGAGTTCATTAAATGTGTGATCTTTTCATAAACCACATGGATCCACCAGTGTCATTGGATGTGTGTTCTTTTCATAAACCACCACTAGAATAATTGCATGTGTGTTCTTTCATAAACCACATGGATCCACGGTGTCATTGCATGTGTTGTTTTCACAAACCACCACTAGAGTCATTGCATGTGTGTTCTTTGCATAAACAACATGGATCCACAGTGTCATTGCATGTGTGTTCTTTTCATAAACCACATGGATCCACGGTGTCATTGGATGTGTGTTCTTTCCTAAACCACATGGATCCACCAGTGTCATTGCATGTGTGTTCTTTTCACAAACCACATGTAGAGTTTGTTGAATGTGTGTTCTTTTCATAAACCACATGGATCCACCAGTGTCATTGCATGTGTGTTCTTTACATAAACCACATGGATGCACTAGAGTTCAATGCATGTGCGTTCTTTTCATAAACCACATGGATCCACCAGTGTCATTGGATGTGTGTTCTTTTTCATAAGCGACCACTCTGGTCATTGCATGTGTGTTCTTTTCATAAACCAAATGGATCCACTAGTGTCATTACATGTGTGTTCTTTTCATAAACCACAACTAGAGTCATTGCATGTGTGTTCTTTACATAAACCACATGGATCCACAAGTGTCATTGCATGTGTTTTTCTTAAACCACATATGGATCCACTAGAGTTCCACTTTGCATGTGTGTTCTTTTCATAAACCACCACTAGAGTTCATTGCATGTGCTCTTTTGATAAACCACATGGATCCAATAGTATCACTAAATTTTTGTTATTTTCATAAACCACCACACGTTTCATTGCATGTGTGTTCTTTTCATAAACCACATGGATCCACCAGTTTCATTGCATGTGTGTTCTTTTCATAAACCACATTGATCCACTACAGTTCATTGCATGAGTGTTCTTTTCATAAACCACATGGATAGACGAGTGTCATTGGATGTGTGTTCTTTTCATAAACCACCACTAGAGTCATTGCATGTGTGTTCTTTTCCTAAACCACACGGATCCACCATTGTCATTGCATGTGTGTTATTTTAATAAACCACCAATACATTCAATGCATGTGTGTTATTTTCATAAACCACATGGATCAACCAGTGTCATTGCATGTGTGTTCTTTCATAAACCACATGGGCGCACTTTTCTGATTCAATGCATGTGTGTTCTTTTCATAAACCACATGGATACACCAGTGTCATTGAATATGTGTTCTTTTCATAAACCACCACTAGAGTCATTGCATGTGTGTTCTTTTCATAAACCACGTGGATCCACTAGTGTCATTGAATGTGTGTTGTTGTCATAAACCACCACTAGAGTCATTGCATGTGTGTTCTTTCCATAAACCACATGGATCCACTAGTGTCATTGCATGTGTGTTCTTTTCATAATCCAAATGGATCCACTAGAGTTCATTCATGTGTGTTCTTTTCATAAACCACATGGATCCACCAGTGTCATTGGATGTGTGTTCTTTTCCTAAACCACATGGATCCACCAGTGTCATTGCATGTGTGTTCTTTTCATAAACCACATGTAGAGTTCATTGAATGTGTGTTCTTTTCATAAACCACATGGATCCCCGGTGTCATTGCATGTGTGTTCTTTTCATAAACCACATGTAGAGTTCATTGAATGTGTGTTCTTTTCATAAACCACATGGATCCACCAGTGTCATTGGATGTGTGTTCTTTTCATAAACCACCACTAGAGTCATTGCAGGTGTGTTCTTTTCATAAACCACATGGATCCACTAGTGTCATTGCATGTGTGTTGTTTCCACAAAGCACCACTAAAGTCATTGCATGTGTTCTTTCCATAAACCACATGGATCCACTGAGTGTCATTGCATGTGTTCTGTTCATAAACCACATGGATCCACTAGAGTTCATTCATGTGTGTTCTTTTCATAAACCACATGGATCCACAGTGTCGTTGGATGTGTGTTCTTGTCCTAAACCACATGGATCCACAGTGTCATTGCATGTGTGTTCTTTTCATAAACCACATGTAGAGTTTATTGAATGTGTGTTCTTTTCGCAAACCACATGGATCCACCAGTGTCATTGCATGTGTCTTCTTTTCATAAACCACATGGATTTACAATGTCATTGCCGTGTGTTCTTTTCATAAACCACATGTAGAGTCATTGCGTGTGTGTTCTATTGATAAACCACGTGGATCCGCAGTGTCATTGCATTTGTGTTGTTTTCATAAACCACATGGATCCATCATTGTCATTGCATGTGTGTTATTTTCATAAACCACATCTAGAGTCATTGCATGTGTGTTCTTTTCATAAACCACATGGATCCACCGGCGTCATTGTATTTGTGTTCTTTTCAAAAACCACATGGATCCACCAGTGTCATTGCATGTGTGTTCTTTTCATAAACCACATGGATCCACCAGTGTCATTGCATGTTTGTTCTTTTTATAAACCACATTGATCCACTAGAGTTCATTGCATGTGTGTTCTTTTCATAAACCACATGGAACCACTAGTGTCGTTGGATGTGTGTCTTTTTTCATAAACCACCACTAGAGTCATTGCATGTGTGTTCTTTTCATAAAACACATGGATCCACCATTGTCATTGCATGTGCATTATTTTCATAAACCACATTGATCCGCTAGAGTTCATTGCATGTGTGTTCTTTTCATAAACCACATGGATCCACTAGTGTCATTGCATGTGTGTTCTTTTCATAAACCACCACTAGAGTAATTGCATGTGTTATTTTCATAAACCACATGGATCCACCATTGTCATTACATGTGTGTTCTTTTCATAAACCACCACTAAGTCATTGCATGTGTGTTCTTTTCGCAAACCACATGGATCCACTAGTGTCATTGCATGTGTTGTTTTCATAAACCACCACTAGAGTCATTACATGTGGGTTCTTTCCATAAACCACATGGATCCACTAGTGTCATTGCATGTGTGTTATTTTCATAAACCACATGGAGTCCACTAGAGTTCATTCATGTGTGTTCTTTTCATAAACCACATGGATCCACCAGTGTCATTGGATGTATGTACTTTTCCTAAACCACATGGATCCCACAGTGTCATTGGATGTGTGTTCTTTTCATAAACCACATGTAGAGTTCATTGAATGTGTGGTCTTTTCATAAACCACATGGATTCACCATGTCATTGCGCGTGTGTTCTTTTCATAAACCATCTAGAGTCACCGTGTGTGTTCTATTCATAAACCATGGATCCACCATTCTGTCCAATTGGATGTGTGTTCTTTTCATAAACCCCACTAGAGTCATTGCATGTTGTTGTTCTTTTCATAAACCACATGTATCCACTAGTGTCATTGCATGTGTGTTGTTTGACAAAGCACCACTAGAGTCAATGCATGTGTGTTCTTTCCATAAACCACATGGATCCACTATAGTGTCACTGCATGTGTTCTTTTCATAAACCACATGGATCCCACTAGAGTTCATTCATGTGTGTTATTTTCATAAACCACATGGATCCACCAATGTCATTGGATGTGTGTTCTTTTCCTAATCCACATGGATCCACCAGTGTCATTGCATGTGTGTTTCTTTTCATAAACCATGTAGGCTCTCATTGAATGTGTGTTCTTTTCATAAACCCACATGGATCCACCGGTGTAATTGCATGTGTGTTCTTTTCACCAAACCATGGATTCACCAATGTCATTGCATGTGTGTTCTTTTCACAAACCACATCTAGAGTCATTGCGTGTGTGTTCTATTCATAAACCACCTTGATCCACGAGTGTCATTGCATTTGTGTTCTTTTCATAAACCATGGATCCATCATTATCATTTGCATGTGTGTTATTTTCATAAACCACATCTAGAGTCATTGCATGTGTGTTCTTTGGCTCCACTGGATCACCAGCGTCATTGCATTTGTGTTCTTTTCAAAAACCATGGATCCACCAGTGTCATTGCATGTGTGTTCTTTCATAAACCATCTAGAGTCACTTCATGTGTGTTCTTTTCATAAACCACTGCTAGGTCATTGCATGTGTGTTGCTTTTCATAAACCACATATGGATCCACTAGACTTCATTGCATGTGTGTTATTCTCCCTAAACCACCACTGCAGTTCATTGTATGTGTTTCTTTTGATAAACCACATGGATCCACTAAGTGTCCCTTCATGTGTGTTCTTTTCATAAACCACCATAGAGTCCCCTTTTGCATGTGTGTTCTTTTCATAAACCACCACTAAGTCATTGCATGTGTGTTCTTTGCATAAACCACATATGGATCCACTAGACTTCATTGCATGTGTGTGTTTATTCTCTAAACCACCACAGAGTTCATTGCATGTGTGTTCTTTTCATAAACCACATGGATCCACCCAGTGTCATTGCATGTGTTATTTTCATAAACCATTGATCCACTATGATTCATTGCATGTGTTGTTTCATAAACCACATGGATCCACCCAATGTCATTGCATGTGTGTTCTTTCATAAACCACCGCTAGAGACTGTTGCATATGTGTGCTTTTCATAAACCCCATGGATCCACCACTGTCATTGCATGTGTTTTTTCATAAACCACCACTAGAAGTCATTGCATGTGGCTGTTATTTTCATAAACCACATGGATCTGACCAGTGTCATTGCATGTGTGTGTTCTTTTACATAAACCCACATGTGGATGCACTAGAGATCAATGCATGTGTTCTTTTCACCAAACCACATGGATCCACCAGTGTCATTGGATGTGTGTTCTTTTCATTAACCACCACTATAGTCATTGCATGTGTGTTCTTTTCATAAACCACATGGATCCACAAAGTGTCATTGCATGTGTGTTCTTTTCATAACCACCACTAAAAGTCATTGCATGTGTGTTCTTTCCATAAACCACATGGATCCAGAGTGTCATTGCATGTGTGTTCTTTTCTTAAGCCACATATGGATCCACTAGAGTTCATTGCATGTGTTCTTCTCCCTAAACCACCACACAAAGAGTTCATTGCATGTGTGTGTTCTTTTGGGCAAACCACATGAGATCCACTAGTATCACTTCATGGCCGTGTTCTTTTCTTAAAGCCACCCACTAGAAATCGATGCATAGTGTGTTCTTTTCATAAACCACATGAGATCCACCAGTGTCATTGCATGTGTGTGTTATTTTTCATAAACCACATTGATCCACTAGAGTTCGGCTTCCATGTGTGTTCTTTTAATAAACCACATGGATCCACAGTGTCATTGCAATGTCATTACGTAGCATTCTTTCATAAACCACCACCTAGAGGTCATTTGCATGTGTGTTATTTTCATAAACCATGTGGATCCACCATTGTCATTGCATGTTATTGTTGTTTTCATAAACCACCACTAGATTCATTGCATGTAATGTTATTTTCATAAACCACATGGATCCACAATGTCATTGCATGTGTGTTCTTTTCGCCGGCTTCGCATGGAGCGCACTACCAGATTCAATGCATGTCTTCTTTTCACTAAACCACACATGCATCCACCAGATGTCATTGGATGTGATGTACTTTCATGGCCCACCACTAAGTCATTGCATTGTGTGTTCTTTTCATAAACCACATGGATCCACTGAGTGTCATTGCGCTAATGTGTGTTGTTTTTCATAAACCACCAATAGAGTCATTGCATGTGTGTGTTCTTTCCATAAACCACATGGATCCACTAGTGTCATTGCATGTGCATGTTATTTTCATAAACCACATGGATCCACTAAGGATTCATTCATGTGTGTTCTTTTCACCAAACCACATGGGATCCACCAGTGTCATTGGATGTGTGTACTTTTCTAAAGCCCACATGGATCCCGCAGGCTTTTCCATTTGCATGTGTGTTTCTTTTCATATAGGCATTACATGTAGGTTCATTGAATGTGTGGTCTTTTGTAAACCACATGCGTTCACTAATGTCATTTACTGCCGTGCTGTTCTTTTCATGTAACCCATCTAGAGTCCACTTTGTGTGTGTTATATTCATAAACCACATGGATCCACCAGTGTCATTGGATGTGTGTTCTTTTCATAAACCACCACTAGAGTCATTGCATGTGTGTTCTTTCATAAACTTGCATGGATCCACTGAGTGTCATTGCATGTGTGTTGTTTTCTGCAAACCACCACTAAGGTCATTGCATGTTGCCTGTTCTTTCCATAAACCACATGGATCCACGATGTCATTGCTGCGTGTGTTCTTTTCATAAAACACATCTAGAGTCATTGGGCGTGTGTGGCGAGGGTTTTCTTTCGTCCCGATGCCCATTATTATGGACTTGGGTTTTTGGAGGGAAGCCAGGGAGGAACATCTATCATTAACCAAACAACCACACGGGGACAAAGTTTACCCAGGTTCAAGGCCTGTGAAAGTCCCTACTCCCTACTTATGCACTTTCGTGGAATTGTCCTGAGGCCAAGATTCACCGATTGAAAGTTACGATTAGATGCGGGATTTTAATCTGGCGAGGGTTGTGGAAACTAGGGTTGCGTGTGTCCTCCTCGCCATCCCCTCTAGCTAGTATATATGAATAGAGCTAGGTCTCCGGTGTAGCAGGTCGAGTCGGTTTACAGGATTAGGGTTTTTCCCCTTCAAACTTTCTATCTTTAGCTTCTTCTTGTCCTTCAAGCAATCGAGGTCACTTGCGGTTACTCGGGGTCCTCCCTCCGAGACCTTGGCGACACGCAGGTTGAGCCTGTGCGTGGTCAGGACCCGTGCCTTTCCAAGCTTTCGAGGTACACGCTAGGGTATACCGTATGTCAGTAATGTGTTCTAGTCATAAACCACATGGATCCACAGCACAGTGTCATTGCATTTGTGTTCTTTTCATAAACCACATGGATCCATCATTGTCATTGCATGTGCTGTTATTTTCATAAACCACATCTAGAGTCATTGCATGTGTGTTCTTTTCCATAAACCACACATGGATCCACAAGCGTCATTGCATTTGTGTTCTTTCAAAAACCACATGGATCCACAGGTGTCATTGCATGTGTGTTCTTTTCATAAACCACATCTAGAGTCACTTCATGTGTGTTGCTTTTCATAAACCATGGAACCACTAGAGTCATTGCATTGTGTGTTCTTTTCATAAACCACATATGGATCCACTAGACTTTATTGCATGTGTGTTGATTCTAGTAAACCACCATAGAGTTCATTGCATGTGTGTTCTTTTGATAAACCACATGGATCCAGCTAGTGTCACTTCATGTGTTGCTCTTTTCATAAACTACACCACTTCAGAGTCATTGCATGTGTCCTTTTCCATGACCACCACTCAGTGTCATCAGTGCATGTGTTATATTTTCATAACCTGATAGATCCACTAATTTCATTGCATGTGTGTTCTTTTCATAAACCACATGGATCCACAAGTGTCATTGCATGTGTGTTCTTTTCATAAACCACCACTAGAGTCATTGCATGTGTGTTCTTTTCACCACTAAACCCATCGTGACGTGGTAAGTTATTTTCCTAAACCACCACTCAGTGTCATTGCATGTGTGTTCTTTTCATAAACCACATTGATCAGCTAGAGTTCATTGCATGTGTGTTCTTTTCACCAAAACCACATGGATACACTAAGCAACTCATTACGTGTGTTCTTTTCATAAACCATGGATCCACCATTGTCGTTGTACATGTGTGTTCTTTTTCATAAACCACTTACCCACTATGTCATTGACCTCTGTTTTGTAAACCACCACTAGATTCATTGCATGTGTGTTATTTTCATAAACACACATGGATCCACTCAGAGTCCTTGCATGTGTGTTCTTTCATAAACCACATGGGCACTACTAGTGTCATTGAATGTGTTCTTTTCACAAACCACATGCATCCACCAGTGTCATTGGATGTGTGTTCTTTCATAAACCACCACTAGGTCATTGCATGTGTGTTCTTTCTTCATAAACCACATGGATCAGACAGGTGTTATTTACTAAACCACAGGATCCACCCTAGTCATCAGATGTGTGTCCTTCAAAACCACCACTGAAATGTCATTGCATGTGTGTTGTTTTCATAAATACCAATAGAGTCATTGCATGTGTGTTCTTTTCCATAAACCACATGGATCCACTAGTGCTGTCATTGCATGTGTGTTGATTTTCATAAACCACATGGATCCACTAGAAGTTCATTCATGTGTGTTCTTTTCACTAAACCACTAGATCCACCAGTGTCATTGGATGTGTGTACTTTCCTAAACCACTTGGATCCACTCAGATTTCATTGCCATGTGTGTTCTTTTCATAAACCACATGTAGGTTCTATTGTGAATCATGTGGTCTTTTGCTAAACCATGGATTCACTAATGTTATCATTGCGTGTTGTTGCTTTTCATAAACCACATCTAGAAGTCACTGTGTGTGTGTCCTTACATTCACCAAACCACATGGATCCACAGTGTCATTGGATGATGTGTTAACACCTTTCATAAACCACCAATAGAGTCATTGCATGTGTATTTATTTTAATAAACCACATGTAAGATCCTACAGAATGTCATTGCATGTGTGTTGTTTTTCACAAACCACCACTAGAGCCATCAAGCATGTGTGTTCTTTCCTGCAACCACATGGATCCACCAGTGTCATTGCACATGTGTTCTTTTCTAAAAGCACATCTAGAGTCATTGCATGTGTGTGAGGTTTAACTAAGCCACTTCGATGCCCATGTTTATGGACTTGGGTTTTTGGAGGAAGGAGCCCCTAGAGACATTGTGTCGTTCTTTTTCCAAACAAGCACCTACGGGGGACAAAGTTTACCCAGGTTGCATGTTCAGGCCTAGTGGGGTCCCTACTCCTCCTTGTGTGCTCGTGGAATTGCTCGAAGGAGCCGAAAGTTACGGTGAGTACGGTCTTGAGATACAATCTGGCGGTTGTGGAAACTAGGGTGTCCTTTCAGAACCACTGGCGTCCCTCCCTAGCCCTTATAGATCTGTGAGTCAGGCTATGGTCATCGAATTAGCAGAATTAGAGTCGGTTACAAGTTAGGGTTTTTCCTTCGTAAACCACCACTTTTTCTATCTTTAGCGTGATCTTCTTGTCCTTCAAGCAATCGAGTCACTTGCATTTACTCAGACAAGTCCCTCCTCAGGGACCTTGGCGTGCAGCTGTCACCTCACGTGTTGGACCCAGAAGTATCATACAAGCTTCGGATACACCTTAGGGGTATACTGTGTCGGTGTGTGTTCTTTTTCCTAAACCACCACTAGAGTCATTGCATGTGTGTTCTTTTCATAAACCACTTAGATCCACCAGTGTCGTTGCATGTGTGCTCTTTTCATAAACCACCACTACAGTCATAGCATGTGTGTTCTTTTCCTAAACCACCACTAGAGTCATTGCATGTGTGTTCTTTTCATAAACCACTTGGATCCACCAGTGTCATTGCATGTGTGATCTATTCATAAACCACATGAGTCATTGCATGTGTGTTCTTTTCATAAACCACCACTAGAGTCATTGCATGTGTGTTCTTTTTCATAAACCACATGGATCCACTAGACATCATTGCATGTGTGTTCTTTCCATAAACCACCACTAGTGTCATTGCATGTTTGTTCTTTTCATAAACCACATGGATCCACCAGTGTCATTGCATGTGTGTTCTTTTCATAAACCACCACTAGTGACATTGCATGTGTGTTCTTTTCCTAAACCACATGGATCGACCAGTGTCATTGCATGTGTGTTCTTTTCATAACCACCACAGTCATTGTGTGTTCTTTTCATAAACCACTAGAGTTCATTGCATGTGTGTTCTTTTCCTAAACCACTTGGATCCACAGTGTCATTGCATGTGCATGTGTTCTTTTCCTAAACCACCACTAGTGTCATTGCATGTGTGTTCTTTTTTATAAACCACATGGATCCACCAGTGTCATTGCATGTGTGTTCTTTTCCTAAGCCACCACTAGTTTCATTGCATGTGTGTTCTTTTCATAAACCACATGGATCCACTAAGTGTCATTGCATGTGTGTTCTTTTCATAAACTACATGGATCCACTAGCGTCATTGCATGTGTGTTCTTTTCATAAACCACATGGATCCACAAGTGCCATTGCATGTGTGTTCTTTCATAAACCACATGGATACACCAGTGTCATTGCATGTGTGTTCTTTTCATAAACCACCACTAGAGTCATTGCATGTGTGTTCTTTTCCTAAAACCACATGGATCCACTAGTGTCATTGCATGTGTGTTCTTTTCATAAACCACCACTAGAGTTCATTGCATGTGTTCTTTTCCTAAACCACCACTGTGTCATTGCATGTGTGTTATTTTACTAAACCACATGGATCCACAGTCATTGCATGTGTGTCCTTTTTCATAAACCACCACTAGAGTCATTGCATGTGTGTCCTTTTCCTAAACCACCACTAGAGTCATTGCATGTGTGTTCTTTTCAAAAACCACTTGGATCCACTAGTGTCATCGCATGTGTGTTCTTTTCATAAACCATAACTAGAGTCATTGCATGTGTGTTCATTTCCTAAACCACCACTAGTGTCATTGCATGTTTGTTATTTTACTAAGCCACCACTAGAGACATTGCACGTGTGTTATTTTCCTAAACCACCACTAGTGTCAATGCATGTGTGTTATGTTACTAAACCACATGGATCCACCATTGTCATTGCATGTGTGTCTTTAAACCACCACCAGTGTCATTGCATGTGTGTTCTTTTCATAAACCACATGGATCCACTAGTGTCATTTGCATGTTTGTTCTTTTCATAAACCACTTGGATCTACCAGTGTCATTGCATCTCTGTTCTTTTCATAAACCACCACTAGATTCATTGCATGTGTGTTCTTTCCATAAACCACATGGATCCACCAGAGTCATTTGCATGTGTGTTCTTTTCATAAACCGCCACTAGTGTCATTGCATATGTGTTCCTTTCCTAAACCACATGGATCCACCAGTGTCATTGCATGTGTGTTCTTGTCCTAAACCACCACTAGTGTCATTGCATGTGTGTTATTTTACTAAGCCACATGGATCCACCAGTGGCATTGCATGTGTGTCCTTTTCATAAACCACCACTAGAGTCATTGCATGTGTGTTCTATTCCTAAACCACCACTAGAGTCATTGCATGTGTGTTCTTTTCATAAACCACTTGGATCCACCAGTGTCATTGCATGTGTGCTCTTTTCATAAACCACAACCAGAGTCATTTCATGTGTGTTCTTTTCCTAAACCACCACTAGTCTCATTGCATGTGTGTTATTTTGCTAAACCACATGGATCCACTTGTGTCATTGCCTTTGTGTCCTTTTCCTATACCACTGCGAGTGTCATCGCATGTGTGTTCTTTTCATAAACCATGTGGAACCACCAGTGTCATTGCATGTGTGTTCTTTTCATAAACCACCACTAGATTCATTGCATGTGTGTTCTTTTCCTAAACCACCACTAGTGTCATTGCATGTGTGTTATTTTACTAAACCACATGGATCCACCAGTGTCATTGCATGTGTGTCCTTTTCATAAACCACCACTAGAGTCATTGCATGTGTGTCCTTTTCCTAAACCACCACTAGAGTCATTGCATGTGTGTTCTTTTCATAAACCACTTGGATCCACCAGTGTCATTGCATGTGTGCTCTTTTCATAAACCACAACTAGAGTCATTTCATGTGTGTTCTTTTCCTAAACCACCACTAGTCTCATTGCATGTGTGTTATTTTACTAAACCACATGGATCCACTTGTGTCATTGCATTTGTGTCCTTTTCCTATACCACCGCCAGTGTCATCGCATGTGTGTTCTTTTCATAAACCACATGGAACCACCAGTGTCATTGCATGTGTGTTCTTTTCATAAACCACCACTAGATTCATTGCATGTGTGTTCTTTTCATAAACCGCCACTAGTGTCACTGCATGTGTGTTATTTTACTAAGCCACTTGGATCCACCAGTGGCATTGCATGTGTGTCCTTTTGATAAACCACCATTAGAGTCATTGCATGTGTGTTCTCTTCCTAAACCACCACTAGATTCATTGCATGTGTGTTCTTTTTATAAACCACTTGGATCCTCCAGTGTCATTGCATGTGTGCTGTTTTCATAAACCACAACTAGAGTCATTTCATGTGTGTTCTTTTCCTAAACCACCACTAGTGTCATTGCATGTGTGTGATTTTATTAAACCACATGGATCCACAAGTGTCATTGCATTTGTGTCCTTTTCCTATACCACCGCCAGTGTCATCGCATGTGTGTTCTTTTCATAAACCACATGGAACCACCAGTGTCATTGCATGTGTGTTCTTTTCATAAACCACCACTAGATTCATTGCATGTGTGTTCTTTTCCTAAACCACCACAAGTGTCATTGCATGTGTGTTATTTTACTAAACCACATGGATCCACCAGTGTCATTGCATGTGTGTCCTTTTCAAAAACCACCACTAGAGTCATTGCATGTGTGTCCTTTTCCTAAACCACCACTAGAGTCATTGCATGTGTGTTCTTTTCAAAAACCACTTGGATCCACTAGTGTCATCGCATGTGTGTTCTTTTCATAAACCATAACCAGAGTCATTGCATGTGTGTTCATTTCCTAAACCACCACTAGTGTCATTGCATGTTTGTTATTTTACTAAGCCACCACTAGAGATCACGTGTGTTATTTTCCTAAACCACCACTAGTGTCAATGCATGTGTGTTATTTTACTAAACCACATGGATCCACCATTGTCATTGCATGTGTGTCCTTTTCCTAAACCACCACCAGTGTCATTGCATGTGTGTTCTTTTCATAAACCACATGGATCCACTAGTGTCATTTGCATGTTTGTTCTTTTCATAAACCACTTGGATCTACCAGTGTCATTGCATCTCTGTTCTTTTCATAAACCACCACTAGATTCATTGCATGTGTGTTCTTTCCATAAACCACATGGATCCACTAGAGTCATTTGCATGTGTGTTCTTTTCATAAACCGCCACTAGTGTCATTGCATATGTGTTCCTTTCCTAAACCACATGGATCCACCAGTGTCATTGCATGTGTGTTCTTGTCCTAAACCACCACTAGTGTCATTGCATGTGTGTTATTTTACTAAGCCACATGGATCCACCAGTGGCATTGCATGTGTGTCCTTTTCATAAACCACCACTAGAGTCATTGCATGTGTGTTCTATTCCTAAACCACCACTAGAGTCATTGCATGTGTGTTCTTTTCATAAACCACTTGGATCCACCAGTGTCATTGCATGTGTGCTCTTTTCATAAACCACAACGAGAGTCATTTCATGTGTGTTCTTTTCCTAAACCACCACTAGAGTCATTTCATGTGTGTTATTTTCAAAAACCACTTGGATCCACTAGTGCCATCGCATGTGTGTTCATTTCCTAAACCACCACAAGTGTCATTGCATGTTTGTTATTTTACTAAGCCACCACTAGAGACATTGCACGTGTGTTATTTTCCTAAACCACCACTAGTGTCAATGCATGTGTGTTATTTTACTAAACCACATGGATCCACCATTGTCATTGCATGTGTGTCCTTTTCCTAAACCACCACCAGTGTCATTGCATGTGTGTTCTTTTCATAAACCACATGGATCCACTAGTGTCATTTGCATGTTTGTTCTTTTCATAAACCACTTGGATCTACCAGTGTCATTGCATCTCTGTTCTTTTCATAAACCACCACTAGATTCATTGCATGTGTGTTCTTTCCATAAACCACATGGATCGACCAGAGTCATTTGCATGTGTGTTCTTTTCATAAACCGCCACTAGTGTCATTGCATATGTGTTCCTTTCCTAAACCACATGGATCCACCAGTGTCATTGCATGTGTGTTCTTGTCCTAAACCACCACTAGTGTCATTGCATGTGTGTTATTTTACTAAGCCACATGGATCCACCAGTGGCATTGCATGTGTGTCCTTTTCATAAACCACCACTAGAGTCATTGCATGTGTGTTCTATTCCTAAACCACCACTAGAGTCATTGCATGTGTGTTCTTTTCATAAACCACTTGGATCCACCAGTGTCATTGCATGTGTGCTCTTTTCATAAACCACAACGAGAGTCATTTCATGTCTGTTCTTTTCCTAAACCACCACTAGTCTCAGTGCATGTGTGTTATTTTGCTAAACCACATGGATCCACTTGTGTCATTGCCTTTGTGTCCTTTTCCTATACCACCGCCAGTGTCATCGCATGTGTGTTCTTTTCATAAACCACATGGAACCACTAGTGTCATTGCATGTGTGTTCTTTTCATAAAGCACCACTAGATTCATTGCATGTGTGTTCTTTTCCTAAACCACCACTAGTGTCATTGCATGTGTGTTATTTTACTAAACCACATGGATCCACCAGTGTCATTGCATGTGTGTCCTTTTCATAAACCACCACTAGAGTCATTGCATGTGTGTCCTTTTCCTAAACCACCACTAGAGTCATTGCATGTGTGTTCTTTTCAAAAACCACTTGGATCCACTAGTGTCATCGCATGTGTGTTCTTTTCATAAACCATAACTAGAGTCATTGCATGTGTGTTCATTTCCTAAACCACCACAAGTGTCATTGCATGTTTGTTATTTTACTAAGCCACCACTAGAGACATTGCACGTGTGTTATTTTCCTAAACCACCACTAGTGTCAATGCATGTGTGTTATTTTACTAAACCACATGGATCCACCATTGTCATTGCATGTGTGTCCTTTTCCTAAACCACCATCAGTGTCATTGCATGTGTGTTCTTTTCATAAACCACATGGATCCACTAGTGTCATTTGCAGGTTTGTTCGTTTCATAAACCACTTGGATCTACCAGTGTCATTGCATCTCTGTTCTTTTCATAAACCACCACTAGATTCATTGCATGTGTGTTCTTTCCATAAACCACATGGATCCACCAGAGTCATTTGCATGTGTGTTCTTTTCATAAACCGCCACTAGTGTCATTGCATATGTGTTCCTTTCCTAAACCACATGGATCCACCAGTGTCATTGCATGTGTGTTCTTGTCCTAAACCACCACTAGTGTCATTGCATGTGTGTTATTTTACTAAGCCACATGGATCCACCAGTGGCATTGCATGTGTGTCCTTTTCATAAACCACCACTAGAGTCATAGCATGTGTGTTCTTTTCCTAAACCACCACTAGAGTCATTGCATGTGTGTTCTTTTCATAAACCACTTGGATCCACCAGTGTCATTGCATGTGTGCTCTTTTCATAAACCACAACCAGATTCATTTCATGTGTGTTCTTTTCTTAAACCACCAGTAGTCTCATTGCATGTGTGTTATTTTACTAAACCACATGGATCCACTTGTGTCATTGCATTTGTGTCCTTTTCCTATACCACCGCCAGTGTCATCGCATGTGTGTTCTTTTCATAAACCACCACTAGATTCATTGCATGTGTGTTCTTTCCATAAACCACATGGATCCACCAGAGTCATTTGCATGTGTGTTCTTTTCATAAACCGCCACTAGTGTCATTGCATATGTGTTCCTTTCCTAAACCACATGGATCCACCAGTGTCATTGCATGTGTGTTCTTTTCCTTAACCACCACTAGTGTCATTGCATGTGTGTTATTTTACTAAGCCACTTGGATCCACCAGTGGCATTGCATGTGTGTCCTTTTCATAAACCACCACTAGAGTCATTGCATGTGTGTTCTTTTCCTAAACCACCACTAGATTCATTGCATGTGTGTTCTTTTCGTAAACCACTTGGATCCTCCAGTGTCATTGCATGTGTGCTGTTTTCATAAACCACAACTAGAGTCATTTCATGTGTTCTTTTTCATAACCACCACTAGTGTCACTGCATGTGTGATTTTATTAAACCACATGGATCCACCAGTGTCATTGCATGTGTGTCCTTTTCCAAAACCACCGCCAGTGTCATCGCATGTGTGTTCTTTTCATAAACCACGTGGATCCATCAGTGTCATTTGCATGTGTGTTCTTTTCATAAACCACTTGGATCCACCAGAGTCATTGCATGTGTGTTCTTTTCATAAACCACCACTAGATTCATTGCATGTGTGTTCTTTCCATAAACCACATGGATCCACCAGAGTCATTTGCATGTGTGTTCTTTTCATAAACCACCACCAGTTTCATTGCAGGTGTGTTCCTTTCCTAAACCACATGGATCCACTAGTGTCATTGCATGTGTGTTCTTTTCCTAAACCACCACTAGATTCATTGCATGAATGTTCTTTTCCTAAACCACCACTAGTGTCATTGCATGTGTGTTATTTTACTAAACCACATGGATCCACCAGTGTCATTGCATGTGTGTCCTTTTCATAAACCACCACTAGAGTCATTGCATGTGTGTCCTTTTCCTAAACCACCACTAGAGTCATTGCATGTGTGTTCTTTTCAAAAACCACTTGGATCCACTAGTGTCATCGCATGTGTGTTCTTTTCATAAACCATAACTAGAGTCATTGCATGTGTGTTCATTTCCTAAACCACCACTAGTGTCATTGCATGTTTGTTATTTTACTAAGCCACCACTAGAGACATTGCACGTGTGTTATTTTCCTAAACCACCACTAGTGTCAATGCATGTGTGTTATTTTACTAAACCACATGGATCCACCATTGTCATTGCATGTGTGTCCTTTTCCTAAACCACCACCAGTGTCATTGCATGTGTGTTCTTTTCATAAACCACATGGATCCACTAGTCTCATTTGCATGTTTGTTCTTTTCATAAACCACTTGGATCTACTAGTGTCATTGCATCTCTGTTCTTTTCATAAACCACCACTAGATTCATTGCATGTGTGTTCTTTCCATAAACCACATGGATCCACCAGAGTCATTTGCATGTGTGTTCTTTTCATAAACCGCCACTAGTGTCATTGCATATGTGTTCCTTTCCTAAACCACATGGATCCACCAGTGTCATTGCATGTGTGTTCTTGTCCTAAACCACCACTAGTGTCATTGCATGTGTGTTATTTTACTAAGCCACATGGATCCACCAGTGGCATTGCATGTGTGTCCTTTTCATAAACCACCACTAGAGTCATTGCATGTGTGTTCTATTCCTAAACCACCACTAGAGTCATTGCATGTGTGTTCTTTTCATAAACCACTTGGATCCACCAGTGTCATTGCATGTGTGCTCTTTTCATAAACCACAACCAGAGTCATTTCATGTGTGTTCTTTTCCTAAACCACCACTAGTCTCATTGCATGTGTGTTATTTTACTAAACCACATGGATCCACTTGTGTCATTGCATTTGTGTCCTTTTCCTATACCACCGCCAGTGTCATCGCATGTGTGTTCTTTTCATAAACCACCACTAGATTCATTGCATGTGTGTTCTTTCCATAAACCACATGGATCCACCAGAGTCATTTGCATGTGTGTTCTTTTCATAAACCGCCACTAGTGTCATTGCATATGTGTTCCTTTCCTAAACCACATGGATCCACCAGTGTCATTGCATGTGTGTTCTTTTCCTTAACCACCACTAGTGTCATTGCATGTGTGTTATTTTACTAAGCCACTTGGATCCACCAGTGGCATTGCATGTGTGTCCTTTTCATAAACCACCACTAGAGTCATTGCATGTGTGTTCTTTTCCTAAACCACCACTAGATTCATTGCATGTGTGTTCTTTTCGTAAACCACTTGGATCCTCCAGTGTCATTGCATGTGTGCTGTTTTCATAAACCACAACTAGAGTCATTTCATGTGTGTTCTTTTCGTAAACCACCACTAGTGTCACTGCATGTGTGTGATTTTATTAAACCACATGGATCCACCAGTGTCATTGCATGTGTGTCCTTTTCCTAAACCACCGCCAGTGTCATCGCATGTGTGTTCTTTTCATAAACCACGTGGATCCACCAGTGTCATTTGCATGTGTGTTCTTTTCATAAACCACTTGGAACCACCAGAGTCATTGCATGTGTGTTCTTTTCATAAACCACCACTAGATTCATTGCATGTGTGTTCTTTCCATAAACCACATGGATCCACCAGAGTCATTTGCATGTGTGTTCTTTTCATAAACCACCACCAGTTTCATTGCAGGTGTGTTCCTTTCCTAAACCACATGGATCCACTAGTGTCATTGCATGTCATTGCATGTGTGTTCTTTTCCTAAACCACCACTAGTGTCATTGCATGTGTGTTATTTTACTAAACCACATGGATCCACCAGTGTCATTGCATGTGTGTCCTTTTCATAAACCACCACTAGAGTCATTGCATGTGTGTCCTTTTCCTAAACCACCACTAGAGTCATTGCATGTGTGTTATTTTCAAAAACCACTTGGATCCACTAGTGCCATCGCATGTGTGTTCTTTTCATAAACCATAACTAGAGTCATTGCATGTGTGTTCATTTCCTAAACCACCACAAGTGTCATTGCATGTTTGTTATTTTACTAAGCCACCACTAGAGACATTGCACGTGTGTTATTTTCCTAAACCACCACTAGTGTCAATGCATGTGTGTTATTTTACTAAACCACATGGATCCACCATTGTCATTGCATGTGTGTCCTTTTCCTAAACCACCACCAGTGTCATTGCATGTGTGTTCTTTTCATAAACCACATGGATCCACTAGTCTCATTTGCATGTTTGTTCTTTTCATAAACCACTTGGATCTACTAGTGTCATTGCATCTCTGTTCTTTTCATAAACCACCACTAGATTCATTGCATGTGTGTTCTTTCCATAAACCACATGGATCCACCAGAGTCATTTGCATGTGTGTTCTTTTCATAAACCGCCACTAGTGTCATTGCATATGTGTTCCTTTCCTAAACCACATGGATCCACCAGTGTCATTGCATGTGTGTTCTTGTCCTAAACCACCACTAGTGTCATTGCATGTGTGTTATTTTACTAAGCCACATGGATCCACCAGTGGCATTGCATGTGTGTCCTTTTCATAAACCACCACTAGAGTCATAGCATGTGTGTTCTTTTCCTAAACCACCACTAGAGTCATTGCATGTGTGTTCTTTTCATAAACCACTTGGATCCACCAGTGTCATTGCATGTGTGCTCTTTTCATAAACCACAACCAGAGTCATTTCATGTGTGTTCTTTTCTTAAACCACCAGTAGTCTCATTGCATGTGTGTTATTTTACTAAACCACATGGATCCACTTGTGTCATTGCATTTGTGTCCTTTTCCTATACCACCGCCAGTGTCATCGCATGTGTGTTCTTTTCATAAACCACCACTAGATTCATTGCATGTGTGTTCTTTCCATAAACCACATGGATCCACCAGAGTCATTTGCATGTGTGTTCTTTTCATAAACCTCCACAAGTGTCATTGCATATGTGTTCCTTTCCTAAACCACATGGATCCACCAGTGTCATTGCATGTGTGTTCTTTTCCTTAACCACCACTAGTGTCATTGCATGTGTGTTATTTTACTAAGCCACTTGGATCCACCAGTGGCATTGCATGTGTGTCCTTTTCATAAACCACCACTAGAGTCATTGCATGTGTGTTCTTTTCCTAAACCACCACTAGATTCATTGCATGTGTGTTCTTTTCGTAAACCACTTGGATCCTCCAGTGTCATTGCATGTGTGCTGTTTTCATAAACCACAACTAGAGTCATTTCATGTGTGTTCTTTTCGTAAACCACCACTAGTGTCACTGCATGTGTGTGATTTTATTAAACCACATGGATCCACCAGTGTCATTGCATGTGTGTCCTTTTCCTAAACCACCGCCAGTGTCATCGCATGTGTGTTCTTTTCATAAACCACGTGGATCCACCAGTGTCATTTGCATGTGTGTTCTTTTCATAAACCACTTGGAACCACCAGAGTCATTGCATGTGTGTTCTTTTCATAAACCACCACTAGATTCATTGCATGTGTGTTCTTTCCATAAACCACATGGATCCACCAGAGTCATTTGCATGTGTGTTCTTTTCATAAACCACCACCAGTTTCATTGCAGGTGTGTTCCTTTCCTAAACCACATGGATCCACTAGTGTCATTGCATGTGTGTTCTTTTCCTAAACCACCACTAGATTCATTGCATGTGTGTTCTTTTCCTAAACCACCACTAGTGTCATTGCATGTGTGTTATTTTACTAAACCACATGGATCCACCAGTGTCATTGCATGTGTGTCCTTTTCATAAACCACCACTAGAGTCATTGCATGTGTGTCCTTTTCCTAAACCACCACTAGAGTCATTGCATGTGTGTTATTTTCAAAAACCACTTGGATCCACTAGTGTCATCGCATGTGTGTTCTTTTCATAAACCATAACTAGAGTCATTGCATGTGTGTTCATTTCCTAAACCACCACAAGTGTCATTGCATGTTTGTTATTTTACTAAGCCACCACTAGAGACATTGCACGTGTGTTATTTTCCTAAACCACCACTAGTGTCAATGCATGTGTGTTATTTTACTAAACCACATGGATCCACCATTGTCATTGCATGTGTGTCCTTTTCCTAAACCACCACCAGTGTCATTGCATGTGTGTTCTTTTCATAAACCACATGGATCCACTAGTCTCATTTGCATGTTTGTTCTTTTCATAAACCACTTGGATCTACTAGTGTCATTGCATCTCTGTTCTTTTCATAAACCACCACTAGATTCATTGCATGTGTGTTCTTTCCATAAACCACATGGATCCACCAGAGTCATTTGCATGTGTGTTCTTTTCATAAACCGCCACTAGTGTCATTGCATATGTGTTCCTTTCCTAAACCACATGGATCCACCAGTGTCATTGCATGTGTGTTCTTGTCCTAAACCACCACTAGTGTCATTGCATGTGTGTTATTTTACTAAGCCACATGGATCCACCAGTGGCATTGCATGTGTGTCCTTTTCATAAACCACCACTAGAGTCATTGCATGTGTGTTCTATTCCTAAACCACCACTAGAGTCATTGCATGTGTGTTCTTTTCATAAACCACTTGGATCCACCAGTGTCATTGCATGTGTGCTCTTTTCATAAACCACAACGAGAGTCATTTCATGTGTGTTCTTTTCCTAAACCACCACTAGTCTCATTGCATGTGTGTTATTTTGCTAAACCACATGGATCCACTTGTGTCATTGCATTTGTGTCCTTTTCCTATACCACCGCCAGTGTCATCGCATGTGTGTTCTTTTCATAAACCATGTGGAACCACCAGTGTCATTGCATGTGTGTTCTTTTCATAAACCACCACTAGATTCATTGCATGTGTGTTCTTTTCCTAAACCACCACTAGTGTCATTGCATGTGTGTTATTTTACTAAACCACATGGATCCACCAGTGTCATTGCATGTGTGTCCTTTTCATAAACCACCACTAGAGTCATTGCATGTGTGTCCTTTTCCTAAACCACCACTAGAGTCATTGCATGTGTGTTCTTTTCATAAACCACTTGGATCCACCAGTGTCATTGCATGTGTGCTCTTTTCATAAACCAGTACCAGAGTCATTTCATGTGTGTTCTTTTCCTAAACCACCACTAGTCTCATTGCATGTGTGTTATTTTACTAAACCACATGGATCCACTTGTGTCATTGCATTTGTGTCCTTTTCCTATACCACCGCCAGTGTCATCGCATGTGTGTTCTTTTCATAAACCACATGGAACCACCAGTGTCATTGCATGTGTGTTCTTTTCATAAACCACCACTAGATTCATTGCATGTGTGTTCTTTTCATAAACCGCCACTAGTGTCACTGCATGTGTGTTAATTTATTAAGCCACTTGGATCCACCAGTGGCATTGCATGTGTGTCCTTTTGATAAACCACCACTAGATTCATTGCATGTGTGTTCTCTTCCTAAACCACCACTAGATTCATTGCATGTGTGTTCTTTTTATAAACCACTTGGATCCTCCAGTGTCATTGCATGTGTGCTGTTTTCATAAACCACAACTAGAGTCATTTCATGTGTGTTCTTTTCCTAAACCACCACTAGTGTTATTGCATGTGTGTGATTTTATTAAACGACATGGATCCACAAGTGTCATTGCATTTGTGTCCTTTTCCTATACCACCGCCAGTGTCATCGCATGTGTGTTCTTTTCATAAACCACATGGAACCACCAGTGTCATTGCATGTGTGTTCTTTTCATAAACCACCACTAGATTCATTGCATGTGTGTTCTTTTCCTAAACCACCACAAGTGTCATTGCATGTGTGTTATTTTACTAAACCACATGGATCCACCAGTGTCATTGCATGTGTGTCCTTTTCAAAAACCACCACTAGAGTCATTGCATGTGTGTCCTTTTCCTAAACCACCACTAGAGTCATTGCATGTGTGTTCTTTTCAAAAACCACTTGGATCCACTAGTGTCATCGCATGTGTGTTCTTTTCATAAACCATAACCAGAGTCATTGCATGTGTGTTCATTTCCTAAACCACCACTAGTGTCATTGCATGTTTGTTATTTTACTAAGCCACCACTAGAGACATTGCACGTGTGTTATTTTCCTAAACCACCACTAGTGTCAATGCATGTGTGTTATTTTACTAAACCACATGGATCCACCATTGTCATTGCATGTGTGTCCTTTTCCTAAACCACCACCAGTGTCATTGCATGTGTGTTCTTTTCATAAACCACATGGATCCACTAGTGTCATTTGCATGTTTGTTCTTTTCATAAACCACTTGGATCTACCAGTGTCATTGCATCTCTGTTCTTTTCATAAACCACCACTAGATTCATTGCATGTGTGTTCTTTCCATAAACCACATGGATCCACCAGAGTCATTTGCATGTGTGTTCTTTTCATAAACCGCCACTAGTGTCATTGCATATGTGTTCCTTTCCTAAACCACATGGATCCACCAGTGTCATTGCATGTGTGTTCTTGTCCTAAACCACCACTAGTGTCATTGCATGTGTGTTATTTTACTAAGCCACATGGATCCACCAGTGGCATTGCATGTGTGTCCTTTTCATAAACCACCACTAGAGTCATTGCATGTGTGTTCTATTCCTAAACCACCACTAGAGTCATTGCATGTGTGTTCTTTTCATAAACCACTTGGATCCACCAGTGTCATTGCATGTGTGCTCTTTTCATAAACCACAACGAGAGTCATTTCATGTGTGTTCTTTTCCTAAACCACCACTAGTCTCATTGCATGTGTGTTATTTTGCTAAACCACATGGATCCACTTGTGTCATTGCCTTTGTGTCCTTTTCCTATACCACCGCCAGTGTCATCGCATGTGTGTTCTTTTCATAAACCACATGGAACCACTAGTGTCATTGCATGTGTGTTCTTTTCATAAACCACCACTAGATTCATTGCATGTGTGTTCTTTTCCTAAACCACCACTAGTGTCATTGCATGTGTGTTATTTTACTAAACCACATGGATCCACCAGTGTCATTGCATGTGTGTCCTTTTCATAAACCACCACTAGAGTCATTGCATGTGTGTCCTTTTCCTAAACCACCACTAGAGTCATTGCATGTGTGTTCTTTTCATAAACCACTTGGATCCACCAGTGTCATTGCATGTGTGCTGATTTCATAAACCATAACTAGAGTCATTTCATGTGTGTTCTTTTCCTAAACCACCACTAGTCTCATTGCATGTGTCTTATTTTACTAAACCACATGGATCCACTTGTGCCATTGCATTTGTGTCCTTTTCCTATACCACCTGTGTCATTGCATGTGTGTTCTTTTCACAAACCACATGGAACCACCAGTGTCATTGCATGTGTGTTCTTTTCATAAACCACCACTAGATTCATTGCATGTGTGTTCTTTTCCTAAACCACCACTAGTGTCATTGCATGTGTGTTCTTTTCATAAACCACTTGGATCAACCAGTGTCATTGCATGTGTGTTTTTTTCATAAACCACCCACTAGATGTCATTGCATGTGTGTTCTTTTCATAAACCACATGGAACCACTAGTGTCATTGCATGTGTGTCCTTTTCATAAACCACCACTAGTGTCATTGCATGTGTGTTCTTTTCATAAACCACATGGATCCACGAGTGTCGTTGCATGTGTTCTTTTCATAAACCACATGGATCCTCTAGTGTCATTGCATGTGTGTTGTTTTCATAAACCACATGGATCCACTCGAGTTCATTGCATGTGTGTTCTTTTCAAAAACCACCAATAGAGTCATTAGATGTGTGTTCTTTTCATAAACCACTTGGATCCACTAGTGTCATTGCATGTGTGTTCTTTCCTAAACCACCACCAGAGTCATTGCATGTGTGTTCTTTTCCTAAACCACCACTAGTGTCATTGCATGTGTGTTCTTTTCATAAACCACCCACTAGAGACATTGCACGTGTGTTATTTTCCTAAACCACCACTAGTGGCAATGCATGTGTGTTATTTTACTAAACCACATGGATCCACCAGTGTCATTGCATGTGTGTCCTTTTCATAAACCACCACTAGAGTCATTGTGTAACATCCCAAAAATCATGTTTCAAAAACTCATTCATTTCATTCTTGCATCATTCATTCATATAGGGTTTTTCTCAAAAATCATTTGGAGACAGAAGTTTGAGCTATGATTTCATGTGGGCAAATTGTCTCAATTGGCCAACACCCTTTGGGATTTGATTGTTCATGATCTTGTTTGCTTGCCACCATGGTTGGAAAGAATAGGAGTAACATTTAAACCCAAGACTTCAATTTAAAAATATTTTCTAAACCCTATTCCAAATATTTGCAACTAGAGACAAAGTCTCTGTTTATTTCAAAGACCCAAGCTTGACCAAGCCTTTGCTAGTAACCACATGGTCATCGACTCATTTTGAACCCACAAGAACCCCGCAAAAATCCCTGAAGAAGTTTGAATTCAAAAGGATTTGAATTCATATCAAATTTATTCAGAAAATGGAATTAGAAAAAGAAAAAGCTAAGAAAAGAAAAGAGCGCCAGAATCCAGCCCAGCGATGAAGCCCAGAAGCCCACCCGACCTCCTTTTTCTTCTCACGGCGTGAGCACACGAACGACAGTGACCCCACCGCACACCGCACCTCGCCGACAAGCGCCTTCTCCACGCCGCCTCGTCCCTGCATCTCGCACGATCACGCCGCCGCCGCAAGTGAAGCCGCAATGACGCCATGTAATTGGGCATTAATCCCGAGACGCTTCCTCACGACCGCTATAAGACCCTCTCCGCCTCGATCTTTTTCCCCAAACACCTCGCCGCTCCGCCACCAGTCGCCTCAATCAACTTTACCCCGCCACGGACAGATGAGCCTCCATGATCGATTCCGTGAGCCTAGTGTCCCCCTCGCCTCGTTCTTGCAATCTGACTTCGCTGAATCTTGGCGCATCTCGACTCACTAGTCTGTCTTGTATCGCTTGTGTCGGGTTCCACGACATCATGAGCACCGACGGCGACATCAACTCCACGAGTTTAGTGGTAAGTCTGCACCGCCCCTTTTCCGTTCATGCTCACTACTTCGCCTGACCTCGTGAATCTAACCGTCCTCGATTTGCCTTGGGTGATCCACGACGCCACCGACGACCACCCGACGACCTGACGCCGCCACGAACTCCGTGAGGAATCGCAGCCGTGACAGAGCGCCTTTGACCAACCGCGAGTACGACGAAGCCGCCGTGACCTCGAGCCCGGTGAGCTACCTCGATCTTCCTTACTCGCATCATCGTCGGTAACGCCGTTGACCGACGGTTCCGCCGGTAGCCATCACAAGCGCCCATCTGTGGGTCAGCAAAGAAGCGGTTAGATCTGGATCGAACGCCACGATAGATCACTTAAACCCGCGCACGACGATCTGAGCCGCACCTTTCATTTAGATCCTACGGCTGTGGAGCTCGATCCAGCGAACTGCACGGGCGAATAAGAATAAGACGCGTGGCTAGGTTAGATCTGAAAATAGAATTTAAAACCAGAAATTTGATCCAAATTCAAATGCCAATATCTTTTGAATGCCACGTTGAATTTTGCAAACTTTATACCGTTGATTCAGAAAACAAGACCTTTCTGCCTATCCTTTTGTTTAGCATATAGTAACCATTAGATTGGCTAAAATTGCAGAAACTTGTTTGAGGCCATTTTAAGTATAGATTTAGTTTAGTATTTTGTTTTAGGGTTATTTAAGTTGTCTTGGATATATTTGTGACTTGTTTAGTTTCTGTAAACATGCACTTGCTTGGTTGAAGTTTTCAAAATCATCACTTGGTAGATTCATGCATGCATGCATTCATACTATTTCTTGTTTGTATATATTTGTGTGTAATTGTATGCTACAACTTTGTGTGTAGATTTTGCTAGTGATTGTGATTGTGACGTGCTACTCTCACACTACCAAGGCAAGTGATATCATCATGAATATTCCATTCCTATATTTTATATATGCATTAGTATTATTTTTCTAAGTATAGGACTTGCATGGTTTTTAGCTAAGTACAAGCTATGCTTTGGGAAAACCTATTAGAATAAGCCTTAGTGAAAATTTCCTAAGTCCAAATTCCTATTACTATCATGCTTAGCCTAGCTACTAGAAAACAAGGGTGGTTTATATATTCACTATGGAAAAATTTCTAAGTCTAAGGACTTGTTTTGTAAAATAAAACAACTAAGTTAATGAACCACCCGGGTGGAATGGAAAGAATGGCTTATGTTGAGTGGTTCACAAGGCCGTGGACCCTTGTGTATCTCACTTGTGGATGGCCACCCAGAAACAAAGAGATTTGAGATGTCAAATGTTGAAAAGCTTCATGCAACCACTTGGTAATATGGGCTCGCCATGATCTTAGGATGCTGGAACTTAGTCTTTGGACAAAGGTGGTAGATGGGTTGATAGGTTGGAACGCGCCCATTTGACTAAGGAAAGGCTATCAAGGATCATCCTTGGGAAACCAAGGCTTGGGGAAAGTGCACCACCTCCGCAGAGTGTAAAACCTAAGTACTTAGCCATGTCCTCGGTAAAGGACAATTTGAGCATCAAGACATGGAAACTTCAAGGATCTCATCACTCCAATTTCTAAATAAAACTTGTGGGTGAACAAAGGGATAAAAGGATCTTCAGTCATTGATTGCTAGATGCCCCGAGTGGATCTAGAGTCTTTGTTGATAGATGCCTTGGGTGATTAGTAGATGCCTTGAGTGGATCTTTTGGATTGAAGATGTCTTGGAAAGTTTTTGCCAAACAAAACTTAGTATTTTCAAAAGATAGGAAAAATCTATTTTGAGCAATGCAAGCCTAAACTCCACCAGCCAAATGCATATAGTATTTTTTAGTCCACTTAAAATATATTATATCACTTGCCAATACTATTCCAAAGTATTGACCCTTGTGGCTGTAACTTATGATGTTGCAGTTACTCGATGATGATTAGGTGTCATGAGTCTACACTCAACATGCTTGCTCGTGGCACATGAAGATGAAGACTTATGTTTATTTACTTATTCCATAAACTCTTGTACTAGGCCTTTGGCCATGAGTTGTAAAAGACTATGTTTTATCTCCGAATGACCGTAATAAACGACCTTTGTATCTGTGGTACTTCATCTTAAACTGTGGATGCTAGCAATGATCCAGTGGACTAGCATTGCAATCACAGGATCTTTTCCTTTAATAAGGAGGGATCTTACAGATGGTATCGAAAGCACTGTGTTGCCTGAGGATTATGACCCTAGGATTGGAAACCACTAAGGAAAATTTTAACTTCTTCTACACTTGTCTATTCTTCTCAGAACTTTTCTAATCTTCTCATTCTCATCTCTATTTGTAGATGAACTCCACAACGAAGCCGTGAAGAAAGGACCACTCATGACCATGACCTTGGAGTGTGAGACTGAGTTTCCCAAGATTCTCAAGGACCTCATGGAAACCATGGGAGTACATGGTGCAAAAAGGTACAAAGGCTTTCCAAAGGATGGAGGATGGAGGAGTATTGGTGGGTGCAACTTCACTTGTACAAGAACAAGGAAGACAACCACAAAGAAAAGGCTTCAGATGTACACCAACACTTTTATGCACACCACATTCTTTGAGTCAGAAAAGAAGCAGCTTGAAGACTATCAAGGAACTAAGTGCTAGAGTCAAGTGCAGGATGCTCAACCTCCAAAAAGACTTAGAGAAAGAGAAGGAACATACCCAAGAGTTGGAAGTCACCAACAAATCTTAAGAGGAGATATTATAGACTTAGTGATAGAAGCATGTGAACAAGATAGGGTGATTGCCACTAGGAACATTGTGTTAGCCACCAGATCCAATGAGATAGGATTGTAAGCGCACTTCGTTAGTCGACCACCACCTATCACCTTATTTTCCAAAACAAGACCTTAAATAAGTTTGAACCTTGGTAGATGTAATGAATTTATGTATGCATGACTTGTGTGATTTTTGTGTTCCATGGTTATGCTTGAATGTTTGACTTGTTAAATTTAAAATTGTGTTGTTCTAACTTTTCAATCTTATAAATAGATGCCTATTGCCATCAAGACTGTTGAGGAGTTCCAGTTACCTGCTTTTGGTCCTCGTATCGTAGAGCTTACTACTTTACTCGATCTCCTCTTCCTATCATTACGGTGCACCCACCACCAAGTTTGAGAGGAAGGACCTTGGGGCTTCAAGGTGAACCAGCCAGACGCCAGAGCCTACTACGGAGGCCATCGCCTTCAAGCTTATGCACGATGATGGGAGAGAGGCATGGAGGTTGTCATGCAGATCCGATAGGACGACTATTAGGACGCCACTCCCGACAGTGTTAGAGGCATCACTTCCACGCCTTCTAAGGCGTGATGATGACGGAGAGTCCATTGACTTTGAGGACGACTCGAGGGTCACAAAGAGAGCCGATACGCCTGTACCTCCAGGACTTAGAGACTCTTATTAGGCACGTGGATACCGATAGGACCAACGCCATGCTTAGTAATGACGAGCCTGTGTGCAGCTTCATGAGAAGGACAAGCTCTTCAAGAAGCAGGACGAGATAGTCAAGGAGATGGAGGCAAAGTTCGAGACCCAAGACCGTAAGTTCAAGAGTCAAGAGAAGCGTGTCCAGGATAGGAACAAGAGGATTCGTGATATGACCGAGGAACTACAGTCCAAGGACTTCGAGTTAGAGCAGCAGCAGACAGTAATTGAGAGGCTTGCTCCTCAAGAGGGCTCTCAAGGCCAAGATCGACTCTTTGACCACTACCATCGAGGAGAACAAGACCGCAATGGAGAACGCAGGTCTTACCTTTGTCGAGGAGGAGATTGATGCCGATTTAGTAGATTTGACTACTCAGTTATCTTTATTTTCCGCACTTATTATTTGAGAACTTATTGTTGGACCATCCGACATGTGGATGGCTTGCCACTTGTATGTTTGTACTTTGAGATTTTTGTTCTCTTGTTGTTTAGCTTTTATCCTAGTGTTGCTTGCTATGTGTTGGTTTGAGTAATGTATTGTGCATAAATCATATAAGGGTATCTCATTCTTATCTCTATATGAACAAACCACAGATGCCTCCCCGTCACAAGCAAACACCAACCCCAACCCCAACATTACCCCGGACATGCAACAAATGATGAATGCGCAGACTCAGCTTATGCAAATGATGACGACATTCATCCAGAACCAGAACAACAACAACCCCAATCCCAACAACAATAACAACAATAACAACAATAACAACCTCCGTGTTTTGATATGCTTACCAGATTGCCCCGAGGCCAGCTAAGTTTTCGAACGACCGATCCCATGGTGGCCAATGATTGGCTACGCTCGTGAACAAAGACTTAGTGACCGAGGGATGCAGATGCTGAAAAGGTCAGTTTGCAAAGACATCTGTTGGAAGGACCAGCCAAGATGGTGGGACAACTTCCGGATTACCACGCCTATTGATGAGGTGACTTGGGCTATCTTTGAAGATGGATTTCAGATTACTCATATCTCACCAGGTATGATGAGCCTGAAAAGAAGGAATTTCACAATCAATAGCCACCACAAATAAGTGCTGAATACATTGAAGAGTTCAACAATCTGCGCTATGCACCGGATGAGGTTGACACTGATGCCAAAAGGAAGGAAAAGTTTCTGGAAGGCTTGAATGATGAGCTAAATCTGCAGCTGTCTGTGGCATATGTTCCAACTTATTAGTCACTGTGTGACAAGGATGTTATTGTGGAGAATAAAATGAAGCAAGTCGAGAGTAAGAAGAGGAAACATCCGACAAGCAGCTCGGATCATCTCATAAACGATCTCACCATGATGATAGTGTCACCAGATCCCACAAACATGAGAAGTTTAACAAACACCACCATCACAACCGGCCATGACAACAAGCATCATCGCAGTCATGAAAATGATAAGTACAAGAACCACAAGAGTGGATATAAGAGCCACCACAAGTGGAAGTGGAAGTCACCTAAGACGGACATCACCAGTCGAATGCTACAAATGCAAGAAGCTGGGGCATTATGCTAATAAGTGCCCTGAAAAGAAAGTTGAAGGACCTAACAAGCCAAATCCTTTTCAGAAAGGACAGGTTAACCACATCAATGTGGAGGAGGTATTTGAAGAGCCTGATGCTGTTGCTGGTAAGTTCGCACTCAATTCCATCTCAAAGATTTGTACTCTTTGACACCGTGCATCTCATTCATTCATATCTAAAGCATTTGTCGAAAGAAATGAACTACCGTAGAAACCATTGGGTGTCCTATAAGAGTAAGTTCTCCGGTGGAGAAATGATAGTAAACTCAGGATGCCATGACCTAGTCATAGAGTTTGGAAAATATAAGTTTCAGTGAACCTAATAATCCTAAATTCCCAAGGATTGATGTGATTTTGGGAATGGATTGATGACTAAGTATAAGGGAGTACTAGATTGTGCAAATCATACAAGCTTCACTCACAACTCTCAAGGTAAGAGGATAATATTCAAGTCTAACTTTAAATCAAAAGGAGTAAGCTAAATTCTCTTAAGGGGTTAGTATGGACAAGCAGTAATTGTGTGTGAGTATCGATGTGTTCCTAAGAGTTACCAGGAATGCCACCAGATAGAGATGTGGAGTTTATAATAGAATTGGTACCAGGATCCGGGCCAAGAGCAAAGAGACCTTATAAAATGTCATGATTTAACTTAAGGAACTCAAGAAACAACTTGGAGAACAATTGCGTAAAGGATTCATCCAGCCAAGTTCTTCATCTTGGGGAGCTCCAGCTTTGTTCAGAGAAAAGAGAGATAGAACTCAAAGATTATGCATAGATTACTGCTCTCTCAACGAGGTAACCATCAAGAACAAATATCCTTTGCCAAGAATCAATGACTTGTTTGATCAGCTAGAAGGAGCTTGTGTGTTCTCAAAGATTGACCTTCGTCAAAGTTATTTTCAACTCAAGATAAGAGAGCAAGACATACCTAAAACAGCATTTACCACGAGGTATGGATTGTATGAGTACACGTGATGCCTTTTGGATTAACCAACGCCCAAAGATACTTCATGAATATGATGAATAAAGTGTTCATGGAATTTCTCGACAAGTTTGTTGTCGCTTATCGATGACATCTTAGTCTACTCCAAGAGCAAGGAAGAACATGAAAGACATCTACGCTTGATACTTGAGAAACTAAGGGAACATAAACTTTATGCCAAGTTCAAAGTGTGAGTTTTGGTTAGAGGAAGTTGATTTCTTGGTCATGTTATGACAAAGGATGGTGTAGCAATTGACCTCGCTAAGGTTTCAGCCGTAATGTAATGGGAATCTCCTAAGAATGTAAAAGAGGTTCGTAGTTTCCTTGGTTTAGCAGGTTACTATGTATGTTCATTGAAAATTTTTCTAAGGTTGCTAAACCAATGACGGAATTGTTAAAGAAAGATAAGAAATTTGCTTGGTCCAAGGATGTGAACTCAGCTTTCAGGTTTACCAGATTTGGAAAAGGATTTCCGGTATATTGTGATGCTTCTCATCAAGGATTAGGAGCCGATTTATGCAAGGCGGAAAAGTTGTGGCTTATGCCTCGAGACAACTCAAAACTCATGAAGTAAATTATCCTACTCATGATTTAGAGTTAGTCATTGTCCATGCACTCAAGACATGGAGACACTACCTTTTGGGAAAACGCTAGAAGTGTTCACCGACCATAAGAGTTTGAAATATATCTTCACACGTATGATCAATATGAGACAAAGAAGATGGCTAGAACTTATCAAGGATTATGACTTGAATTTGCAATACCACCCGTAAAGCAAAATGTAGTAGCAGATGCTCTAAGTCGTAAGGCGCTTGTAAATGGTCTTACCAAAGGTGAATTGCCCGATGATTTGTAAGCAATTCAAGGAACTCAAAGTTGAGATTGTGCCGTATGACATCTCATGTCTTTGGATGTTCAACCCACTGCTGGATAAGATTAAAGAAGCCCAAAAGACGGATAAAGAAATCAAGAGATTAAGGAAAGGATTAGCCGAGGGAAAGCTAAAAGTTTCCATATGGACTAACAAGGTACTTTATGGCACGAGAAACGATTTGTGTACCACAAGATCCGAATTGCGGAAACCGATTCTGCAAGAAGCCCATAACTCTCCGTATTCTATTCACCCGGAAACACCAAAATGTACATGGATATGAAAGAAAGATTTTGGTGGAACAATCTTAAAGGGACATCGCCAACACATTGCCTTGTGTGACGTGTAGTAGAGTGAAAGCGAGCATCGTAAACCAAAGGTTTGCTTCAACCAATGCCTATTCCCGAGTGGAAGTGGAAAATATCTATGGATTTCATTATGGATTACCAAGGACCAGGTCGGGTATGATTCCATATGGGTAATAGTAGATCGCCTAACTAAAGTGGCTCATTTTATACCAGAAAGACAACTTATACCAAAGGCAAAGTTAGCCAAAATCTACATGAGCAGAATTGTATGCCTTCACGGTGTACCTAAGAGTATTGTGTCCGATAGAGGAACTCAGTTCACTTCTCACTTTTGGAGACAACATGAATCTCTAGGAACGAGGTTGGAATTCAGCATCGCCATCCTCAAACTGATGGACAAACAGAAGGACTAACCAAATTCTTGAAGACATGTTGAGGGCATGTGCCCTAGACTATGGAGCAAGTTGGGATGAAAGTCCGCTTTACGCAGAGTTCTCTTACAACAACAAATACCAATCTAGTATTGGGATGACACCATTTGAGTTTCTATACTGAAGAAAGTGTACCACCCCATTGCTATGGAATGGTGTGGAGAAAGAAGTTTGTTTGGACCAGACCTTATCAAAGACGCCAAGAAAAGGTCAAATTGGTTAGAGATGATTGAAGATAGCATGCCTCGACAGAAAAGCTACGCAGATGCTAAGCATAGAGAAGTCACTTACGGTTGGGGATAGAGCTTATCTTAGAGTATCACTACTCGTGGAGTAAAAAGATTTGGAGTCAAAGGAAAGTTAGCACCAAGATATGTGGGACCATTCAACATTTTAAGTCGCAAGGAGAAGTCAGATATGAAATCGAATCGCCAAAGATCTTTACTAGCATTCATAATGTTTTTCATGTGAGCCAGCTCAAGAAATGTCACCCAGAAATGGAAGAAACATCTTTGAAAGATACCATATCTTTGGAAGAAGTTCAACTAGAAAGTGATCTCACCTATGAAGAAAAGCACAAGATTCTTGAGACCACGAAAGAGTCACAAGAACAAAGACTATCAAGTTTTGCAAAGTACAATGGAATCATCATTCAAGAAGAAGCAACATGGGAAAGAGAAGATGATCTTCGAAAGACCACCTCACCTATTTGTTATTAATCCGAATCTCGAGGGCTAGATTCATTTTAAGGGGTTAGATTTGTAACATCCCTAAAAATCATGTTTCAAAACTCATTCATATCATTCTTGCATCATTCATTCATATAGGGTTTTTCTCAAAATCATTTAGAGGCGTAAGTTTGAGCTATGATTTCTTGTGGGCATTTTATCTCAAATGTCCATCACCCTTTGGGTTTTGTTTGTTTAGGGACTTGTTTGCTTTCCTCCATGATTGGAAAGATTAGGAGTAGCATTTAAACCCAAGATTCCAATTTAGAAATATTTTCTAAACCCTATTCCAAATTTTTGCAAAGAGACAAAGTCTCTGCTTATTTCAAAGACCCAAGCTTGACCAAGCCTTGCAAGGTGACCACATGGTTATTTGACTGCATTTGAACCCACAAGAACCCCGCAAAAATCCCTAAAGAAGTTTGAATTCAAAAGGATTTGAATTCATATCAAATTCATTCCAGAAAATGAAATTAGAAAAGAAAAGGCTAAGGAAAAGAGGGTACGAGCGCCAGATCTGGCCCAAAGCAGATCCAGCCCAGCAAGCCCACCCGGGATCTTCTTTTCTTCTCTCACGCAAGAAGACGCTAGCCGAGTCACCGATGACCCCACTGCACACAGACTCACAAGACGAACGGCCCGGTCCACGCCGCCTCGTTTTCCCTGCAGACCGCTACCATGACACGCCGCCAAGAAGGAAGACCGGTAATGGCGCTGCGAAATGGGCATTAAACCCAGCGCTTCGTCGACTCCCGCTATAAGATCCTCTCGCCCACGATCTTTTTCCCCAGACACCTCGCCACTCCGCCACCAGTCGCCTCAATCAGCTTTGCACCGCCACAGAGCCTCTCCGCGATCGATTCCGTGAGCCCAAGTGGTCCCTCTCGCCTCGTTTGCTATCCTGCTCAAGGAATCCTTGCGCATCGACCTCGCTTAGTCTGTCTCAGACGCCTGTGTCGCTTCCACTTGACACCGCGAGCACCGACGGGCGACATCAACTCCGACGAGCTCTAGTGGTAAGTCCAGACCGCCACGCCTCCTAGTTCATGCTCACTACTTCTTGACCTCGTGAACCTAACTGTCCTCGACTTGCCTTTGGGTGATCCACGCGACGCCCCGACGACCACCCGACGCACCGACGCCGGCCAACTCCGTGAGGAATCGCAGCCGTGATGAGCGCCTTGACCAACCGCAGTACGACGAAGCCAGCTGACCTCTCGAGCCCGGTGAGCTACTCTCGATCTTCCTTACTCGTGATCATCGGTAACGCGTTGACCGACGGTTCCTGGCCGGTAGTTACATAGCCGCCTTCATCTGCGGGTCAGCAAAGAAGCCGTTAGATCTGGATCGAACGCCACGATAGATCACTTAAACCCAAGCAGACGCGATTCGAGCCGCACCTGCCCTTTAGATCCTACGGTGTGGAGCTCGATCCAGCGAACTGCACGGGCGTAATAAGAATAAGACGCGTATTAGGTTAGATCTGAGAATAGAATTTAAAACCAGAAATTTGATCCAAATTCAAATGCCTATATCTTTTGAATGCCACGTTGGAATTTTGCAAACTTTATACCGTTGGATTCAGAAAAACAAGACCTTTCTGCCTATCCTTTTGTTTAGCATATAGTAACCATTAGATGTGCTAAATTTGCAGAGACTTGTTTAAGGCCATTTTAAGTATAGATTTAGTTTAGTATTTTTGTTTTAGGGTTATTTAAGTTGTCTTGGATATATTTGTGACTTGTTTAGATTCTGTAAACATGCACTTGCTTGGTTGAAGTTTTCAAAATCATCACTTGGTAGATTCATGCATGCATGCATTCATAATACTTTTGTTTGTATATATTTGTGTGTAATTGTATGCTACAACTTTGTGTGTAGATTTTGCTAGTGATTGTGATTGTGACGAGTGCTACTCTCCACACTACCAAGGCAAGTGATATCATCATGAATATTCCATTCCTATATTTTTATATATGCATTAGTATTATTTTTCTAAGTATAGGACTTGCATGGTTTTTAGCTAAGTACAAGCTATGCTTTGGGAAAACCTATTAGAATAAGCCTTAGTGAAAATTTCCTAAGTCCAAATTCCTATTACTATCATGCTTAGCCTAGCTACTAGAAAACAAGGGTGGTTTATAAATTCACTATGGAAAAATTTCTAAGTCTAAGGACTTATGTTTTGTAAAATAAAACAACTAAGTTAATGAACCACCGGGTGGAATGGAAGGAATGGCTTATGTTGAGTGGTTCACAAGGCCGTGGACTGGCTTGTGTATCTCACTTGTGGATGGCCACCCAGAAACAAAGAGATTTGAGATGTCAAATGTTGAAAAGCTTCAAGTGCAACCACTTGGCATTATGGGCTCGCCATGATCTTAGGATGTGGAACTTAGTCTTTTGGACAGTGGTGGTAGATGGGATGATAGGTTGAACGCTGCCCATTTGACTAAGGAAAGGCTATCAAGGATCATCCTTGGGAAACCAAGGCTTGTGGGGAAAGTGCACCACCTCTGCAGAGTGTAAAACCTAAGTACTTAGCCATGTCCCTGGTAAAGGACAATTTGAGCATCAAGACATGGAAACTTCAAGGATCTCATCACTCCAATTTCTAAATAAAACTTGTGGGTGAACAAAGGGATAAAAGGATCTTCAGTCATTGATTGCTAGATGCCCGAGTGGATCTAGAGTCTTTGTTGATAGATGCCTTGGGTGTTTTTGCCAAGTATATCTTCAGTCCTTGATTAGTAGATGCCTTGAGTGGATCTTCGCCTTGGATTGGAAGATGTCTTGGAAAGTTTTTGCCAAACAAAAACTTAGTATTTTCAAAAGATAGGGAAAAATCTATTTTTGAGCAATGCAAGCCTAAACTCCACCAGCCAAATGCATATAGTATTTTTTAGTCCACTTAAAATATATTATATCACTTGCCAATACTATTCCAAAGTATTGACCCTTGTGGTCAGTAACTTATGATGTTGCAGGTTACTCGATGATGATTAGGTGTCATGAGTCTACACTCAACATGCTTGCTCGTGGCACATGAAGATGAAGACTTATGTTTATTTACTTATTCCATAAACTTGTACTAGGCCTTTGGCCATGAGTTGTAAAAGACTATGTTTTATCTCTGGAATGACTGTAATAAACGACCTTTGTATCTATGTACTTCATCTTAAACTGTGGATGCTAGCATTGATCCAGGGACTAGCATTGCAATCACAGGGATCTTTTCCTTTAATAAGGAGGGATCTTACAGATGGTATCGAGCACTGTGTTGCCGTAGGATTATGACCCTAGGATTGGAAACCACTAAGGAAAATTTTAACTTCTTCTACACTTGTCTATTCTTCTCAGAACTTTTCTAATCTTCTCATTCTCATCTCTATTTGTAGATGAACTCCACAACTAAGTCGTGAAGAAAGGACCACTCATGACCATGACCTTGGAGTGTGAGACTGAGTTTCCCAAGATTCTCAAGGACCTCATGGAAACCATGGGAGTACATGGTGCAGCAAAGGTACAAAGGCTTTCCAAAGGATGGAGGATGGAGTGGAGTATTGGTGGGTGCAACTTCACTTGTACAAGAACAAGGAAGACAACCACAAAGAAAAAGGCTTCTGCATGTACACCAACACTTTTATGCACACCACATTCTTTGAGTCAGCAAAAGAAGCAGCTTGGAAGACTATCAAGGAACTAAGTGCTAGAGTCAAGTGCAGGATGCTCAACCTCCAAAAAGACTTAGAGAAAGAGAAGGAACATACCCAAGAGTTGGAAGTCACCAACAAATCCTTAAGAGGAGATATTATAGACTTAGTGATAGAAGCATGTGAACAAGATAGGTGATTGCCACTAGGAACATTGTGTTAGCCACCAGATCCAATGAGATAGGATTATGGGCGCGCCGTTAGTCGACCACCACCTATCACCTTATTTTCCAAAATAAGACCTTAAATAAGTTTGAACCTTGGTTGATGTAATGAATTTATGTATGCATGACTTGTGTGATTTTTGTGTTCCATGGTTATGCTTGAATGTTTGACTTGTTAAATTTAAAATTTTGTTGTTCTAACTTTTCAATCTTATAAATAGATGCCTATTGCCATCAGCACTGTTGAGGAGTTCCAGGCACCAGTGTCATTGCATGTATGTTCTGTTCATAAACCACCACTAGAGTCATTGCATGTGTGTTCTTTTCATAAACCACATTGATCCACTAATGTCATTACATGTGTGTTCTTTTCATAAACCACATGGATCCACTAGAGTTCATTGCATGTGTGTTCTTTTCATAAACCACATGGATCCACCACATTGGATGTGTGTTCTTTTCATAAACCACCACTAGAGTCATTGCATGTGTGTTCTTTAAATAAACCACATGGGTCCACCACTGTCATTGCATGTGTGTTCTTTTCATATACCACCATTAGATTCATTACATGTGTGTTCTTGTCATAAACCACATGGATCCACCAATGTCATTGCATGTGTGTTCTTTTCATAAACCACATCTATATTTCATTGCATGTGTTTTTTTTCATAAACCACATGGATCCACCAGTGTCATTGCATGTGTGTTCTTTTCATAAACCACATCTATATTTCATTGCATGTGTTTTTTTCATAAACCACATGGATCCACCAGTATCATTGGATGTGTGTTCTTTTCATGAACCACCACTAGAGACATTACATGTGTGTTCTTTTCATAAACCACATGGATCCACCAGTGTCATTGAATGTGTGTTCTTTTCATAAACCACATGGATCCACCAGTGTCATTACATGTGTGTTCTTTTCATAAACAATATGGATCCACTAGTGTCACTGCATGTGTGTTCTTTTCATAAACCACATCTAGAGTCATTGTATGTGTGTTCTTTTCATAAACCACATGGATCGACTAGAGTCATTGCATGTGTGTTCTTTTCATCAATCACATAAGGATCCAGTAGAGTCATTGCATGTGTGTTCTTCTCCTAAACCACCACTAGAGTTCATTGCATGTGTGTTCTTTTCATAAACCACATAGATCCACCAGTGTAATTGCATGTGTGTTCTTTCAATAAACCACCACTAGAGTCATTGCATGTGTGTTCTTTTTATAAACCACATGGATCCACTAGTGTCATTGGATGTGTGTTCTTTTTCTAAACCACATGGATCCACTAGAGTCATTACATGTGTGTTCTTCTCCTAAACCACCACTAGAGTCATTACATGTGTGTTCTTTTCATAAAACACATGGATCCACTAGAGTCATTGCATGTGTGTTCTTTTCATAAACCACATATGGATCCATTAGAGTCACTTTATGTTAGTTCTTCTCCTAAACCACCACTAGAGTTCATTGCATGTGTGTTCTTTTCATCAACCACCACTAGAGTCATTGCATGTGTGTTCTTTTCATAAACCACATGGATCCACCAGGTCATTGCATGTGAGTTCTTTCATAAACCACCACTAGAGTCATTGCATGTGTGTTATTTTCATGAACCACATGGATACACCAGTGTCATTGCATGTGTGTTCTTTTCATAAACCACATCTATATTTCATTGCATGTGTGTTCTTTTCATAAACCACATGGATCCACCAGTGTCATTGCATGTGTGTTCTTTTCATAAACCACCACTAGAAGCATTACATGTGTGTTCTTTTCATAAACCACATGGATCCACCAGTGTCATTTCATGTGTGTTATTTTCATGAATCACATGGATCTACCTGTGTCATTACATGTGTGTTCTTTTCATAAACAACATGGCTCCACTAGTGTCATTACATGTGTGTTCTTTTCATAAACCACATCTAGAGTCATTGCATGTGTGTTCTTTTCATAAACCACATGGATCGACTAGAGTCATTGCATGTGTATTCTTTTCATAAATCATATATGGTTCCAGTAGAGTCATTGCATGTGTGTTCTTCTCCTAAACCACCACTAGAATTCATTGCATTTGTGTTCTTTTCATAAACCATATGGATCCACCAGTGTCATTGTATGTGTGTTCTTTTCATAAACCACCACTAGAGTCATTGCATGTGTGTTCTTTTCATAAACCACATGGATCCACCACTGTCATTGCATTTGTGTTCTTCTCATAAACCACCACTAGAGTCGTTGCATGTGTGTTCTTTACATAAAGCACACGGATCCACCAAAGGTCATTGAATGTGTGTTCTTTTCCTAAACCACATATGGATCCACTAAAGTCATAGCATGTGTGTTCTTTTCATAAACCACAACTAGAGTCATTGCATGTGTGTTCTTTTCATAATCAACATGGATCCACAAGTGTCATTGCATGTGTGTTCTTTTCATAAACCACATGGATCCACCAGAGTCATTGCATGTGTGTTCTTTTCATAAACCACCACTAGAGTCATTACATGTGTGTTCTTTTAATAAACCACATGGATCCACCAGTGTCATTTCATGTGTGTTCTTTTCATAAACAACATGGATCCACTAGTGTCATTACATGTGTGTTCTTTTCATAAACCACATGGATCGACTAGAGTCATTGCATGTGTGTTCTTTTCATAAACCATATGGATCGACTAGAGTCATTGCATGTGTGTTCTTTTCATAAATCACATATGGATCCAAAGAGTTATTGCATGTGTGTTCTTCTCCTAAACCACCACTAGAATTCATTGCATTTGTGTTCTTTTCATAAACCATATGGATCCACCAGTGTCATTGTATGTGTGTTCTTTTCATAAACCACCACTAGAGTCATTGCATGTGTGTTCTTTTCATAAACCACATGGATCCACCACTGTCATTGCATTTGTGTTCTTTTCATAAACCACCACTAGAGTCATTGCATGTATATTCTTTTCATAAAGCACGGATCCACCAATGTCATTGAATGTGTGTTCTTTTCCTAAACCACATATGGATCCACTAGAGTCATTGCATTTGTGTTCTTTTCATAAACCACAACTAGAGTCATTGCATGTGTGTTCTTTTCATAAACCACATGGGTCCACCTGTGTCATTGGATGTGTGTTCTTTTCATAAACCACCACTAGTGGCATTGCATGTGTGTTCTTTTCATAAACCACATGGATCCACCAGTGTCATTGGATGTGTGTTCTTTTCATAAAGCACATGGATCCACAAGTGTCATTGCATGTATGTTCTGTTCATAAACCACCACTAGAGTCATTGCATGTGTGTTCTTTTCATAAACCACATGGATCCACTAATGTCATTACGTGTGTGTTCTTTTCATAAACCACATGGATCCACTAGAGTTCATTGCATGTGTGTTCTTTTCATAAACCACATGGATCCACCACATTGGATGTGTGTTCTTTTCATAAACCACCACTAGAGTCATTGCATGTGTGTTCTTTTCATAAACCACATGGGTCCACCACTGTCATTGCATGTGTGTTCTTTTCATAAACCACCATTAGAGTCATTACATGTGTGTTCTTTTCATAAACCACATGGATCCACCAATGTCATTGCATGTGTGTTCTTTTCATAAACCACATCTATATTTCATTGCATGTGTTTTTTTTCATAAACCACATGGATCCACCAGTATCATTGGATGTGTGTTCTTTTCATAAACCACCACTAGAGCCATTACATGTGTGTTCTTTTCATAAACCACATGGATCCACCAGTGTCATTGAATGTGTGTTCTTTTCATAAACCACATGGATCCACCAGTGTCATTACATGTGTGTTCTTTTCATAAACAATATGGATCCACTAGTGTCACTGCATGTGTGTTCTTTTCATAAACCACATCTAGAGTCATTGTATGTGTGTTCTTTTCATAAACCACATGGATCGACTAGAGTCATTGCATGTGTGTTCTTTTCATAAATCCCATATGGATCAAGTAGAGTCATTGCATGTTTGTTCTTCTCCTAAACCACCACTAGAGTTCATTGCATGTGTGTTCTTTTCATAAACCACATAGATCCACCAGTGTAATTGCATGTGTGTTCTTTCAATAAACCACCACTAGAGTCATTGCATGTGTGTTCTTTTCATAAACCACATGGATCCACTAGTGTCATTGGATGTGTGTTCTTTTTCTAAACCACATGGTTCCACTAGAGTCATTACATGTGTGTTCTTCTCCTAAACCACCACTAGAGTCATTACATGTGTGTTCTTTTCATAAAACACATGGATCCACTAGAGTCATTGCATGTGTGTTCTTTTCATAAACGACATATGGATCCATTAGAGTCACTTTATGTTAGTTCTTATCCTAAAGCACCACTAGAGTTCATTGCATGTGTGTTCTTTTCATCAACCACCACTAGAGTCATTGCATGTGTGTTCTTTTCATAAACCACATGGGTCCACCAGGGTCATTGCATGTGAGTTCTTTTCATAAACCACCACTAGAGTCATTGCATGTGTGTTATTTTTATGAACCACATGGATACACCAGTGTCATTGCATGTGTGTTCTTTTCATAAACCACATCTATATTTCATTGCATGTGTGTTCTTTAGTCAAACCACATGGATCCACCAGTGTCATTGCATGTGTGTTCTTTTCATAAACCACCACTAGAGTCATTGCATGTGTGTTCTTTTCATAAACCACATGGATCCACCACTATCATTGAATTTGTGTTCTTTTCATAAACCACATGGATCCACCAGTGTCATTGCATGTGTGTTCTTTTCATAAACCACCACTAGAGTCATTACATGTGTGTTCTTTTCATAAACCACATGGATCCACCAGTGTCATTTCATGTGTGTTATTTTCATGAATCACATGGATCCACCAGTGTCATTACATGTGTGTTCTTTTCATAAACAACATGGATCCACTAGTGTCATTACATGTGTGTTCTTTTCATAAACCACATCTAGAGTCATTGCATGTGTGTTCTTTTCATAAACCACATGGATCGACTAGAGTCATTGCATGTGTGTTCTTTTCATAAATCACATATGGATCCAGTAGAGTTATTGCATGTGTGTTCTTCTCCTAAACCACCACTAGAATTCATTGCATTTGTGTTCTTTTCATAAACCATATGGATCCACCAGTGTCATTGTATGTGTCTTATTTTCATAAACCACCACTAGAGTCATTGAATGTGTGTTCTTTTCATAAACCACATGGATCCACCACTGTCATTGCATTTGTGTTCTTTTCATAAACCACCACTAGAGTCATTGCATGTGTGTTCTTTTCATAAAGCACACGGATCCACCAGTGTCATTGAATGTGTGTTCTTTTCCTAAACCACATATGGATCCACTAGAGTCATTGCATGTGTGTTCTTTTCATAAACCACAACTAGAGTCATTGCATGTGTGTTCTTTTCATAATCCACATGGATCCACAAGTGTCATTGCATGTGTGTTCTTTTCATAAACCACATGGATCCACTAGAGTCATTGCATGTGTGTTCTTTTCATAAACCACATCTAGAGTCATTGCATGTGTGTACTTTTCATAAACCACCACTAGTGTCATTGCATGTGTGTTCTTCTCCTAAACCACCACTAGAGTTCATTGCATGTGTGGTCTTTTCATAAACCACATGGATCCACTAGAGTTCATTGCATTTGTGTTCATTTCATAAACCACAACTAGAGTCATTGCATGTGTGTTCTTTTCATAAACCACATGTATCCACCAGTGTCATTACATGTGTGTTCTTTTCATAAACCATAACTAGAGTCATTGCATGTGTGTTCTTTTCATAAACCACATGGATCCACCAGTGTCATTGAATGTGAGTTATTTTTGTAAACCACATATGGATCCACTAGAGTCATTGCATGTGTGTTCTTTTCATAAACCACATGGATCCACCTGTGTCATTGGATTTGTGTTCTTTTCATAAACCAACACTAGTGTCATTGCATGTGTGTTCTTTTCATAAACCACATGGATCCACCAGTGTCATTGGATGTGTGTTCTTTTCATAAAGCACATGGATCCACCAGTGTCATTGCATGTATGTTCTGTTCATAAACCACCACTAGAGTCATTGCATGTGTGTACTTTTCATAAACCACATGGATCCACTAATGTCATTACATGTGTGTTCTTTTCATAAACCACATGGATCCACTTGAGTTCATTGCATGTGTGTTCTTTTCATAAACCACATGGATCCACCACATTGGATGTGTTTTCTTTTCATAAACCACCACTAGAGTCATTGCATGTGTGTTCTTTTCATAAACCACATGGATCCACCACTGTCATTGCATGTGTGTTCTTTTCATAAACCACCATTAGAGTCAGTACATGTGTGTTCTTTTCATAAACCACATGGATCCACCAGTGTCATTGCATGTGTGTTCTTTTCATAAACAACATGGATCCACTAGTGTCATTACATGTGTGTTCTTTTCATAAACCACATCTAGAGTCATTGCATGTGTGTTCTTTTCATAAACCACATGGAATCGACTAGAGTCATTGCATGTGTGTTCTTTTCATAAATCACATATGGATCCAGTAGAGTTATTGCATGTGTGTTATTCTCCTAAACCAGCACTAGAATTCATTGCATTTGTGTTCTTTTCATAAACCATATGGATCTACCAGTGTCATTGTATGTGTGTTCTTTTCATAAACCACCACTAGAGTCATTGCATGTGTGTTCTTTTCATAAACCACGTGGATCCACCACTGTCATTGCATTTGTGTTCTTTTCATAAACCACCTGTCGGGGGTGTACCCCCAGGTACCCCAGAGTTGGTGAATTAAGTAAGTCAATAAGGTACATATGTAGGAAAATGATATTAAATATGAGTACGAAAGATAAACAGAAAAGGATAAAGGGAAAAAAGAGGACCTGGGCCGACATAGGCAAAACTCGGCCTGGTCAACCTCCCTCCAGGCCGAATTAGGCCCTACCGCCGTCACTCAGGCCTCCTGGGCCGAACTCCGGAACATCGGACTGGGCCACTAGATGATCCGGCTGGGCTGCATCTCCCCCAGGCCGAATCAACCAAAGCCCATGCCGAGTTGGCACATCCTCTAGGACCTTTGGGATGAGTTATAATGATCTAAACACCCTGTTATTTACCTCCAGATGCCTCCACGATCCCCTCCAGAATACGCCATCAGATCAAGACAAGATCAACAAGTGTGGTGCCAGTCTTGGGACGCCCATGGCTCAGACTGGCACATGGCCTATGGAATATGCCCTTGGCATCAAGAAGAGGCTAGGGAATATGCTAAGGGATATGCCCCGGCATCTCCAAAGATGCCAAGGCATATGCCAAGCATCTAAGAAGATACTAGGAATATGCTGTACAGATGCCAAGGGGTACAAGCTTTGTCCCTGGGCTCCCCTTTATAAGGATCACCAGGAGATCGTTCACGAGGAGACCCCGAAGGGCTCCTCTCCTCTCTGCTCACTAGGAGCTCTCCTTCTTCCTCTTCCTCCACTCTCACAGAGCTTGGATAGAAGCATAGGGGAAATAGCTCAAGGAGCATGATTGTAGCCACTTGTATGGCAAGATTATGAGGGAATAGATGTATACATTGTATTTATCTTTGTTCATATGAGTGCGGTCTTCACTGCATCATCCCTCCCTGATTCCTCCACCATCCGGCCCCAACTTTAGCTTTAGCCTACCCATGGCATATGCCGTGATACCACCATTTACATTTGGCGCCCACCGTGGGGCCTCCTAGTGGCGTTGGTTGGGTTTCCATCCGACGGAACATCTTCATCAACTTCTTCCTCATAGGGCTCATTCAGCTTCACCAAGTCAACAGAGAACAAAGAGGTAAGCGCAGAGGCTCACCAAGTCTAACTCATCAAAGCTGGTAGGACTCAGCAAGAAGAACTCAAGTACTACTCCAAGCTTACTGTAAGTACCAAGTACCTGTGAACCAGAACAACCTAGCAAAACTCACCCAAACACTTCTCCAAGTATGCTGTAAGTGCCAAGTAACTCAGCCACCTACACTCAATCCTTCATCCCGGGGAGAAGATAACTCAACCCGGGGACTAGTCGACTTATCCGTAGAGTCACTTTAGATTAAAAAAGCATTATGTTGATTTAGATATGTACTCCAGCCAGCTTATTTATAACTCGGCCATAAGTTGAATCATCTTATTTGTGATTCAGATAGATTCTGAGTTAGTTTACTTATGCTTTGGATTACCCTGTATCTCAGCTCCCCAGCAGACTTATTTATAACTCGGATAGAAGTTTAGTCAGCTCGTTTATGATCCAGGTAGAATTTGATTCGGCTTACTTATGAGTCAGATAGAAGTTGAGTCAGATCATTTATGATCCAGGTAGAATTTGATTCGGCTTACTTATGAGTCGGATAGAGTTTGAGTCAGTTTATTTATGCTTTGGATTGCCTTTTAACTCAGCTTACCAGCCAGCTTATTGTTGATTCGGATATAACTTGAAGTCAATTTGTTTATGCTTCGAATTAACCTTTAACTCAGCTCAGTAGATTGTCTCTGATTCGGACTAACATTTGATTCAGCTTGCCAGGGTATATTATAATTCGGATTGGTATTCGACTGGCGTACTAATCATATCTCCGATTCAGGCAAGCTTTATTCAGTTGCTGTTAAAGTTATGTTATGACTCGGATTGATATCTCACCATCTTGCCAGGTTATCCCATATCTCGGACGACTATTGGCCATCTTATCATATCTCGAATCTATATCTCATATCTACATCCCGAATCAGATCTCTTAGCGGTTAGCCCTATTATCATATCCCAAAGCTTAATCTGGATCTATATCTGGATCCATATCAAAGCAAATTACCGTCATCACGCCAAATCAAGTTATATCGTAAAATGTGTAACTCAGATTTGAGTTGAGTTAACTCAATTTGAATCATATAACTCGGATTCGAAATGATGACTCAGATTTGAGATGTAAGTCAAAATTGAGTAAAGTAACTTCGGATTAGGGATGAGTTAACTCTGGATTCGAGTCGGATGACTCAGATTTGAGATGTAAGTCAAAATTGAGTAAAGTAACTTGACTAGGGATGAGTTAACTTGGATTTGAGTCGATGACTCAGATTTGAGATGTAAGTCAAAATCGGGTAAAGTAACTCGGATTTGGGATGAGTTAACGGATTTGAGTCGATGACTCAGATTTGAGATGTAAGTCAAAATTGAGTAAAGTAACTCGGATTTGGGATGAGTTAACTCGGATTTGAGTCAGATGACTCAGATTTGAGATGTAAGTCAAAATTGAGTAAAGTAACTCGGATTAGGGATGAGTTAACTCGGATTTAAGTCAGATGACTCAGATTTGGGATATAAGTCAAGATTGAGTAAAGTAACTTGATTTGGGATGAGTTAACTCGATTTGAGTCGATGACTCGGATTTGGGAAATAAGCCAAAATTGAGTAAAGTAACTCGGATTTGGAATGAGATAGCTCAGATTTAAGTCGTATACCTCGGATTCAAGTCAGAGGACTCCAACTCAAGACCTAAGTCAATTTTGAGTAAAATAACTCTCATTCGGAAATAGATGACTCGGATCATAACATACCCGAAGAGGTTAAAAGAGCAGTGCCAAAGAAGGCCAAGACTCATAACTTACCCAAAGAGGTTAAAAGAGCAGTGCCTAAAAAGGCCAAGACTCATAAACTTACCCAAAGAGGTTAAAGGAGCAGTGCCAAAGAAGGCCAAGACTCATAAACTTACCCTAAGAGGTTAAAAGAGCAGTGCCAAAGAAGGCCAAGACTCATAACTTACCCAAAGAGGTTAAAAGAGCAGGGCCAAAGAAGGCTAAGACTCATAAAACTTACCCGAAGAGGTTAAAAGAGCAGTGCCAGAGAAGGCCAAAACTCATAACATACCCCAAAGAAGTTAACAGAGCAGGGCCAAAGAAAGCCAAGACTCATGACTTACCCAAAAAGGTTAAAAGAGCAGTGCCAAAGAAGGCCAAGACTCATAGCTTACCCAATGGGGTTAAAAGAGCAATGCCCAAGAAGGCAGGAACTCATGACTTACCCAATGGGGTTAATAGAGCAGTGCCCATGAAGGCCAGAAGTCTATAAACTTACCTAAAGGGGTTGTGACCAGTGCCCATGATGGCCAAGTCCAAACTTACCAAAAGGGTTATGACCAGAGCCCAAGAAGGCGAGTCGAAAAACTGCCCGAGAGGTTATGAGCAGAGCCCGAGAAGGACAAAGTCACAAACTTGCCCAAAAGCATTATGCAACCAAGAGATTATAAGTGGAAGACAACTCGAATATTTAATATGAAGCCTATGCACGACTCTCACGAGTCCCACATAGCCTCGGGACTAATGCGGGGGTGTACCCCTGTACCCCAGAGTTGGTGAATTAAGTAAGTCAATAAGGTACATATGTAGGAAAATGATATTAAATATGAGTACGAAGATAAATGTAAAAGGATAAAGGGAAAAAGAGGACTGGCCGACATAGGCAAAACTCGGCTCGGTCAACCTCCTCCAGCCGAATTAGGCCCTACCATCACTCAGCCTCCTGGCCGAACTACACGAACCCGGCCACCGCCGGACCTCAGCCACTAGATGATCCTACTGGTGCATCTCCCCCCGAATCAACCAAAGCCCATGCCGAGTTGGCACATCCTCTAGGACCTTTGGGCTGAGTTATAATGATCTAAACACCTGTTATTTACCTCCGATGCCTCCACGATCCCCTCCGTATCGCCATCGATCAAGACAAGATCAACAAGTGTGGTGCCAGTCTTGGGACGCCCATGGCTCAGACTGGCACATGGCCTATGGAATATGCCCTTGGCATCAAGAAGAGGCTAGGGAATATGCTAAGGGATATGCCCCGGCATCTCCAAAGATGCCAAGGCATATGCCAAGCATCTAAGAAGATACTAGGAATATGCTGTACAGATGCCAAGCGTGGGGTACAAGCTTTGTCCCCTGGGCTCCCCTTTATAAGGATCACCAGGGAGATCGTTCACGGGGAGACCCCGAAGGGCTCCTCTCCTCTCTGCTCACTATGAGCTCTCCTTCTTCCTCTTCCTCCACTCTCACAGAGAGCTTAGATAGAAGCATAGGGGAAATAGCTCAAGGAGCATGATTGTAGCCACTTGTATGGCAAGATTATGAGGGAATAGATGTATACATTGTATTTCTCTTTGTTCATATGAGTGCGGTCTTCACTGCATCATCCCTCCCCGGATTCCTCCACGTCCATCGGCCCCAACTTTAGCCTACCCATGGCATATGCCGTGATACCACCACGACACCACCACTAGAGTCATTGCATGTGTGTTATTTTCATAAAGCACACGGATCCACCAGTGTCATTGAATGTGTGTTCTTTTCCTAAACCACATATGGATCCACTAGAGTCATTGCATGTGTGTTCTTTTCATAAACCACAACTAGAGTCATTGCATGTGTCTTCTTTTCATAATCCACATGGATCCACAAGTGTCATTGCATGTGTGTTCTTTTCATAAACCACATGGATCCACCAGAGTCATTGCATGTGTGTTCTTTTCATAAACCACATCTAGAGTCATTGCATGTGTGTACTTTTCATAAACCACCACTAGAGTCATTGCATGTGTGTTCTTCTCCTAAACCACCACTAGAGTTCATTGCATGTGTGTTCTTTTCATAAACCACATGGATCCACTAGAGTTCATTGCATTTGTGTTCATTTCATAAACCACAACTAGAGTCATTTCATGTGTGTTCTTTTCATAAACCACATGGATCCACCAGTGTCATTACATGTTTCTTCTTTTCATAAACCATAACTAGAGTCATTGCATGTGTGTTCTTTTCATAAACCACATGGATCCACCAGTGTCATTACATGTGTGTTCTTTTCATAAACAATATGGATCCACTAGTGTCACTGCATGTGTGTTCTTTTCATAAACCACATCTAGAGTCATTGTATGTGTGTTCTTTTCATAAACCACATGGATCGACTAGAGTCATTGCATGTGTGTTCTTTTCATAAATCCCATATGGATCAAGTAGAGTCATTGCATGTTTGTTCTTCTCCTAAACCACCACTAGAGTTCATTGCATGTGTGTTCTTTTCATAAACCACATAGATCCACCAGTGTAATTGCATGTGTGTTCTTTCAATAAACCACCACTAGAGTCATTGCATGTGTGTTCTTTTCATAAACCACATGGATCCACTAGTGTCATTGGATGTGTGTTCTTTTTCTAAACCACATGGTTCCACTAGAGTCATTACATGTGTGTTCTTCTCCTAAACCACCACTAGAGTCATTACATGTGTGTTCTTTTCATAAAACACATGGATCCACTAGAGTCATTGCATGTGTGTTCTTTTCATAAACCACATATGGATCCATTAGAGTCACTTTATGTTAGTTCTTATCCTAAAGCACCACTAGAGTTCATTGCATGTGTGTTCTTTTCATCAACCACCACTAGAGTCATTGCATGTGTGTTCTTTTCATAAACCACATGGGTCCACCAGGGTCATTGCATGTGAGTTCTTTTCATAAACCACCACTAGAGTCATTGCATGTGTGTTCTTTTCATAAACCACATCTATATTTCATTGCATGTGTGTTCTTTAGTCAAACCACATGGATCCACCAGTGTCATTGCATGTGTGTTCTTTTCATAAACCACCACTAGAGTCATTGCATGTGTGTTCTTTTCATAAACCACATGGATCCACCATTGTCATTGCATTTGTGTTCTTTTCATAAACCACCACTAGTGTCATTGCATGTGTGTTCTTCTCCTAAACCACCACTAGAGTTCATTGCATGTGTGGTCTTTTCATAAACCACATGGATCCACTAGAGTTCATTGCATTTGTGTTAATTTCATAAACCACAACTAGAGTCATTGCATGTGTGTTCTTTTCATAAACCACATGTATCCACCAGTGTCATTACATGTGTGTTCTTTTCATAAACCATAACTAGAGTCATTGCATGTGTGTTCTTTTCATAAACCACATGGATCCACCAGTGTCATTGAATGTGAGTTATTTTTGTAAACCACATATGGATCCACTAGAGTCATTGCATGTGTGTTCTTTTCATAAACCACATGGATCCACCTGTGTCATTGGATTTGTGTTCTTTTCATAAACCAACACTAGTGTCATTGCATGTGTGTTCTTTTCATAAACCACATGGATCCACCAGTGTCATTGGATGTGTGTTCTTTTCATAAAGCACATGGATCCACCAGTGTCATTGCATGTATGTTCTGTTCATAAACCACCACTAGAGTCATTGCATGTGTGTACTTTTCATAAACCACATGGATCCACTAATGTCATTACATGTGTGTTCTTTTCATAAACCACATGGATCCACTAGAGTTCATTGCATGTGTGTTCTTTTCATAAACCACATGGATCCACCACATTGGATGTGTTTTCTTTTCATAAACCACCACTAGAGTCATTGCATGTGTGTTCTTTTCATAAACCACATGGATCCACCACTGTCATTGCATGTGTGTTCTTTTCATAAACCACCATTAGAGTCAGTACATGTGTGTTCTTTTCATAAACCACATGGATCCACCAGTGTCATTGTATGTGTGTTCTTTTCATAAACAACATGGATCCACTAGTGTCATTACATGTGTGTTCTTTTCATAAACCACATCTAGAGTCATTGCATGTGTGTTCTTTTCATAAACCACATGGAATCGACTAGAGTCATTGCATGTGTGTTCTTTTCATAAATCACATATGGATCCAGTAGAGTTATTGCATGTGTGTTATTCTCCTAAACCAGCACTAGAACTCATTGCATTTGTGTTCTTTTCATAAACCATATGGATCTACCAGTGTCATTGTATGTGTGTTCTTTTCATAAACCACCACTAGAGTCATTGCATGTGTGTTCTTTTCATAAACCACGTGGATCCACCACTGTCATTGCATTTGTGTTCTTTTCATAAACCACCACTAGAGTCATTGCATGTGTGTTATTTTCATAAAGCACACGGATCCACCAGTGTCATTGAATGTGTGTTCTTTTCCTAAACCACATATGGATCCACTAGAGTCATTGCATGTGTGTTCTTTTCATAAACCACAACTAGAGTCATTGCATGTGTGTTCTTTTGTAAGATCCCTCCTTATTAAAGGAAAAGATCCCTGTGATTGCAATGCTAGTCCCTGGATCATTGCTAGCATCCACAGTTTAAGATGAAGTACACAGATACAAAGGTCGTTTATTACAGTCATTCCAGAGATAAAACATAGTCTTTTACAACTCATGGCCAAAGGCCTAGTACAAGAGTTTATGGAATATGTAAATAAACATAAATCTTCATCTTCATGTGCCACAGGCAAGCATGTTGAGTGTAGACTCATGACTCCTATTCATCATCAGAGTAACCTGCAACATCATAAGTTACAGCCACAGAGGGTCAATACTTTGGAATAGTATTGGCAAGTGATACCTTAGTATATATTTAAGTGGACTATAAGGCTATATGCATTTGGCTGGTGGAGCTTAGGCTTGCATTGCTCAAAATAGATTTTTCCTTAACTTTTTGAAAACACTAAGTTTTTGCTTGACAAAGTCCATCCCAAGGTATCTACCAATCAGAGACTGAAGATCCACTCAGGGCATCTACCAATCAAAGACTGAAGATCCTTTAACCCTTGTTCACCCACAAGTTTTATTTAGAAATTGGAGTGATGAGATTCTTGAAGTTTCCATGTCTTGATGCTCAAATTGTCCTTTACCAGGGACATGGCTAAGTACTTAGGTTTTACACTCTGCAGAGGTGGTGCACTTTCCCCACAAGCCTTGGTTTCCCAAGACATGATCCTTGAGCCTTTCCTTGGTCAAATGGACGCTCCAACCTATCAACCCATCTACCACCCACTTGTCCAAGAGAGTAAGTTCCAGGATCCTAAGATCATGGCAGAGCCCATATTACCAAGTGGTTGCACTTGAAGCTTCTCAACATTTGACAACTCAAATCTCTTTGTTCCTGGGTGGCCATCCACAAGTGAGATACACAAGGTTCACCAGTACCCCTGGCCTTGTGTAACCACTCAACATATCCCATTCTTTCCATTCCACCCAGGTGATTCATTAACTTAGTTGTTTTGTTAAATAAAAACAAGTCCTTAGACTTGGAATAATTTTTCCATAGTGTGAATATATAAACCACCCTTGTTTTCTAGTAGCTAGGCTAGGCATGATAGTAATAGGAATCTTGACTTAGGTAATTTTCACTAAGGTTTTACCTAATAGGTTTTCCCAAAGCTTAGCTTGTACTTAGCAAAAATTCATGCAAGTCCTATACTTAGAAAAATAATACTAATGCATATATAAAATATAGGAATGGAATATTCATGATGATATCACTTGCCTTGGTAGTGTGGAGTAGCACTCGTCACAATCACAATCACTAGCAAAATCTACACACAAAGTTGTAGCACACAATTACACACAAATATATACAAACAAGAAATAGTATGAATGCATGCATGCATGAATCTACCAAGTGATGATTTTTGAAAACTCAACCAAGCAAGTGCATGAATACAGAAACTAAACAAGTCACAAAATAGCCAAGACAACTTAAATAACCCTAAAACAAAATACTAAACTAAATCTATACTCAAAAGGCCTCAAACAAGTTTCTGTAATTTAAGCCAAACTAATGGTTACTATATGCTAAAAAAAAGGATAGGCAGAAAGGTCTTGTTTTTCTGAATCCAACGGTATAAAGTTTGCAAAATTCTAACGTGGAATTCAAAAGATATTGGCATTTGAAATCTGGATCAAAATGTTTTAAATTCTATTTTCAGATCGGTTCCTAGCCACGTCATGATCTTATTCGCTGCATCGTTCAGACTGGATCGAGCTCCACCGCCGAGGATCTAAATGAAATCTGGCGGCTCAGATCGCTGCATCGCTTCAGGGTTAAGTGATCTATCGTGGCGTTCGATCCAGATCTAACTACTACTTCGCGGCCACAGATGGGCAAGGCGCGGTGGCTGGCCAGGCGTCGATCGGCAGCGTTACGCTGACGATGCAGGAGGTAAGTGAGATCGAGGAGTAGCTCACCGGGCTCAGGGAGGTCACGGCGAAGCTTGTCGACTCGCGGTTGGTCAAGGCGCTCGGCACGGTGTGATTGCTCACCAGAGTTAAATGGCGGCGTCGGGTGCGTCGGGTGGTCGTCGTGGACGTCGTTGTGGGTCACCCCAAGGCAGGGCGAGGACACGGTTAGATTCACAGAGTCGAGGCGAAGTAGTGAGCATGAACGGGAAGGCAAGGCGATGCCTACCGGAAAACTTCGTCGGAGTTGATGTCGCCGGTGCTCGCGGTGTCGTGGAACCGTGACCGGTGGGTAGTGCAGAACTAGTGAGGTCGCGATGCGCAAAAAGACATGCTGAGTCGATTGCAAGAACGAGAGGCGAGGGGGACACTAGGCTCACGGAATCGATCGCCGGAGAGGCTCTGTCATGGGCGGTGCAAAGTTGATTGAGGACAGCTGGTGGCGAGCGAGCGAGGTTTGGGGAAAAATGATCGCGAGGCGTAGGGTCTTATAGCGGATGCTCGACAGAAACGTCCGTCGATTAATGCCCAATTACTCCGGCATCAAGGGCAACGGTCAGCGCGGAGATCGTGGCGGAGACAGGGGAAGACGATCTTGGCGTGGAGAAGGCCGCTTGTCAGCGAGGAGCGCAGAGTGTGTGGGGTCGGTCATCGGCTGTTTCGCGTGTGCTCACGCGTGTGAGAAGAAAAGGAGGTCCCGGGTGGGCTTGTTGGGCTTCATCCGCTGGGCAGATTCTGGCCTTGCCTTTTCTTTTGTTTAAGCTTTTTCTTTTTCTAATTCCATTTTCTGAATAGAATTTGATATGAATTCAAATCCTTTTGAATTCAAACTTCTTTGGGGATTTTTGCAGGGTTCTGTGGGTTCAAAAATGAGTCAGATGACCATGTGGTTACTAGCAAGGCTTGGTCAAGCTTGGGTCTTTGAAATAAACAGAGACTTTGTCTCTTTGTCTCTAGTTGCAAATATTTGGAATATGGTTTAGAAAATATTTTTAAATTGAAGTCTTGGGTTTAAATGTTACTCCTATTCTTTCCAACCATGGTGGCAAGCAAACAAGATCATGAACAATCAAATCCCAAAGGGTGTTGGCCAATTGAGACAATTTGCCCACATGAAATCATAGCTCAAACTTCTGTCTCCAAATGATTTTTGAGAAAAAACCCTATATGAATGAATGATGCAAGAATGAAATGAATGAGTTTTTGAAACATGATTTTTGGGATGTTACAAATCTAACCCCCTTAAAATGAATCTCGCCCTCGAGATTCGGATTGGCTAGCAAATAGGTGAGGGTGGTCTTTCCGAAGATCATCTTCTCTTTCCCATGTTGCTTCTTCTTCGGAATGATGATTCCATTGTACTTTGCAAAACTTGATAGTCTTTGTTCTTGTGACTCTTTCTGTGGTCTCAAGAATCTTGACAGGCTTTTCTTCATAGGTGAGATCACTTTCTAGTTGAACTTCTTCCAAAGATATGGTATCTTTCAAAGATGTTTCTTCCATTTCTGGGTGACATTTCTTGAGCTGGCTCACATGAAAAACATTATGGACTGCTAGTAAAGATGTCATTCGATTTCATATGCAGCTTCTCCCTTGCGACTTAATATATTGAATGGTCCCACATATCTTGGTGCTAACTTTCCTTTGACTCCAAATCTTTTTACTCCACGAAGTGGTGATACTCTAAGATAAGCTCTATCCCCAACTTCGTAAGTGACTTCTCTACGCTTAGCATCTGCGTAGCTGTTCCGTCTAGTGTGCTATCTTCAATCTCTAACCAATTTGACCTTTTCTTCGGCGTCTTTGATAAGGTCTGGTCCAAACAAACTTCTTTCTCCCACACCATTCCATAGCAATGGGGTGGTACACTTTCTTCCGTATAGAAACTCAAATGGTGCCATCCCAATACTAGATTGGTGACTGTTGTTGTAAGAGAACTCTGCGTAAGGCATACTTTCATCCCAACTTGCTCCATAGTCCAGGGCACATGCCCTCAACATGTCTTCAAGAATTTGATTAGTCCTTTCTGTTTGTCCATCAGTTTGAGGATGAAAAGCAGTGCTGAATTCCAACCTCGTTCCTAGAGATTCATGAAGTCTCCAAAAGTGAGAAGTGAACTGAGTTCCTCTATCAGACACAATACTCTTAGGTACACCGTGGAGGCATACAATTCTGCTCATGTAGATTTTGGCTAACTTTGCACTGGTATAAGTTGTCTTTACGGGTATAAAATGAGCCACTTTAGTTAGGCGATCTACTATTACCCATATGGAATCATACCCTAACATGGTCCTTGGTAATCCGGTAATGAAGTCCATACCAATATTTTCCCACTTCCATTCAGGAATAGGCATTGGTTGAAGCAAACCTGCTGGTTTCTGATGCTCCGCTTTCACTCTACTACACACATCACACAAAGCAATGTGTTGCGATGTCCCTTTTAAGATTGTTCCACCAAAATCCTTCTTTCATATCCATATACATTTTGGTGTTTCCCGTGAATAGAATACGGAGAGTTATGGGCTTCTTGAATCAGTTTCCGCATTTCCGGATCTTGTGGAACACAAATACGTTTCTCGTGCCATAAAGTACCTTGTTCGTCCATATGGAAACTTTTAGCTTTCCCTTGGCTAATCCTTTCCTTAATCTCTTCGATTTCTTTATCCGTCTTTTGGGCTTCTTTAATCTTATCCAACAGAGTGGGTTGAACATCCAAAGACATGAGATGTCCTTCTGGCACAATCTCCAACCTGAGTTCCTTGAATTGCTTACACAAATCATCAGGCAATTCACCTTTGGTAAGACCATTTACAAACGCCTTACGACTTAGAGCATCTGCTACTACATTTGCTTTACTGGGTGGTATTGCAAATTCAAGTCATAATCCTTGATAAGTTCTAGCCATCTTCTTTGTCTCATATTGATCTCCTTCGGTGAAGATATATTTCAAACTCTTGGTCGGTGAACACTTCAACGTTTTCCCAAAAGGTAATGTCTCCATGTTTTGAGTGCATGGACAACAGCGGCTAACTCTAAATCATGAGTAGGATAATTTACTTCATGAGTTTTGAGTTGTCTCGAGGCATAAGCCACAACTTTTCCGCCTTGCATAAATCGGCTCCTAATCCTTGATGCGAAGCATCACAATACACTTGGAAATCCTTTTCCAAATCTGGTACAGAACCTGGTCTTGACACAAGTCTCTTCTTTAATTCTTGAAAGCTGAGTTCACATCCTTCGACCAAGCAAATTTCTTATCTTTCTTTAACAATTCCGTCATTGGTTTAGCAACCTTAGAAAAATTTCAATGAACCTTCAGAGTAACCTGCTAACCCAAGGAAACTACGTACCTCTTTTACATTCTTAGGAGATTCCCATTCTGTTACGGCTGAAACCTTAGCAGGATCAACTGCTACACCATCCTTTGTCATAACATGACCAAGAAATCCAACTTCCTCTAACCAAAACTCACACTTGCTGAACTTGGCATAAAGTTTATGTTCCCTTAGTTTCTCAAGTATCAAGCGTAGATGTCTTTCATGTTCTTCCTTGCTCTTGGAGTAGACTAAGATGTCATCGATGAAAACGACAACGAACTTGTCGAGAAATTCCATGAACACTTTGTTCATCATATTCATGAAGTATGCTAGAGCGTTGGTTAATCCAAAAGGCATCACAGTGTACTCATACAATCCATACCTTGTGGTAAATGCTGTTTTAGGTATGTCTTGCTCTCTTATCTTGAGTTGAAAATAGCGATCAAGGTCAATCTTTGAGAACACACAAGCTCCTTCTAGCTGATCAAACAAGTCATTGATTCTTGGCAAAGGATATTTGTTCTTGATGGTTACCTCGTTGAGAGAACGGTAATCCATGCATAATCTTTGAGTTCTATCTCTCTTTTCTACGAACAAAATGGAGCTCCCAAGATGAAGAACTTGGCTGGATGAATCCTTTCTGCAATTGTTCTCCAAGTTGTTTCTTGAGTTCTTTAAGTTCGAACCGACATTTTATAAGGCCTTTTTGCCCTTGGTCCAGAACCTGGTACCAATTCTATTATAAATTCCACATCTCTATCTGGTGGCATTCCTGGTAACTCTTCCGGGAACACATCCGGATACTCACACACAATTGGCACACTGTCCAAGCTAACCCCCTTAAGAGAATTCAGCTTACTCCCTTTAGACTTAAAATTGGACTTAAATGTTATCCTCTTACCTGCAGGGGTTGTGAGTGAAATTGTGCGATTTGCACAATCTAGTACTCCCTCATACTTAGCCATCCAATCCATTCCCAAAATTACATCCAATCCTTGGGAATTTAGGATTATTAGGTTTACTGGAAACTTATGTTTTCCGATCTCTATGACTAGATCCCGGCATCCAAGACTCACTATCATATCCCCTCCCGGAGAGCTAACTTTTATCGGACACCCAATGTTTTCAGATGCAAACCCATTTCTTTCGACAAATGCTTTAGATATGAATGAATGAGATGCACCAGTGTCAAAGAGTACAAATGCTGAGATGGAATTGAGTCTGAACTTACCAGCAATGGCATCAGGTTCTTCATAGACTCCCTCCACATTGATGTGGTTAACCTGTCCTTTCTGAAAAGGATTGGGTTTGTTAGGTCCTTCAACGTTCTTTTCAGGGCACTCATTAGCATAATGCCCCAGCTTCTTGCATTTGAGGCATTCAACCTTGTTGTCCTTCTTAGGTTGACTTCCACTTCCACTTCCACTTCCACTATGGTGGCTCTTATATCCACTCTTGTGGTTCTTGTACTTATCATTGTCATGATGCGATGATGCTTGTTGTCATGACGGTTGTGGTTGTGGTGCTTGTTAAACTTCCCATGCTTGTGGGATCCTGAGACACTATCATCATAGTGAGATCGCTTATGATACGATCCCGAGCTATGCTTGTCGGTGTTTCCTCTTTCTACTCTCAACTTGCTTCATTTTATTCTCCACAATAACAGCCTTGTCACACAATGATCGATAAGTTGGAACATATGCCATGCATACCGCAGATTTAGCTCATCATTCAAGCCTTCTAGAAACTTTTCCTTCCTTTTGGCATCGATGTCAACCTCATCCGGTGCATAGCGCCAGATTGTTGAACTCTTCGATGTATTCAGCCACTGTGGTGGTATGCTTCAGTTGTGAAATTCCTTCTTTTCGTGCTCATCATACCGGTGAGATATGAGTGGTCTGAAATCCATCTTCAAAGATAGCCCAAGTTACCTCATCAATAGGCGTGGTAATCTGAAGTTGTCCCACCATGCGGCTGGTCCTTCCAACAGATGTCCGCAAACCTGACCTTTTCAGCATCTGTACATCCTACGGTCACTAAGTCTTTGTTCACAGAACGTAGCCAATCATTGGCCACCATGGGATCAGTCGTTCCTGAAAACTTAGCTGGCCTCAGACGCAGAAATCTGGTGAGCATATCAAAACCTGGAGGGTTGTTGTTGTTGTTATTGTTGTTATTGTTGTTGTTGTTGTTGTTGTTGTTCTGGTTCTGGATGAACGTCGTCATCATTTGCATAAGCTGTGTTTGCGCATTCATCATTTGTTGCATTTCCGGGGTAATGTTGGGGTTGGGGTTGGTGTTTGCGCGACGGGGAGGCATCTGTGGTTTATTCATATAGAGATAAGAATGAGATACCCTTACATGATTTATGCACAATACATTACACAAGCAAACACATAGCAAGCAACACTAGGATAAAAGCTAAACAACAAGATACAAACACACAAGCGGCAAGCCATCCACATGTCGGATGGTCCAACAATAAGTTCATAAATAACAAGTGCGGTAAATAAAGATAACTGAGTAGTCAAATTTACTCGTCGGCATCAATCTCCTCCTCGACAAAGGTAAGACCTGTGTTCTCCATTGCGGTCTTGTTCTCCTCGATGGTAGTGGTCAAAGAGTCGATCTTGGCCTTGAGATCCCTCTTCTGGGAACGAAACCTCTCAATCACTGCTCTGCTGCTCTAACTCAAGTCCTTGGACTGCAGTTCTCGGTCATATCACGAATCCTCTTGTTCCTATCCTCGACACGCTTCTCTTGACTCTTGAACTTACGGTCTTGGGTCTCAACTTCGTCTCCATCTCCTTGACTATCTCGTCTGCTGCCGGCCAAGAGCTTGTCCTTCTCGAAGTTGCACACTGAGCTCTGTCATTACTAAGCATGACGTTGGTCCTATCGGTATCCACGTGCCTAATAAGAGTCTCTAAGTCCCGGAGGTACAGGCGATCGGCTCTGTGACCCTTGAGTCGCCCTCAAAGTCAATGGACTCTCCGTCATCATCTCGCCTTAAGGCGTGGAAGTGAGTGCCTCTAACCTGTCGGGAGGACGCCCTAATCGTCCTATCGATCCTGCATGACAACCTCCATGCCTCTCTCCCTGTCATCGCATAAGCTTGAAGACGATGGCCTCCGTAGTAGGCTCCGTCAAGGCCTGGCTGGTTCACCTTGAAGCCCCAAAGGTCCTTCCTCTCAAACTTGGTGAGTGGGTGCACCGTAATGATAGGAAGAGGAGATCGAGTAAAGTAGTAAGCTCTACGATACGAGGACCAAAACGGGTAGCCTGGAACTCCTCAACAGTGCTGATGGCAATAGGCATCTATTTAAGATTGAAAAAGTTAGAACAACACAATTTAAGATAAACAAGACAAACATTCAAACACATTCTTGAGACACACATAAATCATACAAGTCATGCATACAAGAATCCATTTCTTCAACCAAGGTTCAAACTTATTTAAGGTATCATTTTGGAAAATAAGGTGATAGTTGGTGGTCCAACTAACGGCGCGCTTACAATCCTATCTCATTGGATCTGGTGGCTAGCACAATGTTCCTAGTGGCAATCACCCTATCTTGTTCACATGCTTCTATCACTAAATATATAATATCTCCTCTTAAGGATTGGTTGGTGATTTCCAACTCTTGGGTATGTTCCTTCTCTTTCTCTAAGTCTTTTTGGAGGTTGAGCATCCTGCACTTGACTCTAGCACTGAGTTCTTTGATAGTCTTCCAAGCTGCTTCTTTTGCTGACTCAAAGAATGTGGTGTGCATAAAAGTGTTGGTGTACATGCAGAAGCCTTTTTCTTTGTGGTTGTCTTCCTTGTTCTTGTACAAGTGAAGTTGCACCCACCAATACTCCACTCCATCCTCCATCACTGGAAAGCCCTTGTACACAACTGCACCATGTACTCCCATGGTTTCCATGAGGTCCTTGAGAATCTTGGGAAACTCAGTCTCACACTCCAAGGTCATGGTCATGAGTGGTCCTTTCTTCACAAATTGCTTGACGGAGTTCATCTACAAATAGAGATGAGAAGGAGAAGATTAGAAAAGTTCTGAGAAGAATAGACAAGTGTAGAAGAAGTAAAAATTTTCCTTAGTGGTTTCCAATCCTAGGGTCATAATCCTACAGGCAACACAGTGCTCTGATACCATTTGTAAGATCCCTCCTTATTAAAGGAAAAGATCCCTGTGATTGCAATGCTAGTCCCTGGATCATTGCTAGCATCCACAGTTTAAGATGAAGTACACAGATACAAAGGTCGTTTATTACAGTCATTCCAGAGATAAAACATAGTCTTTTACAACTCATGGCCAAAGGCCTAGTACAAGAGTTTATGGAATATGTAAATAAACATAAGTCTTCATCTTCATGTGCCACAGGCAAGCATGTTGAGTGTAGACTCATGACTCCTATTCATCATCAGAGTAACCTGCAACATCATAAGTTACAGCCACAGAGGGTCAATACTTTGGAATAGTATTGGCAAGTGATACCTTAGTATATATTTAAGTGGACTATAAGGCTATATGCATTTGGCTGGTGGAGCTTAGGCTTGCATTGCTCAAAATAGATTTTTCCTTAACTTTTTGAAAACACTAAGTTTTTTGCTTGACAAAGTCCATCCCAAGGTATCTACCAATCAGAGACTGAAGATCCACTCAGGGCATCTACCAATCAAAGACTGAAGATCCTTTAACCCTTGTTCACCCACAAGTTTTATTTAGAAATTGGAGTGATGAGATTCTTGAAGTTTCCATGTCTTGATGCTCAAATTGTCCTTTACTAGGGACATGGCTAAGTACTTAGGTTTTACACTCTGCAGAGGTGGTGCACTTTCCCCACAAGCCTTGGTTTCCCAAGACATGATCCTTCATAGCCTTTCCTTGGTCAAATGGACGCTCCAACCTATCAACCCATCTACCACCCACTGTCCAAGAGACTAAGTTCCAGCATCCTAAGATCATGGCAGAGCCCATATTACCAAGTGGTTGCACTTGAAGCTTCTCAACATTTGACAACTCAAATCTCTTTGTTCTGGGTGGCCATCCACAAGTGAGATACACAAGGTTCAGTACCCTGGCCTTGTGTAACCACTCAACATATCCCATTCTTTCCATTCCACCTGGTGATTCATTAACTTAGTTGTTTTGTTAAATAAAACAAGTCCTTAGACTTGGAATAATTTTCCATATTGTGAATATATAAACCACCCTTGTTTTCTAGTAGCTAGGCTAGGCATGATAGTAATAGGAATCTTGACTTAGGTAATTTTCACTAAGGTTTTACCTAATAGGTTTTCCCAAAGCTTAGCTTGTACTTAGCAAAAATTCATGCAAGTCCTATACTTAGAAAAATAATACTAATGCATATATAAAATATAGGAATGGAATATTCATGATGATATCACTTGCCTTGGTAGTGGAGAGTAGAACTCGACACAATCACAATCAATAGCAAAATCTACACACAAAGTTGTAGCACACAATTACACACAAATATATACAAACAAGAAATAGAATGAATCCATGCATGCATGAATCTACCAAGTGATGATTTTGAAAACTCAACCAAGCAAGTGCATGAATACAGAAACTAAACAAGTCACAAAATAGCCAAGACAACTTAAATAACCCTAAAACAAAATACTAAACTAAATCTATACTCAAAAGGCTTCAAACAAGTTTCTGTAATTTAAGCCAAACTAATGGTTACTATATGCTAAACAAAAAGGATAGGCAGAAAGGTCTTGTTTTTCTGAATCCAACGGTATAAAGTTTGCAAAATTCTAACGTGGAATTCAAAAGATATTGGCATTTGAAATCTGGATCAAAATCTGTTTTAAATTCTATTTTCAGATCAGTTCCTAGCCACGCGTCATGATCTTATTCGCCCGTACCGGTTCGCACTGGATCGAGCTCCACTGCCGTAGGATCTAAATGAAATCTGGCGGCTCAGATCGCGTACCGCTTCGGGGTTAAGTGATCTATCGTAGGCGTTCGATCCAGATCTAACGGCTACTCTCCGCCACAGATGGCGGCGCTGCTGGCGGTGGCTACGGCCGACGACGCTGCCGACGATGCAGGAGGTAAGTGAGATCGAGGAGTAGCTCACCGGGCTCGAGGAGGTCACTTGAAGCTTGTCGTACTCGCGGTTGGTCAAGGGCGCCGAACGCCGTGATTGCTCACGGAGTTCGTGGCGGCGTCGGGCGCGGGTGGTCGTCGTGGACGTCGCTGTGGGTCACCCAAAGGTGGCGAGGACACGGTTAGATTCACAGTCGAGGCGAGTAGTGAGCATGAACGGAAGGCAAAGGCGGTCTACCTACCGGGAAAACTCGTCGGAGTTGATGTCGCCGTCGGTGCTCGCGGTGTCAGGTGGAACCGGTGACCTGGGGCAGTACAGGACAGACTAGTGAGGTCAGGCGATGCGCAAAGACATGCTGAGTCAGATTGCAAGAACGAGAGGCAGAGGGGGACACTAGGCTCACCGGAATCGATCGCGGAGAGGCTCTGCTGGCGGTGCAAAGTTGATTGAGGATGCCTGGTGGCGGAAGCGAGAGGTGTTTGGGGAAAAATGATCGCGAGGCGAGGGGTCTTATAGCGGATGCTCGACAGGAAACGTCCGTCGATTAATGCCCAATTACTCCGGCATCAACTGCGCAACGGTCGTGGCGGAGATCGTGGCGGAGACAGGGAAGACGATCTCGACGTGGAGAAGGCCCGCTTGTCAGCGAGGAGCGCAGAGTGCAGGTGGGGTCGGGCTGTCAGCGTCTGTTCGCGTGTGCTCACGCGTGTGAGAAGAAAAAGGAGGTCCCCGGGTGGGCTTGCTGGGCTTCATCCGCTGCTGGGCCAGATTCTGGCCGCGCGGCCTTTTTCTTTTGCTTAAGCTTTTTCTTTTTCTAATTCCATTTTCTGAATAGAATTTGATATGAATTCAAATCCTTTTGAATTCAAACTTCTTTGGGGATTTTTGCAGGGTTCTGTGGGTTCAAAAATGAGTCAGATGACCATGTGGTTACTAGCAAGGCTTGGTCAAGCTTGGGTCTTTGAAATAAACAGAGACTTTGTCTCTTTGTCTCTAGTTGCAAATATTTGGAATAGGGTTTAGAAAATATTTTTAAATTGAAGTCTTGGGTTTAAATGTTACTCCTATTCTTTCCAACCATGGTGGCAAGCAAACAAGATCATGAACAATCAAATCCCAAAGGGTGTTGGCCAATTGAGACAATTTGCCCACATGAAATCATAGCTCAAACTTCTGTCTCCAAATGATTTTTGAGAAAAACCCTATATGAATGAATGATGCAAGAATGAAATGAATGAGTTTTTGAAACATGATTTTTGGGATGTTACATCTTTTCATAATCCACATGGATCCACAAGTGTCATTGCATGTGTGTTCTTTTCATAAACCACATGGATCCACCAGAGTCATTGCATGTGTGTTCTTTTCATAAACCACATCTAGAGTCATTGCATGTGTGTACTTTTCATAAACCACCACTAGAGTCATTGCATGTGTGTTCTTCTCCTAAACCACCACTAGAGTTCATTGCATGTGTGTTCTTTTCATAAACCACATGGATCCACTAGAGTTCATTGCATTTGTGTTCATTTCATAAACCACAACTAGAGTCATTGCATGTGTGTTCTTTTCATAAACCACATGGATCCACCAGTGTCATTACATGTTTCTTCTTTTCATAAACCATAACTAGAGTCATTGCATGTGTGTTCTTTTCATAAACCACATGGATCCACCAGTGTCATTGAATGTGAGTTATTTTTGTAAACCACATATGGATCCACTAGGGTTATTGCATGTGTGTTCTTTTCATAAACCACATGGATCCACCTGTGTCATTGGATATGTGTTCTTTTCATAAACCAACACTAGTGTCATTGCTTGTGTGTTCTTTTCATAAACCACATGGATCCACCAGTGTCATTGGATGTGTGTTCTTTTCATAAAGCACATGGATCGACCAGTGTCATTGCATGTATGTTCTGTTCATAAACCACCACTAGAGTCATTGCATGTGTGTTCTTTTCATAAACCACATGGATCCACTAATATCATTAATGTGTGTTCTTTTCATAAACCACATGGATCCACTAGAGTTCATTGCATGTGTTTTCTTTTCATAAACCACAGGGATCCACCACATTGGATGTGTGTTCTTTTCATAAACCACCACTAGAGTCATTGCGTGTGTGTTCTTTTCATAAACCACATGGATCCACCACTGTCATTGCATATGTGTTCTTTTCATAAACCACCATTAGACTCAGTACATGTGTGTTCTTTTCATAAACCACATGGATCCACCAGTGTCATTGCATGTGTGTTCTTTTCATAAACCACATCTATATTTCATTGCATGTGTTTTTTCATAAACCACATGGATCCACCAGTATCATTGGATGTGTGTTCTTTTCATAAACCACATGGATCCACCAGTGTCATTACATGTGTGTTCTTTTCATAAACAGTATGGATCCACTAGTGTCACTGCATGTGTGTTCTTTTCATAAACCACATCTAGAGTCATTGCATGTGTGTTCTTTTCATAAACCACATGGATCGACTAGAGTCATTGCATGTGTGTTCTTTTCATAAATCACATATGGATCCAGTAGAGTCATTGCATGTGTGTTCTTATCCTAAACCACCACTAGAGTTCATTGCATGTGTGTTCTTTTCATAAACCACATAGATCCACCAGTTTAATTGCATGTGTGTTCTTTTCATAAACCACCACTAGAGTCATTGCATGTGTGTTCTTTTCATAAACCACATGGATCCACTAGTGTCATTGGATGTCTGTTCTTTTCATAAACCACATATGGATCCATTAGAGTCACTTTATGTTAGTTCTTCTCCTAAACCACCACTAGAGTTCATTGCATGTGTGTTCTTTTCATAAACCACATGGATCCACCACTGTCATTGCATGTGTGTTCTTTTCATAAACCACCACTAGAGTCATTGCATGTGTGTTCTTTTCATAAACCACATGGATCCACCAGGGTCATTGCATGTGAGTTCTTTTCATAAACCACCACTAGAGTCATTGCATGTGTGTTATTTTCATGAACCACATGGATACACCAGTGTCATTGCATGTGTGTTATTTTCATAAACCACATCTATATTTCATTGCATGTGTGTTCTTTTCATAAACCACATGGATCCACCAGTGTCATTGCATGTGTGTTCTTTTCATAAACCACCACTAGAGTCATTACATGTGTGTTCTTTTCATAAACCACGTGGATCCACCAGTGTCATTTCATGTGTGTTCTTTTCATAAACAACATGGATCCACTAGAGTCATAGCATGTGTGTTCTTTTCATAAACCACATGGATCCACCACTGTCATTGCATTTGTGTTCTTTTCATAAACTACCACTAGAGTCATTGCATGTATGTTCTTTTCATAAAGCACACGGATCCACCAGTGTCATTGAATGTGTGTTCTTTTCGTAAACCACATATGGATCCACTAGAGTCATTGCATGTGTGTTCTTTTCATAAACCACAACTAGAGTCATTGCATGTGTGTTCTTTTCATAAACCAGATGGATCCACCTGTGTCATTGGATGCGTGTTCTTTTCATAAACCACCACTAGTGCCATTGCATGTGTGTTCTTTTCATACACCACATGGATCCACCAGTGTCATTGGATGTGTGTTCTTTTCATAAAGCACATGGATCCACCAGTGTCATTGCATGTATGTTCTGTTCATAAACCACCACTAGAGTCATTGCATGTGTGTTCTTTTCATAAACCACATGGATCCACTAATGTCATTACATGTGTGTTCTTTTCATAAACCACATGGATCCACTAGAGTTCATTGCATGTGTGTTCTTTTCATAAACCACATGGATCCACCACATTGGATGTGTGTTCTTTTCATAAACCACCACTAGAGTCATTGCATGTGTGTTCTTTTCGTAAACCACATGGATCCACCACTGTCATTGCATGTGTGTTCTTTTCATAAACCACCATTAGAGTCATTACATGTGTGTTCTTTTCATAAACCACATGGATCCACCAGTGTCATTGCATGTGTGTTCTTTTCATAAACTACATCTATATTTCATTGCATGTGTTTTTTTCATAAACCACATGGATCCACCAATATCATTGGATGTGTGTTCTTTTCATAAACCACCACTAGAGCCATTACATGTGTGTCCTTTTCATAAACCACATGGATCCACCAGTGTCATTGAATGTGTGTTCTTTTCATAAACCACATGGATCCACCAGTGTCATTACATTTGTGTTCTTTTCATAAACAATATGGATCCACTAGTGTCACTGCATGTGTGTTCTTTTCATAAACCACATCTAGAGTCATTGTATGTGTGTTCTTTTCATAAACCACATGGATCGACTAGAGTCATTGCATGTGTGTTCTTTTCATAAATCACATATGGATCCAGTAGAGTCATTGCATGTGTGTTCTTCTCCTAAACCACCACTAGAGTTCATTGCATGTGTGTTCTTTTCATAAACCACATAGATCCACCAGTGTAATTGCATGTGTGTTCTTTCAATAAACCACCACTAGAGTCATTGCATGTGTGTTCTTTTCATAAACCACATGGATCCACTAGTGTCATTGGATGTGTGTTCTTTTTCTAAACCACATGGATCCACTAGAGTCATTACATGTGTGTTCTTCTCCTAAACCACCACTAGAGTCATTACATGTGTGTTCTTTTCATAAAACACATGGATCCACTAGAGTCATTGCATGTGTGTTCTTTTCATAAACCACATATGGATCCATTAGAGTCACTTTATGTTAGTTCTTCTCCTAAACCACCACTAGAGTTCATTGCATGTGTGTTCTTTTCATCAACCACCACTAGAGTCATTGCATGTGTGTTCTTTTCATAAACCACATGGATCGACTAGAGTCATTGCATGTGTGTTCTTTTCATAAATCACATATGGATCCAGTAGAGTTATTGCATGTGTGTTCTTGTCCTAAACCACCACTAGAATTCATTGCATTTGTGTTATTTTCATAAACCATATGGATCCACCAGTGTCATTGTATGTGTGTTCTTTTCATAAACCACCACTAGAGTCATAGCATGTGTGTTCTTTTCATAAACCACATGGATCCACCACTGTCATTGCATTTGTGTTCTTTTCATAAACTACCACTAGAGTCATTGCATGTATGTTCTTTTCATAAAGCACACGGATCCACCAGTGTCATTGAATGTGTGTTCTTTTCCTAAACCACATATGGATCCACTAGAGTCATTGCATGTGTGTTCTTTTCATAAACCACAACTAGAGTCATTGCATGTGTGTTCTTTTCATAAACCACATGGATCCACCTGTGTCATTGGATGCGTGTTCTTTTCATAAACCACCACTAGTGTCATTGCATGTGTGTTCTTTTCATAAACCACATGGATCCACCAGTGTCATTGGATGTGTGTTCTTCTCATAAAGCACATGGATCCACCAGTGTCATTGCATGTATGTTCTGTTCATCAACCACCACTAGAGTCATTGCATGTGTGTTCTTTTCATAAACCACATGGATCCACTAATGTCATTACATGTGTGTTCATTTCATAAACCACATGGATCCACTAGAGTTCATTGCATGTGTGTTCTTTTCATAAACCACATGGATCCACCACATTGGATGTGTGTTCTTTTCATAAACCACCACTAGAGTCATTGCATGTGTGTTCTTTTCATAAACCACATGGATCCACCACTGTCATTGCATGTGTGTTCTTTTCATAAACCACCATTAGAGTCATTACATGTGTGTTCTTTTCATAAACCACATGGATCCACTAGTGTCATTGCATGTGTGTTCTTTTCATAAACCACATCTCTATTTCATTGCATGTGTTTTTTTCATAAACCACATGGATCCACCAGTATCATTGGATGTGTGTTCTTTTCATAAACCACCACTAGAGCCATTACATGTGTGTTCTTTTCATAAACCACATGGATTCACCAGTGTCATTGAATGTGTGTTCTTTTCATAAACCACATGGATCCACCAGTGTCATTACATGTGTGTTCTTTTCATAAACAATATGGATCCACTAGTGTCACTGCATGTGTGTTCTTTTCATAACCACATCTAGAGTCATTGTATGTGTGTTCTTTTCATAAACCACATGGATCGACTAGAGTCATTGCATGTGTGTTCTTTTCATAAATCACATATGGATCCAGTAGAGTCATTGCATGTGTGTTCTTCTCCTAAACCACCACTAGAGTTCATTGCATGTGTGTTCTTTTCATAAACCACATAGATCCACTAGTGTAATTGCATGTGTGTTCTTTCAATAAACCACCACTAGATTCATTGCATGTGTGTTCTTTTCATAAACCACATGGATCCACTAGTGTCATTGGATGTGTGTTCTTTTTCTAAACCACATGGATCCACTAGAGTCATTACATGTGTGTTCTTCTCCTAAACCACCATTATAGTCATTACATGTGTGTTCTTTTCATAAAACACATGGATCCACTAGAGTCATTGCATGTGTGTTCTTTTCATAAACGACATATGGATCCATTAGAGTCACTTTATGTTAGTTCTTCTCCTAAACCACCACTAGAGTTCATTGCATGTGTGTTCTTTTCATCAACCACCACTAGAGTCATTGCATGTGTGTTCTTTTCATAAACCACATGGATCCACCAGGGTCATTGCATGTGATATCTTTTCATAAACCACCACTAGAGTCATTGCATGCGTGTTATTTTCATGAACCACATGGATACACCAGTGTCATTGCATGTGTGTTCTTTTCATAAACCACATCTATATTTCATTGCATGTGTGTTCTTTTCATAAACCACATGGATCCACCAGGGTCATTGCATGTGTGTTCTTTTCATAAACCACCACTAGAGTCATTACATGTGTGTTCTTTTCATAAACCACATGGATCCACCAGTGTCATTTCATGTGTGTTATTTTCATTAATCACATGGATCCACCAGTGTCATTACATGTGTGTTCTTTTCATAAACAACATGGCTCCACTAGTATCATTACATGTTTGTTCTTTTCATAAACCACATCTAGAGTCATTGCATGTGTGTTCTTTTCATAAACCACATGGATGGACTAGAGTCATTGTGTAAGGTCCCCAACCTTTAATAAGATTGAGTCCCCTGTGTTTACAATGCTAGTCCCTGGATCAATAGCTAGCATCCACAGTTCAGATGTAATATCAAGAAACAAAGGTCATAATACAACTTTATAACCAGGAATAAAATAATTTTATTACATCAAACATAGCTCATTTGCTATTTACATTACATTGCAGCGGAATAACTATAGTCATGGGTCCTTCATCTTCAAAGTGCCACAGGCAGATGTTGGTTGTAGACTTTGTAATCCTAATCAATCAATCTTCACTAAAATCAATCAAACCTGCAACATTACAAGTTAGAGCCACAAGGGTGAATACATTTGAATTGTATTGGCAAGTGATACTTTGGTAGTATAGTGGAGTCTAACATCTATATGCAATTGGCTAAGTGGAGTTGAGGCTTGCATTGCTCAAAATAGATTTTTCCCTATCATTTTGAAAACACTAAGTTTTTGTTTGGCAAAAACTTTCCCAAGGCATCTACCAATCAAAGACTGAAGATCCACTCAGGGCATCTACCAATCAAAGACTGAAGATTTGCTTGGCAACAATTATTGCAAAAACTTTCCCAAGGCATCTACCAATCAAAGGCTGAAGATCCACTCAGGGCATCTACCAATCAAAGACTGAAGTGCTTGGCAAAATCATTTTTCCCAATCTAAGATTTCGAGTTCCTTGTACCAAGCCATCTCTCCATCAAAGATTGAGGAATTCACACAACCCTTGTTCACCCACAAGTTTTATTTTAGAAATTGGAATGATGAGATTCTTGATTGCTTCCATGTCTTGATGCTCAAATTGTCCTTTACCAGGGACATGGCTAAGTACTTAGATTTTACACTCTGCAGAGGTGGTGCACTTTTCCCACAAGACTTGGTTTCCCAAGACAAGATCTTTCAGAAGCTCTTCCTTAGACCATCATGGACGCGTTCCATCCTATCAAACACTACCACCATTTGTCCATATGGCTAAGTTCTTGCAACCTATATGATCATGGCAGAGCCCATATTGCCAAGTGGTTGCACTTGAAGCTTCTCAACATTTGACATCTCAAATCTCTTTGTTTCTTGGGTGGCCATCCACAAGTGAGATACACAAGCCAAGTCCATGGCCTTGTGAACCACTCAACATAAACCATTCCTTCCTTTCCACCCAGGTGATTCATTAACTTAGTTGTTTTGTTAAATAAAACACAAGTCCTCAGACTTAGAATATTTTTCCATAGTGTGAATATATAAACCACCCTTGTTTTCTAGTATCTAGGCTAAGCATGATAGTAATAGGAATCTTGACTTAGGTAATTTTCACTAAGGTTCCACCTAGTAGGTTTTCCCAAAGCATAGTTTATACAAAGCAAAACTCCATGCAAGTCCTATACTTAGAAAAATAACACTAATGCATATATAAAATATAGGAATGGAATATTCATGATGATATCACTTGCCTTTTTGGTAGAGGGTATAAGTTCACTCCTTGTCCTTGCAACAATCACACTCTTCAAGTCACTACGATTCAGTCAAGCAAGGCACAAACTCAATCTACCAATCAAGCAAAACAATTACACAAAATGACAAAGTCAAACTATTGCATGCAAGCATGCAAAAGATGGTTCTAGTTGTAAAGGTGGTCTCCACTAGGCTTCTAACTTTGTAAGTTCCAAATTGGTCATTTACCAAAATGGCAAAGTCATTTGCAAAGAGGTTTTACTTCAAAACCATTTTCAAACAAGGCTCCTATTTGGTCAATTTATGTGGTGAAGAAATATTTTTCCTAAGGCCTTAACCTATAGGGTTCACCAAATGAGTTGCTATTGCAAAGCTTGGTGTTTGGGTCAGTAGGTTTGGTCCAAAACATTTTCTCTAAAGTTTTCTTCCACAAAAACATTTTCATAAACAAAACAATAGTTTTGTTTGGCTAGAAATGGACTAAACTAATTAATCCATTCTAACCTTTACAAAAATCATTTTCCAAGACATGGGTTGGTCTCTAGGGTCAGTAAGGTCACAACAAACCAATTTTCAAAGGTTTTAACCTTAAAAACATTTTTAAACAATTTTTCTAGTCTTAGCAAGCACACAAAAGAATCTGAAAAATCAAACAAGCTAACAGATACTATTTGCTAAACTAAGGGCAGGGTTGGTTAGGGCTTGACTTGCTGATTCCAACGACATAAAATTTGTAATTTTTGGACGTGTGGATCCAAAATTACAAGGGTTTGAAGTTTGCAAAAGTTTACATTTCAAAACTGTTTTAAACCTAATGCGACACGCGGCGTGATATCATTGGTCGATACCGGTTCGGCGGATCGTGGCTGTGGAGCGTTGGATCTAAGTTAAATCGTGCGGTCGGAGGACATACCTCTTCGACTAAGTGGATCTATCCTAACCAGTGGATCGAGATCGAACGGCTGTCATCGCATTGACAAGAAGCTGGCGGCGCTGCGGTGGCTACCGGCGGCGGAGCGGTCGGTCGACGACGGAGGCGACGCTACAGGAGGTGAGGGAGAAAGAGGGGTTGCTCACCGGGCTCAGGGGGTCACGACGATGCTCGGGGAGGTGTTGGTCGAGGGCGCTCGGCACGATTGCATTCGCCGGAGTGGAGGACGGCGTGCGTCGGTGGTCGTCGTGGACGTCGCTGTGGATCACCCCAAGGCAAGGTGAAGACATGGTTAGATGCGCGGGTCCAAGGCAAGGTCGTGTGCGTGAACGAGGAGTGAAGGGGCGGTCTGGTCTTACCGGTGGGGCTCGTCGGATAGGAAGCAGATGGCGGCGGTGAGTCGAGCTTGTCGAAGACGGTGTTCTAGGTCACGCACGGGTGAACCAGGAGTACTAGGAGATGCGTGGAGTCGAGAGGAGTCCACTCGCGTGAAGTAAAGGCAGAGGGGTGGTCGGAGTTGGCCGGAATCAGCGAGGAAGGTTGTCGGAGCAGAGGGTGCTTGGGGAGGAATTGGAGCGGCCTGGGGGCGAGCTTGGGGGAGTGGTCTGGGGGAAAATGACAAGGAGGGAGAGGCGATTTATCCTGCGTGGTCGTGGCAAGAGATTAACGCAGCATCAATGCGAATTGAACGAATTGATTGAAGGCAAGATTGAAAGCGCAATGAGGGAGTATGAGGAGACAGGGAAGAAAGAAGAAGGAGGTGGCGGTGGGGTCCTCTGGTCAGTGGGAAAGGATGAGGGAACGGGGTCCACTTGTCATCGGCTTAGCGGGTTCCTTTTGCGGTGAAGAAAACGGTTCGGGGGAGGAATAAGAGGAGGTGGGGTCATCTCGTCAGCGAGTGAGTGAGAGAGGAGGAGTGGGTCCCGTTTGTCTGTGACTGAGTGGGTTAGAAACTGTGTGTGAAAAGATTTCTTCGGGGAAGTGAGCAGGTGGGCTAGGTGGGCTGCTGCTGGGCCTATTGGGCTGGGTCTGCCTTTTCCTATTTTTTTTTGTCTTCTTTATTTTCCTTTTTCTAAATCTATTTTTCTGTTTTGCAATTCAAACAATATTTCAAACAATCAAACCATTCAAACAATTCAAACAAACACTCAACTTGGTATTTTGAATTTGGTTCTGTTTATTAACATAATCCAAATCCAAAATGAAATAATATTTTTATTTAATTTAGGATCCATTTATTAATTAAATAAAATGGATCTTTAGTTATTTAATAGTGTTTGATTTATTTAATAAAATTTCCATTTGATATCCAATTATTTTCAAAACCAAACCAGAAGGTTTTATTTGAAAAAATAAAAGAATACTTGGAAACTTATTTAAATAAATAAATAAGTTTTGGTGTTTAATTAAAATGGGAAAGCCTTTACTTAAATAAAATTGGATATTTAAATCCTTATTATTTTATTTAAATAATTCTTTACTCATTTTAATCAAAACCTTTTAATAAAAGATTTCAAAGTAGTAATAAAATACTTGGTGTTCATTTAAAATGGGAAAAGCCTTTACTTAAATAAAATTGGATATTTAAATCCTTATTATTTTATTTAAATAAACCTTTACTCATTTTATCAAAACAAAAATATTTTATTACAAAAGTTTGGCCAAAATTAATTTGGCTCACCTTTTCATTTGAAAATAAAGTCTTTTATTAAAAGATCTAAATTAGTGTTTCCAAAACAATTTATTTTCCTTTTATCCTTATAAATCCCTTTAGGATTATTTGTTGATCAGATTTGGTATGGATCAAATCCATAGATTTGGAGATACTTTGGAAATGGTTTTTATTCCATTAGGGTCTAGGGTTTTGGATTTACTTTCCTAGTGTTCAAATTTCCTGATACATTCATTGAGGAATGCATTTCCCTTGATTTGGATTTTTGTTGAATTCAAACTTCTACCAGAGTTTGTTCAAGATGGGATTTTAAGTCTCCTTTTAGAAACAAAAGTTTCTTGTCACCCTGATTTTCAACAAAAATTTATTTTGTTTAACTATTTTTCACATTACAAGATTTGGAAAATCTTGGGATGTGACAGGCTACCACCCTTAAAATAAATCTCGTCCCGAGATTTGGGAAAGCTAGGGGTTACAAGTTGGCTCAAAAGCATCTAGGGTACTACCACCCTTAAAAATTTTCCAACTAATTACATCTTGGCTTGCTTGGATTCTTTGAAAACTCCTTCTTGGAAAACTTCTGCATAGTGGCCTTTATTTCCACACTTGACTCATGGGCCAAGGTTGAGTTTCTCCATAGGCTTGTTCAACTTGTTCTTCATCTTTTCTGGACAATTGCTTGCATAGTGTCCTGGGTTCTTGCAATTGAAACAGTGGATGTCTTCAAGTTCCTTGCGTAGTTCCTGTGGACAAGTGGCTACATAGTGGCCTGGTTCCTTGCAGTTGTTGCACACTTGGCGATCTCTTTATTCTTCGGGTTCTCTGGGCATCCACTTGGGTAGTGTCCCATTTCCTTACATTTACGACATTGCACAAGGCTCATGTCCTGTCTTGGTTTCTTGGGTTTCTTTGATCCTTTGAATTGGGTTGTCTTGTTTGGAGGTATGAGTGGTCCTTTTCCTTTGCCATCAACATTTTTGGCATACTTGGATCCTTCTTGTTTCCTTTGTTCAACAATGGCATAGATGGAGCATTGGGTAGGGACATGGTCGTTTCCTTCACATAGGTAACAAGTAGCTTGAGAGGTAGGACATTGTCCAACTGGATGTTCCTTTTCACAATTGGGGCATTGGTCTTCATGCTCCTTGGAAGTATGGTCCTTGTCTCCACAAATAATGCAAGCTGGGTCTCCATCTAGAATAACATTCTTGTCATCCTTGTTGTCATACACTCTTTTGGGATAGTTTTCTTCCATGCTGATCATTTGATTAGTCACCTTAAGCATCAGTTGGGATTGTTCCTCCAAAAACTTTTGCAGTGCTGGATCTTTATCACTATTGCTGGCTATGAACTGAGCTGTTAGTTGGTTCAATTGGTTTTGGGTTGCTATGAGCTCTCTCATGTTGTCCTCTTGATTGTTGCTGTTGTCACCATCCTTGATGTTGGAGCCTCTTGGAGAAGTCATCTGTTTGGGGTTGGAGGAGATTAGAATAGGCAAAAGATTTCTAAGGGAATCAATCCTAATCACACACATCACAATTCACACAAGCAATGTGTAAGCAATCACAAACAAACACTCTACTCAAACAACAAGTTTCAAGCACATTTGTAGGCAACCAAAAATAATTTTTGTTACACCACATAAGTTGGTGGGTTTGATCTAAACTAAATATGGTGGTCCATCTATATGGTTCACTTGTGATCTTCCCATTCTTCTTGGTTCTTCTTGAATGAGATCTTTGTATCCTTGAAGAATTCTTGTGTCTTGGTCACAAAACTTCAAAGGTGATGATGGCTCCTTCTAAGTTGTGTTTCTTTAATCTTCAAATCTTGAGCAACATTTCTTGTCTCATTTGTAGTCTTTAGTGATATCCAAGGTTGAAGTCTTTGGTGAACATGTTGAAGATGTTGAAGTCATTAGAGTTGAAGGTGTTGAAGTCATTAGAGTTGATGAAGTTGAAGAAGTCCTTTGCACATGGTGAAGTCTTTGGTCAAAGGGTAGGCTTTTCCATCAAGTTGAAATAGAAGAGATGTAGAATTGAAACCAAAATGATTGAGGAAAGAGTTTACAAGATTGTTTTTGTAAATACGTTTTTGGAATAAGACAACTCCTATTTTTCTAAAGGGGTTTTGTCCAATCCTAGGTTTACAAATCCTACAGGCAACACAATGCTCTGATACCATTCAGTAAGGTCCCCAACCTTTAATAAGATTGAGTCCCCTGTGTTTACAATGCTAGTCCCTGGATCAATAGCTAGCATCCATAGTTCAGATGTAATATCAAGAAACAAAGGTCATAATACAACTTTATAACCAGGAATAAAATAATTTTATTACATCAAACATAGCTCATTTGCTATTTACATTACATTGCAGCGGAATAACTATAGTCATGGGTCCTTCATCTTCAAAGTGCCACAGGCAGATGTTGGTTGTAGACTTTGTAATCCTAATCAAGCAATCTTCACTAAAATCAATCAAACCTGCAACATTACAAGTTACAGCCACAAGGGTCAATACATTTGAATTGTATTGGCAAGTGATACTTTGGTAGTATAGTGGAGTCTAACATCTATATGCAATTGGCTAAGTGGAGTTGAGGCTTGCATTGCTCAAAATAGATTTTTCCCTATCATTTTGAAAACACTAAGTTTTTGTTTGGCAAAAACTTTCCCAAGGCATCTACCAATCAAAGACTGAAGATCCACTCAGGGCATCTACCAATCAAAGACTGAAGATTTGCTTGGCAACAATTATTGCAAAAACTTTCCCAAGGCATCTACCAATCAAAGACTGAAGATCCACTTAGGGCATCTACCAATCAAAGACTGAAGTGCTTGGCAAAATCATTTTTCCCAATCTAAGATTTCGAGATCCTTGTACCAAGCCATCTCTCCATCAAAGATTGAGGAATTCACACAACCCTTGTTCACCCACAAGTTTTATTTTAGAAATTGGAATGATGAGATTCTTGATTGCTTCCATGTCTTGATGCTCAAATTGTCCTTTACCAGGGACATGGCTAAGTACTTAGATTTTACACTCTGCAGAGGTGGTGCACTTTTCCCACAAGACTTGGTTTCCCAAGACAAGATCTTTCAGAAGCTCTTCCTTAGACCATCATGGACGCGTTCCATCCTATCAAACACTACCACCATTTGTCCATATGGCTAAGTTCTTGCAACCTATATGATCATGGCAGAGCCCATATTGCCAAGTGGTTGCACTTGAAGCTTCTCAACATTTGACATCTCAAATCTCTTTGTTTCCTGGGTGGCCATCCACAAGTGAGATACACAAGCCAAGTCCATGGCCTTGTGAACCACTCAACATAAACCATTCCTTCCTTTCCACCCAGGTGATTCATTAACTTAGTTGTTTTGTTAAATAAAACACAAGTCCTCAGACTTAGAATATTTTTCCATAGTGTGAATATATAAACCACCCTTGTTTTCTAGTAGCTAGGCTAAGCATGATAGTAATAGGAATCTTGACTTAGGTAATTTTCACTAAGGTTCCACCTAGTAGGTTTTCCCAAAGCATAGTTTATACAAAGCAAAACTCCATCCAAGTCCTATACTTAGAAAAATAACACTAATGCATATATAAAATATAGGAATGGAATATTCATGATGATGTCACTTGCCTTTTTGGTAGAGGGTATAAGTTCACTCCTTGTCCTTGGAACAATCACACTCTTCAAGTCACTACAATTCAATCAAGCAAGGCACAAACTCAATCTACCAATCAAGCAAAACAATTACACAAAATGACAAAGTCAAACTATTGCATGCAAGCATGCAAAAGATGGTTCTAGTTGTAAAGGTGGTCTCCACTAGGCTTCTAACTTTGTAAGTTCCAAATTGGTCATTTACCGAAATGGCAAAGTCATTTGCAAAGAGGTTTTACTTCAAAACCATTTTCAAACAAGGCTCCTATTTGGTCAATTTATGTGGTGAAGAAATATTTTTCCTAAGGCCTTAACCTATAGGGTTCACCAAATGAGTTGCTATTGCAAAGCTTGGTGTTTGGGTCAGTAGGTTTGGTCCAAAACATTTTCTCTAAAGTTTTCTTCTACAAAAACATTTTCATAAACAAAACAATAGTTTTGTTTGGCTAGAAATGGACTAAACTAATTAATCCATTCTAACCTTTACAAAAATCATTTCTGTAGCGTCCTCAACCTTAAATAAGATCGAGTCCCCTGTGTTTACAATGCTAGTCCCTGGATCAATAGCTAGCATCCACAGTTCAGATGTAATATCAAGAAACAAAGGTCATAATACAACTTTATAACCAGGAATAACATAATTTTATTACATCAAACATAGCTCATTGGCTATTTACATTACATTGCAGCGGAATAACTATAGTCATGGGTCCTTCATCTTCAAAGTGCCACAGTGTATGTTGGTTGTAGACTTTGTAATCCTAATCAATCAATCTTCACTAAAACAATCAAACCTGCAACATAATAAGTTACAGCCACAAGGGTCAATACATTTGAATTGTATTGGCAAGTGATACTTTGGTAGTATAGTGGAGTCTATCATCTATATGCATTTGGCTAAGTGGAGTTGAGGCTTTGCATTGCTCAAAATAGATTTTTCCCTATCATTTGAAAATAAGTTTTGTTTGGCAAAAACAAATTCCAAGGCATCTACCAATCAAAGACTGAAGATCCACTCAGGGCATCTACCAATCAAAGACTGAAGATTTGCTTGGCAACAATTATTGCAAAAACTTTCCCAAGGCATCTACCAATCAAAGGCTGAAGATTTACTTGGCAAAAACAAATTCTCAACCAATGATTGAAGATCCTCTCAAGGCATCTACCAATCAAAGATTTAAGATTTCACACAACCCTTGTTCACCCACAAGTTTTAATTTAGAAATTGGAATGATGAGATTCTTGATTGCTTCCATGTCTTGATGCTCAAATTGTCCTTTACCAGGGACATGGCTAAGTACTTAGGTTTTACACTCTGCAGAGGTGGTGCACTTTCCCCACAAGTCTTGGTTTCCCAAGAATGATCCTTCAGTAGCCTTTCCTTAGTCAAATGGACGCGCTCCAACCTATCAATCACTACCACCCACTGTCCAAAAGACTAAGTTCCAGCATCCTAAGATCATGGCAGAGCCCATAATGCCAAGTGGTTGCACTTGAAACTTCTCAACATTTGACATCTCAAATCTCTTTGTTTCCTGGGTGGCCATCCACAAGTGAGATACACAAGCCAGTCCCTGGCCTTGTGAACCACTCAACATAAACCATTCCTTCCATTTCCACCCAGGTGTTTCATTAATCTTAGTTGTTTTATTAAACAAAACACAAGTCCTCAGACTTAGAATATTTTTCATAGTGTGAATATATATATCCCACCCAAGTTTTCTATTAGCTAGGCTAAGCTTGGTAGTAATAGGATTCTTAACTTAGGAAAACTCCTACTAAGGATTCATTTACTAGATTTCCTATAGCAAGGTCTATACTTAACAAAAATAAAAAACCATGCAAGTTTTACTTTAGCAGAAACACTAATGCATAGTGAAAATAATAGGATAATGATATGAAGCATCACTTGCCTTTTTGGTAGAGGGTATAGGTTCACTCCTTGTCCTTGCAACAAACACACTCTTCAAGTCACTACAACAATCAAGCAAGGCACAAACTCAATCTACCAATCAAGCAAAACAACACACATAAAATAACAAAGTCAAGGAAATGCATGCAAGCATGCCAAGCTTTGCTTTGTTTGCAAAAGTGGTTCCTAGTGGGTCATAGACATTTGGGTACACCTAATGGTCATTTTTGTAAAGTGGCAAGGTCATGCATAGGCATGCAAAGGTTGGTTCTAATGTAGGGATGGTCCTCACTAGGCTTCTAAACTTTGTAAGTTCCAAATTGGTCATTTACCAAAATGGCAAAGTCATTTGCAAAAAGGGTTTCTATTAGATTCCTAAACTTTGTAAGATCCAAATAGGTCATTTACCAAAGTGGCAAAGTTGTTAGCAAAAGGTTTCACCTAAAAACCAATTTCAAAACAAGGCACCTATTTGGTCATTTTATGTGGTGAAAAATATGTCTACTAGGGTTTTAGTCTATAGGGTTCACCAAATGAGTTGCTATTGCAAAACTTGGTGCTTTTGGTCAGTAGGTTTGGTCCAAACATTTTCTCAAGGTTTTCTTTATGAAAGCATTTTCATAAACAAAACAAATAGTTTTAGTTAGCTAGAAATGGACTAAACTAATTAATCCATTCTATTCTTTTCCAAAATCACTTTCCAAACTATGGGTTGGTTCCTATGGTCAGCAAGGTCACAACAAACCAATTGGCAAAGGTTTTAACCTAAATATCATTTTTAAATGATTTTTCTAATGTTAGCAAGCATTCAAATGAATCTGCAAAGTTAAACAAGTTAACAGATACTATATGCTAAACTAAGGGCAGGGTTGGTTAGAGCTTGTCTTCCTGATTCCAACGACATCAAATTTGTAAAATTTGGACGTGTGGATCAAAAGATACAAAGGTTTGAAGTTTGCAAAATATTCTATTTTCAAATTCTAATTCAGATCTATCACGCCACGGCGTGTTCTTCTTGGTCGATACCGTTCGGCGGATCGAGTCATGGTGCGTTAGATCTAAGTTAGATCATGCTTAGGTAGCGTACCTCTTCGGTGTTAAGTGAAACTATCGTAGCTGATGGATCTGCATCTAACGGCTGCAATCACTCAGGCCATCAACTGGCGGCGCCGCGGTGGCTAACGGCGGCGGAGTCGTCGGTCGATGACGTGCGGCGATGCGAGAAAGAAAGAGGAGATGCTCACGGGCTCGAGGTTCTGGCGATGCTCGGGGAGGTGTTGGTCGGGCGAGGGGCGCACGGGGGTGAGCTTGATTGCTCGCCGGAGTTGCTGCGAGCGGCGGTGCTCTCGGCTTGTCGTCGTGGACGCCGCTGTGATTCACTCCAGGGCAAGGTGAAGACGTGGTTAGACGCGCAAGATCGAGACAGAGTCGTGTGCATGAACGAGAGGGGTCGGGGCGGTCTAGGCTTACCGGGAAACGTTGCTGGAAAAGAAACAGACGGCGGCGCTCTGTGCTTGTCGAGTCGCTCTGAGATCACGAGAAGAACAACCGAGGTTGGGTTAGACGCAGGAGGTCACGGAGGTGCTGTGTGCGTGAACGAGGAGAAGAGGGGACCGGAATCTACCTGGGGCTCGCCGAGCTGAAGATGGACGGTGGCGCTCGCATCGTACGGAGTCGAGGTTCTAGGGCACCGCGGATGAATGGTTGGCAGAGGATGCGTCCGATGCGTGGAGTAATGGTGCTAGGTCGGCGAGGTAAGGGGTCTGGTTTCACGAAATTGCTCGAGACGGTGGTGAGCTGCGGTCTGACAGAGAAATGGAGGCAGCCTAGGGGCAGAGGGGAGGCGATGTCTGTGGGAAATGACAGAGGAGAGGAAGGCGTTTAAGTAGGCGTCATCGCGGCGAGGGATTAACGCAGTATTAACGCGAATTAATTCGGCGGAATCAAAGCAGAAAACGGCCGGCGAAGTCTGGGGAAGACGGGGTCGCGGGGAAGAAGAAGCCTGCGTGGCGGTGGGGTCCTCTGGTCAGTGGGAAAAGAAAGAAGGGAGGGGTCCACCAGTCGGGCCTCGATGGGCTGTTCAAGGTGAGAAAAGTAACGCTCGGGGAGGGAGTGGCTGGAATTGGGCCTATTGGGCTGAGTCTGTTTTCCTTTTTTTTTCTGTCTGTTCTCTTTTTCCTTTTCTAATTCTTTTTCTGTTTTGAATTTCAAACAATTAATTCAAACAATTTCAAACAACACTCAAACAATCAAACAGCAAACTTTTTATTTGAATTTGGTTCTGTTTGGCAACATAATCCAAATCTCAAAATGAAATAATATTTTTATTTATTTTAGGATCCATTTAATAATTAAATAAAATGGATCTTTAGTTATTAGGGTTTGATTTATTTAATAAAATTTCCATTTGAATTCCAATTATTTTCAAAACCAAACCAGAAGGTTTAATTTGAAAAATAAAAGAATACTGGGAAACTTATTTAAATAAATAAGTTTTGGTGTTTTAATTAAAATGGGAAAGCCTTTACTTAAATAAAATTGGATATTTAAATCCTTATTATTTTATTTAAATAATCCTTTACTCATTTTAATCAAAGCAAAACCTTTTAATAAAAGATTTCAAAGTAGTAATAAAATACTTGGTGTTCATTTAAAATGGGAAAACTTTTACTTAAATAAAATTGGATATTTAGATCCTTTATTTTATTTAAATAAACCTTTACTCATTTTATCAAAACAAAATATTTTATTTCAAAAGCTTGGCCAAAATTAATTTGGCTTATCTTTTCATTTGAAACCAAAGTCTTTTATTAAAAGATCTAAAACAATGTTTCCAAAACAATTTATTTTCCTTTGATAATTGTTTACCTTTTTAATCCCTTTAGGATTTTTGTTCACCAAAGGGTATGGGCTTTTGGTAAGGGCTTTATTAGCTTTGGAAATTCAATTTCCTTATCTTATTATATTCACAAGATTTTGTCTTTGGTTCCTATTTAAGTGAAACTAACTTCTAAGGTCCTTCTTGATCCTTTGTGAAAATTTGTTGATCAACTTGGTATGGATCAAATCCATGGATTTGGAGATACTTTGGAAAATGATTTCCTTCCATTAGGGTTTAGGGTTTTGGATTTCTTTCCAAATGTTCAAATTTCCAGATACATTCATTGAGGAATGCATTTCCCTTGATTTGAATTTTTGAATTCAAACTTCTACCAAAGTTTGTTCAAGATGGGATTTTAAGTCTCCTTTTAGAAACAAAAGTTTCTTTTCACCCTAATTTTCAACAAAAATTTATTTTGTTTATTTTATTTTCACATTACAAGATTTGGAAAATCTTGGGATGTGACAATTTCCCAAGACATGGGTTGGTCTCTAGGGTCAGTAAGGTCACAACAAACCAATTTTCAAAGGTTTTAACCTTAAAAACATTTTTAAACAATTTTTCTAGTCTTAGCAAGCACACAAAAGAATCTGCAAAATCAAACAAGCTAACAGATACTATTTGCTAAACTAAGGGCAGGGTTGGTTAGGGCTTGACTTGCTGATTCCAACGACATAAAATTTGTAATTTTTGGACGTGTGGATCCAAAATTACAAGGGTTTGAAGTTTGCAAAAGTTTCTGTTTTCAAAACTGTTTTTAAACCTAATAGGCGACACGCGGCGTGATATCATTGGTCGATACCGGTTCGGCCGGATCGTGGCTGTGGAGCGTTGGATCTAAGTTAAATCGTGCGGTCCAGAGGACATACCTCTTCGCGACTAAGTGGATCTATCCTAACCAGTGGATCGAGATCGAACGGCTGTCATCGCATTGACAAGAAGCTGGCGGCGCTGCGGTGGCTACCGGCGGCGGAGCGGTCGGTCGACGACGGAGGCGACACTACAGGAGGTGAGGGAGAAAGAGGGGTTGCTCACCGGGCTCAGGGGGTCACGGCGATGCTCGGGGAGGTGTTGGTCGGACGAGGGGCGCTCTGGCACGACTGCGATTGCTCGCCGGAGTGGAGGACGGCGTCGGGTGCGTCGGGTGGTCGTCGTGGACGTCGCTGTGGATCACCCCAAGGCAAGGTGAAGACATGGTTAGATGCGCGGGTCCAAGGCAAGGTCGTGTGCGTGAACGAGGAGTGAAGGGGCGGTCTGGTCTTACCGGTGGGGCTCGTCGGAGAGGAAGCAGATGGCGTGGCCAGTCGAGCTTGTCGAGACGGTGTTCAGGTCACAAGCGAACCAGGAGTACTAGGAGATGCGTGGAGTCGAGAGGAGTCCACTCGCGTGAAGTAAAAGCGGAGGGTGGTTTGAGTTGGCGAATCGGCGAGGAAGGTTGTCGAAGAGGTGCTTGGGAGGAATTGGCGGCCTGGCGAGCTTGGGGGAGTGGTGGGGAAAATGACGAGGAGGAGAGGCGATTTATCCTGCGTGGTCGTGGAGAGATTAACGCAGCATCAATGCAATTGAACGCTTGATTGAAGAAGGCAAAGAACGGTAGCGGAGTCTGGGAAGAAGAAGGAGGTGGCGGTGGGGTCCTCTGGTCAGTGGGAAAGGATGAGGGAACGGGGTCCACTTGTCATCGGCTTAGCGGGTTCCTTTCGCGGTGAAGAAAACGGTTCGGGGGAGGAATAAGAGGAGGTGGGGTCATCTCATCAGCGAGTGAGTGAGAGAGGAGGAGTGGGTCTCGTTTGTCTGTGACTGAGTGGGTTAGAAACTGGGTGTGAAAAGATTTCTTCGGGGAAGTGAGCAGGTGGGCTAGGTGGGCTACTGCTGGGCCTATTAATTTGGGTCTTTTCCTATTTTTTTTTTTGTGCTTTTATTTTCCTTTTTCTAAATCTATTTTTCTGTTTTGCAATTCAAACAATATTTCAAACAATCAAACCATTCAAACAATTCAAACAAACACTCAACTTGGTATTTTGAATTTGGTTCTGTTTATTAACATAATCCAAATCCAAAATGAAATAATATTTTTATTTAATTTAGGATCCATTTATTAATTAAATAAAATGGATCTTTAGTTATTTAATAGTGTTTGATTTATTTAATAAAATTTCCATTTGATATCCAACTATTTTCAAAACCAAACCAGAAGGTTTTATTTGAAAAAATAAAAGAATACTTGGAAACTTATTTAAATAAATAAATAAGTTTTGGTGTTTAATTAAAATGGGAAAGCCTTTACTTAAATAAAATTGGATATTTAAATCCTTATTATTTTATTTAAATAATTCTTTACTCATTTTAATCAAAACCTTTTAATAAAAGATTTCAAAGTAGTAATAAAATACTTGGTGTTCATTTAAAATGGGAAAAGCCTTTACTTAAATAAAATTGGATATTTAAATCCTTATTATTTTATTTAAATAAACCTTTACTCATTTTATCAAAACAAAAATATTTTATTACAAAAGTTTGGCCAAAATTAATTTGGCTCACCTTTTCATTTGAAAATAAAGTCTTTTATTAAAAGATCTAAATTAGTGTTTCCAAAACAATTTATTTTCCTTTTATCCTTATAAATCCCTTTAGGATTATTTGTTGATCAGATTTGGTATGGATCAAATCCATAGATTTGGAGATACTTTGGAAATGGTTTTTATTCCATTAGGGTCTAGGGTTTTGGATTTACTTTCCTAGTGTTCAAATTTCCTGATACATTCATTGAGGAATGCATTTCCCTTGATTTGGATTTTTGTTGAATTCAAACTTCTACCAGAGTTTGTTCAAGATGGGATTTTAAGTCTCCTTTTAGAAACAAAAGTTTCTTTTCACCCTGATTTTCAACAAAAAATTATTTTGTTTAACTATTTTTCACATTACAAGATTTGGAAAATCTTGGGATGTGACACATTGCATGTGTTTTCTTTTCATAAATCACATATGGATCCATAGAGTTATTGCATGTGTGTTCTTCTCCTAAACCACCACTAGAATTCATTGCATTTGTGTTCTTTTCATAAACCATATGGATCCATCAGTGTCATTGTATGTGTGTTCTTTTCATAAACCACCACTAGAGTCATTGCATGTGTGTTCTTTTCATAAACCACATGGATCCACCACTGTCATTGCATTTGTGTTCTTTTCATAAACCACCACTAGAGTCATTGCATGTGTGTTCTTTACATAAAGCACACGGATCCACCAGTGTCATTGAATATGTGTTCTTTTCCTAAACCACATATGGATCCACTAAAGTCATTGCATGTGTGTTCTTTTCATAAACCACAACTAGAGTCATTGCATGTGTGTTCTTTTCATAATCCACATGGATCCACAAGTGTCATTGCATGTGTGTTCTTTTCATAAACCACATGGATCCACCAGAGTCATTGCATGTGTGTTCTTTTCATAAACCACCACTAGAGTCATTACATGTGTGTTCTTTTCATAAACCACATGGATCCACCAGTGTCATTTCATGTGTGTTCTTTTCATAAACAACATGGATCCACTAGTGTCATTACATGTGTGTTCTTTTCATAAACCACATCTAGAGTCATTGCATGTGTGTTCTTTTCATAAACCACATGGATCGACTAGATTCATTGCATGTGTGTTCTTTTCATAAATCACATATGGATCCAGTAGAGTTATTGCATTTGTGTTCTTGTCCTAAACCACCACTAGAATTCATTGCATTTGTGTCCTTTTCATAAACCATATGGATCCACCAGTGTCATTGTATGTGTGTTCTTTTCATAAACCACCACTAGAGTCATTGCATGTGTGTTCTTTTCATAAACCACATGGATCCACCACTGTCATTGCATTTGTGTTCTTTTCATAAACCACCACTAGAGTCATTGCATGTATGTTCTGTTCATAAAGCACACGGATCCACCAGTGTCATTGAATGTGTGTTCTTTTCATAAACCACATGGATCCACCTGTGTCATTGGATGTGTGTTCTTTTCATAAACCACCACTAGTGGCATTGCATGTGTGTTCTTTTCATAAACCACATGGATCCACCAGTGTCATTGGATGTGTGTTCTTTTCATAAAGCACATGGATCCACCAGTGTCATTGCATGTATGTTCTGTTCATAAACCACCACTAGAGTCATTGCATGTGTGTTCTTTTCATAAACCACATGGATCCACTAATGTCATTACATGTGTGTTCTTTTCATAAACCACATGGATCCACTAGAGTTCATTGCATGTGTGTTCTTTTCATAAACCACATGGATCCACCACATTGGATGTCTGTTCTTTTCATAAACCACCACTAGAGTCATTGCATGTGTGTTCTTTTCATAAACCACATGGATCCACCACTGTCATTGCATGTGTGTTCTTTTCATAAACCACCATTAGTGTCATTGCATGTGTGTTCTTTTCATAAACCACATCTATATTTCATTGCATGTGTTTTTTTCATAAACCACATGGATCCACCAGTATCATTGGATGTGTGTTCTTTTCATAAACCACCACTAGAGCCATTACATGTGTGTTCTTTTCATAAACCACATGGATCCACCAGTGTCATTGAATGTGTGTTCTTTTCATAAACCACATGGATCCACCAGTGTCATTACATGTGTGTTCTTTTCATAAACAATATGGATCCACTAGTGTCACTGCATGTGTGTTCTTTTCATAAACCACATCTAGAGTCATTGTATGTGTGTTCTTTTCATAAACCACATGGATCGACTTGAGTCATTGCATGTGTGTTCTTTTCATAAATCACATATGGATCCAGTAGAGTCATTGCATGTGTGTTCTTCTCCTAAACCACCACTAGAGTTCATTGCATGTGTGTTCTTTTCATAAACCACATAGATCCACCACTGTAATTGCATGTGTGTTCTTTCAATAAACCACCACTAGAGTCATTGCATGTGTGTTCTTTTCATAAACCACATGGATCCACTAGTGTCATTGGATGTGTGTTCTTTTTCTAAACCACATGGATCCACTAGAGTCATTACATGTGTGTTCTTCTCCTAAACCACCACTAGAGTCATTACATGTGTGTTCTTTTCATAAAACACATGGATCCACTAGAGTCATTGCATGTGTGTTCTTTTCATAAACCACATATGGATCCATTAGAGTCACTTTATGTTAGTTCTTCTCCTAAACCACCACTAGAGTTTATTGCATGTGTGTTCTTTTAATCAACCACCACTAGAGTCATTGCATGTGTGTTCTTTTCATAAACCACATGGATCCACCAGGGTCATTGCATGTGAGTTATTTTCATAAACCACCACTAGAGTCATTGCATGTGTGTTATTTTCATGAACCACATGGATACACCAGTGTCATTGCATGTGTGTTCTTTTCATAAACCACATCTATATTTCATTGCATGTGTGTTCTTTTCATAAACCACATGGATCCACCAGTGTCATTGCATGTGTGTTCTTTTCATAAACCACCACTAGAGTCATTACATGTGTGTTCTTTTCATAAACCACATGGATCCACCAGTGTCATTTCATGTGTGTTATTTTCATGAATCACATGGATCCACCAGTGTCATTACATGTGTGTTCTTTTCATAAACAACATGGCTCCACTAGTGTCATTACATGTGTGTTCTTTTCATAAACCACATCTAGAGTCATTGCATATGTGTTCTTTTCATAAACCACATGGATCGACTAGAGTCATTGCATGTGCGTTCTTTTCATAAATCACATATGGTTCCAGTAGAGTTATTGCATGTGTGTTCTTCTCCTAAACCACCACTAGAATTCATTGCATTTGTGTTCTTTTCATAAACCATATGGATCCACCAGTGTCATTGTATGTGTGTTCTTTTCATAAACCACCACTAGAGTCATTGCATGTGTGTTCTTTTCATAAACCACATGGATCCACCACTGTCATTGCATTTGTGTTCTTTTCATAAACCACCACTAGAGTCATTGCATGTGTGTTCTTTACATAAAGCACACGGATCCACCAGTGTCATTGAATGTGTGTTCTTTTCCTAAACCACATATGGATCCAGTAAAGTCATTGCATGTGTGTTCTTTTCATAAACCACAACTAGAGTCATTGCGTGTGTGTTATTTTCATAATCCACATGTATCCACAAGTGTCATTGCATGTGTGTTCTTTTCATAAACCACATGGATCCACCAGAGTCATTGCATGTGTGTTCTTTTCATAAACCACCACTAGAGTCATTACATGTGTGTTCTTTTCATAAACCACATGGATCCACCAGTGTCATTTCATGTGTGTTCTTTTCATAAACAACATGGATCCACTAGTGTCATTACATGTGTGTTCTTTTCATAAACCACATCTAGAGTCATTGCATGTGTGTTCTTTTCATAAACCACATGGATCGACTAGAGTCATTGCATGTGTGTTCTTTTCATAAATCACATATGGATCTAGTAGAGTTATTGCATGTGTGTTCTTGTCCTAAACCACCACTAGAATTCATTGCATTTGTGTTCTTTTCATAAACCATATGGATCCACAAGTGTCGTTGTATGTGTGTTCTTTTCATAAACCACCACTAGAGTCATTGCATGTGTGTTCTTTTCATAAACCACATGGATCCACCACTGTCATTGCATTTGTGTTCTTTTCATAAACCACCACTAGAGTCATTACATGTATGTTCTTTTCATAAAGCACACGGATCCACCAGTGTCATTGAATGTGTGTTCTTTTCCTAAACCACATATGGATCCACTAGAGTCGTTGCATGTGTGTTCTTTTCATAAACCACAACTAGAGTCATTGCATGTGTGTTCTTTTCATAAACCACATGGATCCACCTGTGTCATTGGATGTGTGTTATTTTCATAAACCACCACTAGTGGCATTGCATGTGTGTTCTTTTCATAAACCACATGGATCCACCAGTGTCATTGGATGTGTGTTCTTTTCATAAAGCACATGGATCCACCAGTGTCATTGCATGTATGTTCTGTTCATAAACCACCACTAGAGTCATTGCATGTGTGTTCTTTTCATAAACCACATGGATCCACTAATGTCATTACATGTGTGTTCTTTTCATAAACCACATGGATCCACTAGAGTTCATTGCATGTGTGTTCTTTTCATAAACCACATGGATCCACCACATTGGATGTGTGTTCTTTTCATAAACCACCACTAGAGTCATTGCATGTGTGTTCTTTTCATAAACCACATGGATCCACCACTGACATTGCATGTGTGTTCTTTTCATAAACCACCATTAGAGTCATTACATGTGTGTTCTTTTCATAAACCATATGGATCCACCAGTGTCATTGCATGTGTGTTCTTTTCATAAACCACATCTATATTTCATTGCATATGTTTTTTTTCATAAACCACATGGATCCACCAGTATCATTGGATGTGTATTCTTTTCATAAACCACTAGAGCCATTACATGTGTGTTCTTTTCATAAACCACATGGATCCACCAGTGTCATTGAATGTGTGTTCTTTTCATAAACCACATGGATCCACCAGTGTCATTACATGTGTGTTCTTTTCATAAACAATATGGATCCACTAGTGTCACTGCATGTGTGTTCTTTTCATAAACCACATCTAGAGTCATTGTATGTGTGTTCTTTTCATAAACCACATGGATCGACTAGAGTCATTGCATGTGTGTTCTTTTCATAAATCACATATGGATCCAGTAGAGTCATTGCATGTGTGTTCTTCTCCTAAACCACCACTAGAGTTCATTGCATGTGTGTTCTTTTCATAAACCACATAGATCCACCAGTGTAATTGCATGTGTGTTCTTTCAATAAACCACCACTAGAGTCATTGCATGTGTGTTATTTTCATAAACCACATGGATCCACTAGTGTCATTGGATGTGTGTTCTTTTTCTAAACCACATGGATCCACTAGAGTCAATACATGTGTGTTCTTCTCCTAAACCACCACTAGAGTCATTACATGTGTGTTATTTTCATAAAACACATGGATCCACTAGAGTCATTGCATGTGTGTTCTTTTCATAAACCACATATGGATCCATTAGAGTCACTTTATGTTAGTTCTTCTCCTAAACCACCACTAGAGTTCATTGCATGTGTGTTCTTTTTATCAACCACCACTACAGTCATTGCATGTGTGTTCTTTTCATAAACCACATGGATCCACCAGGGTCATTGCATGTGAGTTCTTTTCATAAACCACCACTAGAGTAATTGCATGTGTGTTATTTTCATGAACCACATGGATACACCAGTGTCATTGCATGTGTGTTCTTTTCATAAACCACATCTATATTTCATTGCATGTGTGTTCTTTTCATAAACCACATGGATCCACCAGTGTCATTGCATGTGTGTTCTTTTCATAAACCACCACTAGAGTCATTACATGTGTGTTCTTTTCATAAACCACATGGATCCACCAGTGTCATTTCATGTGTGTTATTTTCATGAAGCACATGGATCCACCAGTGTCATTACATGTGTGTTCTTTTCATAAACAACATGGATCCACTAGTGTCATTACATGTGTGTTCTTTTCATAAATCACATATGGTTCTAGTAGAGTTATTGCATGTGTGTTCTTCTCCTAAACCACCACTAGAATTCATTGCATTTGTATTCTTTTCATAAACCATATGGATCCACCAGTGTCATTGTATGTGTGTTCTTTTCATAAACCACCACTAGAGTCATTGCATGTGTGTTCTTTTCATAAACCACATGGATCCACCACTGTCATTGCATTTGTGTTCTTTTCATAAACCACCACTAGAGTCATTGCATGTGTGTTCTTTACATAAAGCACACGGATCCACCAGTGTCATTGAATGTGTGTTCTTTTCCTAAACCACATATGGATCCACTAAAGTCATTGCATGTGTGTTCTTTTCATAAACCACAACTAGAGTCATTGCATGTGTGTTCTTTTCATAATCCACATGGATCCACAAGTGTCATTGCATGTGTGTTCTTTTCATAAACCACATGGATCCACCAGAGTCATTGCATGTGTGTTCTTTTCATAAACCACCACTAGAGTCATTACATGTGTGTTCTTTTCATAAACCACATGGATCCACCAGTGTCATTTCATGTGTGTTCTTTTCATAAACAACATGGATCCACTAGTGTCATTACATGTGTGTTCTTTTCATAAACCACATCTAGAGTCATTGCATGTGTGTTCTTTTCATAAACCACATGGATCGACTAGAGTCATTGCATGTGTGTTCTTTTCATAAACCACATGGATCCACCAGTGTCATTTCATGTGTGTTATTTTCATGAATCACATGGATCCACCAGTGTCATTACATGTGTGTTCTTTTCATAAACAACATGGCTCCACCAGTGTCATTACATGTGTGTTCTTTTCATAAACCACAACTAGAGTCATTGCATGTGTGTTCTTTTCATAAACCACATGGATCCACCAGTGTCATTGCATGTGTGTTCTTTTCATAAATCACATATGGTTCCAGTAGAGTCATTGCATGTGTGTTCTTCTCCTAAACCACCACTAGAATTCATTGCATTTGTGTTCTTTTCATAAACCATATGGATCCACCAGTGTCATTGTATGTGTGTTCTTTTCATAAACCACCACTAGAGTAATTGCATGTGTGTTCTTTTCATAAACCACATGGATCCACCACTGTCATTGCATTTGTGTTCTTTTCATAAACCACCACTAGAATCATTGCATGTGTGTTCTTTACATAAAGCACACGGATCCACCAGTGTCATTGAATGTGTGTTCTTTTCCTAAACCACATATGGATCCACTAAAGTCATTGCATGTGTGTTCTTTTCATAAACCACAACTAGAGTATTTGCATGTGTGTTCTTTTCATAATCCACATGGATCCACCAATGTCATTGCATGTGTGTTCTTTTCATAAACCACATGGATCCACCAGAGTCATTGTATGTGTGTTCTTTTCATAAACCACATCTAGAGTCATTGCATGTGTGTACTTTTCATAAACCACCACTAGAGTCATTGCAAGTGTGTTCTTCTCCTAAACCACCACTAGAGTTCATTGCATGTGTGTTCTTTTCATAAACCACATGGATTCACTAGAGTGCATTGCATTTGTGTTCATTTCATAAACCACAACTAGAGTCATTGCATGTGTGTTCTTTTCATAAACCACATTTATCCACCAGTGTCATTACATGTGTGTTCTTTTCATAAACCACAACTAGAGTCATTGCATGTGTGTTCTTTTCATAAACCACATGGATCCACCAGTGTCATTGAATGTGTGTTATTTTTGTAAACCACATATGGATCCACTAGAGTCATTGCATGTGTGTTCTTTTCATAAACCACATGGATCCACCTGTGTCATTGGATGTGTGTTCTTTTCATAAAGCACATGGATCCACCAGTGTCATTGCATGTATGTTCTGTTCATAAACCACCACTAGAGTCATTGCATGTGTGTTCTTTTCATAAACTACATGGATCCACCAGGGTCATTGCATGTGAGTTCTTTTCATAAACCACCACTAGAGTCATTGCATGTGTGTTATTTTCATGAACGACATGGATACACACCAGTGTCATTGCATATGTGTTCTTTTCATAAACCACATCTATATTTCATGGCATGTGTGTTCTTTCCATAAACCACATGGATCCACCAGTGTCATTGCATGTGTGTTCTTTTCATAAACCACCACTAGAGTCATTACATGTGTGTTCTTTTCATAAACCACATGGATCCACCAGATTCATTGCATGTGTGTTCTTTTCATAAACCACATCTAGAGTCATTGCATGTGTGTACTTTTCATAAACCACCACTAGAGTCATTGCAAGTGTGTTCTTCTCCTAAACCACCACTAGAGTTCATTGCATGTGTGTTCTTTTCATAAACCACATGGATTCACTAGAGTGCATTGCATTTGTGTTCATTTCATAAACCACAACTAGAGTCATTGCATGTGTGTTCTTTTCATAAACCACATTTATCCACCAGTGTCATTACATGTGTGTTCTTTTCATAAACCACAACTAGAGTCATTGCATGTGTGTTCTTTTCATAAACCACATGGATCCACCATTGTCATTGAATGTGTGTTATTTTTGTAAACCACATATGGATCCACTAGAGTCATTGCATGTGTGTTCTTTTCATAAACCACATGGATCCACCTGTGTCATTGGATGTGTGTTCTTTTCATAAAGCACATGGATCCACCAGTGTCATTGCATGTATGTTCTGTTCATAAACAACCACTAGAGTCATTGCATGTGTGTTCTTTTCATAAACCACATGGATCCACTAATGTCATTACATGTGTGTTCTTTTCATAAACCACATGGATCCACTAGAGTTCATTCCATGTGTGTTATTTTCATAAACCACATCTAGAGTCATTGTATGTGTGTTCTTTTCATAAACCACATGGATCGACTAGAGTCATTGCATGTGTGTTCTTTTCATAAATCACATATGGATCCAGTAGAGTTATTGCATGTGTGTTCTTCTCCTAAACCACCACTAGAATTCATTGCATTTTTTTCTTTTCATAAACCATATGGATCCACCAGTGTCATTGTATCTGTGTTCTTTTCATAAACCACCACTAGAGTCATTGCATGTGTGTTCTTTTCATAAACCACATGGATCCACCACTGTCATTGCATTTGTGTTCTTTTCATAAACCACCACTAGAGTCATTGCATGTGTGTTCTTTTCATAAAGCACACGGATCCACCAGTGTCATTGAATGTGTGTTCTTTTCCTAAACCACATATGGATCCACTAGAGTCATTGCATGTGTGTTATTTTCATAAACCACAACTAGAGTCATTGCATGTGTGTTATTTTCATAAACCACATGGATCCACCAGTGTCATTGAATGTGTGTTCTTTTCATAAACCACATGGATCCACCAGTGTCATTACATGTGTGTTCTTTTGATAAACAATATGGATCCACTAGTGTCACTGCATGTGTGTTCTTTTCATAAACCACATCTAGAGTCATTGTATGTGTGTTCTTTTCATAAACCACATGGATCGACTAGGGTCATTGCATGTGTGTTCTTTTCGTAAATCACATATGGATCCAGTAGAGTCATTGCATGTGTGTTCTTCTCCTAAACCACCACTAGAGTTCATTGCATGTGTGTTCTTTTCATAAACCACATAGATCCACCAGTGTAATTGCATGTGTGTTCTTTCAATAAACCACCACTAGAGTCATTGCATGTGTGTTCTTTTCATAAACCACATGGATCCACTAGTGTCATTGGATGTGTGTTCTTTTTCTAAACCACATGGATCCACTAGAGTCAATACATGTGTGTTCTTCTCCTAAACCACCACTAGAGTCATTACATGTGTGTTATTTTCATAAAACACATGGATCCACTAGAGTCATTGCATGTGTGTTCTTTTCATAAACCACATATGGATCCATTAGAGTCACTTTATGTTAGTTCTTATCCTAAACCACCACTAGAGTTCATTGCATGTGTGTTCTTTTTATCAACCACCACTACAGTCATTGCATGTGTGTTCTTTTCTTAAACCACATGGATCCACCAGGGTCATTGCATGTGAGTTCTTTTCATAAACCACCACTAGAGTCATTGCATGTGTGTTATTTTCATGACCCACATGGATACACCAGTGTCATTGCATGTGTGTTCTTTTCATAAACCACATCTATATTTCATTGCATGTGTGTTCTTTTCATAAACCACATGGATCCACCATTGTCATTGCATGTGTGTTCTTTTCATAAACCACCACTAGAGTCATTACATGTGTGTTCTTTTCATAAACCACATGGATCCACCAGTGTCATTTCATGTGTGTTATTTTCATGAATCACATGGATCCACCAGTGTCATTACATGTGTGTTCTTTTCATAAACAACATGGCTCCACTAGTGTCATTACATGTGTGTTCTTTTCATAAATCACATATGGTTCCAGTAGAGTTATTGCATGTGTGTTCTTCTCCTAAACCACCACTAGAATTCATTGCATTTGTGTTCTTTTCATAAACCATATGGATCCACCAGTGTCATTGTATGTGTGTTCTTTTCATAAACCACCACTAGAGTCATTGCATGTGTGTTCTTTTCATAAACTACATGGATCCACCACTGTCATTGCATTTGTGTTCTTTTCATAAACCACCACTAGAGTCATTGCATGTGTGTTCTTTACATAAAGCACACGGATCCACCAGTGTCATTGAATGTGTGTTCTTTTCCTAAACCACATATGGATCCACTAAAGTCATTGCATGTGTGTTCTTTTCATAAACCACAACTAGAGTCATTGCATGTGTGTTCTTTTCATAATCCACATGGATCCACAAGTGTCATTGCATGTGTGTTCTTTTCATAAACCACATGGATCCACCAGAGTCATTGAATGTGTGTTCTTTTCATAAACCACCACTAGAGTCATTACATGTGTGTTCTTTTCATAAACCACATGGATCCACCAGTGTCATTTCATGTGTGTTCTTTTCATAAACAACATGGATCCACTAGTGTCATTACATGTGTGTTATTTTCATAAACCACATCTAGAGTCATTGCATGTGTGTTCTTTTCATAAACCACATGGATCGACTAGAGTCATTGCATGTGTGTTCTTTTCATAAACAACATGGATCCACCAGTGTCATTTCATGTGTGTTATTTTCATGAATCACATGGATCCACCAGTGTCATTACATGTGTGTTCTTTTCATAAACAACATGGCTCCACCAGTGTCATTACATGTGTGTTCTTTTCATAAACCACAACTAGAGTCATTGCATGTGTGTTCTTTTCATAAACCACATGGATCCACCAGTGTCATTGCATGTGTGTTCTTTTCATAAATCACATATGGTTCCAGTAGAGTCATTGCATGTGTGTTCTTCTCCTAAACCACCACTAGAATTCATTGCATTTGTGTTCTTTTCATAAACCATATGGATCCACCAGTGTCATTGTATGTGTGTTCTTTTCATAAACCACCACTAGAGTCATTGCATGTGTGTTCTTTTCATAAACCACATGGATCCACCACTGTCATTGCATTTGTGTTCTTTTCATAAACCACCACTAGAATCATTGCATGTGTGTTCTTTACATAAAGCACACGGATCCACCAGTGTCATTGAATGTGTGTTCTTTTCCTAAACCACATATGGATCCACTAAAGTCATTGCATGTGTGTTCTTTTCATAAACCACAACTAGAGTAATTGCATGTGTGTTCTTTTCATAATCCACATGGATCCACAAGTGTCATTGCATGTGTGTTCTTTTCATAAACCACATGGATCCACCAGAGTCATTGTATGTGTGTTCTTTTCATAAACCACATCTAGAGTCATTGCATGTGTGTACTTTTCATAAACCACCACTAGAGTCATTGCAAGTGTGTTCTTCTCCTAAACCACCACTAGAGTTCATTGCATGTGTGTTCTTTTCATAAACCACATGGATTCACTAGAGTGCATTGCATTTGTGTTCATTTCATAAACCACAACTAGAGTCATTGCATGTGTGTTCTTTTCATAAACCACATTTATCCACCAGTGTCATTACATGTGTGTTCTTTACATAAAACACTAGAGTCATTGCATGTGTGTTCTTTTCATAAACCACATGGATCCACCATTGTCATTGAATGTGTGTTATTTTTGTAAACCACATATGGATCCACTAGAGTCATTGCATGTGTGTTCTTTTGATAAACCACATGGATCCACCTGTGTCATTGGATGTGTGTTCTTTTCATAAAGCACATGGATCCACCAGTGTCATTGCATGTATGTTCTGTTCATAAACAACCACTAGAGTCATTGCATGTGTGTTCTTTTCATAAACCACATGGATCCACTAATGTCATTACATGTGGTATCTTTTCATAAACCACATGGATCCACTAGAGTTCATTCCATGTGTGTTATTTTCATAAACCACATCTAGAGTCATTGCATGTGTGTTCTTTTCATAAACCACATGGATCGACTAGAGTCATTGCATGTGTTTTCTTTTCATAAATCACATATGGATCCAGTAGAGTTATTGCATGTGTGTTCTTCTCCTAAACCACCACTAGAATTCATTGCATTTTTTTCTTTTCATAAACCATATGAATCCACCAGTGTCATTGTATCTGTGTTCTTTTCATAAAACACCACTAGAGTCATTGCATGTGTGTTCTTTTCATAAACCACATGGATCCACCACTGTCATTGCATTTGTGTTCTTTTCATAAACCACCACTAGAGTCATTGCATGTGTGTTCTTTTCATAAAGCACACGGATCCACCAGTGTCATTGAATGTGTGTTCTTTTCCTAAACCACATATGGATCCACTAGAGTCATTGCATGTGTGTTCTTTTCATAAACCACAACTAGAGTCATTGCATGTGTGTTCTTTTCATAAACCACATGGATCCACCAGTGTCATTGAATGTGTGTTCTTTTCATAAACCACATGGATCCACCAGTGTCATTACATGTGTGTTCTTTTCATAAACAATATGGATCCACTAGTGTCACTGCATGTGTGTTCTTTTCATAAACCACATCTAGAGTCATTGTATGTGTGTTCTTTTCATAAACCACATGGATCGACTAGAGTCATTGCATGTGTGTTCTTTTCATAAATCTCATATGGATCCAGTAGAGTCATTGCATGTGTGTTCTTCTCCTAAACCACCACTAGAGTTCATTGCATGTGTGTTATTTTCATAAACCACATAGATCCACCAGTGTAATTGCATGTGTGTTCTTTCAATAAACCACCACTAGAGTCATTGCATGTGTGTTCTTTTCATAAACCACATGGATCCACTAGTGTCATTGGATGTGTGTTCTTTTTCTAAACCACATGGATCCACTAGAGTCAATACATGTGTGTTCTTCTCCTAAACCACCACTAGAGTCATTACATGTGTGTTATTTTCATAAAACACATGGATCCACTAGAGTCATTGCATGTGTGTTCTTTTCATAAACCACATATGGATCCATTAGAGTCACTTTATGTTAGTTCTTCTCCTAAACCACCACTAGAGTTCATTGCATGTGTGTTCTTTTTATCAACCACCACTACAGTCATTGCATGTGTGTTCTTTTCATAAACCACATGGATCCACCAGGGTCATTGCATGTGAGTTCTTTTCATAAACCACCACTAGAGTCATTGCATGTGTGTTATTTTCATGAACCACATGGATACACCAGTGTCATTGCATGTGTGTTCTTTTCATAAACCACATCTATATTTCAATGCATGTGTGTTCTTTTCATAAACCACATGGATCCACCAGTGTCATTGCATGTGTGTTCTTTTCATAAACCACCACTAGAGTCATTACATGTGTGTTATTTTCATAAACCACATGGATCCACCAGTGTCATTTCATGTGTGTTATTTTCATGAATCACATGGATCCACCAGTGTCATTACATGTGTGTTCTTTTCATAAACAACATGGCTCCACTAGTGTCATTACATGTGTGTTCTTTTCATAAATCACATATGGTTCCAGTAGAGTTATTGCATGTGTGTTCTTCTCCTAAACCACCACTAGAATTCATTGCATTTGTGTTCTTTTCATAAACCATATGGATCCACCAGTGTCATTGTATGTGTGTTCTTTTCATAAACCACCACTAGAGTCATTGCATGTGTGTTCTTTTCATAAACCACATGGATCCACCACTGTCATTGCATTTGTGTTCTTTTCATAAACCACCACTAGAGTCATTGCATGTGTGTTCTTTACATAAAGCACACGGATCCACCAGTGTCATTGAATGTGTGTTCTTTTCCTAAACCACATATGGATCCACTAAAGTCATTGCATGTGTGTTCTTTTCATAAACCACAACTAGAGTCATTGCATGTGTGTTCTTTTCATAATCCACATGGATCCACAAGTGTCATTGCATGTGTGTTCTTTTCATAAACCAAATGGATCCACCAGAGTCATTGCATGTGTGTTCTTTTCATAAACCACCACTAGAGTCATTACATGTGTGTTCTTTTCATAAACCACATGGATCCACCAGTGTCATTTCATGTGTGTTCTTTTCATAAACAACATGGATCCACTAGTGTCATTACATGTGTGTTCTTTTCATAAACCACATCTAGAGTCATTGCATGTGTGTTCTTTTCATAAACCACATGGATCGACTAGAGTCATTGCATGTGTGTTCTTTTCATAAACCACATGGATCCACCAGTGTCATTTCATGTGTGTTATTTTCATGAATCACATGGATCCACCAGTGTCATTACATGTGTGTTCTTTTCATAAACAACATGGCTCCACCAGTGTCATTACATGTGTGTTCTTTTCATAAACCACAACTAGAGTCATTGCATGTGTGTTCTTTTCATAAACCACATGGATCCACCAGTGTCATTGCATGTGTGTTCTTTTCATAAATCACATATGGTTCCAGTAGAGTCATTGCATGTGTGTTCTTCTCCTAAACCACCACTAGAATTCATTGCATTTGTGTTCTTTTCATAAACCATATGGATCCACCAGTGTCATTGTATGTGTGTTCTTTTCATAAACCACCACTAGAGTCATTGCATGTGTGTTCTTTTCATAAACCACATGGATCCACCACTGTCATTGCATTTGTGTTCTTTTCATAAACCACCACTAGAATCATTGCATGTGTGTTCTTTACATAAAGCACACGGATCCACCAGTGTCATTGAATGTGTGTTATTTTCCTAAACCACATATGGATCCACTAAAGTCATTGCATGTGTGTTCTTTTCATAAACCACAACTAGAGTAATTGCATGTGTGTTCTTTTCATAATCCACATGGATCCACAAGTGTCATTGCATGTGTGTTCTTTTCATAAACCACATGGATCCACCAGAGTCATTGTATGTGTGTTCTTTTCATAAACCACATCTAGAGTCATTGCATGTGTGTACTTTTCATAAACCACCACTAGAGTCATTGCAAGTGTGTTCTTCTCCTAAACCACCACTAGAGTTCATTGCATGTGTGTTCTTTTCATAAACCACATGGATTCACTAGAGTGCATTGCATTTGTGTTCATTTCATAAACCACAACTAGAGTCATTGCATGTGTGTTCTTTTCATAAACCACATTTATCCACCAGTGTCATTACATGTGTGTTCTTTTCATAAACCACAACTAGAGTCATTACATGTGTGTTCTTTTCATAAACCACATGGATCCACCAGTGTCATTGAATGTGTGTTATTTTTGTAAACCACATATGGATCCACTAGAGTCATTGCATGTGTGTTCTTTTCATAAACCACATGGATCCACCTGTGTCATTGGATGTGTGTTCTTTTCATAAAGCACATGGATCCACCAGTGTCATTGCATGTATGTTCTGTTCATAAACCACCACTAGAGTCATTGCATGTGTGTTCTTTTCATAAACTACATGGATCCACCAGGGTCATTGCATGTGAGTTCTTTTCATAAACCACCACTAGAGTCATTGCATGTGTGTTATTTTCATGAACGACATGGATACACACCAGTGTCATTGCATATGTGTTCTTTTCATAAACCACATCTATATTTCATGGCATGTGTGTTCTTTCCATAAACCACATGGATCCACCAGTGTCATTGCATGTGTGTTCTTTTCATAAACAACCACTAGAGTCATTACATGTGTGTTCTTTTCATAAACCACATGGATCCACCAGAGTCATTGCATGTGTGTTCTTTTCATAAACCACATCTAGAGTCATTTCATGTGTGTACTTTTCATAAACCACCACTAGAGTCATTGCAAGTGTGTTCTTCTCCTAAACCACCACTAGAGTTCATTGCATGTGTGTTCTTTTCATAAACCACATGGATTCACTAGAGTGCATTGCATTTGTGTTCATTTCATAAACTACAACTAGATTCATTGCATGTGTGTTCTTTTCATAAACCACATTTACCCACCAGTGTCATTACATGTGTGTTCTTTTCATAAACCACAACTAGAGTCATTGCATGTGTTCTTTTCATAAACCAAATGGATCCACCATTGTCATTGAATGTGTGTTATAATTTTAAACCACATATGGATCCACTAGAGTCATTGCATGTTTGTTCTTTTCATAAACCACATGGATCCACCTGTGTCATTGGATGTGTGTTCCTTTCATAAAGCACATGGATCCACCAGTGTCATTGCATGTATGTTCTGTTCATAAACAACCACTAGAGTCATTGCATGTGTGTTCTTTTCATAAACCACATGGATCCACTAATGTCATTACATGTGTGTTCTTTTCATAAACCACATGGATCCACTAGAGTTCATTCCATGTGTGTTATTTTCATAAACCACATCTAGAGTCATTGCATGTGTGTTCTTTTCATAAACCACATTGAACGACTAGAGTCATTGCATGTGTGTTCTTTTCATAAATCACATATGGATCCAGTAGAGTTATTGCATGTGTGTTCTTCTCCTAAACCACCACTAGAATTCATTGCATTTTTTTCTTTTCATAAACCATATGGATCCACCAGTGTCATTGTATATGTGTTCTTTTCATAAACCACCACTAGAGTCATTGCATGTGTGTTCTTTTCATAAACCACATGGATCCACCACTGTCATTGCATTTGTGTTCTTTTCATAAACCACCACTAGAGTCATTGCATGTGTGTTCTTTTCATAAAGCACACGGATCCACCAGTGTCATTGAATGTGTGTTCTTTTCCTAAACCACATATGGATCCACTAGAGTTATTGCATGTGTGTTCTTTTCATAAACCACAACTAGAGTCATTGCATGTGTGTTCTTTTCATAATCCACATGGATCCACCAGTGTCATTGCATGTTTGTTCTTTTCATAAACCACATGGATCCACCAGAGTCATTGCATGTGTGTTCTTTTCATAAACCACATCCACAGTCATTGCATGTGTGTACTTTTCATAAACCACGAAGTCATTGCATGTGTGTTCTTTTCATGTACCACATGGATCCACTAGAGTCATTGCATGTGTGTTCTTTTCATAAACCACATGGATCCACTAGAGTTCATTGCATTTGTGTTCATTTCATAAACCACAACTAGAGTCATTGCATGTGTGTTCTTTTCATAAACCACATGTATCCACCAGTGTCATTACATGTGTGTTCTTTTCATAAACCACAACTAGAGTCATTGCATGTGTGTTATTTTCATGAACCACATGGATCCACCAGTGTCATTGAATGTGTGTTATTTTTGTAAACCACATATGGATCCACTAGAGTCATTGCATGTGTGTTCTTTTCATAAACCACATGGATCCACCTGTGTCATTGGATGTGTGTTCTTTTCATAAACCACCACTAGAGTCATTGCATGTGTGTTCTTTTCATAAACCACATGGATCCACCAGTGTCATTGGATTTGTGTTCTTTTCGTAAACCACATGGATCCACCAATTTCATTGCATGTGTGTTCTTTTAATAAACCACATGGATCCACCAGTGTCATTGCATCTATGTTCTGTTGATAAACCACCACTAGAGTCATTGCATGTGTGTTCTTTTCATGAACCACATGGATCCACTAATGTCATTACATGTGTGTTCTTTTCATAAACCACATAGATCCACTAGAGTTCATTGCATGTGTGTTCCTTTCATAAACCATATCGATCCACCAGTGTCATTACATGTGTGTTCTTTTCATAAACAACATGGATCCACTAGTGTCATTACATGTGTGTTCTTTTCATAAACCACATCTAGAGTCATTGCATGTTTGTTCTTTTCATAAACCACAAGGATCGACTAGAGTTATTGCATGTGTGTTCTTTTCATAAATCACATATGGATCCAGTAGAGTTATTGCATGTGGGTTCTTCTCCTAAACCACCACTAGAATTCATTGCATTTGTGTTCTTTTCATAAACCATATGGATCCACCAGTGTCATTGTATGTGTGTTCTTTTCATCAACCACCACGAGAGTCATTGCATGTGTGTTCTTTTCATAAATCACATGGATCCACCATTGTCATTTCATTTTTGTTCTTTTCATAAACCACCACTAGAGTCATTGCATGTGTGTTCTTTTCATAAACCACACGGATCCACCAGTGTCATTGAATGTGTGTTCTTTTCCTAAACCACATATGGATCCACTAGAGTCATTGCATCTGTGTTCTTTTCATAATCCACATGGATCCACAAGTGTCATTGCATGTGTGTTCTTTTCATAAACCACATGGATCCACCAGAGTCATTACATGTGTGTCCATTTCATAAACCACATCTAGAGTCATTGCATGTGTGTACTTTTAATAAACCACCACTAGAGTCATTGCATGTGTGTTCTTCTCCTAAACCACCACTAGAGTTCATTGCATGTGTGTTCTTTTCATAAACCACATGGATCCACTAGAGTTCATTGCATTTGTGTTCATTTCATAAACCACAACTAGAGTCATTGCATGTGTGTTCTTTTCATAAACCACATGTATCCACCAGTGTCATTACATGTGTGTTCTTTTCATAAACCACAACTAGAGTCATTGCATGTGTGTTCTTTTCATAAACCACATGGATCCACCAGTGTCATTGCATGTGTGTTCTTTTCATAAATCACATATGGTTCCAGTAGAGTCATTGCATGTGTGTTCTTCTCCTAAACCACCACTAGAATTCATTGCATTTGTGTTCTTTTCATAAACCATATGGATCCACCAGTGTCATTGTATGTGTGTTCTTTTCATAAACCACCACTAGAGTCATTGCATGTGTGTTCTTTTCATAAACCACATGGATCCACCACTGTCATTGCATTTGTGTTCTTTTCATAAACCACCACTAGAATCATTGCATGTGTGTACTTTACATAAAGCACATGGATCCACCACTGTCATTGAATGTGTGTTCTTTTCCTAAACCACATATGGATACACTAAAGTCATTGCATGTGTGTTCTTTTCATAAACCACAACTAGAGTCATTGCATGTGTGTTCTTTTCATAATCCACATGGATCCACAAGTGTCATTGCATGTGTGTTCTTTTCATAAACCACATGGATCCACCAGAGTCATTGCATGTGTGTTCTTTTCATAAACCACATCTAGAGTCATTGCATGTGTGTACTTTTCATAAACCACCACTAGAGTCATTGCAAGTGTGTTCTTCTCCTAAACCACCACTAGAGTTCATTGCATGTGTGTTCTTTTCATAAACCACATGGATTCACTAGAGTGCATTGCATTTGTGTTCATTTCATAAACTACAACTAGACTCATTGCATGTGTGTTCTTTTCATAAACCACATTTATCCACCAGTGTCATTACATGTGTGTTCTTTTCATAAACCACAACTAGAGTCATTGCATGTGTGTTCTTTTCATAAACCACATGGATCCACCAGTGTCATTGAATGTGTGTTATTTTTGTAAACCACATATGGATCCACTAGAGTCATTGCATGTGTGTTCTTTTCATAAACCACATGGATCCACCTGTGTCATTGGATGTGTGTTCTTTTCATAAAGCACATGGATCCACCAGTGTCATTGCATGTATGTTCTGTTCATAAACAACCACTAGAGTCATTGCATGTGTGTTCTTTTCATAAACCACATGGATCCACTAATGTCATTACATGTGTGTTCTTTTCATAAACCACATGGATCCACTAGAGTTCATTGTATGTGTGTTCTTTTCATAAACCACATGGATCCACCACATTGTATGTGTGTTCTTTTCATAAACCACCACTAGAGTCATTGCATGTGTGTTATTTTCATAAACCACATGGATCCACCACTGTCATTGCATGTGTGTTCTTTTCATAAACCACCATTAGAGTCATTACATGTGTGTTCTTTTCATAAACCACATGGATCCACCAGTGTCATTGGATGTGTGTTCTTTTCATAAACCACATGGATCCACCAGAGTCATTACATGTGTGTCCATTTCATAAACCACATCTAGAGTCATTGCATGTGTGTACTTTTAATAAACCACCACTAGAGTCATTGCATGTGTGTTCTTCTCCTAAACCACCACTAGAGTTCATTGCATGTGTGTTCTTTTCATAAACCACATGGATCCACTAGAGTTCATTGCATTTGTGTTCATTTCATAAACCACAACTAGAGTCATTGCATGTGTGTTCTTTTCATAAACCACATGTATCCACCAGTGTCATTACATGTGTGTTCTTTTCATAAACCACAACTAGAGTCATTGCATGTGTGTTCTTTTCATAAACCACATGGATCCACCAGTGTCATTGCATGTGTGTTCTTTTCATAAATCACATATGGTTCCAGTAGAGTCATTGCATGTGTGTTCTTCTCCTAAACCACCACTAGAATTCATTGCATTTGTGTTCTTTTCATAAACCATATGGATCCACCAGTGTCATTGTATGTGTGTTCTTTTCATAAACCACCACTAGAGTCATTGCATGTGTGTTCTTTTTCATAAACCACATGGATCCACCACTGTCATTGCATTTGTGTTCTTTTCATAAACCACCACTAGAATCATTGCATGTGTGTACTTTACATAAAGCACATGGATCCACCACTGTCATTGAATGTGTGTTCTTTTCCTAAACCACATATGGATACACTAAAGTCATTGCATGTGTGTTCTTTTCATAAACCACAACTAGAGTCATTGCATGTGTGTTCTTTTCATAATCCACATGGATCCACAAGTGTCATTGCATGTGTGTTCTTTTCATAAACCACATGGATCCACCAGAGTCATTGCATGTGTGTTCTTTTCATAAACCACATCTAGAGTCATTGCATGTGTGTACTTTTCATAAACCACCACTAGAGTCATTGCAAGTGTGTTCTTCTCCTAAACCACCACTAGAGTTCATTGCATGTGTGTTCTTTTCATAAACCACATGGATTCACTAGAGTGCATTGCATTTGTGTTCATTTCATAAACTACAACTAGACTCATTGCATGTGTGTTCTTTTCATAAACCACATTTATCCACCAGTGTCATTACATGTGTGTTCTTTTCATAAACCACAACTAGAGTCATTGCATGTGTGTTCTTTTCATAAACCACATGGATCCACCAGTGTCATTGAATGTGTGTTATTTTTGTAAACCACATATGGATCCACTAGAGTCATTGCATGTGTGTTCTTTTCATAAACCACATGGATCCACCTGTGTCATTGGATGTGTGTTCTTTTCATAAAGCACATGGATCCACCAGTGTCATTGCATGTATGTTCTGTTCATAAACAACCACTAGAGTCATTGCATGTGTGTTCTTTTCATAAACCACATGGATCCACTAATGTCATTACATGTGTGTTCTTTTCATAAACCACATGGATCCACTAGAGTTCATTGTATGTGTGTTCTTTTCATAAACCACATGGATCCACCACATTGTATGTGTGTTCTTTTCATAAACCACCACTAGAGTCATTGCATGTGTGTTATTTTCATAAACCACATGGATCCACCACTGTCATTGCATGTGTGTTCTTTTCATAAACCACCATTAGAGTCATTACATGTGTGTTCTTTTCATAAACCACATGGATCCACCAGTGTCATTGGATGTGTGTTCTTTTCATAAACCACATCTATATTTCATTGCATGTGTTTTTTTCATAAACCACATGGATCCACCAGTATCATTGCATGTGTGTTCTTTTCATAAACCACCACTAGAGCCATTACATGTGTGTTGTTTTCATAAACCACATGGATCCACCAGTGTCATCTCATGTGTGTTCTTTTCATAAACCACATGGATCCACCAGTGTCATTACATTTGTGTTCTTTTCATAAACAATATGGATCCACTAGTGTCACTGCATGTGTGTTCTTTTCATAAACCACATCTAGAGTCATTGCATGTGTGTTCTTTTCATAAACCACATGGATCGACTAGAGTCATTGCATGTGTGTTCTTTTCATAAACCACATATGGATCAAGTAGAGTCATTGCATGTGTGTTCTTCTCCTAAACCACCACTAGAGTTCATTGCATGTGTGTTCTTTTCATAAACCACATAGATCCACCAGTGTAATTGCATGTGTGTTCTTTTCATAAACCACAACTAGAGTCATTGCATGTGTGTTCTTTTCATAAACCACATGGATCCACCATTGTCATTGAATGTGTGTTATTTTTGTAAACCACATATGGATCCACTAGAGTCATTGCATGTGTGTTCTTTTCATAAACCACATGGATCCACCTGTGTCATTGGATGTGTGTTCTTTTCATAAAGCACATGGATCCACCAGTGTCATTGCATGTATGTTCTGTTCATAAAAAACCACTAGAGTCATTGCATGTGTGTTCTTTTCATAAACCACATGGATCCACTAATGTCATTACATGTGTGTTCTTTTCATAAACCACATGGATCCACTAGAGTTCATTCCATGTGTGTTATTTTCATAAACCACATCTAGAGTCATTGTATGTGTGTTCTTTTCATAAACCACATGGATCGACTAGAGTCATTGCATGTGTGTTCTTTTCATAAATCACATATGGATCCAGTAGAGTTATTGCATGTGTGTTCTTCTCCTAAACCACCACTAGAATTCATTGCATTTTTTTCTTTTCATAAACCATATGGATCCACCAGTGTCATTGTATCTGTGTTCTTTTCATAAACCACCACTAGAGTCATTGCATGTGTGTTCTTTTCATAAACCACATGGATCCACCACTGTCATTGCATTTGTGTTCTTTTCATAAACCACCACTAGAGTCATTGCATGTGTGTTCTTTTCATAAAGCACACGGATCCACCAGTGTCATTGAATGTGTGTTCTTTTCCTAAACCACATATGGATCCACTAGAGTCATTGCATGTGTGTTATTTTCATAAACCACAACTAGAGTCATTGCATGTGTGTTATTTTCATAAACCACATGGATCCACCAGTGTCATTGAATGTGTGTTCTTTTCATAAACCACATGGATCCACCAGTGTCATTACATGTGTGTTCTTTTGATAAACAATATGGATCCACTAGTGTCACTGCATGTGTGTTCTTTTCATAAACCACATCTAGAGTCATTGTATGTGTGTTCTTTTCATAAACCACATGGATCGACTAGGGTCATTGCATGTGTGTTCTTTTCGTAAATCACATATGGATCCAGTAGAGTCATTGCATGTGTGTTCTTCTCCTAAACCACCACTAGAGTTCATTGCATGTGTGTTCTTTTCATAAACCACATAGATCCACCAGTGTAATTGCATGTGTGTTCTTTCAATAAACCACCACTAGAGTCATTGCATGTGTGTTCTTTTCATAAACCACATGGATCCACTAGTGTCATTGGATGTGTGTTCTTTTTCTAAACCACATGGATCCACTAGAGTCAATACATGTGTGTTCTTCTCCTAAACCACCACTAGAGTCATTACATGTGTGTTATTTTCATAAAACACATGGATCCACTAGAGTCATTGCATGTGTGTTCTTTTCATAAACCACATATGGATCCATTAGAGTCACTTTATGTTAGTTCTTATCCTAAACCACCACTAGAGTTCATTGCATGTGTGTTCTTTTTATCAACCACCACTACAGTCATTGCATGTGTGTTCTTTTCTTAAACCACATGGATCCACCAGGGTCATTGCATGTGAGTTCTTTTCATAAACCACCACTAGAGTCATTGCATGTGTGTTATTTTCATGACCCACATGGATACACCAGTCATTGCATGTGTGTTCTTTTCATAAACCACATCTATATTTCATTGCATGTGTGTTCTTTTCATAAACCACATGGATCCACCATTGTCATTGCATGTGTGTTCTTTTCATAAACCACCACTAGAGTCATTACATGTGTGTTCTTTTCATAAACCACATGGATCCACCAGTGTCATTTCATGTGTGTTATTTTCATGAATCACATGGATCCACCAGTGTCATTACATGTGTGTTCTTTTCATAAACAACATGGCTCCACTAGTGTCATTACATGTGTGTTCTTTTCATAAATCACATATGGTTCCAGTAGAGTTATTGCATGTGTGTTCTTCTCCTAAACCACCACTAGAATTCATTGCATTTGTGTTCTTTTCATAAACCATATGGATCCACCAGTGTCATTGTATGTGTGTTCTTTTCATAAACCACCACTAGAGTCATTGCATGTGTGTTCTTTTCATAAACTACATGGATCCACCACTGTCATTGCATTTGTGTTCTTTTCATAAACCACCACTAGAGTCATTGCATGTGTGTTCTTTACATAAAGCACACGGATCCACCAGTGTCATTGAATGTGTGTTCTTTTCCTAAACCACATATGGATCCACTAAAGTCATTGCATGTGTGTTCTTTTCATAAACCACAACTAGAGTCATTGCATGTGTGTTCTTTTCATAATCCACATGGATCCACAAGTGTCATTGCATGTGTGTTCTTTTCATAAACCACATGGATCCACCAGAGTCATTGAATGTGTGTTCTTTTCATAAACCACCACTAGAGTCATTACATGTGTGTTCTTTTCATAAACCACATGGATCCACCAGTGTCATTTCATGTGTGTTCTTTTCATAAACAACATGGATCCACTAGTGTCATTACATGTGTTATTTTCATAAACCACATCTAGAGTCATTGCATGTGTGTTCTTTTCATAAACCACATGGATCGACTAGAGTCATTGCATGTGTGTTCTTTTCATAAACCACATGGATCCACCAGTGTCATTTCATGTGTGTTATTTTCATGAATCACATGGATCCACCAGTGTCATTACATGTGTGTTCTTTTCATAAACAACATGGCTCCACCAGTGTCATTACATGTGTGTTCTTTTCATAAACCACAACTAGAGTCATTGCATGTGTGTTCTTTTCATAAACCACATGGATCCACCAGTGTCATTGCATGTGTGTTCTTTTCATAAATCACATATGGTTCCAGTAGAGTCATTGAATGTGTTCTTCTCCTAAACCACCACTAGAATTCATTGCATTTGTGTTCTTTTCATAAACCATATGGATCCACCAGTGTCATTGTATGTGTGTTCTTTTCATAAACCACCACTAGAGTCATTGCATGTGTGTTCTTTTCATAAACCACATGGATCCACCACTGTCATTGCATTTGTGTTCTTTTCATAAACCACCACTAGAATCATTGCATGTGTGTTCTTTACATAAAGCACACGGATCCACCAGTGTCATTGAATGTGTGTTCTTTTCCTAAACCACATATGGATCCACTAAAGTCATTGCATGTGTGTTCTTTTCATAAACCACAACTAGAGTAATTGCATGTGTGTTCTTTTCATAATCCACATGGATCCACAAGTGTCATTGCATGTGTGTTCTTTTCATAAACCACATGGATCCACCAGAGTCATTGTATGTGTGTTCTTTTCATAAACCACATCTAGAGTCATTGCATGTGTGTACTTTTCATAAACCACCACTAGAGTCATTGCAAGTGTGTTCTTCTCCTAAACCACCACTAGAGTTCATTGCATGTGTGTTCTTTTCATAAACCACATGGATTCACTAGAGTGCATTGCATTTGTGTTCATTTCATAAACCACAACTAGAGTCATTGCATGTGTGTTCTTTTCATAAACCACATTTATCCACCAGTGTCATTACATGTGTGTTCTTTCCATAAACCACAACTAGAGTCATTGCATGTGTGTTCTTTTCATAAACCACATGGATCCACCATTGTCATTGAATGTGTGTTATTTTTGTAAACCACATATGGATCCACTAGAGTCATTGCATGTGTGTTCTTTTCATAAACCACATGGATCCACCTGTGTCATTGGATGTGTGTTCTTTTCATAAAGCACATGGATCCACCAGTGTCATTGCATGTATGTTCTGTTCATAAACAACCACTAGAGTCATTGCATGTGTGTTCTTTTCATAAACCACATGGATCCACTAATGTCATTACATGTGGTATCTTTTCATAAACCACATGGATCCACTAGAGTTCATTCCATGTGTGTTATTTTCATAAACCACATCTAGAGTCATTGCATGTGTGTTCTTTTCATAAACCACATGGATCGACTAGAGTCATTGCATGTGTTTTCTTTTCATAAATCACATATGGATCCAGTAGAGTTATTGCATGTGTGTTCTTCTCCTAAACCACCACTAGAATTCATTGCATTTTTTTCTTTTCATAAACCATATGAATCCACCAGTGTCATTGTATCTGTGTTCTTTTCATAAAACACCACTAGAGTCATTGCATGTGTGTTCTTTTCATAAACCACATGGATCCACCATTGTCATTGCATTTGTGTTCTTTTCATAAACCACCACTAGAGTCATTGCATGTGTGTTCTTTTCATAAAGCACACGGATCCACCAGTGTCATTGAATGTGTGTTCTTTTCCTAAACCACATATGGATCCACTAGAGTCATTGCATGTGTGTTCTTTTCATAAACCACAACTAGAGTCATTGCATGTGTGTTCTTTTCATAAACCACATGGATCCACCAGTGTCATTGAATGTGTGTTCTTTTCATAAACCACATGGATCCACCAGTGTCATTACATGTGTGTTCTTTTCATAAACAATATGGATCCACTAGTGTCACTGCATGTGTGTTCTTTTCATAAACCACATCTAGAGTCATTGTATGTGTGTTCTTTTCATAAACCACATGGATCGACTAGAGTCATTGCATGTGTGTTCTTTTCATAAATCTCATATGGATCCAGTAGAGTCATTGCATGTGTGTTCTTCTCCTAAACCACCACTAGAGTTCATTGCATGTGTGTTATTTTCATAAACCACATAGATCCACCAGTGTAATTGCATGTGTGTTCTTTCAATAAACCACCACTAGAGTCATTGCATGTGTGTTCTTTTCATAAACCACATGGATCCACTAGTGTCATTGGATGTGTGTTCTTTTCTAAACCACATGGATCCACTAGAGTCAATACATGTGTGTTCTTCTCCTAAACCACCACTAGAGTCATTACATGTGTGTTATTTTCATAAAACACATGGATCCACTAGAGTCATTGCATGTGTGTTCTTTTCATAAACCACATATGGATCCATTAGAGTCACTTTATGTTAGTTCTTCTCCTAAACCACCACTAGAGTTCATTGCATGTGTGTTCTTTTTATCAACCACCACTAGTCATTGCATGTGTGTGCTTTTCATTAACCAAATGTATCCACCTGGTTCATTGCTTGTTTGTTCTTTTCATAAACCACCACTAGAGTCATTGCATGTGTGTTATTTTCATGAACCACATGGATACACCAGTGTCATTGCATGTGTGTTCTTTTCATAAACCACATCTATATTTCAATGCATGTGTGTTCTTTTCATAAACCACATGGATCCACCAGTGTCATTGCATGTGTGTTCTTTTCATAAACCACCACTAGAGTCATTACATGTGTGTTATTTTCATAAACCACATGGATCCACCAGTGTCATTTCATGTGTGTTATTTTCATGAATCACATGGATCCACCAGTGTCATTACATGTGTGTTCTTTTCATAAACAACATGGCTCCACTAGTGTCATTACATGTGTGTTCTTTTCATAAATCACATATGGTTCCAGTAGAGTTATTGCATGTGTGTTCTTCTCCTAAACCACCACTAGAATTCATTGCATTTGTGTTCTTTTCATAAACCATATGGATCCACCAGTGTCATTGTATGTGTGTTCTTTTCATAAACCACCACTAGAGTCATTGCATGTGTGTTCTTTTGAAAACCACATGGATCCACCACTGTCATTGCATTTGTGTTCTTTTCATAAACCACCACTAGAGTCATTGCATGTGTGTTCTTTACATAAAGCACACGGATCCACAGTGTCATTGAATGTGTGTTCTTTTCCTAAACCACATATGGATCCACTAAAGTCATTGCATGTGTGTTCTTTTCATAAACCACAACTAGAGTCATTGCATGTGTGTTCTTTTCATAATCCACATGGATCCACAAGTGTCATTGCATGTGTGTTCTTTTCATAAACCAAATGGATCCACGAGTCATTGCATGTGTGTTCTTTTCATAAACCACCACTAGAGTCATTACATGTGTGTTCTTTTCATAAACCACATGGATCCACCAGTGTCATTTCATGTGTGTTCTTTTCATAAACAACATGGATCCACTAGTGTCATTACATGTGTGTTCTTTTCATAAACCACATCTAGAGTCATTGCATGTGTGTTCTTTTCATAAACCACATGGATCGACTAGAGTCATTGCATGTGTGTTCTTTTCATAAACCACATGGATCCACCAGTGTCATTTCATGTGTGTTATTTTCATGAATCACATGGATCCACCAGTGTCATTACATGTGTGTTCTTTTCATAAACAACATGGCTCCACCAGTGTCATTACATGTGTGTTCTTTTCATAAACCACAACTAGAGTCATTGCATGTGTGTTCTTTTCATAAACCACATGGATCCACCAGTGTCATTGCATGTGTGTTCTTTTCATAAATCACATATGGTTCCAGTAGAGTCATTGCATGTGTGTTCTTCTCCTAAACCACCACTAGAATTCATTGCATTTGTGTTCTTTTCATAAACCATATGGATCCACCAGTGTCATTGTATGTGTGTTCTTTTCATAAACCACCACTAGAGTCATTGCATGTGTGTTCTTTTCATAAACCACATGGATCCACCACTGTCATTGCATTTGTGTTCTTTCATAAACCACCACTAGAATCATTGCATGTGTGTTCTTTACATAAAGCACACGGATCCACAGTGTCATTGAATGTGTTATTTTCCTAAACCACATATGGATCCACTAAAGTCATTGCATGTGTGTTCTTTTCATAAACCACAACTAGAGTAATTGCATGTGTGTTCTTTTCATAATCCACATGGATCCACAAGTGTCATTGCATGTGTGTTCTTTTCATAAACCACATGGATCCACCAGAGTCATTGTATGTGTGTTCTTTTCATAAACCACATCTAGAGTCATTGCATGTGTGTACTTTTCATAAACCACCACTAGAGTCATTGCAAGTGTGTTCTTCTCCTAAACCACCACTAGAGTTCATTGCATGTGTGTTCTTTTCATAAACCACATGGATTCACTAGAGTGCATTGCATTTGTGTTCATTTCATAAACCACAACTAGAGTCATTGCATGTGTGTTCTTTTCATAAACCACATTTATCCACCAGTGTCATTACATGTGTGTTCTTTTCATAAACCACAACTAGAGTCATTACATGTGTGTTCTTTTCATAAACCACATGGATCCACCAGTGTCATTGAATGTGTGTTATTTTTGTAAACCACATATGGATCCACTAGAGTCATTGCATGTGTGTTCTTTTCATAAACCACATGGATCCACCTGTGTCATTGGATGTGTGTTCTTTTCATAAAGCACATGGATCCACCAGTGTCATTGCATGTATGTTCTGTTCATAAACCACCACTAGAGTCATTGCATGTGTGTTCTTTTCATAAACTACATGGATCCACCAGGGTCATTGCATGTGAGTTCTTTTCATAAACCACCACTAGAGTCATTGCATGTGTGTTATTTTCATGAACGACATGGATACACACCAGTGTCATTGCATATGTGTTCTTTTCATAAACCACATCTATATTTCATGGCATGTGTGTTCTTTCCATAAACCACATGGATCCACCAGTGTCATTGCATGTGTGTTCTTTTCATAAACAACCACTAGAGTCATTACATGTGTGTTCTTTTCATAAACCACATGGATCCACCAGAGTCATTGCATGTGTGTTCTTTTCATAAACCACATCTAGAGTCATTTCATGTGTGTACTTTTCATAAACCACCACTAGAGTCATTGCAAGTGTGTTCTTCTCCTAAACCACCACTAGAGTTCATTGCATGTGTGTTCTTTTCATAAACCACATGGATTCACTAGAGTGCATTGCATTTGTGTTCATTTCATAAACTACAACTAGATTCATTGCATGTGTGTTCTTTTCATAAACCACATTTACCCACCAGTGTCATTACATGTGTGTTCTTTTCATAAACCACAACTAGAGTCATTGCATGTGTGTTCTTTTCATAAACCAAATGGATCCACCATTGTCATTGAATGTGTGTTATTTTTTTAAACCACATATGGATCCACTAGAGTCATTGCATGTTTGTTCTTTTCATAAACCACATGGATCCACCTGTGTCATTGGATGTGTGTTCCTTTCATAAAGCACATGGATCCACCAGTGTCATTGCATGTATGTTCTGTTCATAAACAACCACTAGAGTCATTGCATGTGTGTTCTTTTCATAAACCACATGGATCCACTAATGTCATTACATGTGTGTTCTTTTCATAAACCACATGGATCCACTAGAGTTCATTCCATGTGTGTTATTTTCATAAACCACATCTAGAGTCATTGCATGTGTGTTCTTTTCATAAACCACATGGATCGACTAGAGTCATTGCATGTGTGTTCTTTTCATAAATCACATATGGATCCAGTAGAGTTATTGCATGTGTGTTCTTCTCCTAAACCACCACTAGAATTCATTGCATTTTTTTCTTTTCATAAACCATATGGATCCACCAGTGTCATTGTATATGTGTTCTTTTCATAAACCACCACTAGAGTCATTGCATGTGTGTTCTTTTCATAAACCACATGGATCCACCACTGTCATTGCATTTGTGTTCTTTTCATAAACCACCACTAGAGTCATTGCATGTGTGTTCTTTTCATAAAGCACACGGATCCACCAGTGTCATTGAATGTGTGTTCTTTTCCTAAACCACATATGGATCCACTAGAGTTATTGCATGTGTGTTCTTTTCATAAACCACAACTAGAGTCATTGCATGTGTGTTCTTTTCATAATCCACATGGATCCACCAGTGTCATTGCATGTTTGTTCTTTTCATAAACCACATGGATCCACCAGAGTCATTGCATGTGTGTTCTTTTCATAAACCACATCCACAGTCATTGCATGTGTGTACTTTTCATAAACCACGAAGTCATTGCATGTGTGTTCTTTTCATGTACCACATGGATCCACTAGAGTCATTGCATGTGTGTTCTTTTCATAAACCACATGGATCCACTAGAGTTCATTGCATTTGTGTTCATTTCATAAACCACAACTAGAGTCATTGCATGTGTGTTCTTTTCATAAACCACATGTATCCACCAGTGTCATTACATGTGTGTTCTTTTCATAAACCACAACTAGAGTCATTGCATGTGTGTTATTTTCATGAACCACATGGATCCACCAGTGTCATTGAATGTGTGTTATTTTTGTAAACCACATATGGATCCACTAGAGTCATTGCATGTGTGTTCTTTTCATAAACCACATGGATCCACCTGTGTCATTGGATGTGTGTTCTTTTCATAAACCACCACTAGAGTCATTGCATGTGTGTTCTTTTCATAAACCACATGGATCCACCAGTGTCATTGGATTTGTGTTCTTTTCGTAAACCACATGGATCCACCAATTTCATTGCATGTGTGTTCTTTTAATAAACCACATGGATCCACCAGTGGCATTGCATCTATGTTCTGTTGATAAACCACCACTAGAGTCATTGCATGTGTGTTCTTTTCATGAACCACATGGATCCACTAATGTCATTACATGTGTGTTCTTTTCATAAACCACATAGATCCACTAGAGTTCATTGCATGTGTGTTCCTTTCATAAACCATATCGATCCACCAGTGTCATTACATGTGTGTTCTTTTCATAAACAACATGGATCCACTAGTGTCATTACATGTGTGTTCTTTTCATGAACCACATCTAGAGTCATTGCATGTTTGTTCTTTTCATAAACCACAAGGATCGACTAGAGTTATTGCATGTGTGTTCTTTTCATAAATCACATATGGATCCAGTAGAGTTATTGCATGTGGGTTCTTCTCCTAAACCACCACTAGAATTCATTGCATTTGTGTTCTTTTCATAAACCATATGGATCCACCAGTGTCATTGTATGTGTGTTCTTTTCATCAACCACCACGAGAGTCATTGCATGTGTGTTCTTTTCATAAACCACATGGATCCACCATTGTCATTTCATTTGTGTTCTTTTCATAAACCACCACTAGAGTCATTGCATGTGTGTTCTTTTCATAAACCACACGGATCCACCAGTGTCATTGAATGTGTGTTCTTTTCCTAAACCACATATGGATCCACTAGAGTCATTGCATCTGTGTTCTTTTCATAATCCACATGGATCCACAAGTGTCATTGCATGTGTGTTCTTTTCATAAACCACATGGATCCACCAGAGTCATTACATGTGTGTCCATTTCATAAACCACATCTAGAGTCATTGCATGTGTGTACTTTTAATAAACCACCACTAGAGTCATTGCATGTGTGTTCTTCTCCTAAACCACCACTAGAGTTCATTGCATGTGTGTTCTTTTCATAAACCACATGGATCCACTAGAGTTCATTGCATTTGTGTTCATTTCATAAACCACAACTAGAGTCATTGCATGTGTGTTCTTTTCATAAACCACATGTATCCACCAGTGTCATTACATGTGTGTTCTTTTCATAAACCACAACTAGAGTCATTGCATGTGTGTTCTTTTCATAAACCACATGGATCCACCAGTGTCATTGCATGTGTGTTCTTTTCATAAATCACATATGGTTCCAGTAGAGTCATTGCATGTGTGTTCTTCTCCTAAACCACCACTAGAATTCATTGCATTTGTGTTCTTTTCATAAACCATATGGATCCACCAGTGTCATTGTATGTGTGTTCTTTTCATAAACCACCACTAGAGTCATTGCATGTGTGTTCTTTTCATAAACCACATGGATCCACCACTGTCATTGCATTTGTGTTCTTTTCATAAACCACCACTAGAATCATTGCATGTGTGTACTTTACATAAAGCACATGGATCCACCACTGTCATTGAATGTGTGTTCTTTTCCTAAACCACATATGGATACACTAAAGTCATTGCATGTGTGTTCTTTTCATAAACCACAACTAGAGTCATTGCATGTGTGTTCTTTTCATAATCCACATGGATCCACAAGTGTCATTGCATGTGTGTTCTTTTCATAAACCACATGGATCCACCAGAGTCATTGCATGTGTGTTCTTTTCATAAACCACATCTAGAGTCATTGCATGTGTGTACTTTTCATAAACCACCACTAGAGTCATTGCAAGTGTGTTCTTCTCCTAAACCACCACTAGAGTTCATTGCATGTGTGTTCTTTTCATAAACCACATGGATTCACTAGAGTGCATTGCATTTGTGTTCATTTCATAAACTACAACTAGACTCATTGCATGTGTGTTCTTTTCATAAACCACATTTATCCACCAGTGTCATTACATGTGTGTTCTTTTCATAAACCACTAGAGTCATTGCATGTGTGTTCTTTTCATAAACCACATGGATCCACCAGTGTCATTGAATGTGTGTTATTTTTGTAAACCACATATGGATCCACTAGAGTCATTGCATGTGTGTTCTTTTCATAAACCACATGGATCCACCTGTGTCATTGGATGTGTGTTCTTTTCATAAAGCACATGGATCCACCAGTGTCATTGCATGTATGTTCTGTTCATAAACAACCACTAGAGTCATTGCATGTGTGTTCTTTTCATAAACCACATGGATCCACTAATGTCATTACATGTGTGTTCTTTTCATAAACCACATGGATCCACTAGAGTTCATTGTATGTGTGTTCTTTTCATAAACCACATGGATCCACCACATTGTATGTGTGTTCTTTTCATAAACCACCACTAGAGTCATTGCATGTGTGTTATTTTCATAAACCACATGGATCCACCACTGTCATTGCATGTGTGTTCTTTTCATAAACCACCATTAGAGTCATTACATGTGTGTTCTTTTCATAAACCACATGGATCCACCAGTGTCATTGGATGTGTGTTCTTTTCATAAACCACATCTATATTTCATTGCATGTGTTTTTTTCATAAACCACATGGATCCACCAGTATCATTGCATGTGTGTTCTTTTCATAAACCACCACTAGAGCCATTACATGTGTGTTGTTTTCATAAACCACATGGATCCACCAGTGTCATCTCATGTGTGTTCTTTTCATAAACCACATGGATCCACCAGTGTCATTACATTTGTGTTCTTTTCATAAACAATATGGATCCACTAGTGTCACTGCATGTGTGTTCTTTTCATAAACCACATCTAGAGTCATTGCATGTGTGTTCTTTTCATAAACCACATGGATCGACTAGAGTCATTGCATGTGTGTTCTTTTCATAAACCACATATGGATCAAGTAGAGTCATTGCATGTGTGTTCTTCTCCTAAACCACCACTAGAGTTCATTGCATGTGTGTTCTTTTCATAAACCACATAGATCCACCAGTGTAATTGCATGTGTGTTCTTTTCATAAACCACCACTAGAGTCATTGCATGTGTGTTCTTTTCATAAACCACATGGATCCACTAGTGTCATTGGATGTGTGTTCTTTTTCTAAACCACATGGATCCACTAGAGTCATTGCATGTGTGTTCTTCTCCTAAACCACCACTAGAGTCATTACATGTGTGTTCTTTTCATAAACCACATGGATCCACTAGAGTCATTGCATGTGTGTTCTTTTCATAAACCACATATGGATCCATTAGAGTTAGTGTATGTTAGTTTTTCTCCTAAACCACCACTAGAGTTCATTGCATGTGTGTTCTTTTCATAAACCACATGGATCCTCCACTGTCATTGCATGTGTGTTATTTTCATAAACCACCACTATAGTCATTGCATGTGTGTTCTTTTCATAAACTACATGGATCCACCAGGGTCATTGCATGTGAGTTATTTTCATAAACCACCACTAGAGTCATTGCATGTGTGTTATTTTCATGAACGACGTGGATACACACCAGTGTCATTGCATATGTGTTCTTTTCATAAACCACATATATATTTCATAGCATGTGTGTTCTTTCCATAAACCACATGGATCCACCAGTGTCATTGCATGTGTGTTCTTTTCATAAACCACCACTAGAGTCATTACATGTGTGTTCTTTTCATAAACCACATGGATCCACCAGTGTCATTTCATGTGTGTTATTTTCATGAACCACATGGATCCACCAGTTGTATTACATGTGTGTTCTTTTCATAAACAACATGGATCCACTAGTGTCATACATGTGTGTTATTTTCATAAACCACATCTAGAGTCATTGCATGTGTGTTATTTTCATAAACCACATGGATCGACTAGAGTCATTGCATGTGTGTTCTTTTCATAAATCACATATGGATCCAGTAGAGTTATTGCATGTGTGTTCTTCTTCTAAACCACCACTAGAATTCATTGCATTTTTTTCTTTTCATAAACCATATGGATCCACCAGTGTCATTGTATCTGTGTTCTTTTCATAAACCACCACTAGAGTCATTGCATGTGTGTTCTTTTCATAAACCACATGGATCCACCACTGTCATTGCATTTGTGTTCTTTTCATAAACGACCACTAGAGTCATTGCATGTGTGTTCTTTTCATAAAGCACACGGATCCACCAGTGTCATTGAATGTGTGTTCTTTTCCTAAACCACATATGGATCCACTAGAGTTATTGCATGTGTGTTCTTTTCATAAACCACAACTAGAGTCATTGCATGTGTGTTCTTTTCATAATCCACCTGGATCCACCAGTGTCATTGCATGTGTGTTCTTTTCATAAACCACATGGATCCACCAGAGTCATTGCATGTGTGTTCTTTTCATAAACCACATCTACAGTCATTGCATGTGTGTACTTTTCATAAACCACGAAGTCATTGCATGTGTGTTCTTTTCATGTACCACATGGATCCACTAGAGTCATTGCATGTGTGTTCTTTTCATAAACCACCACTAGAGTCATTACATGTGTGTTCTTTTCATAAACCACATGGATCCACCAGTGTCATTTCATGTGTGTTATTTTCATGAACCACATGGATCCACCAGTTGTATTACATGTGTGTTCTTTTCATAAACAACATGGATCCACTAGTGTCATTACATGTGTGTTATTTTCATAAACCACATCTAGAGTCATTGCATGTGTGTTCTTTTCATAAACCACATGGATCCACCACTGTCATTGCATTTGTGTTCTTTTCATAAACCACCACTAGAGTCATTGCATGTGTGTTCTTTTCATAAAGCACACGGATCCACCAGTGTCATTGAATGTGTGTTCTTTTCCTAAACCACATATGGATCCACTAGAGTAATTTCATGTGTGTTCTTTTAATAAACCACAACTAGAGTCATTGCATGTGTGTTCTTTTCATAATCCACATGGATCCACCAGTGTCATTGCATGTGTGTTCTTTTCATAAACCACATGGATCTACTAGAGTCATTGCATGTGTGTTCTTTTCATAAATCACATATGGATCCAGTAGAGTTATTGCATGTATGTTCTTCTCCTAAACCACCACTAGAATTCATTGCATTTGTTTCTTTTCATAAACCATATGGATCCACCAGTGTCATTGTATCTGTGTTCTTTTCATAAACCACCACTAGAGTCATTGCATGTGTGTTCTTTTCATAAACCACATGGATCCACCACTGTCATTGCATTTGTGTTCTTTTCATAAACCACCACTAGAGTCATTGCATGTGTGTTCTTTTCATAAAGCACACGGATCCACCAGTGTCATTGAATGTGTGTTCTTTTCCTAAACCACATATGGATCCACTAGAGTTATTGCATGTGTGTTCTTTTCATAAACCACAACTAGAGTCATTGCATGTGTGTTCTTTTCATAATCCACATGGATCCACCAGTGTCATTGCATGTGTGTTCTTTTCATAAACCACATGGATCCACCAGAGTCATTGCATGTGTGTTCTTTTCATAAACCACATCTACAGTCATTGCATGTGTGTACTTTTCATAAACCACGAAGTTATTGCATGTGTGTTCTTTTCATGTACCACATGGATCCACTAGAGTCATTGCATGTGTGTTCTTTTCATAAACCACATGGATCCACTAGAGTTCATTGCATTTGTGTTCATTTCATAAACCACAACTAGAGTCATTGCATGTGTGTTCTTTTCATAAACCACATGTATCCACTAGTGTCATTACATGTGTGTTCTTTTCATAAACCACAACTAGATTCATTGCATGTGTGTTCTTTTCATGAACCACATGGATCCACCAGTGTCATTGAATGTGTGTAATTTTTGTAAACCACATATGGATCCACTAGAGTCATTGCATGTGTGTTCTTTTCATAAACCACATGGATCCACCTGTGTCATTGGATGTGTGTTCTTTTCATAAACCACCACTAGAGTCATTGCATGTGTGTTCTTTTCATAAACCACATGGATCCACCAGTGTCATTGGATGTGCGTTCTTTTCATAAACCACATGGATCCACCAATTTCATTGCATGTGTGTTCTTTTAATAAACCACATGGATCCACCAGTGTCATTGCATCTATGTTATGTTCATAAACCACCACTAGAGTCATTGCATGTGTGTTCTTTTCATGAACCACATGGATCCACTAATGTCATTACATGTGTGTTCTTTTCATAAACCACATAGATCCACTAGAGTTCATTGCATGTGTGTTCCTTTCATAAACCACATGGATCCACCAGTGTCATTACATGTGTGTTCTTTTCATAAACCACCACTAGAGTCATTGCATGTGTGTTCTTCTCCTAAACCACCACTAGAGTTCATTGCATGTGTGTTCTTTTCATAAACCACATGGATCCACTAGAGTTCATTGCATTTGTGTTCATTTCATAAACCACAACTAGAGTCATTGCATGTGTGTTCTTTTCATAAACCACATGTATCCACCAGTGTCATTACATGTGTGTTCTTTTCATAAACCACAACTAGAGTCATTGCATGTGTGTTCTTATCATAAACCACATGGATCCACCAGTGTCATTGAATGTGTGTTATTTTTGTAAACCACATATGGATCCACTAGAGTTATTGCATGTGTTTTCTTTTCATAAACCACATGGATCCACCTGTGTCATTGGATGTGTGTTCTTTTCATAAACCACCACTAGAGTCATTGCATGGGTGTTCTTTTCATAAACCACATGGATCCACCAGTGTCATTGGATGTGTGTTCTTTTCATAAAGAACATGGATCCACCAGTGTCATTGCATGTATGTTCTGTTCATAAACCACCACTAGAGTCATTGCATGTGGGTTCTTTTCATAATCCACATGGATCCACTAATGTCATTACATGTGTGTTCTTTTCATAAACCACATGGATCCTAGAGTTCATTGCATGTGTGTTCTTTTCATAAACCACATGGATCCACCAGATTGGATGTGTGTTCTTTTCATAAACCACCACTAGAGTTATTGCATGTGTGTTCTTTTCATAAACCACATGGATCCACCACTGTCCTTGCATGTGTGTTCTTTTCATAAACCACCGTTAGAGTCATTACATGTGTGTTCTTTTCATAAACCACATGGATCCACCAGTGTCATTGCATGTGTGTTCTTTTCATAAACAATATGGATCCACTAGTGTCACTGCATGTGTGTTCTTTGCATAAACCACATCTAGAGTCATTGCATGTGTGTTCTTTTCATAAACCACATGGATCGACTAGAGTCATTGCATGTGTGTTCTTTTCATAAATCACATATGGATCCAGTAGAGTTATTGCATGTGTGTTCTTCTCCTAAACCACCACTAGAATTCATTGCATTTGTGTTCTTTTCATAAACCATATGGATCCACCAGTGTCATTATATGTCTGTTCTTTTCATAAACCACCACTAGAGTCATTGCATGTGTGTTCTTTTCATAAACCACATGGATCCACCACTATCATTGCATTTGTGTTCTTTTCATAAACCACCACTAGAGTCATTGCATGTGTGTTCTTTTCATAAACCACATGGATCCACTAATGTCATTACATGTGTGTTCTTTTCATAAACCACATGGATCCACTAGAGTTCATTGCATGTGTGTTCTTTTCATAAACCACATGGATCCACCACATTGGATGTGTGTTCTTTTCATAAACCACCACTAGAGTCATTGCATGTGTGTTCTTTTAATAAACCACATGGATCCACCACTGTCATTGCATGTGTGTTCTTTTCATAAACCACCATTAGAGTCATTACATGTGTGTTCTTTTCATAAACCACATGGATCCACCAGTGTCATTGCATGTGTGTTCTTTTCATAAACCACATCTATATTTCATTGCATGTGTTTTTTTGATAAACCACATGGATCCACCAGTATAGTTGCATGTGTGTTCTTTTCATAAACCACCACTAGAGCCATTACATGTGTGTTCTTTTCATAAACCACATGGATCCACCAGTGTCATTTCATGTGTGTTCTTTTCATAAACCACATGGATCCACCAGTGTCATTACATGTGTGTTCTTTTCATAAACAATATGGATCCACTAGTGTCACTGCATGTGTGTTCTTTGCATAAACCACATCTAGAGTCATTGCATGTGTGTTCTTTTCATAAACCACATGGATCGACTAGAGTCATTGCATGTGTGTTCTTTTCATAAATCACATATGGATCCAGTAGAGTCATTGCATGTGTGTTCTTCTCCTAAACCACCACTAGAGTTCATTGCATGTGTGTTCTTTTCATAAACCACATAGATCCACCAGTGTAATTGCATGTGTGTTATTTTAATAAACCACCACTAGACTCACTGCATGTGTGTTATTTTCATAAACCACATGGATCCACTAGTGTCATTGGATGTGTGTTCTTTTTCTAAACCACATGGATCCACTAGAGTCATTGCATGTGTGTTCTTCTTCTAAACCACCACTAGAGTCATTACATGTGTGTTCTTTTCATAAACCACATGGATCCACTAGAGTCATTGCGTGTGTGTTCTTTTCATAAACCACATATGGATCCATTAGAGTTAGTTTATGTTAGTTTTTCTCCTAAACCACCACTAGAGTTCATTGCATGTGTGTTCTTTTCATAAACCACATGGATCCACCACTGTCATTGCATGTGTGTTATTTTCATAAACCACCACTAGAGTCATTGCATGTGTGTTCTTTTCATAAACTACATGGATCCACCAGGGTCATTGCATGTGAGTTCTTTTCATAAACCACCACTAGAGTCATTGCATGTGTGTTATTTTCATGAACGACATGGATACACACCAGTGTCATTGCATATGTGTTCATTTCATAAACCACATCTATATTTCATTGCATGTGTGTTCTTTCCATAAACCACATGGATCCACCAGTGTCATTGCATGTGTGTTCTTTTCATAAACCACCACTAGAGTCATTACATGTGTGTTCTTTTCATAAACCACATGGATCCACCAGTGTCATTTCATGTTTGTTATTTTCATGAACCACATGGATCCACCAGTTGCATTACATGTGTGTTCTTTTCATAAACAACATGGATCCACTAGTGTCATTACATGTGTGTTATTTTCATAAACCACATCTAGAGTCATTGCATGTGTGTTCTTTTCATAAACCACATGGATCGACTAGAGTCATTGCATGTGTGTTCTTTTCATAAATCACATATGGATCCAGTAGAGTTATTGCATGTGTGTTCTTCTCCTAAACCACCACTAGAATTCAGTGACTTTTTTTTCTTTTCATAAACCATATGGATCCACCAGTGTCATTGTATGTGTGTTCTTTTTATAAACCACCACTAGAGTCATTGCATGTGTGTTCTTTTCATAAACCACATGGATCCACCACTGTCATTGCATTTGTGTTCTTTTCAAAAACCACCACTAGAGTCATTGCATGTGTGTTCTTTTTGATAAAGCACACGGATCCACCAGTGTCATTGAATGTGTGTTCTTTTCCTAAACCACATATGGATCCACTAGAGTTATGCATGTGTGTTATTTTCATAAACCACAACTAGAGTCATTGCATGTGTGTTCTTTTCATAATCCACATGGATGCACCAGTGTCATTGCATGTGTGTTCTTTTCATAAACCACATGGATCCACCAGTGTCATTGCATGTGTGTTCTTTTCATAAACCACATCTACAGTCATTTCATGTGTGTACTTTTCATAAACCACGAAGTCATTGCATGTGTGTTCTTTTCATGTACCACATGGATCCACTGGAGTCATTGCATGTGTGTTCTTTTCATAAACCACATGGATCCACTAGAGTTCATTGCATTTGTGTTCATTTCATAAACCACAACTAGAGTCATTGCATGTGGGTTCTTTTCATAAACCACATGTATCCACCAGTGTCCTTACATGTGTGTTCTTTTCATAAACCACAACTAGAGTCATTGCATGTGTGTTCTTTTCATAAACCACATGGATCCACCAGTGTCATTGAATGTGTGTTATTTTTGTAAACCACATATGGATCCACTAGAGTCATTGCATGTGTGTTCTTTTCATAAACCACATGGATCCACCTGTGTCATTGGATGTGTGTTCTTTTCATAAACCACCACTAGAGTCATTGCATGTGTGTTCTTTTCATAAACCACATGGATCCACCAGTGTCATTGGATGTGTGTTCTTTTCATAAACCACATGGATCCACCAATTTCATTGCATGTGTGTTCTTTTAATAAACCACATTGATCCACCAGTGTCATTGCATCTATGTTCTGTTCATAAACCACCACTAGAGTCATTGCATGTGTGTTCTTTTCATAAACCACATGGATCCACTAATGTCATTACATGTGTGTTCTTTTCATAAACCACATAGATCCACTAGAGTTCATTGCATGTGTGTTCCTTTCACAAACCACATGGATCCACCAGTGTCATTACATGTGTGTTCTTTTCATAAACAACATGGATCCACTAGTGTCATTACATGTGTGTTCTTTTCATAAACCACATCTAGAGTCATTGCATGTGTGTTCTTTTCATAAACCACAAGGATCGACTAGAGTTATTGCATGTGTGTTCTTTTCATAAATCACATATGGATCCAGTAGAGTTATTGCATGTGTGTTCTTCTCCTAAACCACCACTAGAATTCATTGCATTTGTGTTCTTTTCATAAACCATATGGATCCACCAGTGTCATTGTATGTGTGTTCTTTTCATAAACCACCACTAGAGTCATTGCATGTGTGTTCTTCTCATAAACCACATGGATCCACCATTGTCATTGCATTTGTGTTCTTTTCATAAACAACCACTAGAGTCATTGCATGTGTGTTCTTTTCATAAACCACACGGATCCACCAGTGTCATTGAATGTGTGTTCTTTTCCTAAACCACATATGGATCCACTAGAGTCATTGCATGTGTGTTCTTTTCATAAACCACAACTAGAGCCATTGCATGTGTGTTCTTTTCATAATCCACATGGATCCACCAGTGTCATTGCATGTGTGTTCTTTTCATAAACCATATGGATCCACCAGTGTCATTGTATGTGTGTTCTTTTCATAAACCACCACTATAGTCATTGCATGTGTGTTCTTTTCATAAACCACATGGATCCACCACTGTCATTGCATTTGTGTTCTTTTCATAAACCACCACTAGAGTCATTGCATGTGTGTTCTTTTTGATAAAGAACACGGATCCACCAGTGTCATTGAATGTGTGTTCTTTTCCTAAACCACATATGGATCCACTAGAGTTATTGCATGTGTGTTGTTTTCATAAACCACAACTAGAGTCATTGGATGTGTGTTCTTTTCATAATCCACATGGATCCACCAGTGTCATTGCATGTGTGTTCTTTTCATAAACCACATGGATCCACCAGAGTCATTGCATGTGTGTTCTTTTCATAAACCACATCTACAGTCATTGCATGTGTGTACTTTTCATAAACCACGAAGTCATTGCATGTGTGTTCTTTTCATGTACCACATGGATCCACTGGAGTCATTGCATGTGTGTTCTTTTCATAAACCACATGGATCCACTAGAGTTCATTGCATTTGTGTTCATTTCATAAACCACAACTAGAGTCATTGCATGTGTGTTCTTTTCATAAACCACATGTATCCACCAGTGTCATTACATGTGTGTTCTTTTCAGAAACCACAACTAGAGTCATTGCATGTGTGTTCTTTTCATAAACCACGTGGATCCACCAGTGTCATTGAATGTGTGTTATTTTTGTAAACCACATATGGATCCACTAGAGTCATTGCATGTGTGTTCTTTTCATAAACCACATGGATCCACCTGTGTCATTGGATGTGTGTTCTTTTCATAAACCACCACTAGAGTCATTGCATGTGTGTTCTTTTCATAAACCACATGGATCCACCAATGTCATTGGATGTGTGTTCTTTTCATAAACCACATGGATCCACCAATTTCATTGCATGTGTGTTCTTTTAATAAACCACATGGATCCACCAGTGTCATTGCATCTATGTTCTGCTCATAAACCACCACTAGAGTCATTGCATGTGTGTTCTTTTCATAAACCACATGGATCCACTAATGTCATTACATGTGTGTTCTTTTCATAAACCACATAGATCCACTAGAGTTCATTGCATGTGTGTTCCTTTCACAAACCACATGGATCCACCAGTGTCATTACATGTGTGTTCTTTTCATAAACAACATGGATCCACTAGTGTCATTACATGTGTGTTCTTTTCATAAACCACATCTAGAGTCATTGCATGTGTGTTCTTTTCATAAACCGAAAGGATCGACTAGAGTTATTGCATGTGTGTTCTTTTCATAAATCACATATGGATCCAGTAGAGTTATTGCATGTGAGTTCTTCTCCTAAACCACCACTAGAATTCATTGCATTTGTGTTCTTTTCATAAACCATATGGATCCACCAGTGTCATAGTATGTGTGTTCTTTTCATAAACCACCACTAGAGTCATTGCATGTGTGTTCTTTCCATAAACCACATGGATCCACCACTGTCATTGCATTTGTGTTCTTTTCATAAACCACCACTAGAGTCATTGCATGTGTGTTCTTTTCATAAAGGACACGGATCCACGAGTGTCATTGAATGTGTGTTCTTTTGCTAAACCACATATGGATCCACTAGAGTCATTGCATGTGTGTTCTTTTCACAAACCACAACTAGAGTTATTGCATGTGTGTTCTTTTCATAATCCACATGGATCCACCAGTGTCATTGCATGTGTGTTCTTTTCATAAACCACATGGATCCACCAGAGTCATTGCATGTGTGTTCTTTTCATAAACCACATCTAGAGTCATTGCATGTGTGTACTTTTCATAAACCACCACTAGAGTCATTGCATGTGTGTTATTTTCATGAACGACATGGATACACACCAGTGTAATTGCATATGTGTTCTTTTCATAAACCACATCTATATTTCATTGCATGTGTGTTCTTTCCATAAACCACATGGATCCACTAGTGTCATTGCATGTGTGTTCTTTTCATAAACCACCACTAGAGTCATTACATGTGTGTTCTTTTCATAAACCACATGGATCCACCAGTGTCATTTCATGTGTGTTCTTTTCATGAACCACATGGATCCACCAGTGTCATTACATGTGTGTTCTTTTCATAAACCACCACTAGAGTCATTGCATGTGTGTTCTGTTCATGTACCACATGGATCCACTAGAGTCATTGCATGTGTGTTATTTTCATAAACCACATGGATCCACCAGTGTCATTGGATGTGCGTTCTTTTCATAAACCACATGGATCCACCAATTTCATTGCATGTGTGTTCTTTTAATAAACCACATGGATCCACCAATGTCATTGCATCTATGTTCTGTTCATAAACCACCACTAGAGTCATTGCATGTGTGTTCTTTTCATAAACCACATGGATCCACTAATGTCATTACATGTGTGTTCTTTTCATAAACCACATGGATCCACTAGAATTCATTGCATGTGTGTTCTTTTCATAAACCACATGGATCCACCAGTGTCATTACATGTGTGTTCTTTTCATAAACAACATGGATCCACTAGTGTCATTACATGTGTGTTCTTTTCATAAACCACATCTAGAGTCATTGCATGTGTGTTCTTTTCATAAACCGCATGGATCGACTAGAGTCATTGCATGTGTGTTCTTTTCATAAATCACATATGGATCCAGTAGAGTTATTGCATGTGTGTTCTTCTCCTAAACCACCACTAGAATTCATTGCAATTGTGTTCTTTTCATAAACCATATGGATCCACCAGTGTCATAGTATGTGTGTTCTTTTCATAAACCACCACTAGAGTCATTGCATGTGTGTTCTTTCCATAAACCACATGGATCCACCACTGTCATTGCATTTGTGTTCTTTTCATAAACCACCACTAGAGTCATTGCATGTGTGTTCTTTTCATAAAGGACACGGATCCACGAGTGTCATTGAATGTGTGTTCTTTTGCTAAACCACATATGGATCCACTAGAGTCATTGCATGTGTGTTCTTTTCACAAACCACAACTAGAGTTATTGCATGTGTGTTCTTTTCATAATCCACATGGATCCACCAGTGTCATTGCATGTGTGTTCTTTTCATAAACCACATGGATCCACCAGAGTCATTGCATGTGTGTTCTTTTCATAAACCACATCTAGAGTCATTGCATGTGTGTACTTTTCATAAACCACCACTAGAGTCATTGCATGTGTGTTATTTTCATGAACGACATGGATACACACCAGTGTAATTGCATATGTGTTCTTTTCATAAACCACATCTATATTTCATTGCATGTGTGTTCTTTCCATAAACCACATGGATCCACTAGTGTCATTGCATGTGTGTTCTTTTCATAAACCACCACTAGAGTCATTACATGTGTGTTCTTTTCATAAACCACATGGATCCACCAGTGTCATTTCATGTGTGTTCTTTTCATGAACCACATGGATCCACCAGTGTCATTACATGTGTGTTCTTTTCATAAACCACCACTAGAGTCATTGCATGTGTGTTCTGTTCATGTACCACATGGATCCACTAGAGTCATTGCATGTGTGTTCTTTTCATAAACCACATGGATCCACTAGAGTTCATTGCATTTGTGTTCATTTCATAAACCACAACTAGAGTCATTGCATGTGTGTTCTTTTCATAAACCACATGTATCCACCAGTGTCATTACATGTGTGTTCTTTTCATAAAGCACAACTAGAGTCATTGCATGTGTGTTCTTTTCATAAACCACATGGATCCACCAGTGTCATTGAATGTGTGTTATTTTTGTAAACCACATATGGATCCACTAGAGTCATTGCATGTGTGTTCTTTTCATAAACCACATGGATCCACCTGTGTCATTGGATGTGTGTTCTTTTCATAAACCACCACTAGAGTCATTGCATGTGTGTTATTTTCATAAACCACATGGATCCACCAGTGTCATTGGATGTGCGTTCTTTTCATAAACCACATGGATCCACCAATTTCATTGCATGTGTGTTCTCTTAATAAACCACATGGATCCACCAATGTCATTGCATCTATGTTCTGTTCATAAACCACCACTAGAGTCATTGCATGTGTGTTCTTTTCATAAACCACATGGATCCACTAATGTCATTACATGTGTGTTCTTTTCATAAACCACATGGATCCACTAGAATTCATTGCATGTGTGTTCTTTTCATAAACCACATGGATCCACCAGTGTCATTACATGTGTGTTCTTTTCATAAACAACATGGATCCACTAGTGTCATTACATGTGTGTTCTTTTCATAAACCACATCTAGAGTCATTGCATGTGTGTTCTTTTCATAAACCGCATGGATCGACTAGAGTCATTGCATGTGTGTTCTTTTCATAAATCACATATGGATCCAGTAGAGTTATTGCATGTGTGTTCTTCTCCTAAACCACCACTAGAATTCATTGCAATTGTGTTCTTTTCATAAACCATATGGATCCACCAGTGTCATAGTATGTGTGTTCTTTTCATAAACCACCACTAGAGTCATTGCATGTGTGTTCTTTCCATAAACCACATGGATCCACCACTGTCATTGCATTTGTGTTCTTTTCATAAACCACCACTAGAGTCATTGCATGTGTGTTCTTTTCATAAAGGACACGGATCCACGAGTGTCATTGAATGTGTGTTCTTTTGCTAAACCACATATGGATCCACTAGAGTCATTGCATGTGTGTTCTTTTCACAAACCACAACTAGAGTTATTGCATGTGTGTTCTTTTCATAATCCACATGGATCCACCAGTGTCATTGCATGTGTGTTCTTTTCATAAACCACATGGATCCACCAGAGTCATTGCATGTGTGTTCTTTTCATAAACCACATCTAGATTCATTGCATGTGTGTACTTTTCATAAACCACCACTAGAGTCATTGCATGTGTGTTATTTTCATGAACGACATGGATACACACCAGTGTAATTGCATATATGTTCTTTTCATAAACCACATCTATATTTCATTGCATGTGTGTTCTTTCCATAAACCACATGGATCCACCAGTGTCATTGCATGTGTGTTCTTTTCATAAACCACCACTAGAGTCATTACATGTGTGTTCTTTTCATAAACCACCACTAGAGTCATTACATGTGTGTTCTTTTCATAAACCACATGGATCCACTAGTGTCATTTCATGTGTGTTCTTTTCATGAACCACATGGATCCACCAGTGTCATTACATGTGTGTTCTTTTCATAAGCAACATGGATCCACTAGTGTCATTACATGTGTGTTATTTTCATAAACCACATCTAGAGTCATTGCATGTGTGTTCTTTTCATAAACCACATGGATCGACTAGAGTCATTGCATGTGTGTTCTTTTCATAAATCACATATGGATCCAGTAGAGTTATTGCATGTGTGTTCTTCTCCTAAACCACCACTAGAATTCATTGCATTTGTGTTCTTTTCATAAACCATATGGATCCACCAGTGTCATAGTATGTGTGTTCTTTTCATAAACCACCACTAAAGTCATTGCATGTGTGTTCTTTTCATAAACCACATGGATCCACCACTGTCATTGCATTTGTGTTATTTTCATAAACCACCACTAGAGTCATTGCATGTGTGTTCTTTTCATAAAGGACACGGATCCACGAGTGTCATTGAATGTGTGTTCTTTTGCTAAACCACATATGGATCCACTAGAGTCATTGCATGTGTGTTCTTTTCACAAACCACAACTAGAGTTATTGCATGTGTGTTCTTTTCATAATCCACATGGATCCACCAGTGTCATTGCATGTGTGTTCTTTTCATAAACCACATGGATCCACCAGAGTCATTGCATGTGTGTTCTTTTCATAAACCACATCTAGAGTCATTGCATGTGTGTACTTTTCATAAACCACCACTAGAGTCATTGCATGTGTGTTATTTTCATGAACGACATGGATACACACCAGTGTAATTGCATATATGTTCTTTTCATAAACCACATCTATATTTCATTGCATGTGTGTTCTTTCCATAAACCACATGGATCCACCAGTGTCATTGCATGTGTGTTCTTTTCATAAACCACCACTAGAGTCATTACATGTGTGTTCTTTTCATAAACCACCACTAGAGTCATTACATGTGTGTTCTTTTCATAAACCACATGGATCCACTAGTGTCATTTCATGTGTGTTCTTTTCATGAACCACATGGATCCACCAGTCTCATTACATGTGTGTTCTTTTCATAAGCAACATGGATCCACTAGTGTCATTACATGTGTGTTATTTTCATAAACCACATCTAGAGTCATTGCATGTGTGTTCTTTTCATAAACCACATGGATCGACTAGAGTCATTGCATGTGTGTTCTTTTCATAAATCACATATAGATCCAGTAGAGTTATTGCATGTGTGTTCTTCTCCTAAACCACCACTAGAATTCATTGCATTTTTTTTCATAAACCATATGGATCCACCAGTGTCATTGAATGTGTGTTCTTTTCCTAAACCACATATGGATCCACTAGAGTTATTGCATGTGTGTTCTTTTCATAAACCACAACTAGAGTCATTGCATGTGTGTTCTTTTCATAATCCACATGGATCCACCAGTGTCATTGCATGTGTGTTCTTTTCATAAACCACATGCATCCACCAGAGTCATTGCATGTGTGTTCTTTTCATAAACCACATCTACAGTCATTGCATGTGTGTACTTTTCATAAACAACCACTAGAGTCATTGCATGTGTGTTCTTTTCATGTACCACATGGATCCACTAGAGTCATTGCATGTGTGTTCTTTTCATAAACCACATGGATCCACTAAAGTTCATTGCATTTGCGTTCATTTCATAAACCACAACTAGAGTCATTGCATGTGTGTTCTTTTCATAAACCACATGTATCCACCAGTGTCATTACATGTGTGTTCCTTTCATAAACCACAACTAGAGTCATTGCATGTGTGTTCTTTTTATAAACCACATGGATCCACCAGTGTAATTGCATGTGTGTTATTTTTGTAAACCACATATGGATCCACTAGAGTCATTGCATGTGTGTTCTTAACATAAACCACATGGATCCACCTGTGTCATTGGATGTGTGTTCTTTTCATAAACCACGAAGTCATTGCATGTGTGTTCTTTTCATGTACCACATGGATCCACTGGAGTCATTGCATGTGTGTTCTTTTCATAAACCACATGGATCCACTAGAGTTCATTGCATTTGTGTTCATTTCATAAACCACAACTAGAGTCATTGCATGTGTGTTCTTTCCATAAACCACATGTATCCACCAGTGTCATTACATGTGTGTTCTTTTCAGAAACCACAACTAGAGTCATTGCATGTGTGTTCTTTTCATAAACCACATGGATCCACCAGTGTCATTGAATGTGTGTTATTTTTGTAAACCACATATGGATCCACTAGAGTCATTGCATGTGTGTTCTTTTCATAAACCACATGGATCCACCTGTGTCATTGGATGTGTGTTCTTTTCATAAACCACCACTAGAGTCATTGCATGTGTGTTCTTTTCATAAACCACATGGATCCACCAATTTCATTGCATGTGTGTTCTTTTAATAAACCACATGGATCCACCAGTGTCATTGCATCTATGTTCTGCTCATAAACCACCACTAGAGTCATTGCATGTGTGTTCTTTTCATAAACCACATGGATCCACTAATGTCATTACATGTGTGTTCTTTTCATAAACCACATAGATCCACTAGATTTCATTGCATGTGTGTTCCTTTCACAAACCACATGGATCCACCAGTGTCATTACATGTGTGTTCTTTTCATAAACAACATGGATCCACTAGTGTCATTACATGTGTGTTCTTTTCATAAACCACATCTAGAGTCATTGCATGTGTGTTCTTTTCATAAACCACAAGGATCGACTAGAGTTATTGCATGTGTGTTCTTTTCATAAATCACATATGGATCCAGTAGAGTTATTGCATGTGTGTTCTTCTCCTAAACCACCACTAGAATTCATTGCATTTGTGTTCTTTTCATAAACCATATGGATCCACCAGTGTCATTGTATGTTTGTTCTTTTCATAAACCACCACTAGAGTCATTGCATGTGTGTTCTTTTCATAAACCACATGGATCCACCATTGTCATTGCACTTGTGTTCTTTTCATAAACCACCACTAGAGTCATTGCATGTGTGTTCTTTTCATAAACCACACGGATCCACCAGTGTCATTGAATGTGTGTTCTTTTCCTAAACCACATATGGATCCACTAGAGTCATTGCATGTGTGTTCTTTTCATAAACCACAACTAGAGTCATTGCATGTGTGTTATTCTCCTAAACCACCACTAGAGTTCATTGCATGTGTGTTCTTTTCATAAACCACATGGATCCACTAGAGTTCATTTCATTTGTGTTCATTTCATAAACCACAACTAGAGTCATTGCATGTGTGTTCTTTTCATAAACCACATGTATCCACCAGTGTCATTACATGTGTGTTCTTTTCATAAACAACAACTAGAGTCATTGCATATGTGTTCTTTTCATAAACCACATGGATCCACCAGTGTCATTGAATGTGTGTTATTTTTGTTAACCACATATGGATCCACTAGAGTTATTGCATGTGTGTTCTTTTCATAAACCACATGGAACCACCTGTGTCATTGGATGTGTGTTCTTTTCATAAACCACCACTAGAGTCATTGCATGGGTGTTCTTTTCATAAACCACATGGATCCACCAGTGTCATTGGATGTGTGTTCTTTTCATAAAGCACATGGATCCACCAGTGTCATTGCATGTATGTTCTGTTCATAAACCACCACTAGAGTCATTGCATGTGTGTTCTTTTCATAATCCACATGGATCCACTAATGTCATTACATGTGTGTTCTTTTCATAAACCACATGGATCCAATAGAGTTCATTGCATGTGTGTTCTTTTCATAAACCACATGGATCCACCAGATTGGATGTGTGTTCTTCTCCTAAACCACCACTAGAGTCATTGCATGTGTGTTCTTTTCATAAACCACATGGATCTACCAGTGTCATTGCATGTGTGTTCTTTTCATTAACCACCATTAGAGTCATTACATGTGTGTTCTTTTCATAAACCACATGGATCCACCACTGTCATTGCATGTGTGTTCTTTTCATAAACCACATATATATTTCATTGCATGTGTTTTTTTTTCATAAACCACATGGATCCACTAGTATCATTGCATGTGTGTTCTTTTCATAAACCACCACTAGAGCCATTACATGTGTGTTCTTTTCATAAACCACATGGATCCACCAGTGTCATTGAATGTGTGTTCTTTTCATAAACCACATGGATCCACCAGTGTCATTACATGTGTGTTCTTTTCATAAACAATTTGGATCCACTAGTGTCACTGCATGTGTGTTCTTTTCATAAACCATATCTAGAGTCATTGCATGTGTGTTCTTTTCATAAACCACATGGATCGACTAGAGTCATTGCATGTGTGTTCTTTTCATAAATCACATATGGATCCAGTAGAGTCATTGCATGTGTGTTCTTCTACTAAACCACCACTAGAGTTTATTGCATGTGTGTTCTTTTCATAAACCACATAGATCCACCAGTGTAATTGCATGTGTGTTCTTTTCATAAACCACCACTAGAGTCATTGCATGTGTGTTCTTTTCATAAACCACATGGATCCACTAGTGTCATTGGATGTGTGTTCTTTTCTAAACCACATGGATCCACTAGAGTCATTGCATGTGTGTTCTTCTCCTAAACCACCACTAGAGTCATTACATGTGTGTTCTTTTCATAAACCACATGGATCCACTAGAGTCATTGCATGTGTGTTCTTTTCATAAACCACATATGGATCCATTAGAGTCAGTGTATGTTAGTTCTTCTCCTAAACCACCACTAGAGTTCATTGCATGTGTGTTCTTTTCATAAACCACATGGATCCACCACTGTCATTGCATGTGTGTTCTTTTCATAAACCACCACTAGAGTCATTGCATGTGTGTTCTTTTCACAAACTACATTCATCCACCAGGGTCATTGCATGTGAGTTCTTTTCATAAACCACCACTAGAGTCATTGCATGTGTGTTATTTTCATGAACGACATGGATACACACGGTGTAATTGCATATGTGTTCTTTTCATAAACCACATCTATATTTCATTGCATGTGTGTTCTTTCCATAAACCACATGGATCCACCAGTGTCATTGCATGTGTGTTCTTTTCATAAACCACCACTAGAGTCCTTACATGTGTGTTCTTTTCATAAACCACATGGATCCACCATCACATCGCATGTGTGTTCTTTTCATAAACCACATGGATCCACCAGTGTCATTACATGTGTGTTCTTTTCATAAACAACATGGATCCACTAGTGTCATTACATGTGTGTTATTTTCATAAACCACATCTAGAGTCATTGCATGTGTGTTCTTTTCATAAACCACATGGATCGACTAGAGTCATTGCATGTGTGTTCTTTTCATAAATCACATATAGATCCAGTAGAGTTATTGCATGTGTGTTCTTCTCCTAAACCACCACTAGAATTCATTGCATTTTTTCTTTTCATAAACCATATGGATCCACCAGTGTCATTGAATGTGTGTTCTTTTCCTAAACCACATATGGATCCACTAGAGTCATTTTATGTGTGTTCTTTTCATAAACCACCACTAGAGTCATTGCATGTGTGTTATTTTCATAAACCACATGGATCCACCAGTGTCATTGGATGTGTGTTCTTTTCATAAACCACATGGATCCACCAGAGTCATTGCATGTGTGTTCTTTTCATAAACCACATCTACAGTCATTGCATGTGTGTACTTTTCATAAACCACCACTAGAGTCATTGCATGTGTGTTCTGTTCATGTACCACATGGATCCACTAGAGTCATTGCATGTGTGTTCTTTTCATAAACCACATGGATCCACTAAAGTTCATTGCATTTGCGTTCATTTCATAAACCACAACTAGAGTCATTGCATGTGTGTTCTTTTCATAAACCACATGTATCCACCAGTGTCATTACATGTGTGTTCCTTTCATAAACCACAACTAGAGTCATTGCATGTGTGTTCTTTTTATAAACCACATGGATCCACCAGTGTAATTGCATGTGTGTTATTTTTGTAAACCACATATGGATCCACTAGAGTCATTGCATGTGTGTTCTTAACATAAACCACATGGATCCACCTGTGTCATTGGATGTGTGTTCTTTTCATAAACCACGAAGTCATTGCATGTGTGTTCTTTTCATGTACCACATGGATCCACTGGAGTCATTGCATGTGTGTTCTTTTCATAAACCACATGGATCCACTAGAGTTCATTGCATTTGTGTTCATTTCATAAACCACAACTAGAGTCATTGCATGTGTGTTCTTTCCATAAACCACATGTATCCACCAGTGTCATTACATGTGTGTTCTTTTCAGAAACCACAACTAGAGTCATTGCATGTGTGTTCTTTTCATAAACCACATGGATCCACCAGTGTCATTGAATGTGTGTTATTTTTGTAAACCACATATGGATCCACTAGAGTCATTGCATGTGTGTTCTTTTCATAAACCACATGGATCCACCTGTGTCATTGGATGTGTGTTATTTTCATAAACCACCACTAGAGTCATTGCATGTGTGTTCTTTTCATAAACCACATGGATCCACCAATGTCATTGGATTTGTGTTCTTTTCATAAACCACATGGATCCACCAATTTCATTGCATGTGTGTTCTTTTAATAAACCACATGGATCCACCAGTGTCATTGCATCTATGTTCTGCTCATAAACCACCACTAGAGTCATTGCATGTGTGTTCTTTTCATAAACCACATGGATCCACTAATGTCATTACATGTGTGTTCTTTTCATAAACCACATAGATCCACTAGAGTTCATTGCATGTGTGTTCCTTTCACAAACCACATGGATCCACCAGTGTCATTACATGTGTGTTCTTTTCATAAACAACATGGATCCACTAGTGTCATTACATGTGTGTTCTTTTCATAAACCACATCTAGAGTCATTGCATGTGTGTTCTTTTCATAAACCACAAGGATCGACTAGAGTTATTGCATGTGTGTTCTTTTCATAAATCACATATGGATCCAGTAGAGTTATTGCATGTGTGTTCTTCTCCTAAACCACCACTAGAATTCATTGCATTTGTGTTCTTTTCATAAACCATATGGATCCACCAGTGTCATTGTATGTTTGTTCTTTTCATAAACCACCACTAGAGTCATTGCATGTGTGTTCTTTTCATAAACCACATGGATCCACCATTGTCATTGCACTTGTGTTCTTTTCATAAACCACCACTAGAGTCATTGCATGTGTGTTCTTTTCATAAACCACACGGATCCACCAGTGTCATTGAATGTGTGTTCTTTTCCTAAACCACATATGGATCCACTAGAGTCATTGCATGTGTGTTCTTTTCATAAACCACAACTAGAGTCATTGCATGTGTGTTATTCTCCTAAACCACCACTAGAGTTTATTGCATGTGTGTTCTTTTCATAAACCACATGGATCCACTAGAGTTCATTTCATTTGTGTTCATTTCATAAACCACAACTAGAGTCATTGCATGTGTGTTCTTTTCATAAACCACATGTATCCACCAGTGTCATTACATGTGTGTTCTTTTCATAAACAACAACTAGAGTCATTGCATATGTGTTCTTTTCATAAACCACATGGATCCACCAGTGTCATTGAATGTGTGTTATTTTTGTTAACCACATATGGATCCACTAGAGTTATTGCATGTGTGTTCTTTTCATAAACCACATGGAACCACCTGTGTCATTGGATGTGTGTTCTTTTCATAAACCACCACTAGAGTCATTGCATGGGTGTTCTTTTCATAAACCACATGGATCCACCAGTGTCATTGGATGTGTGTTCTTTTCATGAAGCACATGGATCCACCAGTGTCATTGCATGTATGTTCTGTTCATAAACCACCACTAGAGTCATTGCATGTGTGTTCTTTTCATAATCCACATGGATCCACTAATGTCATTACATGTGTGTTCTTTTCATAAACCATATCTAGAGTCATTGCATGTGTGTTCTTTTCATAAACCACATGGATCGACTAGAGTCATTGCATGTGTGTTCTTTTCATAAATCACATATGGATCCAGTAGAGTCATTGCATGTGTGTTCTTCTACTAAACCACCACTAGAGTTTATTGCATGTGTGTTCTTTTCATAAACCACATAGATCCACCAGTGTAATTGCATGTGTGTTCTTTTCATAAACCACCACTAGAGTCATTGCATGTGTGTTCTTTTCATAAACCACATGGATCCACTAGTGTCATTGGATGTGTGTTCTTTTCTAAACCACATGGATCCACTAGAGTCATTGCATGTGTGTTCTTCTCCTAAACCACCACTAGAGTCATTACATGTGTGTTCTTTTCATAAACCACATGGATCCACTAGAGTCATTGCATGTGTGTTCTTTTCATAAACCACATATGGATCCATTAGAGTCAGTGTATGTTAGTTCTTCTCCTAAACCACCACTAGAGTTCATTGCATGTGTGTTCTTTTCATAAACCACATGGATCCACCACTGTCATTGCATGTGTGTTCTTTTCATAAACCACCACTAGAGTCATTGCATGTGTGTTCTTTTCACAAACTACATTCATCCACCAGGGTCATTGCATGTGAGTTCTTTTCATAAACCACCACTAGAGTCATTGCATGTGTGTTATTTTCATGAACGACATGGATACACACCAGTGTAATTGCATATGTGTTCTTTTCATAAACCACATCTATATTTCATTGCATGTGTGTTCTTTCCATAAACCACATGGATCCACCAGTGTCATTGCATGTGTGTTCTTTTCATAAACCACCACTAGAGTCCTTACATGTGTGTTCTTTTCATAAACCACATGGATCCACCACTGTCATCGCATGTGTGTTCTTTTCATAAACCACATGGATCCACCAGTGTCATTACATGTGTGTTCTTTTCATAAACAACATGGATCCACTAGTGTCATTACATGTGTGTTATTTTCATAAACCACATCTAGAGTCATTGCATGTGTGTTCTTTTCATAAACCACATGGATCGACTAGAGTCATTGCATGTGTGTTCTTTTCATAAATCACATATAGATCCAGTAGAGTTATTGCATGTGTGTTCTTCTCCTAAACCACCACTAGAATTCATTGCATTTTTTCTTTTCATAAACCATATGGATCCACCAGTGTCATTGAATGTGTGTTCTTTTCCTAAACCACATATGGATCCACTAGAGTCATTTTATGTGTGTTCTTTTCATAAACCACCACTAGAGTCATTGCATGTGTGTTATTTTCATAAACCACATGGATCCACCAGTGTCATTGGATGTGTGTTCTTTTCATAAACCACATGGATCCACCAGAGTCATTGCATGTGTGTTCTTTTCATAAACCACATCTACAGTCATTGCATGTGTGTACTTTTCATAAACCACCACTAGAGTCATTGCATGTGTGTTCTGTTCATGTACCACATGGATCCACTAGAGTCATTGCATGTGTGTTCTTTTCATAAACCACATGGATCCACTAGAGTTCATTGCATTTGTGTTCATTTCATAAACCACAACTAGAGTCATTGCATGTGTGTTCTTTTCATAAACCACATGTATCCACCAGTGTCATTACATGTGTGTTCTTTTCATAAAGCACAACTAGAGTCATTGCATGTGTGTTCTTTTCATAAACCACATGGATCCACCAGTGTCATTGAATGTGTGTTATTTTTGTAAACCACATATGGATCCACTAGAGTCATTGCATGTGTGTTCTTTTCATAAACCACATGGATCCACCTGTGTCATTGGATGTGTGTTCTTTTCATAAACCACCACTAGAGTCATTGCATGTGTGTTCTTTTCATAAACCACATGGATCCACCAGTTTCATTGGATGTGCGTTCTTTTCATAAACCACATGGATCCACCAATTTCATTGCATGTGTGTTCTTTTAATAAACCACATGGATCCACCAATGTCATTGCATCTATGTTCTGTTCATAAACCACCACTAGAGTCATTGCATGTGTGTTCTTTTCATAAACCACATGGATCCACTAATGTCATTACATGTGTGTTCTTTTCATAAACCACATGGATCCACTAGAGTTCATTGCATGTGTGTTCTTTTCATAAACCACATGGATCCACCAGTGTCATTACATGTGTGTTCTTTTCATAAACAACATGGATCCACTAGTGTCATTACATGTGTGTTCTTTTCATAAACCACATCTAGAGTCATTGCATGTGTGTTCTTTCCATAAACCACATGGATCGACTAGAGTCATTGCATGTGTGTTCTTTTCATAAATCACATATGGATCCAGTAGAGTTATTGCATGTGTGTTCTTCTCCTAAACCACCACTAGAATTCATTGCATTTGTGTTCTTTTCATAAACCATATGGATCCACCAGTGTCATAGTATGTGTGTTCTTTTCATAAACCACCACTAGAGTCATTGCATGTGTGTTCTTTTCATAAACCACATGGATCCACCACTGTCATTGCATTTGTGTTCTTTTCATAAACCACCACTAGAGTCATTGCATGTGTGTTCTTTTCATAAAGGACACGGATCCACGAGTGTCATTGAATGTGTGTTCTTTTGCTAAACCACATATGGATCCACTAGAGTCATTGCATGTGTGTTCTTTTCACAAACCACAACTAGAGTTATTGCATGTGTGTTCTTTTCATAATCCACATGGATCCACCAGTGTCATTGCATGTGTGTTCTTTTCATAAACCACATGGATCCACCAGAGTCATTGCATGTGTGTTCTTTTCATAAACCACATCTAGAGTCATTGCATGTGTGTACTTTTCATAAACCACCACTAGAGTCATTGCATGTGTGTTATTTTCATGAACGACATGGATACACACCAGTGTAATTGCATATGTGTTCTTTTCATAAACCACATCTATATTTCATTGCATGTGTGTTCTTTCCAAAAACCACATGGATCCACCAGTGTCATTGCATGTGTGTTCTTTTCATAAACCACCACTAGAGTCATTACATGTGTGTTCTTTTCATAAACCACATGGATCCACCAGTGTCATTTCATGTGTGTTCTTTTCATGAACCACATGGCTCCACCAGTGTCATTACATGTGTGTTCTTTTCATAAACAACATGGATCCACTAGTGTCATTACATGTGTGTTATTTTCATAAACCACATCTAGAGTCATTGCATGTGTGTTCTTTTCATAAACCACATGGATCGACTAGAGTCATTGCATGTGTGTTATTTTCATAAATCACATATGGATCCAGTAGAGTTATTGCATGTGTGTTCTTCTCCTAAACCACCACTAGAATTCATTGCATTTGTGTTCTTTTCATAAACCATATGGATCCACCAGTGTCATAGTATGTGTGTTCTTTTCATAAACCACCACTAGAGTCATTGCATGTGTGTTCTTTTCATAAACCACATGGATCCACCACTGTTATTGCATTTGTGTTCTTTTCATAAACCACCACTAGAGTCATTGCATGTGTGTTCTTTTCATAAAGGACACGGATCCACGAGTGTCATTGAATGTGTGTTCTTTTGCTAAACCACATATGGATCCACTAGAGTCATTGCATGTGTGTTCTTTTCACAAACCACAACTAGAGTTATTGCATGTGTGTTCTTTTCATAATCCACATGGATCCACCAGTGTCATTGCATGTGTGTTCTTTTCATAAACCACATGGATCCACCAGAGTCATTGCATGTGTGTTCTTTTCATAAACCACATCTAGAGTCATTGCATGTGTGTACTTTTCATAAACCACCACTAGAGTCATTGCATGTGTGTTATTTTCATGAACGACATGGATACACACCAGTGTAATTGCATATGTGTTCTTTTCATAAACCACATCTATATTTCATTGCATGTGTGTTCTTTCCATAAACCACATGGATCCACCAGTGTCATTGCATGTGTGTTCTTTTCATAAACCACCACTAGAGTCATTACATGTGTGTTCTTTTCATAAACCACATGGATCCACCAGTGTCATTTCATGTGTGTTCTTTTCATGAACCACATGGATCCACCAGTGTCATTACATGTGTGTTCTTTTCATAAACAACATGGATCCACTAGTGTCATTACATGTGTGTTATTTTCATAAACCACATCTAGAGTCATTGCATGTGTGTTCTTTTCATAAACCACATGGATCGACTAGAGTCATTGCATGTGTGTTCTTTTCATAAATCACATATAGATCTAGTAGAGTTATTGCATGTGTGTTCTTCTCCTAAACCACCACTAGAATTCATTGCATTTTTTTTCATAAACCATATGGATCCACCAGTGTCATTGAATGTGTGTTCTTTTCCTAAACCACATATGGATCCACTAGAGTTATTGCATGTGTGTTCTTTTCATAAACCACAACTAGAGTCATTGCATGTGTGTTCTTTTCATAATCCACATGGATCCACCAGTGTCATTGCATGTGTGTTCTTTTCATAAACCACATGCATCCACCAGAGTCATTGCATGTGTGTTCTTTTCATAAACCACATCTACAGTCATTGCATGTGTGTACTTTTCATAAACAACCACTAGAGTCATTGCATGTGTGTTCTTTTCATGTACCACATGGATCCACTAGAGTCATTGCATGTGTGTTCTTTTCATAAACCACATGGATCCACTAGAGTTCATTGCATTTGCGTTCATTTCATAAACCACAACTAGAGTCATTGCATGTGTGTTCTTTTCATAAACCACATGTATCCACCAGTGTCATTACATGTGTGTTCCTTTCATAAACCACAACTAGAGTCATTGCATGTGTGTTCTTTTTATAAACCACATGGATCCACCAGTGTCATTGAATGTGTGTTATTTTTGTAAACCACATATGGATCCACTAGAGTCATTGCATGTGTGTTATTTTCATAAACCACATGGATCCACCTGTGTCATTTTATGTGTGTTCTTTTCATAAACCACCACTAGAGTCATTGCATGTGTGTTCTTTTCATAAACCACATGGATCCACCAGTGTCATTGGATGTGTGTTCTTTTTATAAACCACATGGATCCACCAGAGTCATTGCATGTGTGTTCTTTTCATAAACCACATCTACAGTCATTGCATGTGTGTACTTTTCATAAACCACCACTAGAGCCATTGCATGTGTGTTCTTTTCATGTACCACATGGATCCACTAGAGTCATTGCATATGTGTTCTTTTCATAAACCACATGGATCCACTAGAGTTCATTGCATTTGTGTTCATTTCATAAACCACAACTAGAGTCATTGCATGTGTGTTCTTTTCATAAACCACATGTATCCACCAGTGTCATTACATGTGTGTTCTTTTCATAAACCACAACTAGAGTCATTGCATGTGTGTTCTTTTCATAAACCACATGGATCCACCAGTGTCATTGAATGTGTGTTATTTTTGTAAACCACATATGGATCCATTAGAGTCATTGCATGTGTGTTCTTTTCATAAACCACATGGATCCACCTGTGTCATTGGATGTGTGTTCTTTTCATAAACCACCACTAGAGTCATTGCATATGTGTTCTTTTCATAAACCACATGGATCCACCAGTGTCATTGGATGTGTGTTCTTTTCATAAACCACATGGATCCACCAATTTCATTGCATGTGTGTTCTTTTAATAAACCACATGGATCCACCAGTGTCATTGCATCTATGTTCTGTTCATAAACCACCACTAGAGTCATTGCATGTGTGTTCTTTTCATAAACCACATGGATCCACTAATGTCAATACATGTGTGTTCTTTTCATAAACCACATGGATCCACTAGAGTTCATTGCATGTGTGTTCTTTTCATAAACCACATGGATCCACCAGTGTCATTACATGTGTGTTCTTTTCATAAACAACATGGATCCACTAGTGTCATTACATGTGTGTCCTTTTCATAAACCACATCTAGAGTCATTGCATGTGTGTTCTTTTCATAAACCACATGGATCGACTAGAGTCATTGCATGTGTGTTCTTTTCATAAATCACATATGGATCCAGTAGAGTTATTCCATGTGTGTTCTTCTCCTAAACCACCACTAGAATTCATTGCATTTGTGTTCTTTTCATAAACCACATGGATCCACCAGTGTCATTGTATGTGTGTTATTTTCATAAACCACCACTAGAGTCATTGCATTTGTGTTTTTTTCATAAACCACATGGATCCACCACTGTCATTGCATTTGTGTTCTTTTCATAAACCACCACTAGAGTCATTGCATGTGTGTTCTTTTCATAAAGCACACGGATCCACCAGTGTCATTGAATGTGTGTTCTTTTCCTAAACCACATATGGATCCACTAGAGTCATTGCATGTGTGTTCTTTTCATAAACCACAACTAGACTTATTGCATGTGTGTTCTTTTCATAATCCACATGGATCCACCAGTTTCATTGCATGTGTGTTCTTTTCATAAACCACATGGATCCACCAGAGTCATTGCATGTGTGTTCTTTTCATAAACCACATCTAGAGTCATTGCATGTGTGTACTTTTCATAAACCACCACTAGAGTCATTGCATGTGTGTTCTTTTCATGTACCACATGGATCCACTAGAGTCATTGCATGTGTGTTCTTTTCATAAACCACATGGATCCACTAGAGTTCATTGCATTTGTGTTCATTTCATAAACCACAACTAGAGTCATTGCATGTGTGTTCTTTTCATAAACCACATGTATCCACCAGTGTCATTACATGTGTGTTCTTTTCATAAACCACAACTAGAGTCATTGCATGTGTGTTCTTTTCATAAACCACATGGATCCACCAGTGTCATTGAATGTGTATTATTTTTGTAAACCACATATGGATCCACTAGACTCATTGCATGTGTGTTCTTTTCATAAACCACATGGATCCACCAGTGTAATTGGATGTGTGTTCTTTTCATAAAGCACATGGATCCACCAGTGTCATTGCATGTATGTTCTGTTCATAAACCACCACTAGAGTCATTGCATGTGTGTTCTTTTTATAAACCACATGGATCCACTAATGTCATTACATGTGTGTTCTTTTCATAAACCACATGGATCCACTAGAGTTCATTGCATGTGTGTTCTTTTCATAAACCACATGGATCCCCCACATTGGATGTGTGTTCTTTTCATAAACCACCACTAGAGTCATTGCATGTGTTTTCTTTTCATAAACCACATGGATCCACCACTGTCATTGCATGTGTCTTCTTTTCATAAACCACCATTAGAGTCATTACATGTGTGTTCTTTTCATAAACCACATGGATCCACAAGTGTCATTGCATGTGTGTTCTTTTCATAAACCACATCTATACTTCATTGCATGTGTTTTTTCATAAACCACATGGATCCACCAGTATCATTGCATGTGTGTTCTTTTCATAAACCACCACTAGAGCCATTACATGTGTGTTCTTTTCATTAACCACATGGATCCACTAGTGTCATTGAATGTGTGTTCTTTTCATAAACGACATGGATCCACACGTGTCATTACATGTGTGTACTTTTCATAAACAATATGGATCCACTAGTGTCACTGCATGTGTGTTCTTTTCATAAACCACATCTAGAGTCATTGCATGTGTGTTCTTTTCATAAACCACATGGATCGACTAGAGTCATTGCATGTGTGTTCTTTTCATAAATCACATATGGATCCAGTAGAGTCATTGCATGTGTGTTCTTCTCCTAAACCACCACTAGAGTTCATTGCATGTGTGTTCTTTTCATAAACCACATAGATCCACCAGTGTAATTGCATGTGTGTTCTTTTCATAAACCACCACTAGACTCATTGCATGTGTGTTCTTTTCATAAACCACATGGATCCACTAGTGTCATTGGATGTGTGTTCTTTTTCTAAACCACATGGATCCACTAGAGTCATTGCATGTGTATTCTTTTCATAATCCACCACTAGAGTCATTGCATGTGTGTTCTTTTCATAAACCACATGGATCCACCACTGTCATTGCATTTGTGTTCTTTTCATAAACCACCACTAGAGTCATTGCATGTGTGTTCTTTCCATAAAGCACACGGATCCACCAGTGTCATTGAATGTGTGTTCTTTTCCTAAACCACATATGGATCCAATAGAGTCATTGCATGTGTGTTCTTTTCATAAACCACAACTAGAGTCATTGCATGTGTGTTCTTTTCATAAACCGCAACTAGAGTCATTGCATGTGTGTTCTTTTCATAATCCACATGGATCCACCAGTGTCATTGAATGTGTGTTATTTTTGTAAACCACATATGGATCCACTAGACTCATTGCATGTGTGTTCTTTTCATAAACCACATGGATCCACCAGTGTAATTGGATGTGTGTTCTTTTCATAAAGCACATGGATCCACCAGTGTCATTGCATGTATGTTCTGTTCATAAACCACCACTAGAGTCATTGCATGTGTGTTCTTTTTATAAACCACATGGATCCACTAATGTCATTACATGTGTGTTCTTTTCATAAACCACATGGATCCACTAGAGTTCATTGCATGTGTGTTCTTTTCATAAACCACATGGATCCACCACATTGGATGTGTGTTCTTTTCATAAACCACCACTAGAGTCATTGCATGTGTTTTCTTTTCATAAACCACAAGGATCCACCACTGTCATTGCATGTGTGTTCTTTTCATAAACCACCATTAGAGTCATTACATGTGTGTTCTTTTCATAAACCACATGGATCCACCAGTGTCATTGCATGTGTGTTCTTTTCATAAACCACATCTATACTTCATTGCATGTGTTTTTTCATAAACCACATGGATCCACCAGTATCATTGCATGTGTGTTCTTTTCATAAACCACCACTAGAGCCATTACATGTGTGTTCTTTTCATAAACCACATGGATCCACTAGTGTCATTGAATGTGTGTTATTTTCATAAATGACATGGATCCACACGTGTCATTACATGTGTGTTCTTTTCATAAACAATATGGATCCACTAGTGTCACTTCATGTGTAAGATCCCTCCTTATTAAAGGAAAAGATCCCTCCTTATTAAAGGAAAAGATCCCTGTGATTGCAATGCTAGTCCCTGGATCATTGCTAGCATCCACAGTTTAAGATGAAGTACACAGATACAAAGGTCGTTTATTACAGTCATTCCAGAGATAAACATAGTCTTTTACAACTCATGGCCAAAGGCCTAGTACAAGAGTTTATGGAATATGTAAATAAACATAAGTCTTCATCTTCATGTGCCACAGGCAAGCATGTTGAGTGTAGACTCATGACTCCTATTCATCATCAGAGTAACCTGCAACATCATAAGTTACAACCACAGAGGGTCAATACTTTGGAATAGTATTGGCAAGTGATACCTTAGTATATATTTAAGTGGACTATAAGGCTATATGCATTTGGCTGGTGGAGCTTAGGCTTGCATTGCTCAAAATAGATTTTTCCTTAACTTTTTGAAAACACTAAGTTTTTGCTTGACAAAGTTCATCCCAAGGTATCTACCAATCAGAGACTGAAGATCCACTCAGGGCATCTACCAATCAAAGACTGAAGATCCTTTAACCCTTGTTCACCCACAAGTTTTATTTAGAAATTGGAGTGATGAGATTCTTGAAGTTTCCATGTCTTGATGCTCAAATTGTCCTTTACCAGGGACATGGCTAAGTACTTAGGTTTTACACTCTGCAGATGTGGTGAACTTTCCCCACAAGCCTTGGTTTCCCAAGACATGATCCTTCAAGAGCCTTTCCTTAGTCAAATGGACGGCTCCAACCTATCAACCCATCTACCACCCACTGTCCAAGAGACTAAGTTCCAAAGATCCTAAGATCATGGCAGAGCCCATATTACCAAGTGGTTGCACTTGAAGCTTCTCAACATTTGACAACTCAAATCTCTTTGTTCTGGGTGGCCATCCACAAGTGAGATACACAAGGTTCACCAAGACTTCGGCCTTGTGTAACCACTCAACATATCCCATTCTTTCCATTCCACCTGTGATTCATTTACTTAGGTGTTTTGTTAAATAAAAACAAGTCCTTAGACTTGGAATAATTTTCCATAGTGTGAATATATAAACCACCCTTGTTTTCTAGTAGCTAGGCTAGGCATGATAGTAATAGGAATCTTGACTTAGGTAATTTTCACTAAGGTTTTACCTAATAGGTTTTCCCAAAGCTTAGCTTGTACTTAGCAAAAATTCATGCAAGTCCTATACTTAGAAAAATAATACTAATGCATATATAAAATATAGGAATGGAATATTCATGATGATATCACTTGCCTTGGTAGTGTGGAGAGTAGCACTGTCACAATCACAATCACTAGCAAAATCTACACACAAAGTTGTAGCACACAATTACAAACAAATATATACAAACAAGAAATAGTATGAATGCATGCATGCATGAATCTACCAAGTGATGATTTTTGAAAACTCAACCAAGCAAGTGCATGAATACAGAAACTAAACAAGTCACAAAATAGCCAAGACAACTTAAATAACCCTAAAACAAAATACTAAACTAAATCTATACTCAAAAAGGCCTCAAACAAGTTTCTGTAATTTAAGCCAAACTAATGGTTACTATATGCTAAACAAAAGGATAGGCAGAAAGGTCTTGTTTTTCTGAATCCAACGGTATAAAGTTTGCAAAATTCTAAGGTGGAATTCAAAAGATATTGGCATTTGAAATCTGGATCAAAATCTGTTTTAAATTCTATTTTCAGATCAGTTCCTAGCCACGCGTCATGATCTTATTCGCTTGCCGGTTCAAGATCGGATCGAGCTCCACCGCCAGAGATCTAAATGAAATCTGGCGGCTCAGATCGCTGCATCGCTTCGGGTTAAGTGATCTATCGTGGCGTTCGATCCAGATCTAACGGCTACCATTGCACGCCACAGATGGGCGGCGCGTGGTATACCGGGCGGCGAATCGTCGATCGACGACGTTGCCGACGATGCAGGAGGTAAGTGAGATCGAGGAGTAGCTCACCGGGCTCGGGAGGTCACGGCGAAGCTTGTCGCATTTCGGTTGGTCAAGGGCGCCGGCACGGCTGTGATTGCTCACCGGAGTTCGTGGGCGGCGTCCGGGTGCGTCGGTGGTCGTCGTGGGCGTCACTGTGGGTCACCCCAAGGCAGGGCGAGGACACGGTTAGATTCACGTAGTCGAGGCGGTAGTGAGCATGAACGGAAGGCAAGGGCGGTCAGACCTACCGGAAAACTCATCGGAGTTGATGTCGCCGTCGGTGCTCATGTGTCGTGGAACCGGTGACTGGGCAAGACAGACGGACTAGTGAGGTCGAGCGCGCAAAGACATGCTGAGTCGATTGCAAGAACGATAAGCGAGGGGGACACTAGGCTCACCGGAATCGATCGCGGAGAGGCTCTGTCACAAGGGCGGTGCAAAGTTGATTGAGGACGGCCTGGTGGCGAGCGAGGTGTTTGGGGAAAATGATCGCGAGGCAGGGGGTCTTATAGCGGATGCTCGACAGAAACGTCCGTCGATTAATGCCCAATTACTCCGGATCATCAAGGCAACGGCCAGCGGCGGAGATCGTCGCGGAGACAGGGGAAGACGATCTCGACGTGGAGAAGGCCCGCTTGTCAGCCGAGGAGCGCAGAGTGTGTGTGGGTCGGGTCGGCTCTGTTCGCGTGTGCTCACGCAGCGTGAGAAGAAAAAGGAGGTCCCCGGTGGGCTTGTTGGCTTCATCCGCTGGGCGATTCTGCCATGCGGCCTTTTCTTTGCTTAAGCTTTTTCTTTTTCTAATTCCATTTTCTGAATAGAATTTGATATGAATTCAAATCCTGTTGAATTCAAACTTCTTGGGTGATTTTTGCAGGGTTCTGTGGGTTCAAAAATGAGTCAGATGACCATGTGGTTACTAGCAAGGCTTGGTCAAGCTTGGGTCTTTGAAATAAACAGAGACTTTGTCTCTTTGTCTCTAGTTGCAAATATTTGGAATAGGGTTTAGAAAATATTTTTAAATTGAAGTCTTGGGTTTAAATGTTACTCCTATTCTTTCCAACCATGGTGGCAAGCAAACAAGATCATGAACAATCAAATCCCAAAGGGTGTTGGCCAATTGAGACAATTTGCCCACATGAAATCATAGCTCAAACTTCTCCAAATGATTTTTGAGAAAACCCTATATGAATGAATGATGCAAGAATGAAATGAATGAGTTTTTGAAACATGATTTTTGGGATGTTACAAATCTAACCCCCTTAAAATGAATCTCGCCCTCGAGATTCGGATTGGCTAGCAAATAGGTGAGGGTGGTCTTTCCGAAGATCATCTTCTCTTTCCCATGTTGCTTCTTCTTCGGAATGATGATTCCATTGTACTTTGCAAAACTTGATAGTCTTTGTTCTTGTGACTCTTTCTGGTCTCAAGAATCTTGACACTTTTCTTCATAGGTGAGATCACTTTCTAGTTGAACTTCTTCCAAAGATATGGTATCTTTCAAAGATGTTTCTTCCATTTCGGTGACATTTCTTGAGCTGGCTCACATGAAAAACATTATGGATTTGCTAGTAAAGATCTTTGGCAGATTCGATTTCATATGCACTTCTCCCTTGCGACTTAAAATATTGAATGGTCCCACATATCTTGGTGCTAACTTTCCTTTGACTCCAAATCTTTTACTCCAAGTAAGTGATACTCTAAGATAAGCTCTATCCCCAACTTCTGAAGTGACTTTCTCTCTAGCATCTGTAGCTTTTCATCTAGACTGCTATCTTCAATCATCTCTAACCAATTTGACCTTTTCTTGGCTCTTTGATAAGGTCTGGTCCAAACAAGATTCTTTCTCCCACACCATTCCATAGCAATGGGGTGGTACACTTTCTTCCGTATAGAAACTCAAATGGTGCCATCCCAATACTAGATTGGTGATTTGTTGTAAGAGAACTCGTAAGGCGGACTTTCATCCCAACTTGCTCCATAGTCCAGGGCACATGCCCTCAACATGTCTTCAAGAATTTGATTAGTCCTTTCTATTTGTCCATCAGTTTGAGGATGAAAAGTGCTGAATTCCAACCTCGTTCCTAGAGATTCATGAAGTTGTCTCCAAAAGTGAGAAGTGAACTGAGTTCCTCTATCGACACAATACTCTTAGGTACACCGTGGAGGCATACAATTCTGGTCATGTAGATTTTGGCTAACTTTGCCTTGGTATAAGTTGTCTTTACGGGTATAAAATGAGCCACTTTAGTTAGGCGATCTACTATTACCCATATGGAATCATACCGACCTGGTCCTTGGTAATCCGTAATGAAGTCCATACCAATATTTTCCCACTTCCATTCAGGAATAGGCATTGGTTGAAGCAAACTCGCTGGTTTACGATGCTCGCTTTCACTCTACTACACACATCACACAAAGCAATGTGTTCATGATGTCCCTTTTTAAGATTGTTCCACCAAAATCTTTCTTTCATATCCATATACATTTTGGTGTTTCCGGGTGAATAGAATACGGAGAGTTATGGGCTTCTTGCAGAATCAGTTTCCGATTTCGGATCTTGTGGAACACAAATCGCTTCGTGCCATAAAGTACCTTGTTCGTCCATATGGAAACTTTTAGCTTTCCCTTGGCTAATCCTTTCCTTAATCTCTTCGATTTCTTTATCCGTCTTTTGGGCTTCTTTAATCTTATCCAACAGAGTGGGTTGAACATCCAAAGACATGAGATGTCCTTCTGGCACAATCTCCAACCTGAGTTCCTTGAATTGCTTACACAAATCATCAGGCAATTCACCTTTGGTAAGACCATTTACAAACGCCTTACGACTTAGAGCATCTGCTACTACATTTGCTTTACCGGGTGGTATTGCAAATTCAAGTCATAATCCTTGATAAGTTCTAGCCATCTTCTTTGTCTCATATTGATCTCCTTCTGTGTGAGATATATTTCAAACTCTTATGGTCGGTGAACACTTCACAACGTTTTCCCAAAAGGTAATGTCTCCATGTTTTGAGTGCATGGACAACAGCGGCTAACTCTAAATCATGAGTAGGATAATTTACTTCATGAGTTTTGAGTTGTCTCGAGGCATAAGCCACAACTTTTCCGCCTTGCATAAGTACGGCTCCTAATCCTTGATGCGAAGCATCACAATACACTTGGAAATCCTTTTCCAAATCTGGTAGGCATGTAATCTGGTCGACACAAGTCTCTTCTTTAATTCTTGAAAGCTGAGTTCACATCCTTCAGACCAAGCAAATTTCTTATCTTTCTTTAACAATTCCGTCATTGGTTTAGCAACCTTAGAAAAAATTTCAATGAACCTTCTGTAGTAACCTGCTAACCCAAGGAAACTACGTACCTCTTTTACATTCTTAGGAGATTCCCATTCTGTTACGGCTGAAACCTTAGCAGGATCAACTGCTACACCATCCTTTGTCATAACATGACCAAGAAATCCAACTTCCTCTAACCAAAACTCACACTTGCTGAACTTGGCATAAAGTTTATGTTGCCTTAGTTTCTCAAGTATCAAGCGTAGATGTCTTTCATGTTCTTCCTTGCTCTTGGAGTAGACTAAGATGTCATCGATGAAAACGACAACGAACTTGTCGAGAAATTCCATGAACACTTTGTTCATCATATTCATGAAGTATGCCGGAGCGTTGGTTAATCCAAAAGGCATCACAAGGTACTCATACAATCCATACCTTGTGGTAAATGCTGTTTTAGGTATGTCTTGCTCTCTTATCTTGAGTTGAAAATAGCACGACCTAAGTTCAATCTTTGAGAACACACAAGCTCCTTCTAGCTGATCAAACAAGTCATTGATTCTTGGCAAAGGATATTTGTTCTTGATGGTTACCTCGTTGAGAGAACGGTAATCTATGCATAATCTTTGAGTTCTATCTCTTTTCTCTGAACAAAACTGAGCTCCCAAGATGAAGAACTTGGCTGGATGAATCCTTTCTGCAATTGTTCTCCAAGTTGTTTCTTGAGTTCTTTAAGTTCGTCAACTGACATTTTATAAGGCCTTTTTGCCCTTGGTCCAGAACCTGGTACCAATTCTATTATAAATTCCACATCTCTATCTGGTGGCATTCCTGGTAACTCTTCCGGGAACACATCCGGATACTCACACACAATTGGCACACTGTCCAAGCTAACCCCCTTAAGAGAATTCAGCTTACTCCCTTTAGATTTAAAATTGGACTTAAATGTTATCCTCTTACTCATAGGGTTGTGAGTGAAATTGTGCGATTTGCACAATCTAGTACTCCCTCATACTTAGCCATCCAATCCATTCCCAAAATTACATCCAATCCTTGGGAATTTAGGATTATTAGGTTTACTGGAAACTTATGTTTTCCGATCTCTATGACTAGATCCCGGCATCCAGCGACTGATAAGTTGGAACATATGCCACAGACAGCTGCAGATTTAGCTCATCATTCAAGCCTTCTAGAAACTTTTCCTTCCTTTTGGCATCAGTGTCAACCTCATCCGGTGCATAGCGCGCCAGATTGTTGAACTCTTCGATGTATTCAGCCACGCTGTGGTGGCGCTGTTTCAGGTTGTGAAATTCCTTCTTTTTCAGGCTCATCATACCTGGTGAGATATGAGTGGTACGAAATCCATCTTCAAAGATAGCCCAAGTTACCTCATCAATAGGCGTGGTAATCTGGAAGTTGTCCCACCATGCGGCGGCTGGTCCTTCCAAGATGTGTCAAACCTGACCTTTTCAGCATCTCTGGCATCCCACGGTCACTAAGTCTTTGTTCACGAACGTAGCCAATCATTGGCCACCATGGGATCGGTCGTTCTCGAAAACTTAGCTGGCCTCGACGCAGAAATCTGGTGAGCATATCAAAACACGAGGGTTGTTGTTGTTGTTGTTATTGTTGTTATTGTTGTTGGGGTTGTTGTTGTTGTTCTGTTCGATGAACGTCGTCATCATTTGCATAAGTCGTGTTTGCGCATTCATCATTTGTTGCATTCGGGTAATGTTGGGGTGGGGGTTGGTGTTTGCTGACGGGAGGCATCCGTGGTTTATTCATATAGAGATAAGAATGAGATACCCTTACATGATTTATGCACAATACATTACACAAGCAAACACATAGCAAGCAACACTAGGATAAAAGCTAAACAACAAGATACAAACACAAGCCAAGAAGCCATCCACATGTCGGATGGTCCAACAATAAGTTCATAAATAACAAGTGCGGTAAATAAAGATAATCGAGTAGTCAAATCTACTCGTCGGCATCAATCTCCTCCTCGACAAAGGTAAGACCTGCTTCTCCATTGCGGTCTTGTTCTCCTCGATGGTAGTGGTCAAAGAGTCGATCTTGGCCTTGAGAGCCCTCTTCCGGGAACGAAGCCTCTCAATCACCGCTCGCTGCTGCTCTAACTCAAGTCCTTGACTGCAGCTTCTCGGTCATATCACGAATCCTCTTGTTCCTATCCTCGACACGCTTCTCTTGACTCTTGAACTTACGGTCTTGGGTCTCGAACTTCGTCTCCATCTCCTTGACTATCTCGTCACTGCCAAGATCTTGTCCTTCTCGCGGCTGCACTGAGCTCGTCATTACTAAGCATGACGTTGGTCCTATCGGTATCCACGTGCCTAATAAGAGTCTCTAAGTCCTGGAGGTACAGGCGTGACGGCTCTGCTGTGACCCTTGAGTCGTCCTCAAAGTCAATGGACTCTCCGTCATCATCTCGCCTCAAGGCGTGGAAGTGAGTGCCTCTAACCTGTCGGGAGTGACGCCCTAATCAGTCCCTATCGATCCTCGTGATGACAACCTCCATGCCTCTCTCCCGTCATCGCATAAGCTTGAAGACGATGGCCTCCGTAGTAGGCTCCGTCAAGGCCCCGCTGGTTCACCTTGAAGCCCCAAAGGTCCTTCCTCTCAAACTTGGTGAGTGGGTGCACCGTAATGATAGGAAGAGGGAGATCGAGTAAAGTAGCAAGCTCTACGACACGAGGACCAAAACGGGTAGCCTGAACTCCTCAACAAAGGTCGATGGCAATAGGCATCTATTTAAGATTGAAAAAGTTAGAACAACACAATTTAAGATAAACAAGACAAACATTCAAACACATTCTTGAGACACACATAAATCATACAAGTCATGCATACAAGAATCCATTTCTTCAACCAAGGTTCAAACTTATTTAAGGTATCATTTTGGAAAATAAGGTGATAGGTGGTGGTCCAACTAACGGTGCGCTTACAATCCTATCTCATTGGATCTGTGGCTAGCACAATGTTCCTAGTGGCAGTCACCCTATCTTGTTCACATGCTTCTATCACTAAATCTATAATATCTCCTCTTAAGGATTGGTTGGTGATTTCCAACTCTTGGGTATGTTCCTTCTCTTTCTCTAAGTCTTTTGGAGGTTGAGCATCCTGCACTTGACTCTAGCACTGAGTTCTTTGATAGTCTTCCAAGCTGCTTCTTTTGTCGACTCAAAGAATGTGGTGTGCATAAAAGTGTTGGTGTACATGCAGAAGCCTTTTTCTTTGTGGTTGTCTTCCTTGTTCTTGTACAAGTGAAGTTGCACCCACCAATACTCCACTCCATCCTCCATCACTAGAAAGCCCTTGTACACAGCTGCACCATGTACTCCCATGGTTTCCATGAGGTCCTTGAGAATCTTGGGAAACTCAGTCTCACACTCCAAGGTCATGGTCATGAGTGGTCCTTTCTTCACGGCTTCGTTGACGAGTTCATCTACAAATAGAGATGAGAAGGAGAAGATTAGAAAAGTTTACGAGAAGAATAGACAAGTGTAGAAGAAGTAAAATTTTTCCTTAGTGGTTTCCAATCCTAGGGTCATAATCCTACAGGCAACACAGTGCTCTGATACCATCTGTAAGATCCCTCCTTATTAAAGGAAAAGATCCCTGTGATTGCAATGCTAGTCCTCGGATCATTGCTAGCATCCACAGCTTAAGATGAAGTACATGATACAAAGGTCGTTTATTACAGTCATTCCAGAGATAAACATAGTCTTTACAACTCATGGCCAAAGGCCTAGTACAAGAGTTTATGGAATATGTAAATAAACATAAGTCTTCATCTTCATGTGTGTGCAAGCATGTTGAGTGTAGACTCATGACTCCTATTCATCATCGAGTAACTCGCAACATCATAAGTTACAGCCACAGAGGGTCAATACTTTGGAATAGTATTGGCAAGTGATACCTTAGTATATATTTAAGTGGACTATAAGGCTATATGCATTTGGCTGGTGGAGCTTAGGCTTGCATTGCTCAAAATAGATTTTTCCTTAACTTTTTGAAAACACTAAGTTTTTGCTTGACAAAGTCCATCCCAAGGTATCTACCAATCAGAGATCAAGATCCACTGTGGCATCTACCAATCAAAGACTGAAGATCCTTTAACCCTTGTTCACCCACAAGTTTTATTTAGAAATTGGAGTGATGAGATTCTTGAAGTTTCCATGTCTTGATGCTCAAATTGTCCTTTACTGTGGACATGGCTAAGTACTTAGGTTTTACACTCTGCAGAGGTGGTGCACTTTCCCCACAAGCCTTGGTTTCCCAAGACATGATCCTTCAGTAGCCTTTCCTTAGTCAAATGGACGCGCTCCAACCTATCAACCCATCTACCACCCACTGTCCAAGAGACTAAGTTCCAAAGATCCTAAGATCATGGCAGAGCCCATATTACCAAGTGGTTGCACTTGAAGCTTCTCAACATTTGACAACTCAAATCTCTTTGTTCCTGGTGGCCATCCACAAGTGAGATACACAAGGTTCACCAGTACTTCTGGCCTTGTGTAACCACTCAACATATCCCATTCTTTCCATTCCACCTGTGTGATTCATTAACTTAGTTGTTTTGTTAAATAAAAACAAGTCCTTAGACTTGGAATAATTTTCCATAGTGTGAATATATAAACCACCCTTGTTTTCTAGTAGCTAGGCTAGGCATGATAGTAATAGGAATCTTGACTTAGGTAATTTTCACTAAGGTTTTACCTAATAGGTTTTCCCAAAGCTTAGCTTGTACTTAGCAAAAATTCATGCAAGTCCTATACTTAGAAAAATAATACTAATGCATATATAAAATATAGGAATGGAATATTCATGATGATATCACTTGCCTTGGTAGTGTGGAGAGTAGCACTCGTCACAATCACAATCACTAGCAAAATCTACACACAAAGTTGTAGCACACAATTACAAACAAATATATACAAACAAGAAATAGTATGAATGCATGCATGCATGAATCTACCAAGTGATGATTTTTGAAAACTCAACCAAGCAAGTGCATGAATACAGAAACTAAACAAGTCACAAAATAGCCAAGACAACTTAAATAACCCTAAAACAAAATACTAAACTAAATCTATACTTAAAAGGCCTCAAACAAGTTTCTGTAATTTAAGCCAAACTAATGGTTACTATATGCTAAACAAAAAGGATAGGCAGAAAGGTCTTGTTTTTCTGAATCCAACGGTATAAAGTTTGCAAAATTCTAACGTGGAATTCAAAAGATATTGGCATTTGAAATCTGGATCAAAATCTGTTTTAAATTCTATTTTCAGATCAGTTCCTAGCCACGCGTCATGATCTTATTCGTCCGCATCGTTCAAGATCGGATCGAGCTCCACCGCCAGAGGATCTAAATGAAATCTGGCGGCTCAGATCTCGCATCGCTCGGGTTAAGTGATCTATCGTAGGCGTTCGATCCAGATCTAACGGCTACTACTGCCTGGCCACAGATGGGCGGCGCTGCGCGGTGGCTACCGGCGGCGGAACTGTCGGTCGACGACGTTGCCGACGATGCAGGAGGTAAGTGAGATCGAGGAGTAGCTCACCGGGCTCAGGAGGTCACGGCGAAGCTTGTCGTACTCGCGGTTGGTCAAGGGGCGCTCGGGCACGGCTGTGATTGCTCACCGGAGTTCGTGGCGCGTAAGGCCGGGTGGTCGTCGTGGATGTCGTGGGTCACCCCAAGGCAGGGCGAGGACACGGTTAGATTCACAGAGTCGAGGCGAAGTAGTGAGCATGAACGGGAAGGCAAGGGGCGGTCTGTACCTACCGGGAAAACTCGTCGGAGTTGATGTCGCCGTCGGTGCTCGCGGTGTCAGGTGGAACCGGTGACCTGGGGCAGTACAGGACAGACTAGTGAGGTCAGGCGATGCGCAAAGACATGCTGAGTCAGATTGCAAGAACGAGAGGCAGAGGGGGACACTAGGCTCACCGGAATCGATCGCCGGAGAGGCTCTGTCCGCGGCGGTGCAAAGTTGATTGAGGACAGCCTGGTGGCGGAGCGAGCGAGGTGTTTGGGGAAAAATGATCGCGGCGGAGGGTCTTATAGCTAGATGCTCGACGAAACGTCCGTCGATTAATGCCCAATTACTCCGGCATCACTGCGGCAGCAGCGGTCGGGCGGAGATCGTCTTGAGCAGGGGAAGACGATCTTGGCGTGGAGAAGGCCCGCTTGTCGTGAGGAGCGCAGAGTGTGGTGGGGTCGTGTAGCGTGTGCTCGCAGCGTGTGAAGAAAAAGGAGGTCCCGGGTGGGCTTTGTTGGGCTTCATCCGCTGGGCAGATTCTGGCATGTGGCCTTTTTCTTTTGCTTAAGCTTTTTCTTTTTCTAATTCCATTTTCTGAATAGAATTTGATATGAATTCAAATCCTTTTGAATTCAAACTTCTTTGGGGATTTTTGCAGGGTTCTGTGGGTTCAAAAAATGAGTCAGATGACCATGTGGTTACTAGCAAGGCTTGGTCAAGCTTGGGTCTTTGAAATAAACAGAGACTTTGTCTCTTTGTCTCTAGTTGCAAATATTTGGAATAGGGTTTAGAAAATATTTTTAAATTGAAGTCTTGGGTTTAAATGTTACTCCTATTCTTTCCAACCATGGTGGCAAGCAAACAAGATCATGAACAATCAAATCCCAAAGGGTGTTGGCCAATTGAGACAATTTGCCCACATGAAATCATAGCTCAAACTTCTGTCTCCAAATGATTTTTGAGAAAAAGCCTATATGAATGAATGATGCAAGAATGAAATGAATGAGTTTTTGAAACATGATTTTTGGGATGTTACATCATGTGTGTTCTTTTCATAAACCACATCTAGAGTCATTGCATGTGTGTTCTTTTCATAAACCACATGGATCGACTAGAGTCATTGCATGTGTGTTCTTTTCATAAATCACATATGGATCCAGTAGAGTCATTGCATGTGTGTTCTTCTCCTAAACCACCACTAGAGTTCATTGCATGTGTGTTCTTTTCATAAACCACATAGATCCACCAGTGTAATTGCATGTGTGTTCTTTTCATAAACCACCACTAGAGTCATTGCATGTGTGTTCTTTTCATAAACCACATGGATCCACTAGTGTCATTGGATGTGTGTTCTTTTTCTAAACCACATGGATCCACTAGAGTCATTGCATGTGTGTTCTTTTCATAATCCACCACTAGAGTCATTGCATGTGTGTTCTTTTAATAAACCACATGGATCCACCACTGTCATTGCATTTGTGTTCTTTTCATAAACCACCACTAGAGTCATTGCATGTGTGTTCTTTTCATAAAGCACACGGATCCACCAGTGTCATTGAATGTGTGTTCTTTTCCTAAACCACATATGGATCCAATAGAGTCATTGCATGTGTGTTCTTTTCATAAACCACAACTAGAGTCATTGCATGTGTGTTCTTTTCATAAACCGCAACTAGAGTCATTGCATGTGTGTTCTTTTCATAATCCACATGGATCCACCAGTGTCATTGAATGTGTGTTATTTTTGTAAACCACATATGGATCTACTAAACTCATTGCATGTGTGTTCTTTTCATAAACCACATGGATCCACCAGTGTAATTGGATGTGTGTTCTTTTCATAAAGCACATGGATCCACCAGTGTCATTGCATGTATGTTCTGTTCATAAACCACCACTAGAGTCATTGCATGTGTGTTCTTTTCATAAACCACATGGATCCACTAATGTCATTACATGTGTGTTCTTTTCATAAACCACATGGATCCACTAGAGTTCATTGCATGTGTGTTCTTTTCATAAACCACATGGATCCACCACATTGGATGTGTGTTCTTTTCATAAACCACCACTAGAGTCATTGCATGTGTGTTATTTTCATAAACCACATGGATCCACCACTGTCATTGCATGTGTGTTCTTTTCATAAACCACCATTAGAGTCATTACATGTGTGTTCTTTTCATAAACCACATGGATCCACCAGTGTCATTGCATGTGTGTTCTTTTCATAAACCACATCTATATTTCATTGCATGTGTTTTTTTCATAAACCACATGGATCCACCAGTATCATTGCATGTGTGTTCTTTTCATAAACCACCACTAGAGCCATTACATGTGTGTTCTTTTCATAAACCACATGGATCCACTAGTGTCATTGAATGTGTGTTCTTTTCATAAACCACATGGATCCACACGTGTCATTACATATGTGTTCATTTCATAAACAATATGGATCCACTAGTGTCACTCCATGTGTGTTCTTTTCATAAACCACATCTAGAGTCATTGCATGTGTGTTCTTTTCATAAACCACATGGATCGACTAGAGTCATTGCATGTGTGTTCTTTTCATAAATCACACATGGATCCAGTAGAGTTATTGGATGTGTGTTCTTCTCCTAAACCACCACTAGAATTCATTGCATTTGTGTTCTTTTCATAAACCATATGGACCCACTAGTGTCATTGTATGTGAATTCTTTTCATAAACCACCACTAGAGTCATTGCATGCGTGTTCTTTTCATAAACCACATGGATCCACAACTGTCATTGCATTTGTGTTCTTTTCATAAACCACCACTAGAGTCATTGCATGTGTGTTCTTTTCATAAAGCACACGGATCCACCAGTGTCATTGAATGTGTGTTCTTTTCCTAAACCACATATGGATCCACTAGAGTCATTGCATGTGTGTTCTTTTCATAAACCACAACTAGAGTCATTGCATGTGTGTTCTTTTCATAATCCACATGGATCCACCAGTGTCATTGCATGTGTGTTCTTTTCATAAACCACATGGATCCACCAGAGTCATTGCATGTGTGTTCTTTTCATAAACCACATCTACAGTCATTGCATGTGTGTACTTTTCATAAACCACCACTAGAGTCATTGCATGTGTGTTCTTTTCATGTACCACATGGATCCACTAGAGTCATTGCATGTGTGTTCTTTTCATAAACCACATGGATCCACTAGAGTTCATTGCATTTGTGTTCATTTCATGAACCACAACTAGAGTCATTGCATGTGTGTTCTTTTCATAAACCACATGTATCCACCAGTGTCATTACATGTGTGTTCTTTTCATAATCCACAACCTGAGTCATTGCATGTGTGTTCTTTTCATAAACCACATGGATCCACCAGTGTCATTGAATGTGTGTTATTTTTGTAAAACACATATGGATCCACTAGAGTTATTGCATGTGTGTTCTTTTCATAAACCACATGGATCCACCTGTGTCATTGGATGTGTGTTCTTTTCATAAACCACCACTAGAGTCATTGCATGTGTGTTCTTTTCATAAACCACATGGATCCACCAGTGTTATTGGATGTGTGTTCTTTTCATAAACCAGATGGATCCACCAGTGTCATTGCATGTGTGTTCTTTTAATAAACCACATGGATCCACCAGTGTCATTGCATGTATGTTCTGTTCATAAACCACCACTAGAGTCATTGCATGTGTGTTCTTTTCATAAACCACATGGATCCACTAATGTCATTACATGTGTGTTCTTTTCATAAACCACATGGATCCACTAGGGTTCATTGCATGTGTGTTCTTTTCATAAACCACATGGATCCACCACATTGGATGTGTGTTCTTTTCATAAACCACCAGTAGAGTCACTGCATGTGTGTTCTTTTCATAAACCACAGCGATCCACCACTGTCATTGCATGTGTGTTCTTTTCATAAACCACCATTAGAGTCATTACATGTGTCTTCCTTTCATAAACCACATGGATCCACCAGTGTCATTGCGTGTGTGTTCTTTTCATAAACCACATGGATCCACCAGTATCATTGCATGTGTGTTCTTTTCATAAACCACCACTAGAGCCATTACATGTGTGTTCTTTTCATAAACAATATGGATCCACTAGTGTCACTGCATGTGTGTTCTTTTCATAAACCACATCTAGAGTCATTGCATGTGTGTTCTTTTCATAAACCACATGGATCGACTAGAGTCATTGCATGTGTGTTCTTTTCATAAATCACATATGGATCCAGTAGAGTCATTGCATGTGTGTTCTTCTCCTAAACCACCACTAGAGTTCATTGCATGTGTGTTCTTTTCATAAACCACATAGATCCACCAGTGTAATTGCTTGTGTGTTCTTTTCATAAACCACCACTAGAGTCATTGCATGTGTGTTCTTTTCAGAAACCACAGGGATCCACTAGTGCCATTGGATGTGTGTTCTTTTTCTAAACCACATGGATCCACTAGAGTCATTGCATGTGTGTTCTTCTCCTAAACCACCACTAGAGTCATTACATGTGTGTTCTTTTCATAAACCACATGGATCCACTAGAGTCATTGCATGTGTGTTCTTTTCATAAACCACATATGGATCCATTAGAGTCAGTGTATGTTAGTTCTTCTCCTAAACCACCACTATAGTTCATTGCATGTGTGTTCTTTTCATAAACCACATGGATCCACCACTGTCATTGCATGTGTGTTCTTTTCATAAACCACCACTAGAGTCATTGCATGTGTGTTCTTTTCATAAACTACATGGATCCACCAGGGTCATTGCATGTGAGTTCTTTTCATAAACCACCCCTAGAGTCATTGCATGTGTTATTATCATGAACCACATGGATACACCAGTGTCATTGCATATGTGTTCTTTTCATAAACCACATCTATATTTCATTGCATGTGTGTTCTTTTCATAAACCACATGGATCCACCAGTGTCATTGCATGTGTGTTCTTTTCATAAACCACCACTAGAGTCATTACATGTGTGTTCTTTTCATAAACCACATGGATCCACCAGTGTCATTTCATGTGTGTTATTTTCATGAACCACATGGATCCACCAGTGTCATTACATGTGTGTTCTTTTCATAAACAACATGGATCCACTAGTGTCATTACATGTGTGTTATTTTCATAAACCACATCTAGAGTCATTGCATGTGTATTCTTTTCATAAACCACATGGATCGACTAGAGTCATTGCATGTGTGTTCTTTTCGTAAATCACATATGGATCGAGTAGAGTTATTGCATGTGTGTTCTTCTCCTAAACCACCACTAGAATTCATTGCATTTGTGTTCTTTTCATAAACCATATGGATCCACCAGTGTAATTGTATGTGTGTTCGTTTCATAAACCACCACTAGAGTCATTGCATGCGTGTTCTTTTCATAAACCACATGGATCCACCACTGTCATTGCATGTGTGTTCTTTTCATAAACCACAACTAGAGTCAGTGCATGTGTGTTCTTTTCATAATCCACATGGATCCACCAGTGTCATTGCATGTGTGTTCTTTTCATAAACCACATGGATCCACCAGAGTCATTGCATGTGTGTTCTTTTCATAAACCACATCTACAGTCATTGCATGTGTGTACTTTTCATAAACCACCACTAGAGTCATTGCATGTGTGTTCTTTTCATGTACCACATGGATCCACTAGAGTCATTGCATGTGTGTTCTTTTCATAAACCACATGGATCCACTAGAGTTCATTGCATTTGTGTTCATTTCATGAACCACAACTAGAGTCATTGCATGTGTGTTCTTTTCATAAACCACATGTATCCACCAGTGTCATTACATGTGTGTTCTTTTCATAATCCACAACTAGAGTCATTGCATGTGTGTTCTTTTCATAAACCACATGGATCCACCAGTGTCATTGAATGTGTGTTATTTTAGTAAAACACATATGGATCCACTAGAGTTATTGCATGTGTGTTCTTTTCATAAACCACATGGATCCACCTGTGTCATTGGATGTGTGTTCTTTTCATAAACCACCACTAGAGTCATTGCATGTGTGTTCTTTTCATAAACCACATGGATCCACTAATGTCATTACATGTGTGTTCTTTTCATAAACCACATGGATCCACTAGAGTTCATTGCATGTGTGTTCTTTTCATAAACCACATGGATCCACCACATTGGATGTGTGTTATTTTCCTAAACCACCACTAGAGTTCATTGCATGTGTGTTCTTTTCATAAACCACATAGATCCACCAGTGTAATTGCTTGTGTGTTCTTTTCATAAACCACCACTAGAGTCATTGCATGTGTGTTCTTTTCAGAAACCACATGGATCCACTAGTGCCATTGGATGTGTGTTCTTTTTCTAAACCACATGGATCCACTAGAGTCATTGCATGTGTGTTCTTCTCCTAAACCACCACTAGAGTCATTGCATGTGTGTTCTTTTCATAAACCACATGGATCCACCAGTGTTATTGGATGTGTGTTCTTTTCATAAACCAGATGGATCCACCAGTGTCATTGCATGTGTGTTCTTTTAATAAACCACATGGATCCACCAGTGTCATTGCATGTATGTTCTGTTCATAAACCACCACTAGAGTCATTGCATGTGTGTTCTTTTCATAAACCACATGGATCCACTAATGTCATTACATGTGTGTTCTTTTCATAAACCACATGGATCCACTAGGGTTCATTGCATGTGTGTTCTTTTCATAAACCACATGGATCCACCACATTGGATGTGTGTTCTTTTCATAAACCACCAGTAGAGTCACTGCATGTGTGTTCTTTTCATAAACCACATCGATCCACCACTGTCATTGCATGTGTGTTCTTTTCATAAACCACCATTAGAGTCATTACATGTGTCTTCCTTTCATAAACCACATGGATCCACCAGTGTCATTGCGTGTGTGTTCTTTTCATAAACCACATGGATCCACCAGTATCATTGCATGTGTGTTCTTTTCATAAACCACCACTAGAGCCATTACATGTGTGTTCTTTTCATAAACAATATGGATCCACTAGTGTCACTGCATGTGTGTTCTTTTCATAAACCACATCTAGAGTCATTGCATGTGTGTTCTTTTCATAAACCACATGGATCGACTAGAGTCATTGCATGTGTGTTCTTTTCATAAATCACATATGGATCCAGTAGAGTCATTGCATGTGTGTTCTTCTCCTAAACCACCACTAGAGTTCATTGCATGTGTGTTCTTTTCATAAACCACATAGATCCACCAGTGTAATTGCTTGTGTGTTCTTTTCATAAACCACCACTAGAGTCATTGCATGTGTGTTCTTTTCAGAAACCACATGGATCCACTAGTGCCATTGGATGTGTGTTCTTTTTCTAAACCACATGGATCCACTAGAGTCATTGCATGTGTGTTCTTCTCCTAAACCACCACTAGAGTCATTACATGTGTGTTCTTTTCATAAACCACATGGATCCACTAGAGTCATTGCATGTGTGTTCTTTTCATAAACCACATATGGATCCATTAGAGTCAGTGTATGTTAGTTCTTCTCCTAAACCACCACTATAGTTCATTGCATGTGTGTTCTTTTCATAAACCACATGGATCCACCACTGTCATTGCATGTGTGTTCTTTTCATAAACCACCACTAGAGTCATTGCATGTGTGTTCTTTTCATAAACTACATGGATCCACCAGGGTCATTGCATGTGAGTTCTTTTCATAAACCACCCCTAGAGTCATTGCATGTGTGTTATTATCATGAACCACATGGATACACCAGTGTCATTGCATATGTGTTCTTTTCATAAACCACATCTATATTTCATTGCATGTGTGTTCTTTTCATAAACCACATGGATCCACCAGTGTCATTGCATGTGTGTTCTTTTCATAAACCACCACTAGAGTCATTACATGTGTGTTCTTTTCATAAACCACATGGATCCACCAGTGTCATTTCATGTGTGTTATTTTCATGAACCACATGGATCCACCAGTGTCATTACATGTGTGTTCTTTTCATAAACAACATGGATCCACTAGTGTCATTACATGTGTGTTATTTTCATAAACCACATCTAGAGTCATTGCATGTGTATTCTTTTCATAAACCACATGGATCGACTAGAGTCATTGCATGTGTGTTCTTTTCGTAAATCACATATGGATCGAGTAGAGTTATTGCATGTGTGTTCTTCTCCTAAACCACCACTAGAATTCATTGCATTTGTGTTCTTTTCATAAACCATATGGATCCACCAGTGTAATTGTATGTGTGTTCGTTTCATAAACCACCACTAGAGTCATTGCATGCGTGTTCTTTTCATAAAAAACATGGATCCACTGTCATTGCATGTGTGTTCTTTTCATAAACCACAACTAGAGTCAGTGCATGTGTGTTCTTTTCATAATCCACATGGATCCACCAGTGTCATTGCATGTGTGTTCTTTTCATAAACCACATGGATCCACCAGAGTCATTGCATGTGTGTTCTTTTCATAAACCACATCTACAGTCATTGCATGTGTGTACTTTTCATAAACCACCACTAGAGTCATTGCATGTGTGTTCTTTTCATGTACCACATGGATCCACTAGAGTCATTGCATGTGTGTTCTTTTCATAAACCACATGGATCCACTAGAGTTCATTGCATTTGTGTTCATTTCATGAACCACAACTAGAGTCATTGCATGTGTGTTCTTTTCATAAACCACATGTATCCACCAGTGTCATTACATGTGTGTTCTTTTCATAATCCACAACTAGAGTCATTGCATGTGTGTTCTTTTCATAAACCACATGGATCCACCAGTGTCATTGAATGTGTGTTATTTTAGTAAAACACATATGGATCCACTAGAGTTATTGCATGTGTGTTCTTTTCATAAACCACATGGATCCACCTGTGTCATTGGATGTGTGTTCTTTTCATAAACCACCACTAGAGTCATTGCATGTGTGTTCTTTTCATAAACCACATGGATCCACTAATGTCATTACATGTGTGTTCTTTTCATAAACCACATGGATCCACTAGAGTTCATTGCATGTGTGTTCTTTTCATAAACCACATGGATCCACCACATTGGATGTGTGTTATTTTCATAAACCACCACTAGAGTCATTGCATGTGTGTTCTTTTCATAAACCACATCAATCCACCACTGTCATTGCATGTGTGTTCTTTTCATAAACCACCATTAGAGTCATTACATGTGTCTTCCTTTCATAAACCACATGGATCCACCAGTGTCATTGCGTGTGTGTTCTTTTCATAAACCACATGGATCCACCAGTATCATTGCATGTGTGTTCTTTTCATAAACCACCACTAGAGCCATTACATGTGTGTTCTTTTCATAAACAATATGGATCCACTAGTGTCACTACATGTGTGTTCTTTTCATAAACCACATCTAGAGTCATTGCATGTGTGTTCTTTTCATCAACCACATGGATCGACTAGAGTCATTGCATGTGTGTTCTTTTCATAAATCACATATGGATCCAGTAGAGTCATTGCATGTGTGTTCTTCTCCTAAACCACCACTAGAGTTCATTGCATGTGTGTTCTTTTCATAAACCACATAGATCCACCAGTGTAATTGCTTGTGTGTTCTTTTCATAAACCACCACTAGAGTCATTTCATGTGTGTTCTTTTCAGAAACCACATGGATCCACTAGTGCCATTGGATGTGTGTTCTTTTTCTAAACCACATGGATCCACTAGAGTCATTGCATGTGTGTTCTTCTCCTAAACCACCACTAGAGTCATTACATGTGTGTTCTTTTCATAAACCACATGGATCCACTAGAGTCACTGCATGTGTGTTCTTTTCATAAACCACATATGGATCCATTAGAGTCAGTGTATGTTAGTTCTTCTCCTAAACCACCACTATAGTTCATTGCATGTGTGTTCTTTTCATAAACCACATGGATCCACCACTGTCATTGCATGTGTGTTCTTTTCATAAACCACCACTAGAGTCATTGCATGTGTGTTCTTTTCATAAACTACATGGATCCACCAGGGTCATTGCATGTGAGTTCTTTTCATAAACCACCCCTAGAGTCATTGCATGTGTGTTATTATCATGAACCACATGGATACACCAGTGTCATTGCATATGTGTTCTTTTCATAAACCACATCTATATTTCATTGCATGTGTGTTCTTTTCATAAACCACATGGATCCACCAGTGTCATTGCATGTGTGTTCTTTTCATAAACCACCACTAGAGTCATTACATGTGTGTTCTTTTCATAAACCACATGGATCCACCAGTGTCATTTCATGTGTGTTATTTTCATGAACCACATGCATCCACCAGTGTCATTACATGTGTGTTCTTTTCATAAACAACATGGATCCACTAGTGTCATTACATGTGTGTTATTTTCATAAACCACATCTAGAGTCATTGCATGTGTGTTCTTTTCATAAACCACATGGATCGACTAGAGTCATTGCATGTGTGTTCTTTTCGTAAATCACATATGGATCCAGTAGAGTTATTGCATGTGTGTTCTTCTCCTAAACCACCACTAGAATTCATTGCATTTGTGTTCTTTTCATAAACCATATGGATCCACCAGTGTAATTGTATGTGTGTTCGTTTCATAAACCACCACTAGAGTCATTGCATGCGTGTTCTTTTCATAAACCACATGGATCCACCACTGTCATTGCATGTGTGTTCTTTTCATAAACCACAACTAGAGTCAGTGCATGTGTGTTCTTTTCATAATCCACATGGATCCACCAGTGTCATTGCATGTGTGTTCTTTTCATAAACCACATGGATCCACCAGAGTCATTGCATGTGTGTTCTTTTCATAAACCACATCTACAGTCATTGCATGTGTGTACTTTTCATAAACCACCACTAGAGTCATTGCATGTGTGTTCTTTTCATGTACCACATGGATCCACTAGAGTCATTGCATGTGTGTTCTTTTCATAAACCACATGGATCCACTAGAGTTCATTGCATTTGTGTTCATTTCATGAACCACAACTAGAGTCATTGCATGTGTGTTCTTTTCATAAACCACATGTATCCACCAGTGTCATTACATGTGTGTTCTTTTCATAATCCACAACTAGAGTCATTGCATGTGTGTTCTTTTCATAAACCACATGGATCCACCAGTGTCATTGAATGTGTGTTATTTTAGTAAAACACATATGGATCCACTAGAGTTATTGCATGTGTGTTCTTTTCATAAACCACATGGATCCACCTGTGTCATTGGATGTGTGTTCTTTTCATAAACCACCACTAGAGTCATTGCATGTGTGTTCTTTTCATAAACCACATGGATCCACCAGTGTTATTGGATGTGATCATCTCCATCTACTCCATCTGGAACTTCCCTTTAAATTCTTTTTGCTTGGCTTTTAATCCAATTTTGGGAATGCATAATAATAATGCCATGTTAATATTATTGTTCTCACAAGATTAAGCATGGCATTAATTATTCTGCATGGGCCATGCAAGCACCACCACATTTAAGTCTTTTGGATTTTATTTGAATTCTTGAGTGGTTCATCCCTCATCTCTTTCTCTTCTTATCTTTTGGCTTGATCTAGTTTGTTTTGCTAAAATCCATCATCACACCACATCCCTCTCTCTCTCTTTTTCCACATGTTCTTGCTTGATCTATGTTTGGAGCATGCTAGCTCTAAAACCCTAGATCTCACCCTCCCTCTCTTATCCTCTATCTAAGATCCTCCCTAATCACCATACCTCTCTACCCCATCCTCTGTAAACCACCCCCATCTAACCAAACCCTAGCTTCCATGCCACCCTCTCTCTCGGCCTCCCTCTCTCTCACCCATCTGGCCACCCTCTCTCCCTGGCCCACCTAGCTACCCAACCCTAGCCTCAAGCCCTACCCGAGCCATATCCCCCTCCCTCCAAACCTAGCATCTACCCGAGCCTACCCCCTCTCCCCTCTAGCTCTCTCTCTCTACTGTGTAGACCCCAGCCCAAGCCTCACCACCTGACCACCCTGCCCCTACACAGAAGCCTCCCCTGCCTCTCGCTTACTGCGAGCACGTGAGGAGGAGGAAGGAGAAAAGGTGGCAAGCCACCTTTTCCATCTACCACTCCCCAGCACCCCTCTCTCTCCCGTCCCTATCTACCCCTCTCTCGCCTCTGGCCTCTCCCAGATCTGCCCCGGCGCCTGCCGCTCCTCCCCTCCCTCTCCACCTCCGGCCACCCTTTCTCGTCGGCCACCGTCGATCTCCAACCACCCCCGTCGTTCCAGGAGGCGTTGGCGGACAGGAGGTTGTCGGCAAGGTCGAGGAGGTCCTCTGCATCATCCACGTACACGGAGCCGAGAAGAGGAAGCCCCAGGACCGCTGCACCATGCCGGACCCGACGCGAAACCCTAGCCGCCGTCCGCGAGCCACGTCGACGATCGCCAGCGCCCCTGCCCGAACCAACGCCGCCAGCACCCTCTCGGTGAGCCCCTGTACCTCCCTAACATGGTCCCCTTCGCCGTGCAGCCCTAGATCCGCCGGCCCTTCGCCGGCGCTGCGCCGCGTCGCCCTTCGTTTTTTTTTGCTCGCTCCCGCGCATAGCCCATATCTAGGCCCGTCGCCCTCCTAGCAACAACCCCAGCCACCGGCGCTGCGCCTCACGCGCGCCCAGTCCTGGATCGATCCTCGCCCACGCGCAGTCGCGTCGCTGCCAAGAGAGAGAGAAGAAGACATGCATCGCGATGTATTTCGTTAAACCCTCTAGCTTTTTTATTCCTAAACCGCTCCCTCTAGACCCACATGTCACCGTGGCGTTTTGCAAAAAAGGCTCTTGGAGATTTGTACTCCTCAACCCGCAGTCCTCGGATCCACCACGTGTCCTCCATGGGCCGGCTGCCACATGATGGACCACGAGGTCGCCTGGCCCACATCATTCATCGAGACTAGAGCAGTCGCGGTGTAAAGCGTTTTTACATGGCAGTGGATGCTCAAATAGCATGGCCCCACTGGTCATTGGCTGTGGCTAGGTTCTGTGCGTGTAACAAAAGCTTTTCTGAATATCTGTTTAATTCAAATCTTTTCAAATTTAATTCAAATTCAAATTTAAATCTGTTTTTAAATATCTTTTAAAATACAAATCCAAATAATACAAATAATATGTGTTTTCAAACCAGAAAAATATGAGGAATTCAAATATGCCCTTCAAAATATATTTTGCACACTCTAAAATTCAAGTTGATTAAAATTACAAATAAAATGCCCTTTTCCTTATTTAATTAATAACTTTTGTTTTACAACTCCAAATTTAACAAATAATATGTCTAAAATGATTAGCTCGACGAGACCTTTCTGTTTATGCATTCCTTTATCTGTTTTGCAGCATGCATCATATAAATATAATGTGTACAGCAACTTAATTGAGGATAAAATGAGGCTAAAACTCATTAAAATGGTTTCTTCTTGTATTCCACACCTCACCCATGCCATGCTACTTTATTGCCATGCAAATTGTGCATCATTCATCATGGCATGATTGTTTGCTTGTCGCATTTAATTCATATGCTTTTGCACTTTATTTAAGTTGGCCCTTGCTTGTTTGGTTCTTCTTCGAATAGACGCTGAGCAGGGATATATCAAGAGACCCAGGAGCACTACCCAGATCCTTCTCTCGCTTCAACTGAGCTGCCAGGCAAGCACTACCACATGCTTGCATACATATAGTACCTATTGCCTCTATCTTATTCTTGCATCATTGAGTCGCGATTGCATTAAACTGAATCCCAAGTATTGCATAGCCATTACTTTTAAACCCCACCGAAGCTTGTTCCTCCATCCCATGAGCCATTACTACAGGAGTTGTTTGAGCCATGCGAGTCGTAGAACAGCATGTGTAGGGTATGTGAGTGTCTGATGGATAACGAGGTACCTATACAACTTAATCTGAGTAGTAATGGGATAACTAATGAAAGTGGCATCGGTGAGCCATATTCGCTATTTGGTTTTTCATGCTCACTTGTGTCCGTGGGACCCCGAGTACTTGATTCCTGTTCCTTGAATATTCGCTATCCACATCCGGAGGCTTATGAACCCCCGAGCGAGCTTGATTCATTCTTATTTCTTGGGGCCACCAACTAGTTTGGGGTTTTATTTACTATGTACTTATGCCATGCTTTACTGCTTTATTTAAATTGTGCGAGGTGATGCACACTGTACTGTTTAGGAAAGCGGAGTGTTTTCGCGGTGTCGACAAGCCCAGTCACATTTTCGGGTTCCCAGTCGTTCACAGCCATTGGCGCAAACCTTCAGTCCGTCTCGGAGTCGGCCAACTTCGTCGCGGGTAGCTTAATGGGGTGGCCCCCTGAAATATTTCTAAATCCTGTGATCGCTTTGTCGTGAATGCCTCGTTAGGTTTTGATTTGGTTTTTTCGAGGTTGATTGAGTGTGTGTTGCTATTTGTGCACCCATGCAGGGTAAAACTTTCTGAAAGCCGTGTCCGCGGTTATGGACGACTTGGAGCACAGTTTCTCGATCATAGACAAGCATAACTAAAGTACCGCTTTTAATCTGACTAAGTACCTGACTAGTAAATAGTGCAACACTCATGGAATGGATAATAAAACTGCCAACGGATGGGGGGTTGTTCGTCCGCTTCCTCGTCGGTAAGCGAGGAGGAGGATGGATCTGTTAAGATTACCGTTATAACTGTTGTTATTAATTCACGGACGTCCGTCTATCTTTGGTTAGGCGGATGGTTAGCGAGTATCTATAGAATTGCTAGGGTTTATCTTTTGCTGCAATTGCGTCACCCCAGGTTGTGTCCCCTTTAGCGGCATAAAGACTTGCTGAGTACCCCTAGGGTCTCACACGATAAATTATTGGTTCAGATGAACAGGTACATTCGCAAGATGGATCTTTGGGTGGAAGAGGCAGACGATGTGGGCAACGATCATTCGGTGTAGAGATTCCGGAGCAGGGATCCGTGAGATCGTGGCGGGATCTCTTTTATTTATGGGGCATCTTATGCCGATTTGCCTCTTATCCGTACTCGGATTTTGTCTTCCGCTTCCGCCTGATACTCTGATGTTTGATGTATGAGGAGATATCCTAAACTATTATATCTATCTAGGATATTGGGATCTTGCCGTATGGCGTTGCTATATTTCCTTTCTTTTTAGATGGAATGGCTCTGATGTACTATTGTATGGTGGCTTGCATACATACTCATTTGTGTATGTAGTTGATCCCTTCGCTTGCCGATTACGCCGCCGTTCTTGTCGATGTTTGGAAATGGTTGGGACGGCGAAGTCTACTGTGAGTGGCATTTGGGCCCCACCGTACTATTTCAACCATTTCTGCTCATCCAGGCTTGTAACTAGGAGCGTAATTCACCGAGGTAGTTACAATTGGTATCAGAGCCATCCCGACCTTCAGGGTCTCAGCCAAATGGTTGTTGTCAGTCTAGCAAATATTTTTGATAGTTATGTATACTAGGGAAAAACAAACGCGAGAGTAGGACTGCTACCACTTTTCTTCTTACCCACCCACCACCCTTTTTCTGGTAAGGAAGTGTAACGTTTTCAATCCTCTTCTTAAAATTCAAACTAGGATTCACGTGTTCTGGGTTTCCGTAGTACCATAGAAAGTGTGTGTGTGTGTGTGCAATTCCTTGTCTATCTGTTGCATCCAACTTGTTATCTCAATCTGCCTTTGGTTATCAACTGTTGGTATATTCCATACCGACAGGCTTTTGAAAACCGACGCGGTCTATCTGACTCCTTGTTAACCGGTGCCATCTTCTTAAGGGTGTCCTTCGTTCTAGCAACTCCACATTCTGTGAAAGCATCTGTTGCTAATCTCTATCTGATAAGTGATTTTGCGCATCTATTGGTATTTTAATGCCGAAAAATGCGGAAATTTTTTCTTTGATATATCTGTGTTTCCACACTCCTTTCCAGTCGTGTGTGAAACATTATCTACCTCCCTTTTATCAGCATGTCCATGCTAACTCATTCTTTTGTCACCGGCGCTTGATCCTAGAGTTTCATTTCATCTCTAATTCTCTTGGGCTAATTACATAACATGTGTCGATCCGATGCTGGTGATTGTAATTTGGCTCTCGGCATAGCTATATTCCACTCAGGATAAGTGTCGATTGGAATAAGGAAAATGCTATCAACGCTATCCTCCAATGGTGACGGCTATCTCCTGTGATTTTGAGTACACCATGATCATATCTATGCATATTCAAGCATCTTTGGCAAACCGGAGTTTCTCAAAGCACTACGGCGGTCTATCATCTGTTCATCATGCTGCACATCTTTTTGAACCCCATATCTGCAAATTCTCCTGGATACGAGGGAATTGCATCTTTTCGCTTCTGATAGCTTTGCTTAAGGTATGGTCTATCATCTTTTCTTTATCCAAGATCTCTTTATCTTTGTAACCGGTGATCCAATGGACAATGTGAACCAGGTGACATCTCTTTTTCTCCCGAAGGACCAGATAATCTATTCTTCCAGTGCATCTTCTTCAACGCGAACCCGTGCTCTTAATATTGATCCTTCTAAGAGCGTTGAGCTCAGAAAGTGTTTCGAGCATTTGTTCGTTTCTCCCGCCTCTTGAACTTGATATTCTGGGAATATCCTGTTAATACATGGTGGTATATGTTGATAATATGCTTGCCTATTCGATATCAATGGAAGAACATGGAAGATCATCTATGTCTTTTTCTCTCAAGCTTCGAGAACACTACCTGTGTGCAAAGTTCTCAAAGCGTGAATTCTGACTTTTTGAAGTCACCTATCTCGACCACGTCCTACTGCTAAATACATTGCTTCAATTCTAGAATTGGCAATCCATTGTTAATTCCATCCTCCATCTTCAACCAATCCGGAGTTTTTCCTTGTTAGCAAGTTATCATCGTCGTTCCGCCAAAGATTTCCTCAAGACTGCTAAATCTCTCTCAATCCTTTCAAGAAGAACATGGAGTTCTTTCACCTCAGTCTCGTCAAGTAATCTCTTGAAACCCTCTCGCTCTATCGTCTATGCTCTATCCACCGGAGGCCATGAAGACCTTCCAGATCTTGTATTCCTTCTATTCAAGTTGGTGCTATCTTTTCTGTAGCTGTTGAATCTTGCAGTTGTCTCCGTGATATTCCTTCATATCTTTCCGGTGGCTGGTTACTTATGATTTGACGACAACATCATCACCCTTATCTATCTTGGATCTGGTGAATCGTTTGCATCAATCTTTGTTTTCTACGGAGTTCCATGACTTTTTGTCAATACCTTCAGTCTGTTTCGGTAGTTGGGTTGCATGGTTTTCCTATTTAGGTGCGGAGTAATGCTTTGAGTGCGGGATGGATTAGCTACCATACCACTACTCTTATCATTCGCTCTTGTACATTGAACGGGTGAATTAATGTGATTTCACTCATTCCACGGAAGTTAGAAGTGGCCTTTATTCCTCGATGCTTTTACTTCCGTCTTTGTTTTTCGGAGTGCTCTCTTGAAGAGAGTAATCAATAATCTCTGGTTGGTGATCTCACCCTTTCTACACGGAGCAAAATCCTCAATTATCTGGTGGAAACAAACGCAAACTCTTTTCGGTCCTCGTCTTTCTACCGGTGCTCGACATCCCCAAACAAGATGAAAGGAAGCTATCTCTCTCTTTGTTTCATCAATTCTTTTTCTGTGGTAAAGCCAATTATGGTTGATGCCATCAGCCGCAAATCTATTGCGTTAGCCTCAAGGCTAAGGAAAGTAATAAGTATATCTACAATAAACTCCAAATCCTCCATATTCTTTGCTTCTCAGGATTCCACCATGATCTAGCTTCACATCCATCTCTGGAAGTTATATCCGCGCACCTCAATTGCGTGATCCTGTGGTTCTTACCGGCGCAAGAAGAATCTAATCCGACGATGTCTAACTAAATCTTTCTTTTGATATCAAGGGACTCTATTGTTTGAAGGCAATATTGTTTCCGAACTTCATTTCTCAAATCCGAGAGAAGATACGATGCTATTGTCATAGTGATTCCAAACATCTCCAACCTAGCCCTTTTCTTCCGGCGAGACAAGATTCATCCTCTCTAGTATCAGTAAATCTTTAATCTTAACGGCGTGTCTTTCTTTATCCATGATACATCATCTTGACCCTTCTTTCACAAGTGGTTCTATTCTTTTATCATGTTTCTTGGGAAAACCGGAGCTATGTCCATCCTATCCTTCTTGTCTCACGACAATCCTTCAACTCTTCTAATCGTTGTTTCTCAAGCAAAGCATAAGACTACTTAACAAGTCTAGCAAGTTTTGCAAGGTGTAGTGGTCGCACCATTCCGTTGTTCATCACCTTGGGAACGTGAGGTCACCTTCGTTCAAACACCCGCTCTCCTTGTGTTGTTTTCTTTTCCTAGGAATCTCGTGATTCTTGTTTAGTGGGGGAGAGTTGTAGCATCCCAATTGTCTAACAATTGCAATGCTACTAGCCTAGTCTATATAATGGCTACTTCATATATATAATTGTTGCATCATAATTATATCATGCTCATGTCATCATGCCACCTTGCATTTGAGCATCATATAAAACCCTTTTTGATTTGGTTCTTCCCTCATATGCATTGTTAATTGTATTTGCCTCTTGATATTGTATTTGGGTCTTGATATATTGTTTAATGCCCAAGTTGAGTTGGGGGCATATCTCTTATTAACTCCACCACCTTTCTTTCACCACCTTATAATTCCACCATCCAACTAAATATGAGCTTTGCACTTTATTTGAGTTTACCTCTAGCTCATGTGGGTTGGGATGGATCCAATTCTTTTCCACATGCTCTCATCTTAGCATCACGTTGTTTTCACCTTATTGATATATGAGAGCCACATGGCCACCTTTGCATGCCTTGTGAGTGGAACCCTTTTCTAGCTTCCATATGGGTTATCATGGAAGTATGCTCATGTTGGAATATTTTGGGACTAGTAAGCATCTAGTGGAATATACACACTAGTAAGTCCCGATTATAAACAAATGTGATCATCTCCATCTACTCCATCTGGAACTTCCTTTAAATTCTTTTGCTTGGCTTTTAATCCAATTTTGGGAATGCATAATAATAATGCCATGTTAATATTATTGTTCTCACAAGATTAAGCATGGCATTAATTATTCTGCATGGGCCATGCAAGCACCACCACATTTAAGTCTTTTGGATTTTATTTGAATTCTTGAGTGGTTCATCCCTCATCTCTTTCTCTTCTTATCTTTTGGCTTGATCTAGTTTGTTTTGCTAAAATCCATCATCACACCACATCCTCTCTCTCTCTTTTCCACATGTTCTTGCTTGATCTATGTTTGGAGCATGCTAGCTCTAAAACCCTAGATCTCACCCTCCTTATCCTCTATCTAAGATCCTCCCTAATCACCATACCTCTCACCCCATCCTCTCTAAACCACCCCATCTAACCAAACCCTAGCTTCCATGCCACCCTCTCTCGGCCTCCCTCTCTCTCACCCATCGGCCACCCTCTCTCCTGGCCCACCTAGCTACCCAACCCCTAGCCTCAAGCCCTACACCCGAGCCATATCCCCTCCCTCCAAACCTAGCATCTACCCAGAGCCTACCCCTGTCCCTCTAGCTCTCTCTCTCTCATGCACCCCAGCCCGAGCCTCACCACGACCACCTGCCCTACCTCGAAGCCTCCCCTGCGCCTGCCCGGCCAGAGCACGTGAGGAGGAAGGAGAAAAAGGTGGCAAGCCACCTTTTCCATCTACCACTCCCCACGGCACCCCTCTCCTCTCCCGTCCCTATCTACCCCTCTCTCTCGCCTCGGCCTCTCCCAGATCCGCCCGCGCCTGCCTCCTCCTCCCTCTCCACCTCCGGCCACCTTTCTCGTCGGCCACCGTGGTCTCCAACCACCCCGTCGTTCGAGGCGTTGGCGGACAGGAGGTTGTCGGCAAGGTCGAGGAGGTCCTCTGCATCAGCCACGTACACGGAGCCGAGAAGAGGAAGCCCCAGGACCGCTGCACCACGCCGGACCCGACGAGAAACCCTAGCCGCCGTCCGCGAGCCACGTCGACGATCGCCCGGCGCCCTGCCAACCAGCCAACGCCGGGCACCCTCTCGGTGAGCCCTGTACCTCGACATGGTCCCTTCACCGTGCACCCTAGATCCGGCCCTTTCGTCGGCGCACTCCGGCCGCGCTTTCGTTTGTTTCGCTCCCTCACCGCGCATAGCCCATATCTAGGCCCGTCGCCCTCTAGCAACAACCCCAGCCCGCTGGCTGCAGCGCCTTGCGCCAGTCCACGATCGATCCTCGCCACGCCACAGCCGATCCGTCGCTCGGCGCAGAGAGAGAGAAGAAGCACAGTGCATCGCGATGTCGTTTTGCGTTAAACCCCCTCTAGCTTTTTATTCCTAAACCCGCGCTCCCTCTAGACCCACATGTCAGCCTTCGTGGCGTTTTTGCAAAAAGGCTCTCGGAGATTTGTACTCCTCAACCCGCAGTACTAGGATCAACCACGTGTCCTCCATTGGGCGGTGAGCCTTGATGGACCACAGGTGCCTGGCCTACTCCATTCATCGAGACTAGAGCAGCGGTGTAAAAGCTTTTTACTGCGTGGGCCTTGACGCCATAATGGCCCCTGGTCATTGGCTGTGGCTAGGTTACATAACAAACAAAGCTTTTCGAATATCTCATTTAATTCAAATCTTTTCAAATTTAATTCAAATTCAAATTTAAATCTGTTTTTAAATATCTTTTAAAATACAAATCCAAATAATACAAATAATATGTGTTTTCAAACCAGAAAAATATGAGGAATTCAAATATGCCCTTCAAAATATATTTTGCACACTCTAAAATTCAAGTTGATTAAAATTACAAATAAAATTCCCTTTTCCTTATTTAATTAATAACTTTTGTTTTACAACTCCAAATTTAACAAATAATATGTCTAAAATGATTAGCTCGACGAGACCTTTCTGTTTATGCATTCCTTTATCTGTTTTGCAGCATGCATCATATAAATATAATGTGTACAGCAACTTAATTGAGGATAAAATGAGGCTAAAACTCATTAAAATGGTTTCTTCTTGTATTCCACACCTCACCCATGCCATGCTACTTTATTGCCATGCAAATTGTGCATCATTCATCATGGCATGATTGTTTGCTTGTCGCATTTAATTCATATGCTTTTGCACTTTATTTATGTTGGCCCTTGCTTGTTTGGTTCTTCTTCGAATAGACATTGAGCAGGGGATATATCAAGAGACCCAGGAGCACTACCCAGATCCTTCTCTCGCTTCAACTGAGCTGCCAGGCAAGCACTACCACATGCTTGCATACATATAGTACCTATTGCCTCTATCTTATTCTTGCATCATTGAGTCGCGATTGCATTAAACTGAATCCCAAGTATTGCATAGCCATTACTTTTAAACCCACAAGCTTGTTCCTCCATCCCATGAGCCATTACTACAGGAGTTGTTTGAGCCATGCAGTCGTAGAAACGACATGTGTAGGGTATGTGAGTGTCGATGGATAACGAGGTACCTATACAACTTAATCTGAGTAGTAATGGGATAACTAATGAAAGTGGCATCGGTGAGCCATATTAAGCTATTTGGTTTTTCAGGCTCACTTGTGTCCGTGGGACCCGAAAGTACTTGATTCCTGTTCCTTGAATATTCGCGCTATCCACATCCGGAGGCTTATGAACCCCCAGAGCTTGATTCATTCTTATTTCTTGGGGCCACCAACTAGTTTGGGGTTTTATTTACTATTCTGTACTTATGCCATGATTTCTTGCTTTATTTAAATTATGCGGTGATGCACCTTTGTCTTTGTTTAGGAAAGCGGAGTGTTTTCAGCGGTGTCGACAAGCCCAGTCACATTTTGGGTTCCAGTCATTCACACCATTGGCGCAAACCTTGAGTCCGTCTCGTAGTCGGCCAACTTCGCGGGTAGCTTAATGGGGTGGCCCCTGAAATATTTCTGAATCCTCCGATCGCTTTCGTGAATGCCTCGTTGGATTTTGATTTGGTTTTCGAGGTTGATCAGTGTGTGTTGCTATTTGTGCACCCTGCGGTAAAACTTTCTGGCCGTGTCCGCGGTTATGGACGACTTGGAGCACAGTTTCTCGATCATAGACAAGCATAACTAAAGTACCTCTTTTAATCTGACTAAGTACCTGACTAGTAAATAGTGCAACACTCATGGAATGGATAATAAAACTGCCAACGATGGGGGTTGTTCGTCCGCTTCCTCGTCGGTAAGCAAGGAGGAGGATGGATCTGTTAAGATTACCGTTATAACTGTTGTTATTAATTCACGGACGTCTGTCTATCTTTGGTTAGGCGGATGGTTAGCAAGTATCTATAGAATTGCTAGGGTTTATCTTTTGCTGCAATTGCGTCACCCCAGGTTGTGTCCCCTTTAGCGGCATAAAGACTTGCTGAGTACCCCTAGGGTCACACACGATAAATTATTGGTTCAGATGAACAGGTACATTCGCAAGATGGATACTGGGTGGAAGAGACGGACGATGTGGGCAACAATCATTCGGTGTAGAGATTCCGGGAACGGGGATCCGTGAGATCTGTGGGCAGGATCTGCTTATTTATGGGGCATCTTATGCCGATTTGCCTCTTATCCGTACTCGGATTTTGTCTTCCGCTTCCGCCTGATACTCTGATGTTTGATGTATGAGGAGATATCCTAAACTATTATATCTATCTAGGATATTGGGATCTTAAGTATGCGTTGCTATATTCCTTTCTTTTTAGATGGAATGGCTCGATGGACTATTGTATGGTGGCTTGCATACATACTCATTTGTGTATGTAGTTGATCCCTTCGCCGATTCGCCGCCCGTTCTTGTCCTGATGTTTGGAAATGGTTGGGACGGCCGAAAGGTCTACCTGTGAGTGGCATTTGGGCCCCACCGTACTATTTCAACCATTTCTGCTCATCCAGGCTTGTAACTAGGAGCGTAATTCACCGAGGTAGTTACACATTGCATGTGTGTTCTTTTCATAAACCACATGGATCCACTAATGTCATTACATGTGTGTTCTTTTCATAAACCACATGGATCCACTAGGGTTCATTGCATGTGTGTTCTTTTCATAAACCACATGGATCCACCACATTGGATGTGTGTTCTTTTCATAAACCACCACTAGAGTCATTGCATGTGTGTTCTTTTCATAAACCACATCGATCCACCACTGTCATTGCATGTGTGTTCTTTTCATAAACCACCATTAGAGTCATTACATGTGTCTTCTTTTCATAAACCATATGGATCCACCAGTGTCATTGCGTGTGTGTTCTTTTCATAAACCACATGGATCCACCAGTATCATTGCATGTGTGTTCTTTTTATAAACCACCACTAGAGCCATTACATGTGTGTTCTTTTCATAAACCACATGGATCCACCAGTGTCATTGAATGTGTGTTCTTTTCATAAACCACATGGATCCACCAGTGTCATTACATGTGTGTTCTTTTCATAAACAATATGGATCCACTAGTGTCACTGCATGTGTGTTCTTTTCATAAACCACATCTAGAGTCATTGCATGTGTGTTCTTTTCATAAACCACATGGATCGACTAGAGTCATTGCATGTGTGTTCTTTTCATAAACCACATAGATCCACCAGTGTAATTGCTTGTGTTTTCTTTTCATAAACCACCACTAGAGTCATTGCATGTGTGTTCTTTTCATAAACCACATGGATCCACTAGTGTCATTGGATGTGTGTTATTTTTCTAAACCACATGGATCCACTAGAGTCATTGCATGTGTGTTCTTCTCCTAAACCACCACTAGAGTCATTACATGTGTGTTCTTTTCATAAACCACATGGATCCACTAGAGTCATTGCATGTGTGTTCTTTTCATAAACCACATATGGATCCATTAGAGTCGTATGTGTAGTTCTTCTCCTAAACCACCACTATAGTTCATTGCATGTGTGTTCTTTTCATAAACCACATGGATCCACCACTGTCATTGCATGTGTGTTCTTTTCATAAACCACCACTAGAGTCATTGCATGTGTGTTCTTTTCATAAACTGCATGGATCCACCAGGGTCATTGCATGTGAGTTCTTTTCATAAACCACCACTAGAGTCATTGCATGTGTGTTATTATCATGAACCACATGGATACACCAGTGTCATTGCATATGCGTTCTTTTCATAAACCACATCTATATTTCATTGCATGTGTGTTCTTTTCATAAACCACATGGATCCACCAGTGTCAATGCATGTGTGTTCTTTTCATAAACCACCACTAGAGTCATTACATGTGTGTTCTTTTCATAAACCACATGGATCCACCAGTGTCATTTCATGTGTGTTATTTTCATGAACCACATGGATCCACCAGTGTCATTACATGTGTGTTCTTTTCATAAACAACATGGATCCACTAGTGTCATTACATGTGTGTTATTTTCATAAACCACATCTAGAGTCGTTGCATGTGTGTTCTTTTCATAAACCACATGGATCGACTAGAGTTATTGCATGTGTGTTCTTCTCCTAAACCACCACTAGAATTCATTGCATTTGTGTTCTTTTCATAAACCATATGGATCCACCAGTGTCATTGTATGTGTGTTCGTTTCATAAACCACCACTAGAGTCATTGCATGTGTGTTCTTTTCATAAACCACATGGATCCACCACTGTCATTGCATTTGTGTTCTTTTCATAAACCACCACTAGAGTCATTGCATGTGTGTTCTTTTCATAAAGCACACGGATCCACCAGTGTCATTGAATGTGTGTTCTTTTCCTAAACCACATATGGATCCACTAGAGTCATTGCATGTGTGTTCTTTTCATAAACCACATGGATCCACCACATTGGATGTGTGTTCTTTTCATAAACCAGCACTAGAGTCATTGCATGTGTGTTCTTTTCATAAACCACATGGATCCACCACTGTCATTGCATGTGTGTTCTTCTCATAAACCACCATTAGAGTCATTACATGTGTCTTGTTTTCATAAACCACATGGATCCACTAGTGTCATTGCATGTGTGTTCTTTTCATAAACCACATGGATCCACCAGTCTCATTGCATGTGTGTTCTTTTCATAAACCACCACTAGAGCCATTACATGTGTGTTCTTTTCATAAACCACATGGATCTACCAGTGTCATTGAATGTGTGTTCTTTTCATAAACAATATGGATCCACTAGTGTCACTGCATGTGTGTTCTTTTCATAAACCACATATAGAGTCATTGCATGTGTGTTCTTTTCATAAACCACATGGATCGACTAGAGTCATTGCATGTGTGTTCTTTTCATAAATCACATATGGATCCAGTAGAGTCATTGCATGTGTGTTCTTCTCCTAAACCACCACTAGAGTTCATTGTATGTGTGTTCTTTTCATAAACCACATAGATCCACCAGTGTAATTGAATGTGTGTTCTTTTCGTAAACCACCACTAGAGTCATTTCCTGTGTGTTCTTTTCATAAACCACATGGATCCACTAGTGTCATTGGATGTGTGTTCTTTTTCTAAACCACATGGATCCACTAGAGTCATTGCATGTGTGTTCTTCTCCTAAACCACCACTAGAGTCATTACATGTGTGTTCTTTTCATAAACCACATAGATCCACTAGAGTCATTGATTGTGTGTTCTTTTCATAAACCACATATGGATCCATTAGAGTCAGTGTATGTTAGTTCTTCTCCTAAATCACCACTAGAGTTCATTGCATGTGTGTTCTTTTCATAAACCACATGGATCCACCAGGGTCATTGCATGTGAGTACTTTTCATAAACCACCACTATAGTCATTGCATGTGTGTTATTTTCTTGAACAACATGGATACACCAGTTTCATTGCATGTGTGTTCTTTTCATAAACCACAACTAGAGTCATTGCATGTGTGTTCTTTTCATGAACCACATGGATTCACCAGTGTCATTGCATGTGTGTTCTTTTCATAAACCACATCTACAGTCATTGCATGTGTGTACTTTTCATAAACCACCACTAGACTCATTGCATGTGTGTTCTTTTCATGTACCACATGGATCCACTAGAGTCATTGCATGTGTGTTCTTTTCATAAACCACATGGATCCACTAGAGTTCATTGCATTTGTGTTCATTTCATGAACCACAACTAGAGTCATTGCATGTGTGTTCTTTTCATAAACCACATGTATCCACCAGTGTCATTACATGTGTGTTCTTTTCATAAACCACAACTAGAGTCATTGCATGTGTGTTCTTTTCATAAACCACATGGATCCACCTGTGTCATTGAATGTGTGTTTTTTTTCTAAACAACATATGGATCCACTAGAGTTATTGCATGTGTGTTGTAAGATCCCTCCTTATTAAAGGAAAAGATCCCTGTGATTGCAATGCTAGTCCCTGGATCAATGCTAGCATCCACAGTTTAAGATGAAGTACACAGATACAAAGGTCGTTTATTACAATCATTCCAGAGATAAAACATAGTCTTTTACAACTCATGGCCAAAGGCCTAGTACAAGAGTTTATGGCCTAGTATATTTTAAGTGGACTATAATACTATATGCATTTGGCTGGTGGAGTTTAGGCTTGCATTGCTCAAAATAGATTTTTCCTTAACTTTTTGAAAATACTAAGTTTTTGTAAGGCATAAAACACCCAAGGCATCTACCAATCAAACACTGAAGATCCACTCCGGGCATCTACCAATCAATGACTGAAGATCCTTTAACCCTTGTTCACCCACAAGTTTTAATTTAGAAATTGGAGTGATGAGATTCTTGATTGCTTCCATGTCTTGATGCTCAAATTGTCCTTTACCAGGGACATGGCTAAGTACTTAGGTTTTACACTCTGCAGAGGTGGTGCACTTTCCCCACAAGTCTTGGTTTCCCAAGAATGATCCTTCAGTAGCCTTTCCTTAGTCAAATGGACGCGCTCCAACCTATTAATCACTACCACCCACTGTCCAAAAGACTAAGTTCCAGCATCCTAAGATCATGGCAGAGCCCATAATGCCAAGTGGTTGCACTTGAAGTTTCTCAACATTTGACATCTCAAATCTCTTTGTTTCCTGGGTGGCCATCCACAAGTGAGATACACAAGCCAAGTCCCATGGCCTTGTGAACCACTCAACATAAACCATTCCTTCCATTTCCACCCAGGTGATTCATTAATCTTAGTTGTTTTATTAAACAAAACACAAGTCCTCAGACTTAGAATATTTTTCATAGTGTGAATATATATCCCACCCAAGTTTTCTATTAGCTAGGCCAAGTTTTCTGCCTGGCGTCCTGGCTGGTTCACCTTGAAGCCCCAAAGGTCCTTCCTCTCAAACTTGGTGAGCGGGTGCACCGTAATGATAGGAAGAGGGAGATCGAGTAAAGTGGTAAGCTCTACGATACGAGGACCAAAACGGGTAGCCTGGAACTCCTCAACAGTGCTGATGGCAATAGGCATCTATTTATAAGATTGAAAAGTTAGAACAACACAAATTTAAATTTAACAAGTCAAACATTCAAGCATAACCATGGAACACAAAAATCACACAAGTCATGCATACATAAATTCATTACATCAACCAAGGTTCAAACTTATTTAAGGTATCATTTTTGAAAATAAGGTGATAGGTGGTGGTCCAACTAACGAAGTGCGCTTACAATCCTATCTCATTGGATCTGGTGGCTAACACAATGTTCCTAGTGGCAATCACCCTTTCTTGTTCACATGCTTCTATCACTAAGTCTATAATATCTCCTCTTAAGGATTTGTTGGTGACTTCCAACTCTTGGGTATGTTCCTTCTCTTTCTCTAAGTCTTTTTGGAGGTTGAGCATCCTGCACTTGACTCTAGCACTTAGTTCCTTGATAGTCTTCCAAGCTGCTTCTTTTGCTGACTCAAAGAATGTGGTGTGCATAAAAGTGTTGGTGTACATGCAGAAGCCTTTTTCTTTGTGGTTGTCTTCCTTGTTCTTGTACAAGTGAAGTTGCACCCACCAATACTCCACTCCATCCTCCATCACTGGAAAGCCTTTGTACACTGCTGCACCATGTACTCCCATGGTTTCCATGAGGTCCTTGAGAATCTTGGGAAACTCAGTCTCACACTCCAAGGTCATGGTCATGAGTGGTCCTTTCTTCACGGCTTGTTGGGAGTTCATCTACAAATAGAGATGAGAAGGAGAAGATTAGAAAAGTTTACGAGAAGAATAGACAAGTGTAGAAGAAGTAAAAATTTTCCTTAGTGGTTTCCAATCCTAGGGTCATAATCCTACAGGAAACAACCTGGCTCTGATACCATCTGTAAGATCCCTCCTTATTAAAGGAAAAGATCCCTGTGATTGCAATGCTAGTCCCTGGATCAATGCTAGCATCCACAGTTTAAGATGAAGTACACAGATACAAAGGTCGTTTGTTACAGTCATTCCAGAGATAAAACATAGTCTTTTACAACTCATGGCCAAAGGCCTAGTACAAGAGTTTATGGAATAAGTAAATAAACATAAGTCTTCATCTTCATGTGCCACAGGCAAGCATGTTGAGTGTAGACTCATGACACCTAATCATCATCAGAGTAACCTGCAACATCATAAGTTACAGCCACAAGGGTCAATACTTTGGAATAGTATTGGCAAGTGATACCTTAGTATATTTTAAGTGGACTATAATACTATATGCATTTGGCTGGTGGAGTTTAGGCTTGCATTGCTAAAAATAGATTTTTCCTTAACTTTTTGAAAATACTAAGTTTTTGTAAGGCATAAAACACCCAAGGCATCTACCAATCAAAGACTGAAGATCCACTCCGGGCATCTACCAATCAATGACTGAAGATCCTTTTAACCCTTGTTCACCCACAAGTTTTATTTAGAAATTGGAGTGATGAGATTCTTGAAGTTTCCATGTCTTGATGCTCAAATTGTCCTTTACCAGGGACATGGCTAAGTACTTTAGGTTTTACACTCTGCAGAGGTGGTGCACTTTCCCCACAAGTCTTGGTTTCCCAAGAATGATCCTTCAGTAGCCTTTCCTTAGTCAAATGGACGCGTTCCAACCTATCATCCCATCTACCACCCTCTGTCCAAAGACTAAGTTCCAGCATCCTAAGATCATGGCAGAGCCCATAATGCCAAGTGGTTGCACTTGAAGCTTCTCAACATTTGACAACTCAAATCTCTTTGTTTCCTGGGTGGCCATCCACAAGTGAGATACACTAAGGTAAACCATAGACATGGGCCTTGTGAACCACTCAACCAAAAACCACCAAGCAAGTCCCATTCCACCCAGGAGATTCATTAACTTAGTTGTTTTGTTAAATAAAAACAAGTCCTTAGACTTAGAATAATTTTCAAAGTGTGAATATATAAACCACCCTTGTTTTCTAGTAGCTAGGCTAAGCATGGCATGGCAACTTGTCCTTAGGGAATTACCTAGCAATTCTAGCATTCTATTCTAAATAGGATTTCCCATCATTAGTTGACAAAAGTAGCATGCAAGTCCTAACAAAATATATCTAATGCAAGTATAAAATATAGGTAGGGAATATTCATGAAGATATCACTTGCCTTGGTAGTGGAGAGTAGCACTCGTCACAATCACAATCACTAGCAAAATCTACACACAAAGTTGTAGCATACAATTACACACAAATATATACAAACAAAAGTATTATGAATGCATGCATGCATGAATCTACCAAGTGATGATTTTGAAAACTTCAACCAAGCAAGTGCATGAATACAGAAACTAAAACAAGTCACAAAATAGCCAAGGCAACTTATTTAGCTCTAAACAAAATACTAAACTAAATCTATACTCAAAAGGCCTCAAACAAGTCTCTGCATTTTAAACACATCTAATGGTTACTATATGCTATATAAAGAGGATAGGCAGAAAGGTCTTGTTTTTCTGAATCCAACGGTATAAAGTTTGCAAAATTCCAACGTGGAATTCAAAAGATATAGGCATTTGAATTTGGGTCAAATTCTGGTTTTAAATTCTATTTCAGATCTAACCTAGCCACGCGTCTTATTCTTATTCGCTCGTACCGGTTCGCGCTGGATCGAGCTCCACAGCCGTAGGATCTAAATGAAATCTGGCGGCTCAGATCGCGTACCGCTTCGGGGTTAAGTGGATCTATCCTAGCGCTACGATGCAGATCTAACGGCTGCTACTTCTCTGGCCAAGAACTGGCGGCGGAGCGGCGGCTACCGGCGGCGGAATCGTCGGTCGAGGATGTTCTTGATGATGCGGGCGAGAAGAAGGAGGTGGCTTACCGGGCTCGGAGGTCACGGCGAAGCTCGTCGTACTTTCGGTTGGTCAAGGGCACTCGGGCACGGCTGCTATTCCTCACCGGAGTTCGTGGCGGCGTCGGGTGCGTCGGGTGGTCGTCGGGGACGTCGCTGTGGATCACCCCAAGGCAAGGCGAGGTCACGGTTAGATTCACAAGGTCAAGGCGAAGTAGTGAGCATGAACTAGGAGGCCTTGGTGATGCGGACTTACCAGGGTTCGCGGAGTTGAATGCAGACGCGTCGGTGGCGACTAGTCGATGATGTTGCGGCGCTACGGTCCATGCGAGCAAACGAAATGTGTTAAAGAAGCGCGAGCTCACTGAATCAGTTTGCAAGAATGAGAGGCGGAGGGAGCTCTGGACTCACGGAATCGCCCGGTTGATCGTCGGAGGCAAGGCTCTGAGCAATACACGGCCTGGTGGCGCTCTGGGTTGAGGTTTGAGGAGAAGAGAGGAGACAGAGGATTCTTATAGCCTGGTCACGGCGAGAATTACTCGCCAATAACTCGAATTGACACCGCAAATTTAAACCTGAAACGCTCGCGTTGATTTGGGGATGAACGGTCGTGATGCGGGTGGAGACGAGCGGTGGCGTGGAGAAGGCACTTTGTCGGCGAGGCGCGGTGTGCGGTGGGGTCTGCACTGTCGTGACTCAGCGTCTTCTTGGCGTGAGAGAAGAAAAGGAGATCCGGGTGGGCTTGTTGGGCTCGATCTGCTTTGGGCGGATTCTGGCCGCGGCCTTTTTCCTTTGTTAAGTCTTTTTCTTTTTCTAAATTCATTTTCTGGATAGAATTTGATATGAATTCAAATCCATTTGAATTCAAACTTCTTTGGGGATTTTTGCAGGGTTCTTGTGGGTTCAAATGCAGTCAAATAACCATGTGGTCACCTTGCAAGGCTTGGTCAAGCTTGGGTCTTTGAAATAAACAGAGACTTTGTCTCTTTGCAACCATGGAGGTTTAGAAAATATTGGAATAGGGTTTAGAAAATATTTCTAAATTGGAATCTTGGGTTTAAAGGCTACTCCTAATCTTTCCAACCATGGAGGCAAGCAAACAAGTACCTAAGCATTCAAATCTCAAAGGGTGATGGCCAATTGAGATAAAATGCCCACATGAAATCATAGCTCAAACTTCTGCCTCTAAATGATTTTGAGAAAAACCCTATATGAATGAATGATGCAAAAATGATATGAATGAGTTTTGAAACATGATTTTTAGGGATGTTACAAATCTAACCCCCTTAAAATGAATCTCGCCCTCGAGATTCGGATTGGCTAGCAAATAGGTGAGGGTGGTCTTTCCGAAGATCATCTTCTCTTTCCCATGTTGCTTCTTCTTGAATGATGATTCCATTGTACTTTGCAAAACTTGATAGTCTTTGTTCTCGTGACTCTTTACGTGGTCTCAAGTATCTTGTGAGCTTTTCTTCATAGGTGAGATCACTTTCTAGTTGAACTTCTTCCAAAGATATGGTATCTTTCAAAGATGTTTCTTCCATTTAGGTGACATTTCTTAAGGTGGCTCACATGAAAACATTATGGATTGCTAGTAAAGATCTTTGGTAATTCAATTTCATATGCAGCTTCTCCTTGCGACTTAAAATGTTGAATGGTCCAACATATCTTGGTGCTAACTTTCCTTTGACTCCAAATCTTTTTACTCCACAGTGGTGATACTCTAAGATAAGCTCTATCCCCAACCGTAGTGACTTCTCTCGCTTAGCATCTGCGTAGCTTTTCCGTCGAGGCTGTGCTATCTTCAATCTGTCTCTAACCAATTTGACCTTTTCTTCGGCGTCTTTGATAAGGTCTGGTCCAAACAAACTTCTTTCTCCCACACCATTCCATAGCAATGGGGTGGTACACTTTCTTCCGTATAGAAACTCAAATGGTGCCATCCCAATACTAGATTGGTGACTGTTGTTGTAAGAAAACTCTGCGTAAGGCAGACTTTCATCCCAACTTGCTCCATAGTCTAGGGCACATGCCCTCAACATGTCTTCAAGAATTTGGTTAGTCCTTTCTGTTTGTCCATCAGTTTGAGGATGAAAAGTGCTGAATTCCAACCTCGTTCCTAGAGATTCATGAAGCTGTCTCCAAAAGTGAGAAGTGAAATGAGTTCCTCTATCAGACACAATACTCTTAGGTACACCGTGGAGGCATACAATTCTGCTCATGTAGATTTTGGCTAACTTTGCACTGGTATAAGTTGTCTTTACGGGTATAAAATGAGCCACTTTAGTTAGGCGATCTACTATTACCCATATGGAATCATACCCTGACCTGGTCCTTGGTAATCCAGTAATGAAATCCATACCAATATTTTCCCACTTCCATTCAGGAATAGGCATTGGTTGAAGCAAACCTGCTGGTTTCTGATGCTCCGCTTTCACTCTACTACACACGTCACACAAGGCAATGTGTTCGGCGATGTCTCTTTTGAGATTGTTCCACCAAAATCTTTCTTTCATATCCATGTACATTTTGGTGTTTCCCGGGTGAATAGAATACGGAGAGTTATGGGCTTCTTGTAAAATCAGTTTCCGCAATTCCGGATCTTGTGGAACACAAATATGTTTCTCGTGCCATAAAGTACCTTGTTCGTCCACATGGAAACTTTTAGCTTTCCCTTGGCTAATCCTTTCCTTAATCTCTTCGATTTCTTTATCCATCTTTTGGGCTTCTTTAATCTTATCCAACAGAGTGGGTTGAACATCCAAAGACATAAGATGTCCTTCAGGCACAATCTCCAACCTGAGTTCCTTGAATTGCTTACACAAATCATCAGGCAATTCACCTTTGGTAAGACCATTTACAAATGCTTTACGACTTAGAGCATCTGCTACTACATTTGCTTTACCGGGGTGGTATTGCAAATTCAAGTCATAATCCTTGATAAGTTCTAGCCATCTCCGTTGTCTCATATTGATTTCCTTCTGGGTGAAGATATACTTCAAACTCTTATGATCGGTGAATACTTCACAACGTTTTCCCAAAAGGTAATGTCTCCATGTTTTGAGTGCATGGACAACAGCGGCTAACTCTAAATCATGAGTAGGATAGTTTACTTCATGAGTTTTGAGTTGTCTCGAGGCATAAGCCACAACTTTTCCGCCTTGCATAAGTACTGCTCCTAATCCTTGATGCGAAGCATCACAATACACTTGGAAATCCTTTTCCAAATCTGGTAAACCTGAGCAGTCTTGACACAAGTCTCTTCTTTAGTTCTTGAAAGCTGAGTTCACATCCTTCAGACCAAGCAAATTTCTTATCTTTCTTTAACAATTCCGTCATTGGTTTAGCAACCTTAGAAAAATTTTCAATGAACCTTCTGTAGTAACCTGCTAAACCAAGGAAACTACGAACCTCTTTAATAATCTTAGGAGATTACCATTCATTCTATCTGAAACCTTAGCAGTGGTCAACTGCTACACCATCCTTTGTCATAACATGACCAAGAAATCCAACTTCGTCTAACCAAAACTCACACTTGCTGAACTTGGCATAAAGCTTATGTTCCCTTAGTTTCTCAAGTATCAAGCGTAGATGTCTTTCATGCTCCTCCTTGCTCTTGGAGTAGACCAAGATGTCATCGATGAAAACGACAACGAACTTGTCGAGAAATTCCATGAACACTTTGTTCATCATATTCATGAAGTATGCTGGAGCGTTGGTTAATCCAAAAGGCATCACCGTGTACTCATACAATCCATACCTTGTGGTGAATGCTGTTTTAGGTATGTCTTGCTCTCTTATCTTGAGTTGAAAATAGCCTGACCGAAGATCAATCTTGAGAACACACAAGCTCCTTCTAGCTGATCAAACAAGTCATTGATTCTTGGCAAAGGATATTTGTTCTTGATGGTTACCTCGTTAAGAGAACGGTAATCTATGCATAATCTTTGAGTTCTATCTCTTTTCTACGAACAAAACTGGAGCTCCCCAAGATGAAGAACTTGGCTGGATGAATCCTTTCTGCAATTGTTCTCCAAGTTGTTTCTTGAGTTCTTTAAGTTCGTCAACTGACATTTTATAAGGCCTCTTTGCCCTTGGCCCAGATCCTGGTACCAATTCTATTATAAACTCCACATCTCTATCTGGTGGCATTCCTGGTAACTCTTCCGGGAACACATCCGGATACTCACCTAATTAGCACACTGTCCATACTAACCCCTTAAGAGAATTTAGCTTACTCCTTTTGATTTAAAGTTGGACTTGAATATTATCCTCTTACCTTCAGTTGTGAGTGAAAGCGTATGATTTGCACAATCTAGTACTCCCTTATACTTAGTCATCCAATCCATTCCCAAAATCACATCCAATCCTTGGGAATTTAGGATTATTAGGTTCACTGGAAACTTATATTTTCCAAACTCTATGACTAGGTCATGGCATCCTGAGTTTACTATCATTTCTCCACCAGGAGAACTTACTCTTATAGGACACCCAATGGTTTCTACCGGTAGTTCATTTCTTTCGACAAATGATTTAGATATGAATGAATGAGATGCACCAGTGTCAAAGAGTACAAATGCTGAGATGGAATTGAGTCTGAACTTACTAGCAACAGCATCAGGCTCTTCAAAGACCTCCTCCACATTGATGTGGTTAACCTATCCTTTCTGAAAAGGATTTGGCTTGTTAGGTCCTTCAACTTTCTTTTCAGTGCACTCATTAGCATAATGCCCTAGCTTCTTGCATTTGAAGCATTCAACCTGACTGATGTCCCTCTTAGACTGACTTCCACTTCCACTTCCACCTCCACTATGGTGGCTCTTATATCCACTCTTGTGGTTCTTGTACTTATCATTGTCATGACTGCGATGATGCTTGTTGTCATGACGGTTGTGGTGCTTGTTAAACTTCCCATGCTTGTGGGATCCGGAGCTGACACTATCATCATAGTGAGATCGTTTATGAGACGACCCCGAGCTGTGCTTGTCGGAGTGTTTCCTCTTCTTACTCTCGACTTGCTTCATTTTATTCTCCACAATAACAGCCTTGTCGCACAGCGACTGATAAGTTGGAACATATGCCACAGACAGCTGTAGATTCAGCTCATCATTCAAGCCTTCTAGAAACTTTTCCTTCCTTTTGGCATCAGTGTCAACCTCATCCGGTGCATAGCGCGCCAGATTGTTGAACTCTTCAATATATTCAGCCACGCTGTGGTGGCGCTGCTTCAGGTTGTGAAATTCCTTCTTTTTCAGGCTCATCATACCTGGTGAGATATGAGTGGTGCGAAAACCATCTTCAAATATAGCCCAAGTCACCTCGTCAATAGGCGTGGTAATCTGGAAGTTGTCCCACCATGCTGCGGCTGGTCCTTCCAACAGATGTGCTGCAAACCTGACCTTTTCAGCATCCGTGCATCCTACGGTCACTAAGTCCTTGTTCACAGAACGTAGCCAATCATTGGCCACCATGGGATCAGTCGTTCCTGAAAACTTAGCTGGCCTTAGACGCAGAAATCTGGTGAGCATATCAAAACCTGGAGGGTTGTTGTTGTTGTTATTGTTGTTGTTGTTGGGATTGGGGTTGTTGTTGTTGTTGTTCTGGTTCTGGATGAACGTCTTCATCATTTGCATAAGCTGTGTCTGCGCATTCATCATTTGTTGCATTTCCGGGGTAATGTTGGGGTTGGGGTTGGTGTTTGTGACGGGAGGCATCTGTGGTTTGTTCATATAGAGATAAGAATGAGATACCCTTACATGATTTATGCACAATACATCACACATGCATCACATAGCAAGCAACACTAGGATAAAATCTAAACAACAAGATAACAAAAGTCTCAAGGTACAATCACACAAGTGGCAAGCCATCCACATGTCGGATGGTCCAACAATAAGTTCATAAATAACAAGTGCGGAAAAACAAAGATAACTGAGTAGTCAAATCTACTCGTCGGCATCAATCTCCTCCTCGACAAAGGTAAGACCTGCGTTTTCCATTGCGGTCTTGTTCTCCTCGATGGTAGTGGTCAAAGAGTCGATCTTGGCCTTGAGAGCCCTCTTCTGGGAACGAAGCCTCTCAATTCTCGTCTGCTGCTCTAACTCGAAGTCCTTGACTGTAGTTCCTCATATCACGAATCCTCTTGTTCCTATCCTGACACGCTTCTCTTGACTCTTGAACTTACGGTCTTGGGTCTCGAACTGTCTCCATCTCCTTGACTATCTCGTCCTGCTGCTTGTGAAGAGCTTGTCCTTCTCGTGAAGCTGCACTGGAGCTCGTCATTACTAAGCATGACGTTGGTCCTATCGGTATCCACGCCTAATAAGAGTCTCTAAGTCCGGAGGTGCAGCGACGGCTCTGCTGTGACCCTCGAGTCGTCCTCAAAGTCAATGGACTCTCCATCATCTCGCCTTCAAAGCGTGGAAGTGAGTGCCTCTAACCTGTCGGGAGTGACGGCCTAATCGTCCTATCGATCCTGCATGACAACCTCCATGCCTCTCTCCTGTCATCGTGCATAAGCTTGAAGACGATGGCCTCCGAGTAGGCTCACTTTGGCCCCGGCTGGTTCACCTTGAAGCCCAAAGGTCCTTCCTCTCAAACTTGGTGAGCGGGTGCACCGTAATGATAGGAAGAGGGAGATCGAGTAAAGTGGTAAGCTCTACGATACGAGGACCAAACGGGTAGCTGGAACTCCTCAACAAAGCTGATGGCAATAGGCATCTATTTATAAGATTGAAAAGTTAGAACAACACAAATTTAAATTTAACAAGTCAAACATTCAAGCATAACCATGGAACACAAAATCACACAAGTCATGCATACATAAATTCATTACATCAACCAAGGTTCAAACTTATTTAAGGTATCATTTTGAAAATAAGGTGATAGGTGGTGGTCCAACTAACGGCGCGCCATAATCCTATCTCATTGGATCTGGTGGCTAACACAATGTTCCTAGTGGCAATCTCCCTTTCTTGTTCACATGCTTCTATCACTAAGTCTATAATATCTCCTCTTAAGGATTTGTTGGTGACTTCCAACTCTTGGGTATGTTCCTTCTCTTTCTCTAAGTCTTTTGGAGGTTGAGCATCTGCACTTGACTCTAGCACTTAGTTCCTTGATAGTCTTCCAAGCTGCTTCTTTGCTGACTCAAAGAATGTGGTGTGCATAAAAGTGTTGGTGTACATGCGAAGTTTTTCTTTGTGGTTGTCTTCCTTGTTCTTGTACAAGTGAAGTTGCACCCACCAATACTCCACTCCATCCTCCATCACTGGAAAGCCTTTGTACACTTCTGCACCTTGTACTCCCATGGTTTCCATGAGGTCCTTGAGTATCTTGTGATTCTCATTCTCACACTCCTATGTAATGGTCATGTGTGGTCCTTTCTTCACGGCTTCGTTGACGGAGTTCATCTACAAATAGAGATGAGAAGGAGAAGATTAGAAAAGTTCTGAGAAGAATAGACAAGTGTAGAAGAAGTAAAAATTTTCCTTAGTGGTTTCCAATCCTAGGGTCATAATCCTACAGAGAAACAACCTGGCTCGATACCATCTGTAAGATCCCTCCTTATTAAAGGAAAAGATCCTGTGATTGCAATGCTAGTCCTCGGATCAATGCTAGCATCCATGCTTTAAGATGAAGTACACAGATACAAAGGTCGTTTGTTACAGTCATTCCAGAGATAAAACATAGTCTTTTACAACTCATGGCCAAAGGCCTAGTACAAGAGTTTATGGAATAAGTAAATAAACATAAGTCTTCATCTTCATGTGCCACGCAAGCATGTTGAGTGTAGACTCATGACACCTAATCATCATCGAGTAACTGCAACATCATAAGTTACACACAAGGGTCAATACTTTGGAATAGTATTGGCAAGTGATACCTTAGTATATTTTAAGTGGACTATAATACTATATGCATTTGGCTGGTGGAGTTTAGGCTTGCATTGCTAAAATAGATTTTTCCTTAACTTTTGAAAATACTAAGTTTTTGTAAGGCATAAAACACCCAAGGCATCTACCAATCAAAGATCAAGATCCACTCGGGCATCTACCAATCAATGACTGAAGATCCTTTTAACCCTTGTTCACCCACAAGTTTTATTTAGAAATTGGAGTGATGAGATTCTTGAAGTTTCCATGTCTTGATGCTCAAATTGTCCTTTACCAGGGACATGGCTAAGTACTTTAGGTTTTACACTCTGCAGAGGTGGTGCACTTTCCCCACAAGTCTTGGTTTCCCAAGAATGATCCTTGATAGCCTTTCCTTAGTCAAATGGACGTTGCTCCAACCTATCATCCCATCTACCACCCTCTGTCCAAAAGACTAAGTTCCAGCATCCTAAGATCATGGCAGAGCCCATAATGCCAAGTGGTTGCACTTGAAGCTTCTCAACATTTGACAACTCAAATCTCTTTGTTTCCTGGGTGGCCATCCACAAGTGAGATACACTAAGGTAAACCATAGACATGGGCCTTGTGAACCACTCAACCAAAAACCACCAAGCAAGTCCCATTCCACCCAGGAGATTCATTAACTTAGTTGTTTTGTTAAATAAAAACAAGTCCTTAGACTTAGAATAATTTTCAAAGTGTGAATATATAAACCACCCTTGTTTTCTAGTAGCTAGGCTAAGCATGGCATGGCAACTTGTCCTTAGGGAATTACCTAGCAATTCTAGCATTCTATTCTAAATAGGATTTCCCATCATTAGTTGACAAAAGTAGCATGCAAGTCCTAACAAAATATATCTAATGCAAGTATAAAATATAGGTAGGAATATTCATGAAGATATCACTTGCCTTGGTAGTGTGGAGAGTAGCACTCGTCACAATCACAATCACTAGCAAAATCTACACACAAAGTTGTAGCATACAATTACACACAAATATATACAAACAAAAGTATTATGAATGCATGCATGCATGAATCTACCAAGTGATGATTTTTGAAAACTTCAACCAAGCAAGTGCATGAATACAGAAACTAAAACAAGTCACAAAAATAGCCAAGGCAACTTATTTAGCTCTAAACAAAAATACTAAACTAAATCTATACTCAAAAAGGCCTCAAACAAGTCTCTGCATTTTAAACACATCTAATGGTTACTATATGCTATATAAAGAGGATAGGCAGAAAGGTCTTGTTTTTCTGAATCCAACGGTATAAAGTTTGCAAAATTCCAACGTGGAATTCAAAAGATATAGGCATTTGAATTTGGGTCAAATTTCTGGTTTTAAATTCTATTTCCAGATCTAACCTAGCCACGCGTCTTATTCTTATTCGCTCGTACCGGTTCACGCTGGATCGAGCTCCACAGCCGTAGGATCTAAATGAAATCTGGCGGCTCGGATCGCTTCGGGTTAAGTGGATCTATCCTACGCCACGATGCATCTATGCGCTCTGCCAAGAATCTGGGCGGCGGGCGGCTACCGGGCGAATCGTCGGTCGATGATGTTGCTGATGATGACGGCGAGGAAGAAGGAGGAGTGGCTTACCGGGCTCGGGAGGTCACGGCGAAGCTCGTCATCGCGGTTGGTCAAGGGCGCCGGCACGGCTGCTATTCCTCACCGGAGTTCGTGGCGGCGTCGGTGCGTCCGTGGTCGTCGGGGCGTCGCGTGGATCACCCAAGGCAAGGCGAGGTCACGGTTAGATTCACAAGGTCAAGGCGGTAGTGAGCATGAACTAGAGGCGGGGCGGTCTGGACTTACCACCGGGTTCGCCGGAGTTCGCGGCAGACGTCGGTGGCGACTAGTCGATGATGTTGCGGCGCACGGTCCATGCGAGAGCAAACGAAATGTGTTAAAAGAAGCGCAGAGGCTCATGAATCAGTTTGCAAGAATGAGAGGCAGAGGAGCTCGACTCACCGAATTCACGGCGCAGTCGCCGGAGACGGCGGGGCTACAGAGAGCAATACACGCAGCCTGGTGGCGCTCTGGGTTCGGGGTTTGCGGGAGAAGAGAGAGGGGGCAGAGGGGATTCTTATAGCCTGGTCACGAGCGAGAATTACTCGGCCAATAAATCGAATTGACACGCAAATTTAAACACGTAAACGCCGCGTTGATTTGGGGATGAACGGGTCGTGGGTGGAGACGACGGTGACGTGGAGAAGGCCCGCTTGCCGAGGAGCGCGGTGTGTGTGGGTGGGTCTGCTGTCATTGCTCACAGCAGCTGCGTGAGAGAAGAAAAGGAGATCCCGGTGGGCTTGTTGGGCTCGATCCATTGGGCCGGATTCTGGCCGCGCGGCCTTTTTCCTTTGTTAAGTCTTTTTCTTTTTCTAAATTCATTTTCTGGATAGAATTTGATATGAATTCAAATCCATTTGAATTCAAACTTCTTTGGGGATTTTTGCAGGGTTCTTGTGGGTTCAAATGCAGTCAAATAACCATGTGGTCACCTTGCAAGGCTTGGTCAAGCTTGGGTCTTTGAAATAAACAGAGACTTTGTCTCTTTGCAAATATTTGGAATAGGGTTTAGAAAATATTTCTAAATTGGAATCTTGGGTTTAAATGCTACTCCTAATCTTTCCAACCATGGAGGCAAGCAAACAAGTACCTAAGCATTCAAATCTCAAAGGGTGATGGCCAATTGAGATAAAATGCCCACATGAAATCATAGCTCAAACTTCTGCCTCTAAATGATTTTGAGAAAAACCCTATATGAATGAATGATGCAAAAATGATATGAATGAGTTTTGAAACATGATTTTTAGGGATGTTACAAATCTAACCCCCTTAGAATGAATCTCCCTCGAGATTCGGATTGGCTAGCAAATAGGTGAGGTGGTCTTTCCAAGATCATCTTCTTTCCCATGTTGCTTCTTCTTCTAATGATGATTCCATTGTACTTTGCAAAACTTGATAGTCTTTGTTCGTGACTCTTTCTGGTCTCAAGTATCTTGTGCTTTTCTTCATAGGTGAGATCACTTTCTAGTTGAACTTCTTCCAAAGATATGGTATCTTTCAAAGATGTTTCTTCCATTTCTGGGTGACATTTCTTAAGCTGGCTCACATGAAAAACATTATGGACTGCTAGTAAAGATGCTGTAATTCAATTTCATATGCAGCTTCTCCTTGCGACTTAAAATGTTGAATGGTCCAACATATCTTGGTGCTAACTTTCCTTTGACTCCAAATCTTTTTACTCCACTAAGTGGTGATACTCTAAGATAAGCTCTATCCCCAACTTCGTAAGTGACTTCTCTACGCTTAGCATCTGCGTAGCTTTTCTCGCTTAGACTGTGCTATCTTCAACTGTCTCTAACCAATTTGACCTTTTCTTGGCGTCTTTGATAAGGTCTGGTCCAAACAAACTTCTTTCTCCCACACCATTCCATAGCAATGGGTGGTACACTTTCTTCAGATAGAAACTCAAATGGTGCCATCCCAATACTAGATTGGTGATTTGTTGTAAGAAAACTCTGCGTAAGGCAGACTTTCATCCCAACTTGCTCCATAGTCTAGGGCACATGCCCTCAACATGTCTTCAAGAATTTGGTTAGTCCTTTCTGTTTGTCCATCAGTTTGAGGATGAAAAGCAGTGCTGAATTCCAACCTCGTTCCTAGAGATTCATGAAGCTGTCTCCAAAAGTGAGAAGTGAAATGAGTTCCTCTATCAGACACAATACTCTTAGGTACACCGTGGAGGCATACAATTCTGCTCATGTAGATTTTGGCTCACTTTAATCGGTATAAGTTGTCTTTACGGTATAAAATGAGCCACTTTAGTTAGGCGATCTACTATTACCCATATGGAATCATACCCTGACCTGGTCCTTGGTAATCCAGTAATGAAATCCATACCAATATTTTCCCACTTCCATTCAGGAATAGGCATTGGTTGAAGCAAACCTGCTGGTTTCTGATGCTCCGCTTTCACTCTACTACACACGTCACACAAGGCAATGTGTTCGGCGATGTCTCTTTTGAGATTGTTCCACCAAAATCTTTCTTTCATATCCATGTACATTTTGGTGTTTCCCGGGTGAATAGAATACGGAGAGTTATGGGCTTCTTGTAAAATCAGTTTCCGCAATTCCGGATCTTGTGGAACACAAATACGTTTCTCGTGCCATAAAGTACCTTGTTCGTCCACATGGAAACTTTTAGCTTTCCCTTGGCTAATCCTTTCCTTAATCTCTTCGATTTCTTTATCCGTCTTTTGGGCTTCTTTAATCTTATCCAACAGAGTGGGTTGAACATCCAAAGACATAAGATGTCCTTCAGGCACAATCTCCAACCTGAGTTCCTTGAATTGCTTACACAAATCATCAGGCAATTCACCTTTGGTAAGACCATTTACAAATGCTTTACGACTTAGAGCATCTGCTACTACATTTGCTTTACCGGGGTGGTATTACAAATTCAAGTCATAATCCTTGATAAGTTCTAGCCATCTCCGTTGTCTCATATTGATTTCCTTCTGGGTGAAGATATACTTCAAACTCTTATGATCGGTGAATACTTCACAACGTTTTCCCAAAAGGTAATGTCTCCATGTTTTGAGTGCATGGACAACAGCGGCTAACTCTAAATCATGAGTAGGATAGTTTACTTCATGAGTTTTGAGTTGTCTCGAGGCATAAGCCACAACTTTTCCGCCTTGCATAAGTACTGCTCCTAATCCTTGATGCGAAGCATCACAATACACTTGGAACTCCTTTTCCAAATCTGGTAGGCCTGAGCAGTCTTGACACAAGTCTCTTCTTTAGTTCTTGAAAGCTGAGTTCACATCCTTCAGACCAAGCAAATTTCTTATCTTTCTTTAACAATTCCGTCATTGGTTTAGCAACCTTAGAAAAATTTTCAATGAACCTTCTGTAGTAACCTGCTAAACCAAGGAAACTCTGAACCTCTTTACATTCTTAGGAGATTCCCATTCTGTTACTGCTGAAACCTTAGCAGGGTCAACTGCTACACCATCCTTTGTCATAACATGACCAAGAAATCCAACTTCGTCTAACCAAAACTCACACTTGCTGAACTTGGCATAAAGCTTATGTTCCCTTAGTTTCTCAAGTATCAAGCGTAGATGTCTTTCATGCTCCTCCTTGCTCTTGGAGTAGACCAAGATGTCATCGATGAAAACGACAACGAACTTGTCGAGAAATTCCATGAACACTTTGTTCATCATATTCATGAAGTATCTTGGAGCGTTGGTTAATCCAAAAGGCATCACCGGTACTCATACAATCCATACCTTGTGGTGAATGCTGTTTTAGGTATGTCTTGCTCTCTTATCTTGAGTTGAAAATAGCACGATCAAGATCAATCTTCGAGAACACACAAGCTCCTTCTAGCTGATCAAACAAGTCATTGATTCTTGGCAAAGGATATTTGTTCTTGATGGTTACCTCGTTAAGAGAACGGTAATCTATGCATAATCTTTGAGTTCTATCTCTCTTTTCTACGAACAAAACTGGAGCTCCCCAAGATGAAGAACTTGGCTGGATGAATCCTTTCTGCAATTGTTCTCCAAGTTGTTTCTTGAGTTCTTTAAGTTCGTCAACTGACATTTTATAAGGCCTCTTTGCCCTTGGCCCAGAACCCGTACCAATTCTATTATAAACTCCACATCTCTATCTGGTGGCATTCCTGGTAACTCTTCCGGAAACACATCCGGATACTCACACACAATTGGCACACTGTCCATGCTAACCCCCTTAAGAGAATTCAGCTTACTCCCTTTTGATTTAAAGTTGGACTTGAATATTATCCTCTTACCTTCAGGAGTTGTGAGTGAAACTGTATGATTTGCACAATCTAGTACTCCCTTATACTTAGTCATCCAATCCATTCCCAAAATCACATCCAATCCTTGGGAATTTAGGATTATTAGGTTCACTGGAAACTTATATTTTCCAAACTCTATGACTAGGTCATGGCATCCTGAGTTTACTATCATTTCTCCACCAGGAGAACTTACTCTTATAGGACACCCAATGGTTTCTACCGGTAGTTCATTTCTTTCGACAAATGCTTTAGATATGAATGAATGAGATGCACCAGTGTCAAAGAGTACAAATGCTGAGATGGAAGTGAGTCCGAACTTACCAAAGAACATCAGGCTCTTCAAAGACCTCCTCCACATTGATGTGGTTAACTGTCCTTTCGAAAAGGATTTGGCTTGTTAGGTCCTTCAACTTTCTTTTCGATTGCACTCATTAGCATAATGCCCTAGCTTCTTGCATTTGAAGCATTCAACCTGACTGATGTCCCTCTTAGACTGACTTCCACTTCCACTTCCACCTCCACTATGGTGGCTCTTATATCCACTCTTGTGGTTCTTGTACTTATCATTGTCATGACTGCGATGATGCTTGTTGTCATGACGGTTGTGGTTGTGGTGCTTGTTAAACTTCCCATGCTTGTGGGATCCGGAGCTGACACTATCATCATAGTGAGATCGTTTATGAGACGACGAAATTTGTGCTTGTCGGAGTGTTTCCTCTTCTTACTCTCGACTTGCTTCATTTTATTCTCCACAATAACAGCCTTGTCGCACAGCGACTGATAAGTTGGAACATATGCCACAGACAGCTGTAGATTCAGCTCATCATTCAAGCCTTCTAGAAACTTTTCCTTCCTTTTGGCATCAGTGTCAACCTCATCCGGTGCATAGCGCGCCAGATTGTTGAACTCTTCAATATATTCAGCCACGCTGTGGTGGCGCTGCTTCAGGTTGTGAAATTCCTTCTTTTTCAGGCTCATCATACCTGGTGAGATATGAGTGGTGCGAAAACCATCTTCAAATATAGCCCAAGTCACCTCGTCAATAGGCGTGGTAATCTGGAAGTTGTCCCACCATGCTGCGGCTGGTCCTTCCAACAGATGTCCGCAAACTGACCTTTTCAGCATCCGTGCATCCTACGGTCACTAAGTCCTTGTTCACAGAACGTAGCCAATCATTGGCCACCATGGGATCAGTCGTTCCTGAAAACTTAGCTGGCCTTAGACGCAGAAATCTGGTGAGCATATCAAAACCTGGAGGGTTGTTGTTGTTGTTATTGTTGTTGTTGTTGTTGGGATTGGGGTTGTTGTTGTTGTTGTTCTGGTTCTGGATGAACGTCGTCATCATTTGCATAAGCTGTGTCTGCGCATTCATCATTTGTTGCATTTCCGGGGTAATGTTGGGGTTGGGGTTGGTGTTTGCGCGACGGGGAGGCATCTGTGGTTTGTTCATATAGAGATAAGAATGAGATACCCTTACATGATTTATGCACAATACATCACACATGCATCACATAGCAAGCAACACTAGGATAAAATCTAAACAACAAGATAACAAAAGTCTCAAGGTACAATCACACAAGTGGCAAGCCATCCACATGTCGGATGGTCCAACAATAAGTTCATAAATAACAAGTGCGGAAAAACAAAGATAACTGAGTAGTCAAATCTACTCGTCGGCATCAATCTCCTCCTCGACAAAGGTAAGACCTGCGTTTTCCATTGCGGTCTTGTTCTCCTCGATGGTAGTGGTCAAAGAGTCGATCTTGGCCTTGAGAGCCCTCTTCTGGGAACGCCTCTCAATCATTGTCACCGCTTTGCTCTAACTCAAGTCCTTGGACTGTAGTTCCTCGGTCATATCACGAATCCTCTTGTTCCTATCCCGACACGCTTCTCTTGACTCTTGAACTTACGGTCTTGGGTCTCGAACTTCGTCTCCATCTCCTTGACTATCTCTGCCCCTGCTGAAGAGCTTGTCCTTCTCGCTGCACACTGGAGCTCGTCATTACTAAGCATGACGTTGGTCCTATCGGTATCCACGTGCCTAATAAGAGTCTCTAAGTCCTGGAGGTACAGGCGTATCGGCTCTGCTGTGACCCTCGAGTCGTCCTCAAAGTCAATGGACTCTCCGTCATCATCTCGCCTTCCGAAAGCGTGGAAGTGAGTGCCTCTAACCTGTCGGGAGTGACGGCCTAATAGTCGTCCTATCAGATCCTGCATGACAACCTCCATGCCTCTCTCCTCACATCGCATAAGCTTGAAGACGATGGCCTCGTAGTAGGCTCTGCCTGGCGTCCTGGCTGGTTCACCTTGAAGCCCCAAAGGTCCTTCCTCTCAAACTTGGTGAGCGGGTGCACCGTAATGATAGGAAGAGGGAGATCGAGTAAAGTGGTAAGCTCTACGATACGAGGACCAAAACGGGTAGCCTGGAACTCCTCAACAGTGCTGATGGCAATAGGCATCTATTTATAAGATTGAAAAGTTAGAACAACACAAATTTAAATTTAACAAGTCAAACATTCAAGCATAACCATGGAACACAAAAATCACACAAGTCATGCATACATAAATTCATTACATCAACCAAGGTTCAAACTTATTTAAGGTATCATTTTTGAAAATAAGGTGATAGGTGGTGGTCCAACTCACCAAGTGCGCTTACTATTCTATCTCATTGGATCTTGTGGCTAACACAATGTTCCTAGTGGCAATCACCCTTTCTTGTTCACATGCTTCTATCACTAAGTCTATAATATCTCCTCTTAAGGATTTGTTGGTGACTTCCAACTCTTGGGTATGTTCCTTCTCTTTCTCTAAGTCTTTTTGGAGGTTGAGCATCCTGCACTTGACTCTAGCACTTAGTTCCTTGATAGTCTTCCAAGCTGCTTCTTTGCTGACTCAAAGAATGTGGTGTGCATAAAAGTGTTGGTGTACATGCAAGCCTTTTTCTTTGTGGTTGTCTTCCTTGTTCTTGTACAAGTGAAGTTGCACCCACCAATACTCCACTCCATCCTCCATCACTGAAAGCCTTTGTACACTTTGCACCATGTACTCCCATGGTTTCCATGAGGTCCTTGAGAATCTTGGGAAACTTCCTCACACTCCAAGGTCATGGTCATGAGTGGTCCTTTCTTCACGGCCGTTGACGGAGTTCATCTACAAATAGAGATGAGAAGGAGAAGATTAGAAAAGTTTACGAGAAGAATAGACAAGTGTAGAAGAAGTAAAATTTTCCTTAGTGGTTTCCAATCCTAGGGTCATAATCCTACTGTGCAACAACCTGGCTCGATACCATCCGTAAGATCCCTCCTTATTAAAGGAAAAGATCCTGTGATTGCAATGCTAGTCCTGGATCAATGCTAGCATCCATGCTTTAAGATGAAGTACCAGATACAAAGGTCGCTTATTACGGTCATTCCAGAGATAAAACATAGTCTTTATAACTCATGGCCAAAGGCCTAGTACAAGAGTTTATGGAATAAGTAAATAAACATAAGTCTTCATCTTCATGTGCCACGTGCAAGCATGTTGAGTGTAGACTCATGACACCTAATCATCATCGAGTAACTGCAACATCATAAGTTACAGCCACAAGGGTCAATACTTTGGAATAGTATTGGCAAGTGATACCTTAGTATATTTTAAGTGGACTATAATACTATATGCATTTGGCTGGTGGAGTTTAGGCTTGCATTGCTCAAAATAGATTTTTCCTTAACTTTTTGAAAATACTAAGTTTTTGTAAGGCATAAAACACCCAAGGCATCTACCAATCAAAGATCAAGATCCACGGGCATCTACCAATCAATGACTGAAGATCCTTTTAACCCTTGTTCACCCACAAGTTTTATTTAGAAATTGGAGTGATGAGATTCTTGAAGTTTCCATGTCTTGATGCTCAAATTGTCCTTTACCAGGGACATGGCTAAGTACTTTAGGTTTTACACTCTGCAGAGGTGGTGCACTTTCCCCACAAGTCTTGGTTTCCCAAGAATGATCCTTCAAGAGCCTTTCCTTAGTCAAATGGACGTTGCTCCAACCTATCATCCCATCTACCACCCTCTCCAAAAGACTAAGTTCCAGCATCCTAAGATCATGGCAGAGCCCATAATGCCAAGTGGTTGCACTTGAAGCTTCTCAACATTTGACAACTCAAATCTCTTTGTTTCCTGGGTGGCCATCCACAAGTGAGATACACTAAGGTAAACCATAGACATGGGCCTTGTGAACCACTCAACCAAAACCACCAAGCAAGTCCCATTCCACCCAGAGATTCATTAACTTAGTTGTTTTGTTAAATAAAACAAGTCCTTAGACTTAGAATAATTTTAAAAGTGTGAATATATAAACCACCCTTGTTTTCTAGTAGCTAGGCTAAGCATGGCATGGCAACTTGTCCTTAGGGAATTACCTAGCAATTCTAGCAATCTATTCTAAATAGGATTTCCCATCATTAGTTGACAAAAGTAGCATGCAAGTCCTAACAAAATATATCTAATGCAAGTATAAAATATAGGTAGGAATATTCATGAAGATATCACTTGCCTTGGTAGTGTGGAGAGTAGCACTCGTCACAATCACAATCACTAGCAAAATCTACACAAAGTTGTAGCATACAATTACACACAAATATATACAAACAAAAGTATTATGAATGCATGCATGCATGAATCTACCAAGTGATGATTTTGAAAACTTCAACCAAGCAAGTGCATGAATACAGAAACTAAAACAAGTCACAAAATAGCCAAGGCAACTTATTTAGCTCTAAACAAAATACTAAACTAAATCTATACTCAACAAGGCCTCAAACAAGTCTCTGCATTTTAAACACATCTAATGGTTACTATATGCTATATAAAGAGGATAGGCAGAAAGGTCTTGTTTTTCTGAATCCAACGGTATAAAGTTTGCAAAAATCAACGTGGAATTCAAAGATATAGGCATTTGAATTTGGGTCAAATTTCGGTTTTAAATTTATTTCCAGATCTAACCCGTAACTGGCGTCTTATTCTTATTCGTGCAGGTTCGCTGATCGAGCTCCACAGCCCGTAGGATCTAAATGAAATCTGGCGGCTCAGATCGCTGCACCGCCGGGTTAAGTGGATCTATCCTAGCGCCACGATGCAGATCTAACGGCCGCTTCTTCGCCAAGAAGCGGCGATGGGCGGCTACCGGCGCGGAATCGTCGGTCGATGATGTTGCTGATGATGCGACGGCAGGGAAGAAGGAGGAGTGGCTTACCGGCTCGGAGGTCACGGCTAAGCTCGTCGACTCGCGTTTGGTCAAGGGGCCGGCACATTGCTATTCCTCACCGTAGTTCGTGGCGGCGCAAGTGCCGGGTGGTCGTCGGGACGTCGCTGTGGATCACCCCAAGGCAAGGCGAGGTCACGTTAGATTCACAAGGTCAAGGGCGGTAGTGAGCATGAACTAGGAGGCGCGGGGCCTGGACTTACCACCGGGTTCGCGGAGTTCGTGCAGACGTCGGTGGCGATTAGTCGATGATGTTGCCGCTACGGTCCATGCGAGAGCAAACGAATTGTGTAAAAGAAGCGCAGAGGCTCACTGAATCAGTTTGCAAGAATGAGAGGCAGAGGGAGCTCTGACTCACCGGAATTCGCCAAGCGCATTGCCGGAGACAGCGGGCTACAGAGAGCAATACACGCACTGGTGGCGCCTGGGTTCGGGTTTGAGGGAGAAGAGAGAGAGACAGAGGGGATTCTTATAGCCTGGTCACGGCGAGAATTACTCGCCAATAACTCGAATTGACGCCGCAAATTTAAACACAAAACGCCGCGTTGATTTGGGGATGAACGGGTCGCGGGTGGAGACGACGGTGACGTGGAGAAGGCCCACTGTCAGCCGAGGAGCGGTGTGCAGGTGGGTCTGCCTGTCTGGCTCAGTAGGCGCTATAAAGGTGAGAGAAGAAAAGGAGATCCCGGTGGGCTTGTTGGGCTCGACTGGCTGGGCCGGATTCTAGCAGCTGCCTTTTTCCTTTGTTAAGTCTTTTTTTTTCTAAATTCATTTTCGGATAGACTTGATATGAATTCAAATCCATTTGAATTCAAACTTCTTTGGGGATTTTTGCAGGGTTCTTGTGGGTTCAAATGCAGTCAAATAACCATGTGGTCACCTTGCAAGGCTTGGTCAAGCTTGGGTCTTTGAAATAAACAGAGACTTTGTCTCTTTGCAAATATTTGGAATAGGGTTTAGAAAATATTTCTAAATTGGAATCTTGGGTTTAAATGCTACTCCTAATCTTTCCAACCATGGAGGCAAGCAAACAAGTACCTAAGCATTCAAATCTCAAAGGGTGATGGCCAATTGAGATAAAATGCCCACATGAAATCATAGCTCAAACTTCTGCCTCTAAATGATTTTGAGAAAAACCCTATATGAATGAATGATGCAAAAATGATATGAATGAGTTTTGAAACATGATTTTTAGGGATGTTACATGTGTTCTTTTCATAAACCACATGGATCCACCTGTGTCATTGGATGCGTGTTCTTTTCATAAACCACCACTAGAGTCATTGCATGTGTGTTCTTTTCATAAACCACATGGATCCACCAGTGTCATTGGATGTGTGTTCTTTTCATAAACCACATGGATCCACCAGTGTCATTGCATGTGTGTTCTTTTAATAAACCACATGGATCCACCAGTGTCATTGCATGTATGTTCTGTTCATAAACCACCACTAGAGTCATTGCATGTGTGTTCTTTTCATAAACCACATGGATCCACTAATGTCATTACATGTGTGTTCTTTTCATAAGCCACATGGATCCACTAGAGCTCATTGCATGTGTGTTCTTTTCATAAACCACATGGATCCACCAGTCTCATTGCATGTGTGTTCTTTTCATAAACCACCACTAGAACCATTACATGTGTGTTCTTTTCATAAACCACATGGATCTACCAGTGTCATTGAATGTGTGTTCTTTTCATAAACAATATGGATCCACTAGTGTCACTGCATGTCTGTTCTTTTCATAAACCACATCTACACTCATTGCATGTGTGTTCTTTTCATAAACCACATGGATCGACTAGAGTCATTGCATGTGTGTTCTTTTCATAAATCACATATGGATCCAGTAGAGTCATTGCATGTGTGTTCTTCTCCTAAACCACCACTAGAGTTCACTGCATGTGTGTTCTTTTCATAAACCACATAGATCCACCAGTGTAATTGCATGTGTGTTCTTTTCATAAACCACCACTAGACTCATTGCATGTGTGTTCTTTTCATGTACCACATGGATCCACTAGAGGTATTGCATGTGTGTTCTTTTCATAAACCACATCGATCCACTAGAGTTCATTGCATTTGTGTTCATTTCATGAACCACAACTAGAGTCATTGCATGTGTGTTCTTTTCATAAACCACATGTATCCACCAGTGTCATTACATGTGTGTTCTTTTCATAAACCACAACTAGAGTCATTGCATGTGTGTTCTTTTCATAAACCACATGGATCCACCTGTGTCATTGAATGTGTGTTATTTTTGTAAACAACATATGGATCCACTAGAGTTATTGCATGTGTGTTCTTTTCATAAACCACATGGATCCACCTGTGTCATTGGATGCGTGTTCTTTTCATAAACCACCACTAGAGTCATTGCATGTGTGTTCTTTTCATAAACCACATGGATCCACCAGTGTCATTGGATGTGTGTTCTTTTCATAAACCACATGGATCCACCAGTGTCATTGCATGTGTGTTCTTTTAATAAACCACATGGATCCACCAGTGTCATTGCATGTATGTTCTGTTCATAAACCACCACTAGAGTCATTGCATGTTTGTTCTTTTCATAAACCACATGGATCCACTAATGTCATTACATGTGTGTTCTTTTCATAAGCCACATTGATCCACTAGAGCTTATTGCATGTGTGTTCTTTTCATAAACCACATGGATCCACCACATTGGATGTGTGTTCTTTTCATAAACCAGCACTAGAGTCATTGCATGTGTGTTCTTTTCATAAACCACAAGGATCCACCACTGTCATTGCATGTGTGTTCTTTTCATAAACCACCATTAGAGTCATTACATGTGTCTTCTTTTCATAAACCACATGGATCCACTAGTGTCATTGCATGTGTGTGCTTTTGATAAACCACATGGATCCACCAGTCTCATTGCATGTGTGTTCTTTTCATGAACAATCATTAGAGCCATTACATGTGTGTTCTTTTCATAAACCACATGGATCTACAAGTGTCATTGAATGTGTGATCTTTTCATAAACAATATGGATCCACTAGTGTCACTGCATGTGTGTTCTTTTCATAAACCACATCTAGAGTCATTGCATGTGTGTTCTTTTCATAAACCACATGGATCGACTAGAGTCATTGCATGTGTGTTCTTTTCATAAATCACATATGGATCCAGTAGAGTCATTGCATGTGTTTTCTTCTCCTAAACCACCACTAGAGTTCATTGCATGTGTGTTCTTTTCATAAACCACATAGATCCACCAGTGTAATTGCATGTGTGTTCTTTTCATAAACCACCACTAGAGTCATTGCCTGTGTGTTCTTTTCATAAACCACATGGATCCACTAGTGTCATTGGATGTGTGTTCTTTTTCTAAACCACATGGATCCACTAGAGTCATTGCATGTGTGTTCTTCTCCTAAACCACCACAAGAGTCATTACATGTGTGTTCTTTTCATAAACCACATAGATCCACTAGAGTCATTGCTTGTGTGTTCTTTTCATAAACCACATATGGATCCATTAGAGTCAGTGTATGTTAGTTCTTCTCCTAAATCACCACTAGAGTTCATTGCATGTGTGTTCTTTTCATAAACCACATGGATCCACCAGGGTCATTGCATGTGAGTTCTTTTCATAAACCACCACTAGAGTCATTGCATGTGTGTTATTTTCTTGAACCACATGGATACACCAGTTTCATTGCATGTTTGTTCTTTTCATAAACCACCACTAGAGTCATTGCATGTGTGTTATTTTCATGAACCACATGGATACACCAGTGTCATTGCATATGTGTTCTTTTCATAAACCACATCTATATTTCATTGCATGTGTGTTCTTTTCATAAACCACATGGATCCACCAGTGTCATTGCATGTGTGATCTTTTCATAAACCACCACTAGAGTCATTACATGTGTGTTCTTTTCATAAACCACATGGATCCACCAGTGTCATTTCATGTGTGTTATTTTCATGAACCACATGGATCCACCAGTGTCATTACATGTGTGTTCTTTTCATAAACAACATGGATCCACTAGTGTCATTACATGTGTGTTATTTTCATAAACCACATCTAGAGTCATTGCATGTGTGTTCTTTTCATAAACCACATGGATCGACTAGAGTCATTGCATGTGTGTTCTTTTCATAAATCACATATGGATCCAGTAGAGTTATTGCATGTGTGTTCTTCTCCTAAACCACCACTAGAATTCATTTCATTTGTGTTCTTTTCATAAACCATATGGATCCACCAGTGTCATTGTATGTGTGTTCTTTTCATAAACCACCACTAGAGTCATTACATGTGTGTTCTTTTCATAAACCACATGGATCCACCACTGTCATTGCATTTGTGTTCTTTTCATAAACCACCACTAGAGTCATTGCACGTGTGTTCTTTTCATAAAGCACACGGATCCACCAGTGTCATTGAATGTGTGTTCTTTTCCTAAACCACATATGGATCCACTAGAGTCATTGCATGTGTGTTATTTTCATAAACCACAACTAGAGTCATTGCATGTGTGTTCTTTTCATAATCCACATGGATCCACCAGTGTCATTGCATGTGTGTTCTTTTCATAAACCACATCTACAGTCATTGCATGTGTGTACTTTTCATAAACCACCACTAGACTCATTGCATGTGTGTTCTTTTCATGTACCACATGGATCCACTAGAGCCATTGCATGTGTGTTCTTTTCATAAACCACATGGATCCACTAGAGTTCATTGCATTTGTGTTCATTTCATGAACCAGAAATAGAGTCATTGCATGTGCGTTCTTTTCATAAACCACATGGATCCACCAGTGTCATTGAATGTGTGTTAATTTTGTAAACAACATATGGATCCACTAGAGTTATTGCATGTGTGTTCTTTTCATAAACCACATGGATCCACCTATGTCATTGGATGTGTGTTCTTTTCATAAACCACCACTAGAGTCATTGCATGTGTGTTCTTTATATAAACCACATGGATCCACCAGTGTCATTGGATGTGTGTTCTTTTCATAAACCACATGGATCCACCAGTGTCATTGCATGTATGTTCTGTTCATAAACCACCACTAGAGTCATTGCATGTGTGTTCTTTTAATAAACCACATGGATCCACCAGTGTCATTGCATGTATGTTCTGTTCATAAACCACCACTAGAGTCATTGCCTGTGTGTTCTTTTCATAAACCACATGGATCCACTGATGTCATTACATGTGTGTTCTTGTCATAAACCACATGGATCCACTAGAGTTCATTGCATGTGTGTTCATTTCATAAACCACATGGATCCACCACATTGGATGTGTGTTCTTTTCATAAACCACCACTAGAGTCATTGCATGTGTGTTCTTTTCATAAACCACATGGATCCACCACTGTCATTGCATGTGTGTTCTTTTCATAAACCACCATTAGAGTGGTTACATGTGTCTTCTTTTCATAAACCACATGGATCCACCAGTGGTCATTGCATGTGTACTCTTTTCATAAACCACATCTATATTTCATTACATGTGTTTTTTCATAAACCACATGGATCCACCAGTATCATTGCATGTGTGTTCTTTTCATAAACCACCACTAGAGCCATTACATGTGTGTTCTTTTCATAAACCACATGGATCCACCAGTGTCATTGCATGTGTGTTCTTTTCATAAACCACATGGATCCACCAGTGTCATTACATGTGTGTTCTTTTCATGAACAATATGGATCCACTAGTGTCACTGGATGTGTGTTCTTTTCATAAACCACATCTAGAGTCATTGCATGTGTGTTCTTTTCATAAACCACATGGATCGACTAGATTCATTGCATGTGTGTTCTTTTCATAAAACACGTATGGATCTAGTAGAGTCATTGCATGTGTGTTCTTCTCCTAAACCACCACTATAATTCATTGCATTAGTGTTCTTTTCATAAACCATATGGATCCACCAGTGTCATTGTATGTGTGTTCTTTTCATAAACCACCACTAGACTCATTGCATGTGTGTTCTTTTCATAAACCACATGGATCCACCATTGTCATTGCATTTGTGTTCTTTTCATAAACCACCACTAGAGTCATTGCATGTGTGTTCTTTTCATAAAGCACACGGATCCACCAGTGTCATTGAATGTGTGTTCTTTTCCTAAACCACATATGGATCCACTAGAGTCATTGCATGTGTGTTCTTTTCATAAACCACAACTAGAGTCATTGCATGTGTGTTCTTTTCATAATCCACATGGATCCACCAGTGTCATTGCATGTGTGTTCTTTTCATAAACCACATGGATCCACCAGAGTCATTGCATGTGTGTTCTTTTCATAAACCACATCTACAGTCATTGCATGTGTGTACTTTTCATAAACCACCACTAGAGTCATTGCATGTGTGTTCTGTTCATGTACCACATGGATCCACCAGAGTCATTGCATGTGTGTTCTTTTCATAAACCACATCTACAATCATTGCATGTGTGTACTTTTCATAAACCACCACTAGACTCATTGCATGTGTGTTCTTTTCATGTACCACATGGATCCACCAGAGTCATTGCATGTGTGTTCTTTTCATAAACCACATGGATCCACTAGAGTTCATTGCATTTGTGTTCATTTCATGAACCACAACTAGAGTCATTGCATGTGTGTTCTTTTCATAAACCACACGTATCCACCAGTGTCATTACATGTGTGTTCTTTTCATAAACCACAACTAAAGTCATTGCATGTGTGTTATTTTCATAAACCACATGGATCCACCAATGTCATTGAATGTGTGTTAATTTTGTAAACAACATATGGATCCACTAGAGTTATTGCATGTGTGTTCTTTTCATAAACCACATGGATCCACCTGTGTCATTGGATGTGTGTTCTTTTCATAAACCACGACTAGAGTCATTGCATGTGTGTTCTTTATATAAACCACATGGATCCACCAGTGTCATTGGATGTGTGTTCTTTTCATAAACCACATGGATCCACCAGTGTCATTCCATGTGTGTTCTTTTAATAAACCACATGGATCCACCAGTGTCATTGCATGTATGTTCTGTTCATAAACCACCACTAGAGTCATTGCATGTGTGTTCTTTTCCTAAACCACATGGATCCACTAATGTCATTACATGTGTGTTCTTTTCATAAACCATATGCATCCACTAGAGTTCATTGCATGTGTGTTCATTTCATAAACCACATGGATCCACCACATTGGATGTTTGTTCTTTTCATAAACCACCACTAGAGTCATTGCATGTGCGTTCTTTTCATAAACCACATGGATCCACCACTGTCATTGCATGTGTGTTCTTTTCATAAACCACCATTAGAGTCATTACATGTGTCTTCTTTTCATAAACCACATGGATCCACCAGTGTCATTGCATGTGTGTTCTTTTCATAAACCACATCTATATTTCATTACATGTGTTTTTTCATAAACCACATGGATCCACCAGTATCATTGCATGTGTGTTCTTTTCATAAACCACCACTAGAGCCATTACATGTGTGTTCTTTTCATAAACCACATGGATCCACCAGTGTCATTGCATGTGTGTTCTTTTCATAAACCACATGGATCCACCAGTGTCATTACATGTGTGTTCTTTTCATGAACCACATGGATCCACCACTGTCATTGCATTTGTGTTCTTTTCATAAACCACATCTAGAGTCATTGCACGTGTGTTCTTTTCATAAAGCACACGGATCCACCAGTGTCATTGAATGTGTGTTCTTTTCCTAAACCACATATGGATCCACTAGAGTCATTGCATGTGTGTTCTTTTCATAAACCACAACTAGAGTCATTGCATGTGTGTTCTTTTCATAATCCACATGGATCCACCAGTGTCATTGCATGTGTGTTCTTTTCATAAACCACATGGATCCACCAGAGTCATTGCATGTGTGTTCTTTTCATAAACCACATCTACAGTCATTGCATGTGTGTACTTTTCATAAACCACCACTAGACTCATTGCATGTGTATTCTTTTCATGTACCACATGGATCCACTAGAGCCATTGCATGTGTGTTCTTTTCATAAACCACATGGATCCAATAGAGTTCATTGCATTTGTGTTCATTTCATGAACCAGAACTAGAGTCATTGCATGTGCGTTCTTTTCATAAACCACATGGATCCACCAGTGTCATTGAATGTGTGTTAATTTTGTAAACAACATATGGATCCACTAGAGTTATTGCATGTGTGTTCTTTTCATAAACCACATGGATCCACCTATGTCATTGGATGTGTGTTCTTTTCATAAACCACCACTAGAGTCATTGCATGTGTGTTCTTTATATAAACCACATGGATCCACCAGTGTCATTGGATGTGTGTTCTTTTCATAAACCACATGGATCCACCAGTGTCATTGCATGTGTGTTCTTTTAATAAACCACATGGATCCACCAGTGTATTGCATGTATGTTCTGTTCATAAACCACCACTAGAGTCATTGCATGTGTGTTCTTTTCATAAACCACATGGATCCACTGATGTCATTACATGTGTGTTCTTGTCATAAACCACATGGATCCACTGGAGTTCATTGCATGTGTGTTCATTTCATAAACCACATGGATCCACCATTGATGTGTGTTCTTTTCATAAACCACCACTAGAGTCATTGCATGTGTGTTCTTTTCATAAACCACATGGATCCACCACTGTCATTGCATGTGTGTTCTTTTCATAAACCACCATTAGAGTGGTTACATGTGTCTTCTTTTCATAAACCACATGGATCCACCAGTGTCATTGCATGTGTACTCTTTTCATAAACCACATCTATATTTCATTACATGTGTTTTTTCATAAACCACATGGATCCACCAGTATCATTGCATGTGTGTTCTTTTCATAAACCACCACTAGAGCCATTACATGTGTGTTCTTTTCATAAACCACATGGATCCACCAGTGTCATTGCATGTGTGTTCTTTTCATAAACCACATGGATCCACCAGTGTCATTACATGTGTGTTCTTTTCATGAACAATATGGATCCACTAGTGTCACTGGATGTGTGTTCTTTTCATAAACCACATCTAGAGTCATTGCATGTGTGTTCTTTTCATAAACCACATGGATCGACTAGATTCATTGCATGTGTGTTCTTTTCATAAAACACGTATGGATCTAGTAGAGTCATTGCATGTGTGTTCTTCTCCTAAACCACCACTATAATTCATTGCATTAGTGTTCTTTTCATAAACCATATGGATCCACCAGTGTCATTGTATGTGTGTTCTTTTCATAAACCACCACTAGACTCATTGCATGTGTGTTCTTTTCATAAACCACATGGATCCACCATTGTCATTGTATTTGTGTTCTTTTCATAAACCACCACTAGAGTCATTGCATGTGTGTTCTTTTCATAAAGCACACGGATCCACCAGTGTCATTGAATGTGTGTTCTTTTCCTAAACCACATATGGATCCACTAGAGTCATTGCATGTGTGTTCTTTTCATAAACCACAACTAGAGTCATTGCATGTGTGTTCTTTTCATAATCCACATGGATCCACCAGTGTCATTGCATGTGTGTTCTTTTCATAAACCACATGGATCCACCAGAGTCATTGCATGTGTGTTCTTTTCATAAACCACATCTACAGTCATTGCATGTGTGTACTTTTCATAAACCACCACTAGAGTCATTGCATGTGTGTTCTTCATGTACCACATGGATCCACCAGAGTCATTGCATGTGTGTTCTTTTCATAAACCACATCTACAATCATTACATGTGTGTACTTTTCATAAACCACCACTAGACTCATTGCATGTGTGTTCTTTTCATGTACCACATGGATCCACCAGAGTCATTGCATGTGTGTTCTTTTCATAAACCACATGGATCCACTAGAGTTCATTGCATTTGTGTTCATTTCATGAACCACAACTAGAGTCATTGCATGTGTGTTCTTTTCATAAACCACATGGATCGACTAGAGTCATTGCATGTGTGTTCTTTTCATAAATCACATATGGATCCAGTAGAGTCATTGCATGTGTGTTCTTCTCCTAAACCACCACTAGAGTTCATTGCATGTGTGTTCTTTTCATAAACCACATAGATCCACCAGTGTAATTGCATGTGTGTTCTTTTCATAAACCACCACTAGAGTCATTGCCTGTGTGTTCTTTTCATAAACCACATGGATCCACTAGTGTCATTGGATGTGTGTTCTTTTTCTAAACCACATGGATCCACTAGAGTCATTGCATGTGTGTTCTTCTCCTAAACCACCACAAGAGTCATTACATGTGTGTTCTTTTCATAAACCACATAGATCCACTAGAGTCATTGCTTGTGTGTTCTTTTCATAAACCACATATGGATCCATTAGAGTCAGTGTATGTTAGTTCTTCTCCTAAATCACCACTAGAGTTCATTGCATGTGTGTTCTTTTCATAAACCACATAGATCCACCAGGGTCATTGCATGTGAGTTCTTTTCATAAACCACCACTAGAGTCATTGCATGTGTGTTATTTTCTTGAACCACATGGATACACCAGTTTCATTGCATGTGTGTTCTTTTCATAAACCACCACTAGAGTCATTGCATGTGTGTTATTTTCATGAACCACATGGATACACCAGTGTCATTGCATATGTGTTCTTTTCATAAACCACATCTATATTTCATTGCATGTGTGTTCTTTTCATAAACCACATGGATGCACCAGTGTCATTGCATGTGTGATCTTTTCATAAACCACCACTAGAGTCATTACATGTGTGTTCTTTTCATAAACCACATGGATCCACCAGTGTCATTTCATGTGTGTTATTTTCATGAACCACATGGATCCACCAGTGTCATTACATGTGTGTTCTTTTCATAAACAACATGGATCCACTAGTGTCATTGCATGTGTGTTCTTTTCATAAACCACATGGATCGACTAGAGTCATTGCATGTGTGTTCTTTTCATAAATCACATATGGATCCAGTAGAGTTATTGCATGTGTGTTCTTCTCCTAAACCACCACTAGAATTCATTTCATTTGTGTTCTTTTCATAAACCATATGGATCCACCAGTGTCATTGTATGTGTGTTCTTTTCATAAACCACCACTAGAGTCATTACATGTGTGTTCTTTTCATAAACCACATGGATCCACCACTGTCATTGCATTTGTGTTCTTTTCATAAACCACCACTAGAGTCATTGCACGTGTGTTCTTTTCATAAAGCACACGGATCCACCAGTGTCATTGAATGTGTGTTCTTTTGCTAAACCACATATGGATCCACTAGAGTCATTGCATGTGTGTTCTTTTCATAAACCACAACTAGAGTCATTGCATGTGTGTTCTTTTCATAATCCACATGGATCCACCAGTGTCATTGCATGTGTGTTCTTTTCATAAACCACATGGATCCACCAGAGTCATTGCATGTGTGTTCTTTTCATAAACCACATCTACAGTCATTGCATGTGTGTACTTTTCATAAACCACCACTAGACTCATTGCATGTGTGTTCTTTTCATGTACCACATGGATCCACTAGAGCCATTGCATGTGTGTTCTTTTCATAAACCACATGGATCCACTAGAGTTCATTGCATTTGTGTTCATTTCATGAACCAGAACTAGAGTCATTGCATGTGCGTTCTTTTCATAAACCACATGGATCCACCAGTGTCATTGAATGTGTGTTAATTTTGTAAACAACATATGGATCCACTAGAGTTATTGCATGTGTGTTCTTTTCATAAACCACATGGATCCACCTATGTCATTGGATGTGTGTTCTTTTCATAAACCACCACTAGAGTCATTGCATGTGTGTTCTTTATATAAACCACATGGATCCACCAGTGTCATTGGATGTGTGTTCTTTTCATAAACCACATGGATCCACCAGTGTCATTGCATGTGTGTTCTTTTAATAAACCACATGGATCCACCAGTGTCATTGCATGTATGTTCTGTTCATAAACCACCACTAGAGTCATTGCATGTGTGTTCTTTTCATAAACCACATGGATCCACTGATGTCATTACATGTGTGTTCTTGTCATAAACCACATGGATCCACTAGAGTTCATTGCATGTGTGTTCATTTCATAAACCACATGGATCCACCACATTGGATGTGTGTTCTTTTCATAAACCACCACTAGAGTAATTGCATGTGTGTTCTTTTCATAAACCACATGGATCCACCACTGTCATTGCATGTGTGTTCTTTTCATAAACCACCATTAGAGTGGTTACATGTGTCTTCTTTTCATAAACCACATGGATCCACCAGTGTCATTGCATGTGTACTCTTTTCATAAACCACATCTATATTTCATTACATGTGTTTTTTCATAAACCACATGGATCCACCAGTATCATTGCATGTGTGTTCTTTTCATAAACCACCACTAGAGCCATTACATGTGTGTTCTTTTCATAAACCACATGGATCCACCAGTGTCATTGCATGTGTGTTCTTTTCATAAACCACATGGATCCACCAGTGTCATTACATGTGTGTTCTTTTCATGAACAATATGGATCCACTAGTGTCCTTTGGATGTGTGTTCTTTTCATAAACCACATCTAGAGTCATTGCATGTGTGTTCTTTTCATAAACCACATGGATCGACTAGATTCATTGCATGTGTGTTCTTTTCATAAAACACGTATGGATCTAGTAGAGTCATTGCATGTGTGTTCTTCTCCTAAACCACCACTATAATTCATTGCATTAGTGTTCTTTTCATAAACCATATGGATCCACCAGTGTCATTGTATGTGTGTTCTTTTCATAAACCACCACTAGACTCATTGCATGTGTGTTCTTTTCATAAACCACATGGATCCACCATTGTCATTGCATTTGTGTTCTTTTCATAAACCACCACTAGAGTCATTGCATGTGTGTTCTTTTCATAAAGCACACGGATCCACCAGTGTCATTGAATGTGTGTTCTTTTCCTAAACCACATATGGATCCACTAGAGTCATTGCATGTGTGTTCTTTTCATAAACCACAACTAGAGTCATTGCATGTGTGCTCTTTTCATAATCCACATGGATCCACCAGTGTCATTGCATGTGTGTTCTTTTCATAAACCACATGGAACCACTAGAGTCATTGCATGTGTGTTCTTTTCATAAACCACATCTACAATCATTGCATGTGTGTACTTTTCATAAACCACCACTAGACTCATTGCATGTGTGTTCTTTTCATGTACCACATGGATCCACTAGAGTCATTGCATGTGTGTTCTTTTCATAAACCACATGGATCCACTAGAGTTCATTGCATTTGTGTTCATTTCATGAACCACAACTAGAGTCATTGCATGTGTGTTCTTTTCATAAACCACACGTATCTACCAGTGTCATTACATGTGTGTTCTTTTCATAAACCACAACTAAAGTCATTGCATGTGTGTTATTTTCATAAACCACATGGATCCACCAGTGTCATTGAATGTGTGTTAATTTTGTAAACAACATATGGATCCACTAGAGTTATTGCATGTGTGTTCTTTTCATAAACCTCATGGATCCACCTGTGTCATTGGATGTGTCACATCCCAAGATTTTCCAAATCTTGTAATGTGAAAATAAAATAAACAAAATAAATTTTTGTTGAAAATCAGGGTGAAAAGAAACTTTTGTTTCTAAAAGGAGACTTAAAATCCCATCTTGAACAAACTTTGGCAGAAGTTTGAATTCAACAAAAATCCAAATCAAGTGAAATGCATTCCTCAATGAATGTATCTGGAAATTTGAACATTTGGAAAGAAATCCAAAACCCTAAACCCTAATGGAAGGAAATCATTTTCCAAAGTATCTCCAAATCCATGGATTTGATCCATACCAAATTTGATCAACAAATAATCACAAAGGATCAAGAAAGACCTTAGAGATTGGTTTCACTTAGTTTGGAACCATAAACAAGATCTTGTGAATATAATAAGATAAGGAAATTGAATTTCCAAAGTCAATAAAACCCTTACCAAAAGCCCACACCAAATGGTGAACAAATAAACCTAAAGGGATTTATTTGGATAAACATTTATCAAAGGAAAATAAAATTGTTTTGGAAACACTGTTTTAGATCTTTTAATAAAAGACTTTGGTTTCAAATGAAAAGATAAGCCAAATTAATTTTGGCCAAGCTTTTGAAATAAAATATTTTGTTTTGATAAAATGAGTAAAGGTTTATTTAAATAAAATAAAGGATCTAAACATCCAATTTTATTTAAGTAAAAAGCTTTTCCCATTTTAAATGAACACCAAGTATTTTATTACTACTTTGAAATCTTTTATTAAAAGGTTTTGCTTTGATTAAAATGAGTAAAGAATTATTTAAATAAAATAATAAGGATTTAAATATCCAATTTTATTTAAGTAAAGGCTTTCCCATTTTAATTAAAACACCAAAACTTATTCATTTATTTAAATAAGTTTCCAAGTATTCTTTTATTCTTCAAATTAAACCTTCTGGTTTGGTTTTGAAAGTAATTGGAATTCAAATGGAAATTTTATTTAAATAAATCAAAACCCTATTTCAATAAACTAAAGATCCATTTTATTTAATAATTAAATGGATCCTAAAATAAATAAAAATAATATTTCATTTTGAGATTTGGATTATGTTGCCAAACAGAACCAAATTCAAATGAAAAGTTTGCTGTTTGAATTGATTGAGTGTTGTTTGAAATTGTTTGAATTAATTGTTTGAAATTGAAAACATTAAAAGAATTAGAAAAAGAAAAAGAGAGCAGACAGAAAAAAATAAGAAAGCGAGCAATGACCCACTAAGGCCCAACTCCATTGATACTCCCTCCCCCGAAGTGTTTCTTTTCTCACTCGGAAACAGACCCACGCAGAGACTGGCAAGTGGACCCTCTCCCCCCTATCCTCACTCGCTGACAACAGACCCCACCTCCTCCTACTCCTTCCCCCGAAACGTTTTCTTCACCAATTAAAACAACCCACCCAGCCGATGACAAGTGGACCCCGCTCCCTCTCCCTTTCCCACTGACCGCTGGACCCCCTTTCCACTGTTCTCCTTCCCCACCCTGCGACCAGTTCTTCCTCCTCTCGTCGCCGTTTCCTGCTGTAACTCCGCGGCATCAATTCGCCATAATGCCGGTCTTCACTCCCCCTGCGACGATGCCCATTTAACCGCCTCCCTCTCCTCTGTCATTTCCCCCAGACCACTCCCTCTCTCTGCCAACAGGCTGACTCCATTTCTCTCTGTACCGTCACTGCTCCGACCACCGTCTCCGAGCAATTCCGGCGAAACCAGACCTCCCCTTGCCTCATTGACCACGCACCCCTACTCCACGCATCCAGACGCATCTGTCCGTGCCCTCCGTTCAGACGCGGGTGCCCTAGAACCTCGACTCCGTCGTCGACAGTGAGCGCCACCGTCTGTCTTCAGCTCCGGCGAGCCCCACAGGTAGATTCCGGTCGCCCCTCTTCTCCTCGTTCACGCACACAGTGACCTCCTGCGTCTAACCCAACCCTCGGTTGTTCTTCTCGTGATCTGTAGCGAGCTCGACAAGCAGGCGAGCGCCGTGTCTGCTTCTTCTCCGGCAACGTTTCCCCGGTAAGCCTCGACCGCCCCGACCCCTCTTGTTCACGCACATGACTCCGGCTCGATCTTGCGCATCTAACCGTATAGTCATTTCGCTTTGAGGTGATCCACAGCACCGTCTTCGACTACGAGCAAAGCCATCCGCCGTTCCTCCCAACTCCGATGAGGAATTCGCTGACTCAGTGCCTCGCCTGACCAACACCTCCCGAGCACCGTGACCCCGAGCTCGGTGAGCATCTCCTCTTCTCTCTCGTTTTACGTATCGCTGCACGCCATCGACCGATCGCTCCGCCGCTTAGCCACCGCAGTAGCCGCCCACTTTAGGTCGAACTGCAGCAACTTCGATCTAGATCCATCGGCTATGATAGTTTCACTTAGTCGCGAAGAGGTATGCTTTACGGACGATGCGATTAGACTTGATCCAACGCCCACAGCCACGATCCCATGACGTACGCGAATAGAATTGCGCACAGGTGTCCAAGATTCTGTTTAAAACAGATTTGAAAATGAATATTTTGCAAACTTCAAACCCTTGTAACTTTTGATCCACCGTCCAAATTTTACAAATTTGATGTCGTTGGAATCAGCAAGACAAGACCTAACCAAACCTACCCTTAGTTTAGCAAATAGTATCTGTTAACTTGTTTAACTTTGCAGATTCATTTGAATGCTTGCTAACATTAGAAAAAATCATTTAAAAATGATATTTAGGTTAAAACCTTTGCCAATTAGTTTGTTGTGACCTTGCTGACCATAGGAACCAACCCATAGTTGGAAAGTGATTTTGGAAAAGAATAGAATGGATTAATTAGTTTAGTCCATTTCAAGCTAACTAAAACTATTTGTTTTGTTTATGAAAATGCTTTCATAAAGAAAACCTTGAGAAAATGTTTGGACCAAACCTACTGACCCAAAACACCAAGTTTTGCAATAGCAACTCATTTGGTGAACCCTATAGACTAAAACCCTAGTAGACATATTTCTGCACCACATAAAATGACCAAATAGGTGCCTTGTTTTGAAATTAGTTTTGAGGTGAAACCTTTTGCTAACAACTTTGCCACTTTGGTAAATGACCAATTTGGATCTTACAAAGTTTAGGAATCTAATAGAAACCCTTTTGCAAATGACTTTGCCATTTTGGTAAATGACCAATTTGGAACTTACAAGGTTTAGAAGCCTAGTGAGGACCATCCCTACATTAGAACCAACCTTTGCATGCCTATGCATGACTTTGCCACTTTACAAAAATGACCATTAGGTGTACTCAAATGTCGATGACCCACTAGGAACCACTTTTGCAAACAAATCAAAGCTTGGCATGCTTGCATGCATTTCCTTGACTTTGTTATTTTATGTGTGTTGTTTTGCTTGATTGGTAGATTGAGTTTGTGCCTTGCTTGATTGTTGTAGTGACTTGAAGAGTGTGTTTGTTGCAAGGACAAGGAGTGAACCTATACCCTCTACCAAAAAGGCAAGTGATGCTTCATATCATTATCCCATTATTTTCACTATGCATTAGTGTTTTTGCTAAAGTAGAACTTGCATGGTTTTTATTTTGTTAAGTATAGACCTTGCTATAGGAAATCTAGTAGATGAATCCTTAGTAGGATTTTCCTAAGTTAAGAATCCTATTACTACCAAGCTTAGCCTAGCTAATAGAAAACTTGGGTGGGATATATATTCACACTATGAAAAATATTCTAAGTCTGAGGACTTGTGTTTTGTTTAATAAAACAACTAAGATTAATGAATCACCTGGGTGGAAATGGAAGGAATGGTTTATGTTGAGTGGTTCACAAGGCCATGGGACTTGGCTTGTGTATCTCACTTGTGGATGGCCACCCAGGAAACAAAGAGATTTGAGATGTCAAATGTTGAGAAACTTCAAGTGCAACCACTTGGCATTATGGGCTCGCCATGATCTTAGGATCTTTGGAACTTAGTCTTTTGGACAGTGGGTGGTAGTGATTGATAGGTTGGAGCGCGTCCATTTGACTAAGGAAAGGCTACTGAAGGATCATTCTTGGGAAACCAAGACTTGTGGGGAAAGTGCACCACCTCTGCAGAGTGAAAAACCTAAGTACTTAGCCATGTCCCTGGTAAAGGACAATTTGAGCATCAAGACATGGAAGCAATCAAGAATCTCATCATTCCAATTTCTAAATTAAAACTTGTGGGTGAACAAGGGTTGTGTGAAATCTTAAATCTTTGATTGGTAGATGCCTTGAGAGGATCTTCAATCATTGGTTGAGAATTTGTTTTTGCCAAGTAAATCTTCAGTCTCTGATTGGTAGATGCCCTGAGTGGATCTTCAGTCTTTGATTGGTAGATACCTTGGAATTTGTTTTTGCCAAACAAAACTTATTTTCAAATGATAGGGAAAAATCTATTTTGAGCAATGCAAAGCCTCAACTCCATTTAGCCAAATGCATATAGATGATAGACTCCACTATACTACCAAAGTATCACTTGCCAATACAATTCAAATGTATTGACCCTTGTGGCTGTAACTTATTATGTTGCAGGTTTGATTGTTTTAGTGAAGATTGATTGATTAGGATTACAAAGTCTACAACCTACATCTGCCTGTGGCACTTTGAAGATGAAGGACCCATGACTATAGTTATTCCGCTGCAATGTAATGTAAATAGCCAATGAGCTATGTTTGATGTAATAAAATTATGTTATTCCTGGTTATAAAGTTGTATTATGACCTTTGTTTCTTGATATTACATCTGAACTGTGGATGCTAGCTATTGATCCAGGGACTAGCATTGTAAACACAGGGGACTCAATCTTATTTAAGGTTGAGGACGCTACAGAATGGTATCAGAGCATTGTGTTGCCTGTAGGATTTGTAACCCTAGGATTGGACAAAAACCCTTAGAAAAATAGGAGTTGTCTTATTCCAAAACTTATTTACAAAAACAATCTTGTAAACTCTTTCCTCAACCATTTTGGTTTCAACTCTACTTCTCATCTATATTCAACTTAATGAAAAGCCTACCCCATGACCCAAGACTACACCATGTGCAAAGGACTTCTTCAACACTTTCAACTCTAATGACTTCAACTTCTTCAACATCTTCAACATCTACACCAAGGACTTCAACTTGGATATCACTAAAGAATACAAGTCTTGAGTAACATTTCACTTGAAGGCTAAGGAAAAACAACTTAGAAGGAGCCATCAACATCCTTGAAGTATTTGTGACCAAGACACAAGAATTCTCCAAGGATACAAAGATCTCAATCAAGAAGAATCAACCAAGAAGGATGGAAAGATCACAAGTAAACCATGTAGATGGACCACCATATTTTAGTTAAGTCAAACCCACCAACTTATGTGGTATAATAAAAATATTTTGTTGCCTAAAAATGTGCTTGATCTTTGTTTGAGTGAAATGTTTGGTTTGTGATTGCTTGCATTTTTGCTTATGTGAAATGTGAAGTGTGTGAATAGAATTGACTTCTTAGAAAAACCTTTTGCCTATTCTAATCCCAATCCAACCCCAAACAGATGACTTCTCCAAGAGACTCCAACATCAAGGATGGTGACAACAACAACAACCAAGAGGTCAACATGAGAGAACTCATAGCAACCCAACACCAATTGAGCCAACTAACAGCTCAGTTCATAGCCAACAATAGTGATAAAGACCCTACCTTGCAAAAGTTTTTGGAAGAACAATCCCAACTGATGCTTAAGGTGACTAATCAAATGATCAGCATGGAAGAAAACTTTTCCCAAGGAGCTAATGACAACAAGGATGACAAAGATGTTATTCTAGAAGGAACCCAAGTTAGCAATACTTGTGTAGTCAAGGATAATGCACCCAAGGAAGATCAATGCCCCAAGAAGAGAGGAAGATCTCCCATTCATGAAGAACAAGAACTAGAAGAACCCCTAGCTTTAGAGAGACCCAAGAAGAAGGAGAAGAAATGCCTCAACACTAGCAAGAAGGATATTACACAAGTGCAATGTTTCAATTGCAAAGAGATGGGATATTATGCCAATAAATGCCCAGAAAAGAAGATGGACCAAATAAACAAACAAGAGGCAATGACACCAAAGGAAAAGAAAGATATCAGCCAATTGATATGTTACAATTGCAAGAACCCAGGACACTATGCAAGCAACTGTCCAGAAAAGATGAAGAACAAGTTGATCAAGCCTATGGAGAAACTCAACCTTGGCCCATGAGTCAAGCATGGAAATAATGGACACAATGCAGAAGTTTTCCCAAGGAAGTTTCATCAAGATTCCAAGCAAGCCAAGATATAGTTTAGTTGGAAAATTTTAAGGGTGGTAGTACCCTAGTTGTTTTGAACCTGCTTGTAACCCTAGCCTCCCCAAATCTCGGGACGAGATTTCTTTTAAGGGTGGTAGCCTGTCACATCCCAAGATTTTCCAAATCTTGTAATGTGAAAATAAAATAAACAAAATAATTTTTTGTTGAAAATCAGGGTGAAAAGAAACTTTTGTTTCTAAAAGGAGACTTAAAATCCCATCTTGAACAAACTTTGGCAGAAGTTTGAATTCAACAAAAATCCAAATCAAGGGAAATGCATTCCTCAATGAATGTATCTGGAAATTTGAACATTTGGAAAGAAATCCAAAACCCTAAACCCTAATGGAAGGAAATCATTTTCCAAAGTATCTCCAAATCCATGGATTTGATCCATACCAAATTTGATCAACAAATAATCACAAAGGATCAAGAAAGACCTTAGAGATTGGTTTCACTTAGTTTGGAACCATAAACAAGATCTTGTGAATATAATAAGATAAGGAAATTGAATTTCCAAAGTCAATAAAACCCTTACCAAAAGCCCACACCAAATGGTGAACAAATAAACCTAAAGGGATTTATTTGGATAAACATTTATCAAAGGAAAATAAAATTGTTTTGGAAACACTGTTTTAGATCTTTTAATAAAAGACTTTGGTTTCAAATGAAAAGATAAGCCAAATTAATTTTGGCCAAGCTTTTGAAATAAAATATTTTGTTTTGATAAAATGAGTAAAGGTTTATTTAAATAAAATAAAGGATCTAAACATCCAATTTTATTTAAGTAAAAAGCTTTTCCCATTTTAAATGAACACCAAGTATTTTATTACTACTTTGAAATCTTTTATTAAAAGGTTTTGCTTTGATTAAAATGAGTAAAGAATTATTTAAATAAAATAATAAGGATTTAAATATCCAATTTTATTTAAGTAAAGGCTTTCCCATTTTAATTAAAACACCAAAACTTATTCATTTATTTAAATAAGTTTCCAAGTATTCTTTTATTCTTCAAATTAGACCTTCTGGTTTGGTTTTGAAAGTAATTGGAATTCAAATGGAAATTTTATTTAAATAAATCAAAACCCTATTTCAATAAACTAAAGATCCATTTTATTTAATAATTAAATGGATCCTAAAATAAATAAAAATAATATTTCATTTTGAGATTTGGATTATGTTGCCAAACAGAACCAAATTCAAATGAAAAGTTTGCTGTTTGAATTGATTGAGTGTTGTTTGAAATTGTTTGAATTAATTGTTTGAAATTGAAAACAGAAAAAGAATTAGAAAAAGAAAAAGAGAGCAGACAGAAAAAAATAAGAAAACAGAACAGCAGCCCACTAAGGCCCAACTCCAGCCCAGTACTCCCTCCCCCGAAGTGTTTCTTTTCTCACTCGGAAACAGACCCACGCAGAGACTGGCAAGTGGACCCTCTCCCCCCTCTCCTCACTCGCTGACAACAGACCCCACCTCCTCCTACTCCTTCCCCCGAAACGTTTTCTTCACCAATTAAAACAACCCACCCAGCCGATGACAAGTGGACCCCGCTCCCTCTCCCTTTCCCACTGACCGCTGGACCCCCTTTCCACTGTTCTCCTTCCCCACCCTGCGACCAGTTCTTCCTCCTCTCGTCGCCGTTTCCTGCTGTAACTCCGCGGCATCAATTCGCCATAATGCCGGTCTTCACTCCCCCTGCGACGATGCCCATTTAACCGCCTCCCTCTCCTCTGTCATTTCCCCCAGACCACTCCCTCTCTCTGCCAACAGGCTGACTCCATTTCTCTCTGTACCGTCACTGCTCCGACCACCGTCTCCGAGCAATTCCGGCGAAACCAGACCTCCCCTTGCCTCATTGACCACGCACCCCTACTCCACGCATCCAGACGCATCTGTCCGTGCCCTCCGTTCAGACGCGGGTGCCCTAGAACCTCGACTCCGTCGTCGACAGTGAGCGCCACTGTCTGTCTTCAGCTCCGGCGAGCCCCACAGGTAGATTCCGGTCGCCCCTCTTCTCCTCGTTCACGCACACAGCACCTCCGTGACCTCCTGCGTCTAACCCAACCCTCGGTTGTTCTTCTCGTGATCTGTAGCGACGACTCCGACAAGCACAGAGCGCCGCCATGTCTGCTTCTTCTCCGGCAACGTTTCCCCGGTAAGCCTCGACCGCCCCGACCCCTCTTGTTCACGCACATGACTCTGGCTCGATCTTGCGTATCTAACCGTATAGTCATTTCGCTTTGAGGTGATCCACAGCACCGTCTTCGACTACGAGCAAAGCCATCCGCCGCCGTTCCCAACTCCGACGAGGAATTACGCCTGACTCCGTGCGCCCCTCGCCCGACCAACACCTCCCCGAGCACCGCCGTGACCCCCTGAGCTCGGTGAGCATCTCCTCTTTCTCTCTCGTTTTCTGTATCGCCGGCACCGTCATCGACCGATCGCTCACTTGCCGCTAACCACCGTGCGCCACTTTTAGGTCGAGCACTGCCGCAACTGCTCGATCTAGATCCGCCGGCTATGATAGTTTCACTTAGTCGCGAAGAGGTATGCTTTCGGACGTGCGATTAGACTTGATCCAACGCCCACAGCCACGATCCCAGCGAAGCGGTAAAGCGAATAGAATTGCGCGTGTCGATACGTTTAAAAACAGATTTGAAAACAGAATATTTTGCAAACTTCAAACCCTTGTAACTTTTGATCCACACGTCCAAATTTTACAAATTTGATGTCGTTGGAATCAGCAAGACAAGACCTAACCAAACCTACCCTTAGTTTAGCAAATAGTATCTGTTAACTTGTTTAACTTTGCAGATTCATTTGAATGCTTGCTAACATTAGAAAAAATCATTTAAAAATGATATTTAGGTTAAAACCTTTGCCAATTAGTTTGTTGTGACCTTGCTGACCATAGGAACCAACCCATAGTTGGAAAGTGATTTTGGAAAAGAATAGAATGGATTAATTAGTTTAGTCCATTTCTAGCTAACTAAAACTATTTGTTTTGTTTATGAAAATGCTTTCATAAAGAAAACCTTGAGAAAATGTTTGGACCAAACCTACTGACCCAAAACACCAAGTTTTGCAATAGCAACTCATTTGGTGAACCCTATAGACTAAAACCCTAGTAGACATATTTCTGCACCACATAAAATGACCAAATAGGTGCCTTGTTTTGAAATTAGTTTTGAGGTGAAACCTTTTGCTAACAACTTTGCCACTTTGGTAAATGACCAATTTGGATCTTACAAAGTTTAGGAATCTAATAGAAACCCTTTTGCAAATGACTTTGCCATTTTGGTAAATGACCAATTTGGAACTTACAAGGTTTAGAAGCCTAGTGAGGACCATCCCTACATTAGAACCAACCTTTGCATGCCTATGCATGACTTTGCCACTTTACAAAAATGACCATTAGGTGTACTCAAATGTCTATGACCCACTAGGAACCACTTTTGCAAACAAATCAAATCTTGGCATGCTTGCATGCATTTCCTTGACTTTGTTATTTTATGTGTGTTGTTTTGCTTGATTGGTAGATTGAGTTTGTGCCTTGCTTGATTGTTGTAGTGACTTGAAGAGTGTGTTTGTTGCAAGGACAAGGAGTGAACCTATACCCTCTACCAAAAAGGCAAGTGATGCTTCATATCATTATCCCATTATTTTCACTATGCATTAGTGTTTTTGCTAAAGTAGAACTTGCATGGTTTTTATTTTGTTAAGTATAGACCTTGCTATAGGAAATCTAGTAGATGAATCCTTAGTAGGATTTTCCTAAGTTAAGAATTCTATTACTACCAAGCTTAGCCTAGCTAATAGAAAACTTGGGTGGGATATATATTCACACTATGAAAAATATTCTAAGTCTGAGGACTTGTGTTTTGTTTAATAAAACAACTAAGATTAATGAATCACCTGGGTGGAAATGGAAGGAATGGTTTATGTTGAGTGGTTCACAAGGCCATGGGACTTGGCTTGTGTATCTCACTTGTGGATGGCCACCCAGGAAACAAAGAGATTTGAGATGTCAAATGTTGAGAAACTTCAAGTGCAACCACTTGGCATTATGGGCTCTGCCATGATCTTAGGATGCTGGAACTTAGTCTTTTGGACAGTGGGTGGTAGTGATTAATAGGTTGGAGCGCGTCCATTTGACTAAGGAAAGGCTACTGAAGGATCATTCTTGGGAAACCAAGACTTGTGGGGAAAGTGCACCACCTCTGCAGAGTGTAAAACCTAAGTACTTAGCCATGTCCCTGGTAAAGGACAATTTGAGCATCAAGACATGGAAGCAATCAAGAATCTCATCACTCCAATTTCTAAATTAAAACTTGTGGGTGAACAAGGGTTAAAGGATCTTCAGTCATTGATTGGTAGATGCCCGGAGTGGATCTTCAGTGTTTGATTGGTAGATGCCTTGGGTGTTTTATGCCTTACAAAAACTTAGTATTTTCAAAAAGTTAAGGAAAAATCTATTTTGAGCAATGCAAGCCTAAACTCCACCAGCCAAATGCATATAGTATTATAGTCCACTTAAAATATACTAAGGTATCACTTGCCAATACTATTCCAAAGTATTGACCCTTGTGGCTGTAACTTATGATGTTGCAGGTTACTCTGATGATGATTAGGTGTCATGAGTCTACACTCAACATGCTTGCCTGTGGCACATGAAGATGAAGACTTATGTTTATTTACTTATTCCATAAACTCTTGTACTAGGCCTTTGGCCATGAGTTGTAAAAGACTATGTTTTATCTCTGGAATGACTGTAATAAACGACCTTTGTATCTGTGTACTTCATCTTAAACTGTGGATGCTAGCATTGATCCAGGGACTAGCATTGCAATCACAGGGATCTTTTCCTTTAATAAGGAGGGATCTTACACCACATGGATCCACTAGTGTCATTGAATGTGTGTTAATTTTGTAAACAACATAAGGATCCACTAGATTTATTGCATGTGTGTTCTTTTCATAAACCACATGGATCCACCTGTGTCATTGGATGTGTGTTCTTTTCATAAACCACCACTAGAGTCATTGCATGTGTGTTCTTTATATAAACCACATGGATCCACCAGTGTCATTGGATGTGTGTTCTTTTCATAAACCACTTGGATCCACCAGTGTCATTCCATGTGTGTTCTTTTAATAAACCACATGGATCCACCAGTGTCATTGCATGTATGTTCTGTTCATAAACCACCACTAGAGTCATTGCATGTGTGTTCTTTTCCTAAACCACATGGATCCACTAATGTCATTACATGTGTGTTCTTTTCATAAACCACATGGATCCACTAGAGTTCATTGCATGTGTGTTCATTTCATAAACCACATGGATCCACCACATTGGATGTTTGTTCTTTTCATAAACCACCACTAGAGTCATTGCATGTGTGTTCTTTTCATAAACCACATGGATCCACCACTGTCATTGCATGTGTGTTCTTTTCATAAACCACCATTAGAGTCATTACATGTGTCTTCCTTTCATAAACCACATGGATCCACCAGTGTCATTGCATGTGTGTTCTTTTCATAAACCACATCTATATTTCATTACATGTGTTTTTTCATAAACCACATGGATCCACCAGTATCATTGCATGTGTGTTCTTTTCATAAACCACCACTAGAGCCATTACATGTGTGTTCTTTTCATAAACCACATGGATCCACCAGTGTCATTGCATGTGTGTTCTTTTCATAAACCACATGGATCCACCAGTGTCATTACATGTGTGTTCTTTTCATGAACAATATGGATCCACAAGTGTCACTAGATGTGTGTTCTTTTCATAAACCACATCTAGAGTCATTGCATGTGTGTTCTTTTCATAAACCACATGGATCGACTAGAGTCATTGCATGTGTGTTCTTTTCATAAATCACGTATGGATCTAGTAGAGTCATTGCATGTGTGTTCTTCTCCTAAACCACCACTATAATTCATTGCATTTGTGTTCTTTTCATAAACCATATGGATCCACCAGTGTCATTGTATGTGTGTTCTTTTCATAAACCACCACTAGACTCATTGCATGTGTGTTCTTTTCATAAACCACATGGATCCACCATTGTCATTGCATTTGTGTTCTTTTCATAAACCACCACTAGAGTCATTGCATGTGTGTTCTTTTCATAAAGCACACGGATCCACCAGTGTCATTGAATGTGTGTTCTTTTCCTAAACCACATATGGATCCACTAGAGTCATTGCATGTGTGTTCTTTTCATAAACCACAACTAGAGTCATTGCATGTGTGTTCTTTTCATAAACCACATGGATCCACCAGTGTCATTGCATGTGTTTTCTTTTCATAAACCACATGGAACCACCAGAGTCATTGCATGTGTGTTCTTTTCATAAACCACATCTACAATCATTGCATGTGTGTACTTTTCATAAACCACCACTAGACTCATTGCATGTGTGTTCTTTTCATGTACCACATGGATCCACTAGAGTCATTGCATGTGTGTTCTTTTCATAAACCACATGGATCCACTAGAGTTCATTGCATTTGTGTTCATTTCATGAACCACAACTAGAGTCATTGCATGTGTGTTCTTTTCATAAACCACATGTATCCACCAGTGTCATTACATGTGTGTTCTTTTCATAAACCACAACTAGAGTCATTGCATGTGTGTTCTTTTCATAAACCACATGGATCCACTAGTGTCATTGAATGTGTGTTAATTTTGTAAACAACATAAGGATCCACTAGATTTATTGCATGTGTGTTCTTTTCATAAACCACATGGATCCACCTGTGTCATTGGATGTGTGTTCTTTTCATAAACCACCACTAGAGTCATTGCATGTGTGTTCTTTATATAAACCACATGGATCCACCAGTGTCATTGGATGTGTGTTCTTTTCATAAACCACATGGATCCACCAGTGTCATTCCTTGTGTGTTCTTTTAATAAACCACATGGATCCACCAGTGTCATTGCATGTATGTTCTGTTCATAAACCACCACTAGAGTCATTGCATGTGTGTTCTTTTCCTAAACCACATGGATCCACTAATGTCATTACATGTGTGTTCTTTTCATAAACCACATGGATCCACTAGAGTTCATTGCATGTGTGTTCATTTCATAAACCACATGGATCCACCACATTGGATGTTTGTTCTTTTCATAAACCACCACTAGAGTCATTGCATGTGTGTTCTTTTCATAAACCACATGGATCCACCACTGTCATTGCATGTGTGTTCTTTTCATAAACCACCATTAGAGTCATTACATGTGTCTTCTTTTCATAAACCACATGGATCCACCAGTGTCATTGCATGTGTGTTCTTTTCATAAACCACATCTATATTTCATTACATGTGTTTTTTCATAAACCACATGGATCCACCAGTATCATTGCATGTGTGTTCTTTTCATAAACCACCACTAGAGCCATTACATGTGTGTTCTTTTCATAAACCACATGGATCCACCAGTGTCATTGCATGTGTGTTCTTTTCATAAACCACATGGATCCACCAGTGTCATTACATGTGTGTTCTTTTCATGAACAATATGGATCCACTAGTGTCACTGGATGTGTGTTCTTTTCATAAACCACATCTAGAGTCATTGCATGTGTGTTCTTTTCATAAACCACATGGATCGACTAGAGTCATTGCATGTGTGTTCTTTTCATAAATCACGTATGGATCTAGTAGAGTCATTGCATGTGTGTTCTTCTCCTAAACCACCACTATAATTCATTGCATTTGTGTTCTTTTCTTAAACCATATGGATCCACCAGTGTCATTGTATGTGTGTTCTTTTCATAAACCACCACTAGACTCATTGCATGTGTGTTCTTTTCATAAACCACATGGATCCACCATTGTCATTGCATTTGTGTTCTTTTCATAAACCACCACTAGAGTCATTGCATGTGTGTTCTTTTCATAAAACACACGGATCCACCAGTGTCATTGAATGTGTATTCTTTTCCTAAACCACATATGGATCCACTAGAGTCATTGCATGTGTGTTCTTTTCATAAACCACAACTAGAGTCATTGCATGTGTGTTCTTTTCATAATCCACATGGATCCACCAGTGTCATTGCATGTGTGTTCTTTTCATAAACCACATGGAACCACCAGAGTCATTGCATGTGTGTTCTTTTCATAAACCACATCTACATTCATTGCATGTGTGTACTTTTCATAAACCACCACTAGACTCATTGCATGTGTGTTCTTTTCATGTACCACATGGATCCACTAGAGTCATTGCATGTGTGTTCTTTTCATAAACCACATGGATCCACTAGAGTTCATTGCATTTGTGTTCATTTCATGAACCACAACTAGAGTAATTGCATGTGTGTTCTTTTCATAAACCACATGTATCCACCAGTGTCATTACATGTGTGTTCTTTTCATAAACCACAACTAGAGTCATTGCATGTGTGTTCTTTTCATAAACCACATGGATCCACCAGTGTCATTGAATGCGTGTTAATTTGGTAAACAACATATGGATCCACTAGAGTTATTGCATGTGTGTTCTTTTCATAAACCACATGGATCCACCTGTGTCATTGGATGTGTGTTCTTTTCATAAACCACCACTAGAGTCATTGCATGTGTGTTCTTTATATAAACCACATGGATCCACCAGTGTCATTGGATGTGTGTTCTTTTCATAAACCGCATGGATCCACCAGTGTCATTCCATGTGTGTTCTTTTAGTAAACCACATGGATCCACCAGTGTCATTGCATGTATGTTCTGTTCATAAACCACCACTAGAGTCATTGCATGTGTGTTCTTTTCCTAAACCACATGGATCCACTAATGTCATTACATGTGTGTTCTTTTCATAAACCACATGGATCCACTAGAGTTCATTGCATGTGCGTTCATTTCATAAACCTCATGGATCCACCACATTGGATGTTTGTTCTTTTCATAAACCACCACTAGAGTCATTGCATGTGTGTTCTTTTCATAAACCACATGGATCCACCACTGTCATTGCATGTGTGTTCTTTTCATAAACCACCATTAGAGTCATTACATGTGTCTTCTTTTCATAAACCACATGGATCCGCCAGTGTCATTGCATGTGTGTTCTTTTCATAAACCACATGGATCCACCAGTGTCATTACATGTGTGTTCTTTTCATGAACAATATGGATCCACTAGTGTCACTGGATGTGTGTTCTTTTCATAAACCACATCTAGAGTCATTGCATGTGTGTTATTTTCATAAACCACATGGATCGACTAGAGTCATTGCATGTGTGTTCTTTTCATAAATCACGTATGGATCTAGTAGAGTCATTGCATGTGTGTTCTTCTCCTAAACCACCACTAGAGTTCATTGCATGTGTGTTCTTTTCATAAACCACATAGATCCACCAGTGTAATTGCATGTCTGTTCTTTTCATAAACCAGCACTAGAGTCATTGCATGTGTGTTCTTTTCATAAACCACAAGGATCGACTAGAGTCATTGCATGTGTGTTCTTTTCATAAATCACGTATGGATCTAGTAGAGTCATTGCATGTGTGTTCTTCTCCTAAACCACCACTAGAATTCATTGCATTTGTGTTCTTTTCATAAACCATATGGATCCACCAGTGTCATTGTATGTGTGTTCTTTTCATAAACCACCACTAGAGTCATTGCATGTGTGTTCTTTTCATAAACCACATGGATCCACCATTGTCATTGCATTTGTGTTCTTTTCATAAACCACCACTAGAGTCATTGCATGTGTGTTCTTTTGATAAACCACACGGATCCACCAGTGTCATTGAATGTGTGTTCTTTTCCTAAACCACATATGGATCCACTAGAGTCATTGCATGTGTGTTCTTTTCATAAACCACAACTAGAGTCATTGCATGTGTGTTCTTTTCATAATCCACATGGATCCACCAGTGTCATTGCATGTGTGTTCTTTTCATAAACCACATGGATCCACCAGAGTCATTGCATGTGTGTTCTTTTCATAAACCACATCTACAATCATTGCATGTGTGTACTTTTCATAAACCACCACTAGACTCATTGCATGTGTGTTCTTTTCATGTACCACATGGATCCACTAGAGTCATTGCATGTGTGTTCTTTTCATAAACCACATGGATCCACTAGAGTTCATTGCATTTGTGTTCATTTCATGAACCACAACTAGAGTCATTGCATGTGTGTTCTTTTCATAAACCACATGTATCCACCATTGTAATTACATGTGTGTTCTTTTCATAAACCACAACTAGAGTCATTGCATGTGTGTTCTTTTCATAAACCACATGGATCCACCAGTGTCATTGAATGTGTGTTCTTTTCATAAACCACCACTAGAGTCATTGCATGTGTGTTCTTTTCATAAAGCACACGGATCCACCAGTGTCATTGAATGTGTGTTCTTTTCCTAAACCACATATGGATCCACTAGAGTCATTGCATGTGTGTTCTTTTCATAAACCACAACTAGAGTCATTGCATGTGTGTTCTTTTCATAAACCACATGGATCCACCAGTGTCATTGCATGTGTTTTCTTTTCATAAACCACATGGAACCACCAGAGTCATTGCATGTGTGTTCTTTTCATAAACCACATCTACAATCATTGCATGTGTGTACTTTTCATAAACCACCACTAGACTCATTGCATGTGTGTTCTTTTCATGTACCACATGGATCCACTAGAGTCATTGCATGTGTGTTCTTTTCATAAACCACATGGATCCACTAGAGTTCATTGCATTTGTGTTCATTTCATGAACCACAACTAGAGTCATTGCATGTGTGTTCTTTTCATAAACCACATGTATCCACCAGTGTCATTACATGTGTGTTCTTTTCATAAACCACAACTAGAGTCATTGCATGTGTGTTCTTTTCATAAACCACATGGATCCACTAGTGTCATTGAATGTGTGTTAATTTTGTAAACAACATAAGGATCCACTAGATTTATTGCATGTGTGTTCTTTTCATAAACCACATGGATCCACCTGTGTCATTGGATGTGTGTTCTTTTCATAAACCACCACTAGAGTCATTGCATGTGTGTTCTTTATATAAACCACATGGATCCACCAGTGTCATTGGATGTGTGTTCTTTTCATAAACCACATGGATCCACCAGTGTCATTCCTTGTGTGTTCTTTTAATAAACCACATGGATCCACCAGTGTCATTGCATGTATGTTCTGTTCATAAACCACCACTAGAGTCATTGCATGTGTGTTCTTTTCCTAAACCACATGGATCCACTAATGTCATTACATGTGTGTTCTTTTCATAAACCACATGGATCCACTAGAGTTCATTGCATGTGTGTTCATTTCATAAACCACATGGATCCACCACATTGGATGTTTGTTCTTTTCATAAACCACCACTAGAGTCATTGCATGTGTGTTCTTTTCATAAACCACATGGATCCACCACTGTCATTGCATGTGTGTTCTTTTCATAAACCACCATTAGAGTCATTACATGTGTCTTCTTTTCATAAACCACATGGATCCACCAGTGTCATTGCATGTGTGTTCTTTTCATAAACCACATCTATATTTCATTACATGTGTTTTTCATAAACCAGATGGATCCACCAGTATCATTGCATGTGTGTTCTTTTCATAAACCACCACTAGAGCCATTACATGTGTGTTCTTTTCATAAACCACATGGATCCACCAGTGTCATTGCATGTGTGTTCTTTTCATAAACCATGGATCCACCAGTGTCATTACATGTGTGTTCTTTTCATGAACAATATGGATCCACTAGTGTCACTGGATGTGTGTTCTTTTCATAAACCACATCTAGAGTCATTGCATGTGTGTTCTTTTCATAAACCACATGGATCGACTAGAGTCATTGCATGTGTGTTCTTTTCATAAATCACGTATGGATCTAGTAGAGTCATTGCATGTGTGTTCTTCTCCTAAACCACCACTATAATTCATTGCATTTGTGTTCTTTTCTTAAACCATATGGATCCACCAGTGTCATTGTATGTGTGTTCTTTTCATAAACCACCACTAGACTCATTGCATGTGTGTTCTTTTCATAAACCACATGGATCCACCATTGTCATTGCATTTGTGTTCTTTTCATAAACCACCACTAGAGTCATTGCATGTGTGTTCTTTTCATAAAACACACGGATCCACCAGTGTCATTGAATGTGTATTCTTTTCCTAAACCACATATGGATCCACTAGAGTCATTGCATGTGTGTTCTTTTCATAAACCACAACTAGAGTCATTGCATGTGTGTTCTTTTCATAATCCACATGGATCCACCAGTGTCATTGCATGTGTGTTCTTTTCATAAACCACATGGAACCACCAGAGTCATTGCATGTGTGTTCTTTTCATAAACCACATCTACATTCATTGCATGTGTGTACTTTTCATAAACCACCACTAGACTCATTGCATGTGTGTTCTTTTCATGTACCACATGGATCCACTAGAGTCATTGCATGTGTGTTCTTTTCATAAACCACATGGATCCACTAGAGTTCATTGCATTTGTGTTCATTTCATGAACCACAACTAGAGTAATTGCATGTGTGTTCTTTTCATAAACCACATGTATCCACCAGTGTCATTACATGTGTGTTCTTTTCATAAACCACAACTAGAGTCATTGCATGTGTGTTCTTTTCATAAACCACATGGATCCACCAGTGTCATTGAATGCGTGTTAATTTGGTAAACAACATATGGATCCACTAGAGTTATTGCATGTGTGTTCTTTTCATAAACCACATGGATCCACCTGTGTCATTGGATGTGTGTTCTTTTCATAAACCACCACTAGAGTCATTGCATGTGTGTTCTTTATATAAACCACATGGATCCACCAGTGTCATTGGATGTGTGTTCTTTTCATAAACCGCATGGATCCACCAGTGTCATTCCATGTGTGTTCTTTTAATAAACCACATGGATCCACCAGTGTCATTGCATGTATGTTCTGTTCATAAACCACCACTAGAGTCATTGCATGTGTGTTCTTTTCCTAAACCACATGGATCCACTAATGTCATTACATGTGTGTTCTTTTCATAAACCACATGGATCCACTAGAGTTCATTGCATGTGCGTTCATTTCATAAACCACATGGATCCACCACATTGGATGTTTGTTCTTTTCATAAACCACCACTAGAGTCATTGCATGTGTGTTCTTTTCATAAACCACATGGATCCACCACTGTCATTGCATGTGTGTTCTTTTCATAAACCACCATTAGAGTCATTACATGTGTCTTCTTTTCATAAACCACATGGATCCGCCAGTGTCATTGCATGTGTGTTCTTTTCATAAACCACATGGATCCACCAGTGTCATTACATGTGTGTTCTTTTCATGAACAATATGGATCCACTAGTGTCACTGGATGTGTGTTCTTTTCATAAACCACATCTAGAGTCATTGCATGTGTGTTATTTTCATAAACCACATGGATCGACTAGAGTCATTGCATGTGTGTTCTTTTCATAAATCACGTATGGATCTAGTAGAGTCATTGCATGTGTGTTCTTCTCCTAAACCACCACTAGAGTTCATTGCATGTGTGTTCTTTTCATAAACCACATAGATCCACCAGTGTAATTGCATGTCTGTTCTTTTCATAAACCAGCACTAGAGTCATTGCATGTGTGTTCTTTTCATAAACCACAAGGATCGACTAGAGTCATTGCATGTGTGTTCTTTTCATAAATCACGTATGGATCTAGTAGAGTCATTGCATGTGTTCTTCTCCTAAACCACCACTAGAATTCATTGCATTTGTGTTCTTTTCATAAACCATATGGATCCACCAGTGTCATTGTATGTGTGTTCTTTTCATAAACCACCACTAGAGTCATTGCATGTGTGTTCTTTTCATAAACCACATGGATCCACCATTGTCATTGCATTTGTGTTCTTTTCATAAACCACCACTAGAGTCATTGCATGTGTGTTCTTTTGATAAACCACACGGATCCACCAGTGTCATTGAATGTGTGTTCTTTTCCTAAACCACATATGGATCCACTAGAGTCATTGCATGTGTGTTCTTTTCATAAACCACAACTAGAGTCATTGCATGTGTGTTCTTTTCATAATCCACATGGATCCACCAGTGTCATTGCATGTGTGTTCTTTTCATAAACCACATGGATCCACCAGAGTCATTGCATGTGTGTTCTTTTCATAAACCACATCTACAATCATTGCATGTGTGTACTTTTCATAAACCACCACTAGACTCATTGCATGTGTGTTCTTTTCATGTACCACATGGATCCACTAGAGTCATTGCATGTGTGTTCTTTTCATAAACCACATGGATCCACTAGAGTTCATTGCATTTGTGTTCATTTCATGAACCACAACTAGAGTCATTGCATGTGTGTTCTTTTCATAAACCACATGTATCCACCATTGTAATTACATGTGTGTTCTTTTCATAAACCACAACTAGAGTCATTGCATGTGTGTTCTTTTCATAAACCACATGGATCCACCAGTGTCATTGAATGTGTGTTAATTTTGTAAACAACATATGGATCCACTAGAGTTATTGCATGTGTGTACTTTTCATAAACCACATGGATCCACCTGTGTCATTGGATGTGTGTTCATTTCATAAACCACCACTAGAGTCATTGCATGTGTGTTCTTTATATAAACCACATGGATCCACCAGTGTCATTGGATGTGTGTTCTTTTCATAAACCACATGGATCCACCAGTGTCATTGCATGTGTGTTCTTTTAATAAACCACATGGATCCACCAGTGTCATTGCATGTATGTTCTGTTCATAAACCACCACTAGAGTCATTGCATGTGTGTTCTTTTCCTAAACCACATGGATCCACTAATGTCATTACATGTGTGTTATTTTCATAAACCACATGGATCCACTAGAGTTCATTGCATGTGTGTTCATTTCATAAACCACATGGATCCACCACATTGGATGTGTGTTCTTTTCATAAACCACCACTAGAGTCATTGCATGTGTGTTCTTTTCATAAACCACATGGATCCACCACTATCATTGCATGTGTGTTCTTTTCATAAACCACCATTAGAGTCATTACATGTGTCTTCTTTTCATAAACCACATGGATCCACCAGTGTCATTGCATGTGTGTTCTTTTCATAAACCACATCTATATTTCATTACATGTGTTTTTTCATAAACCACATGGATCCACCAGTATCATTGCATGTGTGTTCTTTTCATAAACCACCACTAGAGCCATTACATGTGTGTTCTTTTCATAAACCACATGGATCCACCAGTGTCATTGCATGTGTGTTCTTTTCATAAACCACATGGATCCACTAGAGTTCATTGCATTTGTGTTCATTTCATGAACCACAACTAGAGTCATTGCATGTGTGTTCTTTTCATAAACCACATGTATCCACCATTGTAATTACATGTGTGTTCTTTTCATAAACCACAACTAGAGTCATTGCATGTGTGTTCTTTTCATAAACCACATGGATCCACCAGTGTCATTGAATGTGTGTTAATTTTGTAAACAACATATGGATCCACTAGAGTTATTGCATGTGTGTACTTTTCATAAACCACATGGATCCACCTGTGTCATTGGATGTGTGTTCATTTCATAAACCACCACTAGAGTCATTGCATGTGTGTTCTTTATATAAACCACATGGATCCACCAGTGTCATTGGATGTGTGTTCTTTTCATAAACCACATGGATCCACCAGTGTCATTGCATGTGTGTTCTTTTAATAAACCACATGGATCCACCAGTGTCATTGCATGTATGTTCTGTTCATAAACCACCACTAGAGTCATTGCATGTGTGTTCTTTTCCTAAACCACATGGATCCACTAATGTCATTACATGTGTGTTATTTTCATAAACCACATGGATCCACTAGAGTTCATTGCATGTGTGTTCATTTCATAAACCACATGGATCCACCACATTGGATGTGTGTTCTTTTCATAAACCACCACTAGAGTCATTGCATGTGTGTTCTTTTCATAAACCACATGGATCCACCACTATCATTGCATGTGTGTTCTTTTCATAAACCACCATTAGAGTCATTACATGTGTCTTCTTTTCATAAACCACATGGATCCACCAGTGTCATTGCATGTGTGTTCTTTTCATAAACCACATCTATATTTCATTACATGTGTTTTTTCATAAACCACATGGATCCACCAGTATCATTGCATGTGTGTTCTTTTCATAAACCACCACTAGAGCCATTACATGTGTGTTCTTTTCATAAACCACATGGATCCACCAGTGTCATTGCATGTGTGTTCTTTTCATAAACCACATGGATCCACCAGTGTCATTGCATGTGTGTTCTTCTCCTAAACCACCACTAGAATTCATTGCATTTGTGTTCTTTTCATAAACCACATGGATCCACCAGTGTCATTGCATGTGTGTTCTTTTCATAAACCACCACTAGAGTCATTGCATGTGTGTTCTTTTCATAAAGCACACGGATCCACCAGTGTCATTGAATGTGTGTTCTTTTCCTAAACCACATATGGATCCACTAGAGTCATTGCATGTGTGTTCTTTTCATAAACCACAACTAGAGTCAATGCATGTGTGTTCTTTTCATAAACCACATGGATCCACCAGTGTCATTGCATGTGTTTTCTTTTCATAAACCACATGGAACCACCAGAGTCATTGCATGTGTGTTCTTTTCATAAACCACATCTACAATCATTGCATGTGTGTACTTTTCATAAACCACCACTAGACTCATTGCATGTGTGTTCTTTTCATGTACCACATGGATCCACTAGAGTCATTGCATGTGTGTTCTTTTCATAAACCACATGGATCCACTAGAGTTCATTGCATTTGTGTTCATTTCATGAACCACAACTAGAGTCATTGCATGTGTGTTCTTTTCATAAACCACATGTATCCACCAGTGTCATTACATGTGTGTTCTTTTCATAAACCACAACTAGATTCATTGCATGTGTGTTCTTTTCATAAACCACATGGATCCACCAGTGTCATTGCATGTGTGTTCTTTTCATAAACCACCACTAGAGTCATTACATGTGTGTTCTTTTCATAAACCACATGGATCCACCTGTGTCATTGGATGTGTGTTCTTTTCATAAACCACCACTAGAGTCATTGCATGTGTGTTCTTTATATAAACCACATGGATCCACCAGTGTCATTGGATGTGTGTTCTTTTCATAAACCACATGGATCCACCAGTGTCATTCCATGTGTGTTCTTTTAATAAACCACATGGATCCACCAGTGTCATTGCATGTATGTTCTGTTCATAAACCACCACTAGAGTCATTGCATGTGTGTTCTTTTCCTAAACCACATGGATCCACTAATGTCATTACATGTGTGTTCTTTTCATAAACCACATGGATCCACTAGAGTTCATTGCATGTGCGTTCATTTCATAAACCACATGGATCCACCACATTGGATGTTTGTTCTTTTCATAAACCACCACTAGAGTCATTGCATGTGCGTTCTTTTCATAAACCACATGGATCCACCACTGTCATTGCATGTGTGTTCTTTTCATAAACCACCATTAGAGTCATTACATGTGTCTTCTTTTCGTAAACCACATGGATCCACCAGTGTCATTGCATGTGTGTTCTTTTCATAAACCACATGGATCCACCAGTGTCATTACATGTGTGTTCTTTTCATGAACAATATGGATCCACTAGTGTCACTAGATGTGTGTTCTTTTCATAAACCACATCTAGAGTCATTGCATGTGTGTTCTTTTCATAAACCACATGGATCGACTAGAGTCATTGCATGTGTGTTCTTTTCATAAATCACGTATGGATCTAGTAGAGTCATTGCATGTGTGTTCTTCTCCTAAACCACCACTATAATTCATTGCATTTGTGTTCTTTTCATAAACCATATGGATCCACCAGTGTCATTGTATGTGTGTTCTTTTCATAAACCACCACTAGACTCATTGCATGTGTGTTCTTTTCATAAACCACATGGATCCACCATTGTCATTGCATTTGTGTTCTTTTCATAAACCACCACTAGAGTCATTGCATGTGTGTTCTTTTCATAAAGCACACGGATCCACCAGTGTCATTGAATGTGTGTTCTTTTCCTAAACCACATATGGATCCACTAGAGTCATTGCATGTGTGTTCTTTTCATAAACCACAACTAGAGTCAATGCATGTGTGTTCTTTTCATAAACCACATGGATCCACCAGTGTCATTGCATGTGTTTTCTTTTCATAAACCACATGGAACCACCAGAGTCATTGCATGTGTGTTCTTTTCATAAACCACATCTACAATCATTGCATGTGTGTACTTTTCATAAACCACCACTAGACTCATTGCATGTGTGTTCTTTTCATGTACCACATGGATCCACTAGAGTCATTGCATGTGTGTTCTTTTCATAAACCACATGGATCCACTAGAGTTCATTGCATTTGTGTTCATTTCATGAACCACAACTAGAGTCATTGCATGTGTGTTCTTTTCATAAACCACATGTATCCACCAGTGTCATTACATGTGTGTTCTTTTCATAAACCACAACTAGATTCATTGCATGTGTGTTCTTTTCATAAACCACATGGATCCACCAGTGTCATTGAATGTGTGTTAATTTTGTAAACAACATATGGATCCACTAGAGTTATTGCATGTGTGTTCTTTTCATAAACCACATGGATCCACCTGTGTCATTGGATGTGTGTTCTTTTCATAAACCACCACTAGAGTCATTGCATGTGTGTTCTTTATATAAACCACATGGATCCACCAGTGTCATTGGATGTGTGTTCTTTTCATAAACCACATGGATCCACCAGTGTCATTCCATGTGTGTTCTTTTAATAAACCACAAGGATCCACCAGTGTCATTGCATGTATGTTCTGTTCATAAACCACCACTAGAGTCATTGCATGTGTGTTCTTTTCCTAAACCACATGGATCCACTAATGTCATTACATGTGTGTTCTTTTCATAAACCACATGGATCCACTAGAGTTCATTGCATGTGTGTTCATTTCATAAACCACATGGATCCACCACATTGGATGTTTGTTCTTTTCATAAACCACCACTAGAGTCATTGCATGTGTGTTCTTTTCATAAACCACATGGATCCACCACTGTCATTGCATGTGTGTTCTTTTCATAAACCACCATTAGAGTCATTACATGTGTCTTCTTTTCATAAACCACATGGATCCACCAGTGTCATTGCATGTGTGTTCTTTTCGTAAACCACATCTATATTTCATTACATGTGTTTTTTCATAAACCACATGGATCCACCAGTATCATTGCATGTGTGTTCTTTTCATAAACCACCACTAGAGCCATTACATGTGTGTTCTTTTCATAAACCACATGGATCCACCAGTGTCATTGCATGTGTGTTCTTTTCATAAACCACATGGATCCACCAGTGTCATTACATGTGTGTTCTTTTCATGAACAATATGGATCCACTAGTGTCACTGGATGTGTGTTCTTTTCATAAACCACATCTAGAGTCATTGCATGTGTGTTCTTTTCATAAACCACATGGATCGACTAGAGTCATTGCGTGTGTGTTCTTTTCATAAATCACGTATGGATCTAGTAGAGTCATTGCATGTGTGTTCTTCTCCTAAACCACCACTATAATTCATTGCATTTGTGTTCTTTTCATAAACCATATGGATCCACCAGTGTCATTGTATGTGTGTTCTTTTCATAAACCACCACTAGACTCATTGCATGTGTGTTCTTTTCATAAACCACATGGATCCACCATTGTCATTGCATTTGTGTTCTTTTCATAAACCACCACGGGAGTCATTGCATGTGTGTTCTTTTCATAAAGCACACGGATCCACCAGTGTCATTGAATGTGTATTCTTTTCCTAAACCACATATGGATCCACTAGAGTCATTGCATGTGTGTTCTTTTCATAAACCACAACTAGAGTCATTGCATGTGTGTTCTTTTCATAATCCACATGGATCCACCAGTGTCATTGCATGTGTGTTCTTTTCATAAACGACATGGAACCACCAGAGTCATTGCATGTGTGTTCTTTTCATAAACCACATCTACAATCATTGCATGTGTGTACTTTTCATAAACCACCACTAGACTCATTGCATGTGTGTTCTTTTCATGTACCACATGGATCCACTAGAGTCATTGCATGTGTGTTCTTTTCATAAACCACATGGATCCACTAGAGTTCATTGCATTTGTGTTCATTTCATGAACCACAACTAGAGTCATTGCATGTGTGTTCTTTTCATAAACCACATGTATCCACCAGTGTCATTACATGTGTGTTCTTTTCATAAACCACAACTAGAGTCATTGCATGTGTGTTCTTTTCATAAACCACATGGATCCACCAGTGTCATTGAATGTGTGTTAATTTTGTAAACAACATATGGATCCACTAGAGTTATTGCATGTGTGTTCCTTTCATAAACCACATGGATCCACCTGTGTCATTGGATGTGTGTTCTTTTCATAAACCACCACTAGAGTCATTTCATGTGTGTTCTTTATATAAACCACATGGATCCACCAGTGTCATTGGATGTGTGTTCTTTTCATAAACCACATGGATCCACCAGTGTCATTCCATGTGTGTTCTTTTAATAAACCACATGGATCCACCAGTGTCATTGCATGTATGTTCTGTTCATAAACCACCACTAGAGTCATTGCATGTGTGTTCTTTTCCTAAACCACATGGATCCACTAATGTCATTACATGTGTGTTCTTTTCATAAACCACATGGATCCATTAGAGTTCATTGCATGTGCGTTCATTTCATAAACCACATGGATCCACCACATTGGATGTTTGTTCTTTTCATAAACCACCACTAGAGTCATTGCATGTGCGTTCTTTTCATAAACCACATGGATCCACCACTGTCATTGCATGTGTGTTCTTTTTATAAACCACCATTAGAGTCATTACATGTGTCTTCTTTTCGTAAACCACATGGATCCACCAGTGTCATTGCATGTGTGTTCTTTTCATAAACCACATGGATCCACCAGTGTCATTACATGTGTGTTCTTTTCATGAACAATATGGATCCACTAGTGTCACTGGATGTGTGTTCTTTTCATAAACCACATCTAGAGTCATTGCATGTGTGTTCTTTTCATAAACCACATGGATCGACTAGAGTCATTGCATGTGTGTTCTTTTCATAAATCACGTATGGATCTAGTAGAGTCATTGCATGTGTGTTCTTCTCCTAAACCACCACTAGAGTTCATTGCATGTGTGTTCTTTTCATAAACCACATAGATCCACCAGTGTAATTGCATGTGTGTTCTTTTCATAAACCAGCACTAGAGTCATTGCATGTGTGTTCTTTTCATAAACCACATGGATCGACTAGAGTCATTGCATGTGTGTTCTTTTCATAAATCACGTATGGAACTAGTAGAGTCATTGCATGTGTGTTCTTCTCCTAAACCACCACTAGAATTCATTGCATTTGTGTTCTTTTCATAAACCATATGGATCCACCAGTGTCATTGTATGTGTGTTCTTTTCATAAACCACCACTAGACTCATTGCATGTGTGTTCTTTTCATAAACCACATGGATCCACCATTGTCATTGCATTTGTGTTCTTTTCATAAACCACCACTAGAGTCATTGCATGTGTGTTCTTTTCATAAACCACATGGATCCACCAGTGTCATTGAATGTGTGTTAATTTTGTAAACAACATATGGATCCACTAGAGTTATTGCATGTGTGTACTTTTCATAAACCACATGGATCCACCTGTGTCATTGGATGTGTGTTCTTTTCATAAACCACCACTAGAGTCATTGCATGTGTGTTCTTTATATAAACCACATGGATCCACCAGTGTCATTGGATGTGTGTTCTTTTCATAAACCACATGGATCCACCAGTGTCATTGCATGTGTGTTCTTTTAATAAACCACATGGATCCACCAGTGTCATTGCATGTATGTTCTGTTCATAAACCACCACTAGAGTCATTGCATGTGTGTTCTTTTCCTAAACCACATGGATCCACTAATGTCATTACATGTGTGTTATTTTCATAAACCACATGGATCCACTAGAGTTCATTGCATGTGTGTTCATTTCATAAACCACATGGATCCACCACATTGGATGTGTGTTCTTTTCATAAACCACCACTAGAGTCATTGCATGTGTGTTCTTTTCATAAACCACATGGATCCACCACTATCATTGCATGTGTGTTCTTTTCATAAACCACCATTAGAGTCATTACATGTGTCTTCTTTTCATAAACCACATGGATCCACCAGTGTCATTGCATGTGTGTTCTTTTCATAAACCACATCTATATTTCATTACATGTGTTTTTTCATAAACCACATGGATCCACCAGTATCATTGCATGTGTGTTCTTTTCATAAACCACCACTAGAGTCATTACATGTGTGTTCTTTTCATAAACCACATGAATCCACCAGTGTCATTGCATGTGTGTTCTTTTCATAAACCACATGGATCCACCAGTGTGATTGCATGTGTGTTCTTCTCCTAAACCACCACTAGAATTCATTGCATTTGTGTTCTTTTCATAAACCACATGGATCCACCAGTGTAATTGCATGTGTGTTCTTTTCATAAACCACATGGATCCACCAGAGTCATTGCATGTGTGTTCTTTTCGTAAACCACATCTAGAGTCATTGCATGTGTGTACTTTTCATAAACCACCACTAGAGTCATTGCATATGTGTTCTTTTCATGTACCACATGGATCCACTAGAGTCATTGCATGTGTGTTCTTTTCATAAACCACATGGATCCACTAGAGTTCATTGCATTTGTTTTCATTTCATAAACCACAACTAGAGTCATTGCATGTGTGTTCTTTTCATAAACGACATGTATCCACTAGTGTCATTACATGTGTGTTCTTTTCATAAACCACAACTAGAGTCATTGCATGTGTGTTCTTTTCATAAACCACATGGATCCACCAGTGTCATTGAATTGTGTTATTTTTGTAAACCACATATGGATACACTAGAGTCATTGCATGTGTGTTCTTTTCATAAAACACATGGATCCACCTGTGTCATTGGATGTGTGTTCTTTTCATAAACCACCACTAGAGTCATTGAATGTGTGTTCTTTTCATAAACCACATGGATCCACCAGTGTCATTGGATGTGTGTTCTTTTCATAAACCACATGGATCCACAAGTGTCATTGCATGTATGTTCTGTTCATAAACCACCACTAGAGTCATTGCATGTGTGTTCTTTTCATAAACCACATGGATCCACTAATGTCATTACATGTGTGTTCTTTTCATCAACCACATGGATCCACTAGAGTTCATTGCATGTGTGTTCTTTTCATAAACCACATGGATCCACCACATTGGATGTGTGTTCTTTTCATAAACCAGCACTAGAGTCATTGCATGTGTGTTATTTTCATAAACCACATGGATCCACCACTGTCATTGCATGCGTGTTCTTTTCATAAACCACAACTAGAGTCATTGCATGTGTGTTCTTTTCATAAACCACATGGATCCACCAGTGTCATTGAATGTGTGTTAATTTTGTAAACAACATATGGATCCACTAGAGTTATTGCATGTGTGTACTTTTCATAAACCACATGGATCCACCTGTGTCATTGGATGTGTGTTCTTTTCATAAACCACTACTAGAGTCATTGCATGTGTGTTCTTTATATAAACCATATGGATCCACCAGTGTCATTGGATGTGTGTTCTTTTCATAAACCATATGGATCCACCAGTGTCATTGAATGTGTGTTCTTTTAATAAACCACATGGATCCACCAGTGTCATTGCATGTATGTTCTGTTCATAAACCACCACTAGAGTCATTGCATGTGTGTTCTTTTCCTAAACCACATGGATCCACTAATGTCATTACATGTGTGTTATTTTCATAAACCACATGGATCCACTAGAGTTCATTGCATGTGTGTTCATTTCATAAACCACATGGATCCACCACATTGGATGTGTGTTCTTTTGATAAACCACCACTAGAGTCATTGCATGTGTGTTCTTTTCATAAACCACATGGATCCACCACTATCATTGCATGTGTGTTCTTTTCATAAACCACCATTAGAGTCATTACATGTGTCTTCTTTTCATAAACCACATGGATCCACCAGTGTCATTGCATGTGTGTTCTTTTCATAAACCAGATCTATATTTCATTACATGTGTTTTTTCATAAACCACATGGATCCACCAGTATCATTGCATGTGTGTTCTTTTCATAAACCACCACTAGAGCCATTACATGTGTGTTCTTTTCATAAACCACATGGATCCACCAGTGTCATTGCATGTGTGTTCTTTTCATAAACCACATGGATCCACCAGTGTCATTGCATGTGTGTTCTTCTCCTAAACCACCACTAGAATTCATTGCATTTGTGTTCTTTTCATAAACCACATGGATCCACCAGTGTCATTGCATGTGTGTTCTTTTCATAAACCACATGGATCCACCAGAGTCATTGCATGTGTGTTCTTTTCGTAAACCACATCTAGAGTCATTGCATGTGTGTACTTTTCATAAACCACGACTAGAGTCATTGCATATGTGTTCTTTTCATGTACCACATGGATCCACTAGAGTCATTGCATGTGTGTTCTTTTCATAAACCACATGGATCCACTAGAGTTCATTGCATTTGTTTTCATTTCATAAACCACAACTAGAGTCATTGCATGTGTGTTCTTTTCATAAACTACATGTATCCACTAGTGTCATTACATGTGTGTTCTTTTCATAAACCACAACTAGAGTCATTGCATGTTTGTTCTTTTCATAAACCACATGGATCCACCAGTGTCATTGAATTGTGTTATTTTTGTAAACCACATATGGATACACTAGAGTCATTGCATGTGTGTTCTTTTCATAAACCACATGGATCCACCTGTGTCATTGGATGTGTGTTCTTTACATAAACCACCACTAGAGTCATTGAATGTGTGTTCTTTTCATAAACCACATGGATCCACCAGTGTCATTGGATGTGTGTTCTTTTCATAAACCACATGGATCCACAAGTGTCATTGCATGTATGTTCTGTTCATAAACCACCACTAGAGTCATTGCATGTGTGTTCTTTTCATAAACCACATGGATCCACTAATGTCATTACATGTGTGTTCTTTTCATCAACCACATGGATCCACTGGAGTTCATTGCATGTGTGTTCTTTTCATAAACCACATGGATCCACCACATTGGATGTGTGTTCTTTTCATAAACCAGCACTAGAGTCATTGCATGTGTGTTATTTTCATAAACCACATGGATCCACCACTGTCATTGCATGCGTGTTCTTTTCATAAACCACCATTAGAGTCATTACATGTGTGTTCTTTTCATAAACCACATGGATCCACAAGAGTCATTGCATGTGTGTTCTTTTCATAAACCACATCTAGAGTCATTGCATGTGTGTACTTTTCATAAACCACCACTAGAGTCATTGCATATGTGTTCTTTTCATGTACCACATGGATCCACTAGAGTCATTGCATGTGTGTTCTTTTCATAAACCACATGGATCCACTAGAGTTCATTGCATTTGTGTTCATTTCATAAACCACAACTAGAGTCATTGCATGTGTGTTCTTTTCATAAACGACATGTATCCACTAGTGTCATTACAAGTGTGTTCTTTTCATAAACCACAACTAGAGTCATTGCATGTGTGTTCTTTTCATAAACCACATGGATCCACCAGTGTCATTGAATTGTGTTATTTTTGTAAACCACATATGGATACACTAGAGTCATTGCATGTGTGTTCTTTTCATAAACCACATGGATCCACTGTGTCATTGGATGTGTGTTCTTTTCATAAACCACCACTAGAGTCATTGAATGTGTGTTCTTTCATAAACCACATGGATCCACCAGTGTCATTGGATGTGTGTTCTTTTCATAAACCACATGGATCCACAAGTGTCATTGCATGTATGTTCTGTTCATAAACCACCACTAGAGTCATTGCATGTGTGTTCTTTTCATAAACCACATGGACCCACTAATGTCATTACATGTGTGTTCTTTTCATAAACCACATGTATCCACTAGAGTTCATTGGATGTGTGTTCTTTTCATAAACCACATGGATCCGCCACATTGGATGTGTGTTCTTTTTATAAACCATAACTAGAGTCATTGCATGTGTGTTATTTTCATAAACCACATGGATCCACCACTGTCATTGCATGTGTGTTCTTTTCATAAACCACCATTAGAGTCATTACATGTGTGTTCTTTTCATAAACCACATGGATCCACTAGTGTCATTGGATGTGTGTTCTTTTTCTAAACCACATGGATCCACTAGAGTCATTGCATGTGTGTTCTTCTCCTAAACCACCACTAGAGTCATTACATGTGTGTTCTTTTCATAAACCACATAGATCCACTAGAGTCATTGCATGTGTGTTCTTTTCATAAACCACATATGGATCCATTAGAGTCAGTGTATGTTAGTTCTTCTCCTAAACCACCACTAGAGTTCATTGCATGTGTGTTCTTTTCATAAACCACATGGATCCACCAGGGTCATTGCATGTGAGTTCTTTTCATAAACCACCACTAGAGTCATTGCATGTGTGTTATTTTCTTGAACCACATGGATACACCAGTGTCATTACATGTGTGTTCTTTTCATAAACCACCACTAGAGTCATTGCATGTGTGTTATTTTCATGAACCACATGGATACACCAGTGTCATTGCATATGTGTTCTTTTCATAAACCACATCTATATTTCATTGCATGTGTGTTCTTTTCATAAACCACATGGATCCACCAGTGTCATTTCATGTGTGTTATTTTCATAAACCACATCTAGACTCATTGCATGTGTGTTCTTTTCATAAACCACATGGATCGACTAGAGTCATTGCATGTGTGTTCTTTTCATAAATCACATATGGAACCAGTAGAGTTATTGCATGTGTGTTCTTCTCCTAAACCAGCACTAGAATTCATTGCATTTGTGTTCTTTTCATAAACCATATGGATCCACCAGTGTCATTGTATGTGTGTTCTTTTCATAAACCACCACTAGAGTCATTGCATGTGTGTTCTTTTCATAAACCACATGGATCCACCACTGTCATTGCATTTGTGTTCTTTTCATAAACCACCACTAGAGTCATTGCATGTGTGTACTTTTCATAAACCACAACTAGAGTCATTGCATGTGTGTTCTTTTCATAATCCACATGGATCCACCAGTGTCATTGCATGTGTGTTCTTTTCATAAACCACATGGATCCACCAGAGTCATTGCATGTGTGTTCTTTTCATAAACCACATCTAGAGTCATTGCATGTGTGTACTTTTCATAAACCACCACTAGAGTCATTGCATGTGTGTTCTTTTCATGTACCACATGGATCCACTAGAGTCATTGCATGTGTGTTCTTTTCATAAACCACATGGATCCACTAGAGTTCATTGCATTTGTGTTCATTTCATAAACCACAACTAGAGTCATTGCATGTGTGTTCTTTTCATAAACGACATGTATCCACTAGTGTCATTACATGTGTGTTCTTTTCATAAACCATAACTAGAGTCATTGCATGTGTGTTCTTTTCATAAACCTCATGGATCCACCAGTGTCATTGAATTGTGTTATTTTTGTAAACCACATATGGATACACTAGAGTCATTGCATGTGTGTTCTTTTCATAAACCACATGGATCCACCTGTGTCATTGGATGTGTGTTCTTTTCATAAACCACCACTAGAGTCATTGAATGTGTGTTCTTTTCATAAACCACATGGATCCACCAGTGTCATTTGATGTGTGTTCTTTTCATAAACCACATGGATCCACAAGTACCATTGCATGTATGTTCTGTTCATAAACCACCACTAGAGTCATTGCATGTGTGTTCTTTTCATAAACCACATGGATCCACTAATGTCATTACATGTGTGTTCTTTTCATAAACCACATGGATCCACTAGAGTTCATTGCATGTGTGTTCTTTTTCATAAACCACATGGATCCACCACATTGGATGTGTGTTCTTTTCATAAACCAGCACTAGAGTCATTGCATGTGTGTTATTTTCATAAACCACATGGATCCACCACTGTCATTGCATGTGTGTTCTTTTCATAAACCACCATTAGAGTCATTACATGTGTGTTCTTTTCATAAACCACATGGATCCACCAGAGTCATTGCATGTGTGTTCTTTTCATAAACCACATCTAGAGTCATTGCATGTGTGTACTTTTCATAAACCACCACTAGAGTCATTGCATATGTGTTCTTTTCATGTACCACATGGATCCACTAGAGTCATTGCATGTGTGTTATTTTCATAAACCACATGGATCCACAAGAGTTTATTGCATTTGTGTTCATTTCATAAACCACAACTAGAGTCATTGCATGTGTGTTCTTTTCATAAACGACATGTATCCACTAGTGTCATTACATGTGTGTTCTTTTCATAAACCACAACTAGAGTCATTGCGTGTGTGTTCTTTTCATAAACCACATGGATCCACCAGTGTCATTGAATTGTGTTATTTTTGTAAACCACATATGGATACACTAGAGTCATTGCATGTGTGTTCTTTTCATAAACCACATGGATCCACATGTGTCATTGGATGTGTGTTCTTTTCATAAACCACCACTAGAGTCATTGAATGTGTGTTCTTTTCATAAACCACATGGATCCACCAGTGTCATTGGATGTGTGTTCTTTTCAAAAACCACATGGATCCACAAGTGTCATTGCATGTATGTTCTGTTCATAAACCACCACTAGAGTCATTGCATGTGTGTTCTTTTCATAAACCACATGGACCCACTAATATCATTACATGTGTGTTCTTTTCATAAACCACATGGATCCACTAGAGTTCATTGCATGTGTGTTCTTTTCATAAACCACATGGATCCGCCACATTGGATGTGTGTTCTTTTCATAAACCAGCACTAGAGTCATTGCATGTGTGTTATTTTCATAAACCACATGGATCCACCACTGTCATTGCATGTGTGTTCTTTTCATAAACCACCATTAGAGTCATTACATGTGTGTTCTTTTCATAAACCACATGGATCCACTAGTGTCATTGGATGTGTGTTCTTTTTCTAAACCACATGGATCCACTAGAGTCATTGCATGCATGTTCTTCTCCTAAACCACCACTAGAGTCATTACATGTGTGTTCTTTTCATAAACCACATAGATCCACTAGAGTCATTGCATGTGTGTTCTTTTCATAAACCACATATGGATCCATTAGAGTCAGTGTATGTTAGTTCTTCTCCTAAACCACCACTAGAGTTCATTGCATGTGTGTTCTTTTCATAAACCACATGGATCCACCAGGGTCATTGCATGTGAGTTCTTTTCATAAACCACCACTAGAGTCATTGCATGTGTGTTATTTTCTTGAACCACATGGATACACCAGTGTCATTACATGTGTGTTCTTTTCATAAACCACCACTAGAGTCATTGCATGTGTGTTATTTTCATGAACCACATGGATACACCAGTGTCATTGCATATGTGTTCTTTTCATAAACCACATCTATATTTCATTGCATGTGTGTTCTTTTCATAAACCACATGGATCCACCAGTGTCATTTCATGTGTGTTATTTTCATAAACCACATCTAGAGTCATTGCATGTGTGTTCTTTTCATAAACCACATGGATCGACTAGAGTCATTGCATGTGTGTTCTTTTCATAAATCACATATGGAACCAGTAGAGTTATTGCATGTGTGTTCTTCTCCTAAACCAGCACTAGAATTCATTGCATTTGTGTTCTTTTCATAAACCATATGGATCCACCAGTGTCATTGTATGTGTGTTCTTTTCATAAACCACCACTAGAGTCATTGCATGTGTGTTCTTTTCTTAAACCACATGGATCCACCACTGTCATTGCATTTGTGTTCTTTTCATAAACCACCACTAGAGTCATTGCATGTGTGTACTTTTCATAAACCACAACTAGAGTCATTGCATGTGTGTTCTTTTCATAATCCACATGGATCCACCAGTGTCATTGCATGTGTGTTCTTTTCATAAACCACATGGATCCACCAGAGTCATTGCGTGTGTGTTCTTTTCATAAACCACATCTAGAGTCATTGCATGTGTGTACTTTTCATAAACCACCACTAGAGTCATTGCATGTGTGTTCTTTTCATGTACCACATGGATCCACTAGAGTCATTGCATGTGTGTTCTTTTCATAAACCACATGGATCCACTAGAGTTCATTGCATTTGTGTTCATTTCATAAACCACAACTAGAGTCATTGCATGTGTGTTCTTTTCATAAACGACATGTATCCACTAGTGTCATTACATGTGTGTTCTTTTCATAAACCATAACTAGAGTCATTGCATGTGTGTTCTTTTCATAAACCTCATGGATCCACCAGTGTCATTGAATTGTGTTATTTTTGTAAACCACATATGGATACACTAGAGTCATTGCATGTGTGTTCTTTTCATAAACCACATCGATCGACCTGTCATTGGATGTGTGTTCTTTTCATAAACCACCACTAGAGTCATTGAATGTGTGTTCTTTTCATAAACCACATGGATCCACCAGTGTCATTTGATGTGTTTTCTTTTCATAAACCACATGGATCCACAAGTACCATTGCATGTATGTTCTGTTCATAAACCACCACTAGAGTCATTGCACGTGTGTTCTTTTCATAAACCACATGGATCCACTAATGTCATTACATGTGTGTTCTTTTCATAAACCACATGGATCCACTAGAGTTCATTGCATGTGTGTTCTTTTTCATAAACCACATGGATCCACCACATTGGATGTGTGTTCTTTTCATAAACCAGCACTAGAGTCATTGCATGTGTGTTATTTTCATAAACCACATGGATCCACCACTGTCATTGCATGTGTGTTCTTTTCATAAACCACCATTAGAGTCATTACATGTGTGTTCTTTTCATAAACCACATGGATCCACCAGAGTCATTGCATGTGTGTTCTTTTCATAAACCACATCTAGAGTCATTGCATGTGTGTACTTTTCATAAACCACCACTAGAGTCATTGCATATGTGTTCTTTTCATGTACCACATGGATCCACTAGAGTCATTGCATGTGTGTTATTTTCATAAACCACATGGATCCACAAGAGTTTATTGCATTTGTGTTCATTTCATAAACCACAACTAGAGTCATTGCATGTGTGTTCTTTTCATAAACGACATGTATCCACTAGTGTCATTACATGTGTGTTCTTTTCATAAACCACAACTAGAGTCATTGCGTGTGTGTTCTTTTCATAAACCACATGGATCCACCAGTGTCATTGAATTGTGTTATTTTTGTAAACCACATATGGATACACTAGAGTCATTGCATGTGTGTTCTTTTCATAAACCACATGGATCCACATGTGTCATTGGATGTGTGTTCTTTTCATAAACCACCACTAGAGTCATTGAATGTGTGTTCTTTTCATAAACCACATGGATCCACCAGTGTCATTGGATGTGTGTTCTTTTCAAAAACCACATGGATCCACAAGTGTCATTGCATGTATGTTCTGTTCATAAACCACCACTAGAGTCATTGCATGTGTGTTCTTTTCATAAACCACATGGACCCACTAATATCATTACATGTGTGTTCTTTTCATAAACCACATGGATCCACTAGAGTTCATTGCATGTGTGTTCTTTTCATAAACCACATGGATCCGCCACATTGGATGTGTGTTCTTTTCATAAACCAGCACTAGAGTCATTGCATGTGTGTTATTTTCATAAACCACATGGATCCACCACTGTCATTGCATGTGTGTTCTTTTCATAAACCACCATTAGAGTCATTAGATGTGTGTTCTTTTCATAAACCACATGGATCCACTAGTGTCATTGGATGTGTGTTCTTTTTCTAAACCACATGGATCCACTAGAGTCATTGCATGCATGTTCTTCTCCTAAACCACCACTAGAGTCATTACATGTGTGTTCTTTTCATAAACCACATAGATCCACTAGAGTCATTGCATGTGTGTTCTTTTCATAAACCACATATGGATCCATTAGAGTCAGTGTATGTTAGTTCTTCTCCTAAACCACCACTAGAGTTCATTGCATGTGTGTTCTTTTCATAAACCACATGGATCCACCAGGGTCATTGCATGTGAGTTCTTTTCATAAACCACCACTAGAGTCATTGCATGTGTGTTATTTTCTTGAACCACATGGATACACCAGTGTCATTGCATGTGTGTTCTTTTCATAAACCACCACTAGAGTCATTGCATGTGTGTTATTTTCATGAACCACATGGATACACCAGTGTCATTGCATATGTGTTCTTTTCATAAACCACATCTATATTTCATTGCATGTGTGTTCTTTTCATAAACCACATGGATCCACCAGTGTCATTGCATGTGTGTTCTTTTCATAAACCACCACTAGAGTCATTACATGTGTGTTCTTTTCATAAACCACATGGATCCACCAGTGTCCTTTCATTTGTGTTATTTTCATGAACCACATGGATCCACCAGTGTCATTACATGTGTGTTCTTTTCATAAACAACATGGATCCACTAGTGTCATTACATATGTGTTATTTTCATAAACCACATCTAGAGTCATTGCATGTGTGTTCTTTTCATAAACCACATGGATCGACTAGAGTCATTGCATGTGTGTTCTTTTCATAAATCACATATGGATCCAGTAGAGTTATTGCATGTGTGTTCTTCTCCTAAACCAGCACTAGAATTCATTGCATTTGTGTTCTTTTCATAAACCATATGGATCCACCAGTGTCATTGTATGTGTGTTCTTTTCATAAACCACCACTAGAGTCATTGCATGTGTGTTCTTTTCATAAACCACATGGATCCACCACTGTCATTGCATTTGTGTTCTTTTCATAAACCACCACTAGAGTCATTTCATGTCTGTACTTTTCATAAACCACAACTAGAGACATTGCATGTGTGTTCTTTTCATAATCCACACGGATCCATCAGTGTCATTGCATGTGTGTTCTTTTCATAAACCACATGGATCCACCAGAGTCATTGCATGTGTGTTCTTTTCATAAACCACATCTAGAGTCATTGCATGTGTGTTCTTTTCATAAACCACAAGTAGAGTCATTGCATGTGTGTTCTTTTCATAATCCACATGGATCCACCAGTGTCATTGCATGTGTGTTCTTTTCATAAACCACATGGATCCACCAGAGTCATTGCATGTGTGTTCTTTTCATAAACCACATCTACAATCATTGCATGTGTGTACTTTTCATAAACCACCACTACACTCATTACATGTGTGTTCTTTTCATGTACCACATGGATCCACTAGAGTCATTACATGTGTGTTCTTTTCATAAACCACATGGATCCACTAGAGTTCATTGCATTTGTGTCCATTTCATGAACCACAACTAGAGTCATTGCATGCGTGTTCTTTTCATAAACCACATGTATCCACTAGTGTCATTACATGTGTGTTCTTTTCATAAACCACAACTAGAGTCATTGCATGTGTGTTCTTTTCATAAACCACATGGATCCACCAGTGTCATTGAATGTGTGTTATTTTTGTAAACAACATATCGATCCACTAGAGTTATTGCATGTGTGTTCTTTTCATAAACCACATGGATCCACCTGTGTCATTGGATGTGTGTTCTTTTCATAAACCACCTCTAGAGTCATTGCATGTGTGTTCTTTTCATAAACCACATGGATCCACCAGTGTCATTGGATGTGTGTTCTTTTCATAAACCACATGGATCCACCAGTGTCATTGCATGTGTGTTCTTTTAATAAACCACATGGATCCACCAGTGTCATTGCATGTATGTTCTGTTCAAAAACCACCACTAGAGTCATTGCATGTGTGTTCTTTTCATAAACCACATGGATCCACTAATGTCATTACATGTGTGTTCTTTTCATAAACCACATGAATCCACGAGAGTTCATTGCATGTGTGTTCTTTTCATAAACCACATGGATCCACCTCATTGGATGTGTGTTCTTTTCATAAACCACCACTAGAGTTATTGCATGTGTGTTCTTTTCATAAACCACATGGATCCACCACTGTCATTGCATGTGTGTTCTTTTCATAAACCACCAATAGAGTCATTACATGTGTCTTCTTTTCATAAACCACATGGATCCACCAGTGTCATTGCATGTGTGTTCTTTTGATAAACCACATCTATATTTCATTACATGTGTTTTTTTCATAAACCACATGGATCCACCAGTATCATTGCATGTGTGTTCTTTTCATAAAGCACCACTAGAGCCATTACATGTGTATTCTTTTCATAAACCACATGGATCCACCAGTGTCATTGCATGTGTGTTCTTTTCATAAACCACATGGATCCACCAGTGTCATTACATGTGTGTTCTTTTCATGAACAATATGGATCCACTAGTGTCACTGCATGTATGTTCTTTTCATAAACCACATCTAGAGTCATTGCATGTGTGTTCTTTTCATAAACCACATGGATCGACTAGAGTCATTGCATGTGTGTTCTTTTCATAAATCACGTATGGATCTAGTAGAGTCATTGCATGTGTGTTCTTCTCCTAAACCACCACTAGAGTTCATTGCATGTGTGTTCTTTTCATAAACCACATAGATCCACCAGTGTAATTGCATGTGTGTTCTTTTCATAAACCACCACTAGAGTCATTGCATGTGTGTTCTTTTCATAAACCACATGGATCCACTAGTGTCATTGGATGTGTGTTCTTTTTCTAAACCACATGGATCCAGTAGATTCATTGCATGTGTGTTCTTCTCCTAAACCACCACTAGAGTCATTACATGTTTGTTCTTTTCATAAACCACATGGATCCACTAGATTCATTGCATGTGTGTTCTTTTCATAAACCACATATGGATCCATTAGAGTCACTGTATGTTAGTTCTTCTCCTAAACCACCACTAGAGTTCATTGCATGTGTGTTCTTTTCATAAACCACATGGATCCACCACTGTCATTGCATGTGTGTTCTTTTCATAAACCACCACTAGAGTCATTGCATGTCTATTCTTTTCATAAACCACATGGATCCACCAGGGTCATTGCATGTGAGTTCTTTTCATAAACCACCACTAGAGTCATTGCACGTGTGTTATTTTCATGAACCACATGGATACACCAGTGTCATTTCATGTGTCTTCTTTTCATAAACCACATCTATATTTCATTGCATGTGTGTTCTTTTCATAAACCACATGGATCCACCAATGTCATTGCATGTGTGTTCTTTTCATAAACCACCACTAGAGTCATTACATGTGTGTTCTTTTCATAAACCACATGGATCCACCAGTGTCATTTCATGTGTGTTATTTTCATGAACCACATGGATCCACCAGTGTCACTACCTGTGTGTTCTTTTCATAAACAACATGGATCCACTAGTGTCATTACATGTGTGTTCTTTTCATAAACCACCTGGATCGACTAGAGTCATTGCATGTGTGTTCTTTTCACAAATCACATATGGATCCAGTAGAGTTATTGCATGTGTGTTCTTCTCCTAAACCACCACTAGAATTTATTGCATTTGTGTTCTTTTCATAAACCATATGGATCCACCAGTGTCACTGTGTCACATCCCAAGATTTTTCAAATCTTGTAATGTGAAAAATAAATAAACAAAATAAATTATTGTTGAATTTTGGGGTGAAAAGAAACTTTTGTTCTAAAAGGAAACTTAAAATCCCATCTTGATCAAACTTTGGTTAAAGTTTGAATTCAACAAATCCAAATCAAGTGAAATGCATTCCTCAATGAATGTATCTGGAAATTTAATCATTTGGAAAATAAATCCAAAACCCTAAACCCTAATGGAAGAAAATCATTTTCCAAAGTTATCTCCAAATCCATGGATTTGATCCATACCAAAATTGATCAACAAATATTCACAAAGGATCAAGAAAGACCATAGAAGTTGGTTTCACTCAAATTGGAACCATAAATAAAATCTTATGAATATAATAAGATAAGGAAATTGAATTTCCAAAGCTAATAAAGCCCTTACCAAAAACCCATACCAATTGGTGAACAAATAATCCTAAAGGGGTTTAAAAAAGATAAACAATTAATAAAGAAAGTTTTTATAATTGGAATTACTATTTTGGATCTTTAAGTAAAGAGTTTTGGTTTTCAAAAGAGAAGGTGGATTTATAAATAAAGATTATATTTTAAAGAGCCAAATTAATTTTGGCCAAGCTTTTATAATAAAATATTTTGTTTTGATAAGAAGAGTAAAGGTTTGTTTAAATAAAATAATAAGGATTTGATACCCAAATTTTATTAAAATAAATTAAACCCTATTTTGAATTAATAACTAAGGTCTATTTATTTAATTATTAATAGATATTAAATGAATAAAAATATTATCTTATTTTGGGATTTGGTTATAAACAGAACCAAGTTCAAAGTTGTGAAGTGTGGTGTTTGTTTGAATTGATTTGGTTGATTGAATCATTTGTTTGAATTTCAAATCAGTAAATTGAAAATAGAAAAGGAAAAAGTTTCAGACAGAAAAAAAATAGAGCACCCCACCATCTGGCCCAACTAACCCAACAGCAGCCCACCTAGCCCACCTGTTCCCTTGCCCCGAACCGTTTTCTTCACCGCAGAAAGAACCCGCTAAGCAACTGACTGGTGGACCCAACTCCCTTTCCTTCTCTATCGCTGACAAGACGACCCCACGCCACATCATCGTCTCCTTCACCCTCCCCCGCAGACCAGTTCCTCCCCTCATTGCTTCTCATTGTAAATTCTTGTAAATTCGTGTGAATGCACGAGTTATTATCAACAGCAATGACGCGCCCTTATACGCCCATTCCTCCTCTCTCATTTTCCCCAAGTAGCACTTCCTCTCTGCCCCTAGGCTTTCGCCAATCTCTTCTGCACCGCCGCCGTCTCCGACGAGCTTATCTCTCGATTCCGGCCGAGCCACACCACCTCCTGCCTCCTCGAGCACGCAGATGTGCTCAGCATTCCTCAGTACTTTTCGCTTCGCAAGACTTTCGCTGGCCCCAGAAAGGCGTCAACGTCTTTCCCCGAGCCAGTTGCCGTCGCCCTCTTCTCCGACGACGTCCCTGTGAGTACCCGACCTCCCTCTCATCCCGTGGACACGATGATGATCTCCAAGCTCATCTGAACCTAACAGCACCTTCCGCTTTGTCCTAGGGCGCCTATCCTCGCCTCGACGACCTTCTCGAACTGCCCGGCTGCTGCCTCCGGCGAGCAATCAAGGACGACCTGCGGCGCCTTCATCAACCAGTACCACATTGAGCATCAGCAGTGTGCTGCGAACTCGGTGAGCACTTTCCCCTCTTTCCTCGCTTCCTATTTCACCAGCCATTGCCGCCTGCCGTCGCCGCCAGCCACAAGTACCGCCGATTAATGGCCATTTGTTTAGGTCCGTTAGATCTAAATCGGCGAGCAGGATTAGGTCACTTAAACGCCAAGGGTATGCTGCTTAACTGCGATCAAGTTGGATCCTACGGCCGCGCTGTCAATCCGCACGCAAGCGGTCCGTCAATGAAACCTCGCCAAGGTGGCACTAGATCTGTTTAAAAGAATTTTTGAATCAGATTTATTTGCAAACTTCAAACCCTTGTAACTTTGGATCCACACGTCCAAAAATTAGAAATTTTATGTCGTTGGATTCAGGAGAGCAAGCCCTAGCCAACCATGCCTTTTGTTTAGTAAAAAGCTTCTGGAAAAATGGTTGTTTTTGCAGAAACATTTGTATGCTTGTTAAGGATGTAAAAATTGTTTAAAAATGATTTTAGGGTTAAAACCTTTGCAAAATGGTTTGTTGTGACCTTACTGACCCTAGGAACCAACCCATGATTTGGAAAATGAATTTGGAAAAGTTTAGAATGGATTAATTGGTTTAGTTCATTTCTAGCTAAATAAAACTATTGAATTGTTTATGAAAATGGTGTGATTTAAACCTACTAACATTGAGAACCACTTTGTGGATTCCAAAATGAATTTGGTGAAACAAAATAAGGATTCTTTGATTTAAAACCATTTCTAGTCAAATAGAAATGTGGTTTAATTATAAAAAATGGTTTTTGAAGAAAACTTTTTGGGAAATGTTTTGTCTTAAAACCTCTGACCCTAAACACCAAGTTTTGTGATTTGAAAACATATTGGGTGAACCCTATAGGCTAATGCCTTAGTAAAAATATTTCTACACCACATACCTTGTTTTGAAAATGGTTTTTGTAGTGAAACCTTTTGCAAATGACTTTGCCACTTTACAAAATGACCAATAGGTGTTATCAAATGTTTATGGCCCATTAGGAACCACTTTTTCAAACAAAACAAAGCTTGGCATGTTGGCATGCATTACCTTGACTTTGTCATTTTATGTGATGTTTTGCTTGATTGGTAGATTGAGTTTGTGCCTTGCTTTATTGATTTGTAGTGACTTGAAGAGTGTGATTGTTGCAATGACAAGGAGTGAACTTATACCCTCTACCAAAAAGGCAAGTGATGCTTCATACTTTGTCCCATTATTTTCACTATGCATTAGTGATTTTTTTTCTAAGTAAAACTTGCATGGATTTTTTTTTGCTAAGTATAAACCTTGCTATGGGAAAACCTAGTAGATCAAACCTTAGTAAAATTTCCTAAGTTAAGACCCCTACTACTATCATGCTTAGCTTAGCTAGTAGAAAACAAGGGTGGAATATATATTCACACTATGGAAAATTTCTAAGTCTGAGGACTTGGGTTTTTGTTTAATAAAACAACTAAGTTAATGAATCACCTGGGTGGAATGGTAATTGCTTGGTGGTTTTTGGTTGAGTGGTTCACAAGGCCCATGTTTATGGTTTACCTTGTGTATCTCACTTGTGGATGGCCACCCAGGAACAAAGAGATTTGAGATGTCAAATGTTGAGAAGCTTCAAGTGCAGCCACTTAGCAATATGGGCTCTGCCTGGATCATATAGGTTGCAATAACTTAGCCAAATGGACAGTTGGTGGTAGGGGAATGATAGGTTGGAACGCGTCCATTCTGGTCTAAGGGAAGGCTTCTGAAAGATCTTGTCTTGGTGAAACCAAGTCTTGTGGGGAAACTGCACCACCTCTGCAGAGTGTAAAATCTAAGTACTTAGCCATGTCCCTCGTAAAGGACAATTTGAGCATCAAGACATGGAAGCTATCAAGAATCTCCTCATCCCAATTTCTAAGTTAAAAACTTGAGGGTGAACAAGGGTTAAAGGATCACCAATTTCTATTGGGAGATACCTTGGGTGTTTTTGTCAAGCAAAAGCTTAGTGTTTTCAAATGATAAGGAAAAATCTATTTTGAGCAATGCAAGCCTAAGGTCCACTTAGCCAAATGCATATAGATGATAGACTCCACTATACTACCATAGTATCACTTGCCAATACAATTCAAATGTATTGACCCTTGTGGATGTAACTTGTTATGTTGCAGGTTTTGTTTGATTTAGTGAAGTGTATTGATTAGGATTACAAAGTCTACAACCAACATGTCTGCCTGTGGCACTTTGAAGATGAAGGACCCCATGCTTATAGATATTCTGCTGCAATGTAATGTAATAGCCAAATGAGCTATGAAAGATGTAATAAACTATTTTATTCCTGGTTATAAAGTTCTATTATGACCTTTGTTTCTCGATATTACATCTTAACTATGGATGCTAGCTATTGATCCAGGGACTAGCATTGTAAACACAGGGGACTCTACCTTATTAAAGGTTGGGAACCTTACAGATGGTATCAGAGCATTGTGTTGCCTGTAGGATTTGTAAACCTAGGATTGGACAAAACCCCTTAGAAGAATAGGAGTTGTATTTGTTCCAAAACTTATTTACAAACAAACTTGTAAACTCTTTCCTCAACCATTTTGGTTTCAACTCTACATCTCTTCCACTTCAACTTGATGGAAAAACCTACCCCATGGCCAAAGACCATACCATGTGCAAAGGACTTCTTCAACACTTTCAACTCTAATGACTTCAACATCTTCAGTATGTTCACCAAGGACTTCCAACTTGGATATCACTAAGGACTACATGTGAGATAAGGAAATCTTGCTCAAGATTTAGAGACTGAGGGAATGCAAAAGTTAGAAAGAGCCTACACCACTTGAAGTATTTGTAACCAAGAGTTTTTCTCAAGGAAACCAACATCTCATGCAAGAAGAAACAACCAAGAAGGGTGGAAAGATCACAAGTAAGCCATATAGATGGACCACCATACTTTAGCTAAGTCAAAACCCACCAACTTATGTGGTGTAACAAAAATTATTTTTGGCTGCCTAAAAATATGCTTGAAACTTGTTGTTTGAGTGGAATGTTTGGTTGTGATTGCTTGCACATTGCTTGAGTGAATTGTGATGTGTGTGATTAGAATTATTTCCTTAGAAATATCTTGCCTATTCTAATCCCTACCCAACCCAAACAGATGACTTCTCCAAGAGACTCCAACATCAAAGATGATGACAACAACAACAACCAAGAGATGCACATGAGAGAACAACTACTAGCAAACCAAACCCAATTAAGCCAAGTGACAACTCAGTTTTTTAGCCAACAATAATGGATTAGACCCATCCATACAAAGGATTTTGAAACTTCAATCCCAATTGTTGCAAGAGATGGTCACCCAAATGATGAACATGGGAGACAACTCTTCCCAAGGAGTTTGTGACAACAAGGATGACAAGAATATTATTCTAGATGGAGACCCAGCTTGCATTATTTGTGGAAACAAGGACCATACTTCCAAGGAGCATGAAGATCAATGCCCTAACTGTGAAGAGAAACATCCTATTGGACAATGCCCCACTTCTCAAGCTACTTGTTACCTATGTGAAGGAAACAATCATACTCCTATCCAATGCCCTATCTACTCCATGGTGGAACAAAGGAAACAAGAAGGATCCAAGTCTACCAAAGGAAAAGGACCACTCATACCTCTAAACAAGACAACCCAATTCAAAGGATCGAAGAAACCCAAGAAACCAACACCAGACATGAACCTTGTGCAATGTCGTAAATGTAAGGAAATGGGACACTATTCTAGTGAATGCCCGGAGAACCAGAAAAATAAGGGGATTGACCAAGTGGTGTGCAACAACTGCAAAGAACCAGGCCATTATGTAGCAACTTGTCCACAAGAGCAACGTAAAGAACTCCAGGATATCCACTGTTTCAATCAAGAGAACCTGTGACATTATGCAAGCAACTGTCCAGAAAAGATGAAGAACAAGTTGAACAAGCCTATGGAGAAACTCAACCTTGGCCAATGAGTCAAGCATGGAAACTAAGGACACAAATGCAACTGTTTGCTTAGAGAAAGTTTTCCCAGGATCCCAAGAAGGACAATGTGTAATTTTTGTTTGAAAATTTTTAAGGGTGGTAGTACCCTAGTTGTTTCGAGCCAACTTGTAACCCCTAGCCTTCCGAAATCTCGGGACGAGATTTATTTTAAGGGTGGTAGCCTGTCACATCCCAAGATTTTCCAAATCTTGTAATGTGAAAAATAAATAAACAAAATAAATTATTGTTGAATTTTGGGGTGAAAAGAAACTTTTGTTCTAAAAGGAAATTTAAAATCCCATCTTGAGCAAACTTTGGTTAAAGTTTGAATTCAACAAATCCAAATCAAGTGAAATGCATTCCTCAATGAATGTATCTGGAAATTTAATCATTTGGAAAATAAATCCAAAACCCTAAACCCTAATGGAAGAAAATCATTTTCCAAAGTTATCTCCAAATCCATGGATTTGATCCATACCAAAATTGATCAACAAATATTCACAAAGGATCAAGAAAGACCATATAAGTTGGTTTCACTCAAATTGGAACCATAAATAAAATATTATGAATATAATAAGATAAGGAAATTGAATTTCCAAATCTAATAAAGCCCTTACCAAAAACCCATACCAATTGGTGAACAAATAATCCTAAAGGGATTTAAAAAAGATAAACAATTAATAAAGAAAGTTTTTATAATTGGAATTACTATTTTGGATCTTTAAGTAAAGAGTTTTGGTTTTCAAAAGAGAAGGTGGATTTATAAATAAAGATTATATTTTAAAGAGCCAAATTAATTTTGGCCAAGCTTTTATAATAAAATATTTTGTTTTGATAAGAAGAGTAAAGGTTTGTTTAAATAAAATAATAAGGATTTGATATCCAAATTTTATTAAAGTAAAGGCTTTTCCCATTTTAAATAAAACACTAAAACTTATTTATTTATTTTAAATAAGTTTTCCAAAGGTTTTTGAATAAAACCTACTGAAAAAGTTTTTGGTTTGGTTTATATTTCGAATAGAGTTTTAAAATAAATTAAACCCTATTTTGAATTAATAACTAAGGTTTATTTATTTAATTATTAATAGATCTTAAATGAATAAAAATATTATTTTATTTTGGGATTTGGTTATAAACAGAACCAAGTTCAAAGTTGTGAAGTGTGGTGTTTGTTTGAATTGATTTGGTTGATTGAATCATTTGTTTGAATTTCAAATCAGTAAATTGAAAATAGAAAAGGAAAAAGTTTCGCATGTAAAAAATAGAGCACCCACCATCCGCCCAACTAACCCAACAAGAATTTCACCTAGCCCAATTGTCCCTTGCCCGAACCGCTTTTCACCGCAGAAAGAACCCGCTAAGCAACTGACTGGTGGACCCAACTCCCTTTCCTTCTCTATCGCTGACAAGACGACCCCACGCCACATCATGGTCTCCTTCACCCTCCCCCGCAGACCAGTTCCTCCCCTCGCCGTTTCTGCCGCTGTAAATTCTTGTAAATTCGTGTGAATGCACGAGTTATTATCAACAGCAATGACGCGCCCTTATACGCCCATTCCTCCTCTCTCATTTTCCCCAAGTAGCACTTCCTCTCTGCCCCTAGGCTGTCGCCAATCTCTTCTGCACCGCCGCCGTCTCCGACGAGCTTATCTCTCGATTCCGGCCGAGCCACACCACCTCCTGCCTCCTCGAGCACGCAGCTGTGCTCAGCATTCCCTAGTGAACCTTTCTGCAACCGCAACTCGCTCGCGTGCGTCCCATAGCGTCGGCAACGTCTTCCCCGAGCCAGCGCTGCCGTCTGCCCTCTTCTCCGACGACGTCCCCAGGTAGTACCCGACCTCCCCTCTCATCCCCGTGGACACGATGATGATCTCCAAGCTCATACAAACCTAACAGCACCTTCCGTTTGTCCTAGGGCGCCCCCTATCCTCGCCCTCGACGACCTTCTGAACTGCCCGAAGCCCAGCTCGTCTCCGGCGAGCAATCAAGGACAGCCCCGTGCGCCCCTTCATCAACCAGTACCACGTTGAGCATCAGCAGTGTGCTGCAAACTCGGTGAGCACTTTCCCCTCTTTCCTCGCTTCCTATTTCACCAGCCGTTGCCGTTCGCGTCGCCGCCAAGCAGCCAAGCCGCCAGCGATTAATGGCCATTTGTTTAGGTCCGTTAGATCTAAATCGGGCGAGCAGGATTAGGTCACTTAAACGCCGAAGGGGTATGCTGCCAGAACCGTGCGATCAAGTTGGATCCTACGGTCCGTGTCTGTCAATCCGCACGAAGCGGTACCGTCCAATGAAACCCTGCCGCGTGGCACTAGATCTGTTTAAAAGAATTTTTGAATCAGATTTATTTGCAAACTTCAAACCCTTGTAACTTTGGATCCACACGTCCAAAAATTAGAAATTTTATGTCGTTGGATTCAGGAGAGCAAGCCCTAGCCAACCATGCCTTTTGTTTATTAAAAAGCTTCTGGAAAAATGGTTGTTTTTGCAGAAACATTTGTATGCTTGTTAAGGATGTAAAAATTGTTTAAAAATGATTTTAGGGTTAAAACCTTTGCAAAATGGTTTGTTGTGACCTTACTGACCCTAGGAACCAACCCATGATTTGGAAAAGTTTAGAATGGATTAATTGTTTTAGTTCATTTCTAGCTAAATAAAACTATTGAATTGTTTACGAAAATGGTGTGATTTAAACCTACTAACATTGGGAACCACTTTGTGGATTCCAAAATGAATTTGGTGAAACAAAATAAGGATTCTTTGATTTAAAACCATTTCTAGTCAAATAGAAATGTGGTTTAATTATAAAAAAATGGTTTTTGAAGAAAACTTTTTAGGAAATGTTTTGTCTTAAAACCTCTGACCCTAAACACCAAGTTTTGTGATTTGAAAACATTTGGGTGAACCCTATAGGCTAATGCCTTAGTAAAAATATTTCTACACCACATACCTTGTTTTGAAAATGGTTTTTGTAGTGAAACCTTTTGCAAATGACTTTGCCACTTTACAAAATGACCAATAGGTGTTATCAAATGTTTATGGCCCATTAGGAACCACTTTTTCAAACAAAACAAAGCTTGGCATGTTGGCATGCATTACCTTGACTTTGTCATTTTATGTGATGTTTTGCTTGATTGGTAGATTGAGTTTGTGCCTTGCTTGATTGATTTGTAGTGACTTGAAGAGTGTGATTGTTGCAAGGACAAGGAGTGAACTTATACCCTCTACCAAAAAGGCAAGTGATGCTTCATACTTTGTCCCATTATTTTCACTATGCATTAGTGATTTTTTTTCTAAGTAAAACTTGCATGGATTTTTTTTGCTAAGTATAAACCTTGCTATGGGAAAACCTAGTAGATGAAACCTTAGTAAAATTTCCTAAGTTAAGACTCCTACTACTATCATGCTTAGCTTAGCTAGTAGAAAACAAGGGTGGAATATATATTCACACTATGGAAAATTTCTAAGTCTGAGGACTTGGGTTTTTGTTTAATAAAACAACTAAGTTAATGAATCACCTGGGTGGAATGGTAATTGCTTGGTGGTTTTTGGTTGAGTGGTTCACAAGGCCCATGTTTATGGTTTACCTTGTGTATCTCACTTGTGGATGGCCACCCAGGAACAAAGAGATTTGAGATGTCAAATGTTGAGAAGCTTCAAGTGCAGCCACTTGGCAATATGGGCTCTGCCTGGATCATATAGGTTGCAATAACTTAGCCAAATGGACAGTTGGTGGTAGGGGAATGATAGGTTGGAACGCGTCCATTCTGGTCTAAGGGAAGGCTTCTGAAAGATCTTGTCTTGGTGAAACCAAGTCTTGTGGGGAAAGTGCACCACCTCTGCAGAGTGTAAAATCTAAGTACTTAGCCATGTCCCTGGTAAAGGACAATTTGAGCATCAAGACATGGAAGATATCAAGAATCTCCTCATCCCAATTTCTAAGTTAAAAACTTGAGGGTGAACAAGGGTTAAAGGATCACCAATTTCTATTGGGAGATACCTTGGGTGTTTTTGTCAAGCAAAAGCTTAGTGTTTTCAAATGATAAGGAAAAATCTATTTTGAGCAATGCAAGCCTAAGCTCCACTTAGCCAAATGCATATATATGATAGACTCCACTATACTACCATAGTATCACTTGCCAATACAATTCAAATGTATTGACCCTTGTGGCTGTAACTTGTTATGTTGCAGGTTTTGTTTGATTTAGTGAAGTGTATTGATTAGGATTACAAAGTCTACAACCAACATGTCTGCCTGTGGAACTTTGAAGATGAAGGACCCCATGCTTATAGATATTCTGCTACAATGTAATGTAATAGCCAAATGAGCTATGAAAGATGTAATAAACTATTTTATTCCTGGTTATAAAGTTCTATTATGACCTTTGTTTCTCGATATTACATCTTAACTGTGGATGCTAGCTATTGATCCAGGGACTAGCATTGTAAACACAGGGGACTCTACCTTATTAAAGGTTGGGAACCCTACACATTGTATGTGTGTTCTTTTCATAAACCACCACTAGAGTCATTACATGTGTGTTCTTTTCATAAACCACATGGATCCACCACTGTCATTTCATGTGTGTTATTTTCATAAACCACCACTAGAGTCATTGCATGTGTGTTCTTTTCATAAAGCACACCGATCCACCAGTGTCATTGAATGTGTGTTCTTTTCCTAAACCACATATGGATCCACTAGAGTCATTGCATGTGTGTTCTTTTCATAAACCACAACTAGAGTCATTGCATGTGTGTTCTTTTCCTAATCCACATGGATCCACCAGTGTCATTGCATGTGTGTTCTTTTCATAAACCACATGGATCCACCAGAGTCATTGCATGTGTGTTCTTTTCATAAACCACATCTAGAGTCATTGCATGTGTGTACTTTTCATAAACCACCACTAGAGTCATTGCATATGTGTTCTTTTCATGTACCACATGGATCGACTAGATTCATTGCATGTGTGTTCTTTTCATAAACCACATGGATCCACTAGAGTTCATTGCATTTGTGTTCATTTCATAAACCACAACTAGAGTCATTGCATGTGTGTTCTTTTCATAAACGACATGTATCGACTAGTGTCATTACATGTGTGTTCTATTCATAAACCACAACAAGAGTCATTGCATGTGTGTTCTGTTCATAAACCACATGGATCCACCAGTGTCATTGAATTGTGTTATTTTTGTAAACCACATATGGATACACTAGAGTCATTGCATGTGTGTTCTTTTCATAAACCACATGGATCCACCTGTGTCATTGGATGTGTGTTCTTTTCATAAACCACCACTAGAGTCATTGAATGTGTGTTCTTTTCATAAACCACATGGATCCACCAGTGTCATTGGATGTGTGTTCTTTTCATAAACCACATGGATCCACAAGTGTCATTGCATGTATGTTCTGTTCATAAACCACCACTAGAGTCATTGCATGTGTGTTCTTTTCATAAACCACATGGATCCACTAATGTCATTACATGTGTGTTCTTTTCATAAACCACATGGATCCACTAGAGTTGATTGCATGTGTGTTCTTTTCATAAACCACATGGATCCACCACATTGGATGTGTGTTCTTTTCATAAACCAGCACTAGAGTCATTGCATGTGTGTTATTTTCATAAACCACATGGATCCACCACTGTCATTGCATGTGTGTTCTTTTCATAAACCACCATTAGAGTCATTACATGTGTGTTCTTTTCATAAACCACATGGATCCACCAGTGGCATTGCATGTGTGTTCTTTTCGTAAACCACATATATATTTGATTGCATGTGTTTTTTTTCATAAACCACATGGATCCACCAGTAGCATTGCATGTGTGTTCTTTTGATAAACCACCACTAGAGCCATTACATGTCTGTTCTTTTCATAAACCACATGGATCCACCAGTGTCATTGCATGTGTGTTCTTTTCATAAACCACATGGACACCAGTGTCATTACATGTGTGTTCTTTTCATCAACAATATGGATCCACTAGTGTCACTGCATGTGTGTTCTTTTCATAAACCACATCTAGAGTCATTGCATGTGTGTTCTTTTCATAAACCACATGGATCGACTAGAGTCATTGCATGTGTGTTCTTTTCATAAATCACATATGGATCTAGTAGACTCATTACATGTGTGTTATTCTCCTAAACCACCACTAGAGTTCATTGCATGTGTGTTCTTTTCATAAACCACATGGATCCACCAGCGTAATTGCATGTGTGTTCTTTTCATAAACCACCACTAGAGTCATTGCATGTGTGTTCTTTTCATAAACCACATGGATCCACTAGTGTCATTGGATGTGTGTTCTTTTTCTAAACCACATGGATCCACTAGAGTCATTGCATGTGTGTTCTTCTCCTAAACCACCACTAGAGTCATTGCATGTGTGTTATTTTCATAAACCACATGGATCCACCAGGGTCATTGCATGTGAGTTCTTTTCATAAACCACCACTAGAGTCATTGCATGTGTGTTATTTTCATGAACCACATGGATACACCAATGTCATTGCATGTGTGTTCTTTTCATAAACCACATCTTTATTTCATTGCATGTGTGTTCTTTTCATAAACCACATGGATCCACCAGTGTCATTGTATGTGTGTTCTTTTCATAAACCACCACTAGAGTCATTGCATGTGTGTTCTTTTCATAAACCACATGGATCCACCAGGGTCATTGCATGTGAGTTCTTTTCATAAACCACCACTAGAGTCATTGCATGTGTGTTATTTTCTTGAACCACATGGATACACCAGTGTCATTGCATGTGTGTTCTTTTCATAAACCACATCTATATTTCATTGCATGTGTGTTCTTTTCATAAACCACATGGATCCACCAGTGTCATTGCATGTGTGTTCTTTTCATAAACCACCACTAGAGTCATTACATGTGTGTTCTTTTCATAAACCACATGGATCCACCAGTGTCATTTCATGTGTGTTATTTTCATGAACCACATGGATCCACCAGTGTCACTACATGTGTGTTCTTTTCATAAACAACATGGATCCACTAGTGTCATTACATGTGTGTTCTTTTCATAAACCACATCTAGAGTCATTGCATGTGTGTTCTTTTCATAAACCACATGGATCGACTAGAGTCATTGCATGTGTGTTCTTTTCATAAATCACATATGGATCCAGTAGAGTTATTGCATGTGTGTTCTTCTCCTAAACCACCACTAGAATTCATTGCATTTGTGTTCTTTTCATAAACCATATGGATCCTCCAGTGTCATTGTATGTGTGTTCTTTTCATAAACCACCACTAGAGTCATTGCATGTGTGTTCTTTTCATAAACCACATGGATCCACCACTTTCATTGCATTTGTGTTCTTTTCATAAACCACCATTAGAGTCATTGCATGTGTGTTCTTTTCATAAAGCACACGGATCCACCAGTGTCATTGAATGTGTGTTCTTTTCCTAAACCACATATGGATCCACTAGAGTCATTGCATGTGTGTTCTTTTCATAAACCACAACTAGAGTCATTGCATGTGTGTTCTTTTCCTAATCCACATGGATCCACCAGTGTCATTGCATGTGTGTTCTTTTCATAAACCAGATGGATCCACCAGAGTCATTGCATGTGTGTTCTTTTCATAAACCACATCTGGAGTCATTGCATGTGTGTACTTTTCATAAACCACCACTAGAGTCATTGCATATGTGTTCTTTTCATGTACCACATGGATCCACTAGAGTCATTGCATGTGTGTTCTTTTCATAAACCACATGGATCCACTAGAGTTCATTGCATTTGTGTTCATTTCATAAACCACAACTGGAGTCATTGCATGTGTGTTCTTTCCATAAACCACATGTATCCACTAGTGTCATTACATGTGTGCTCTTTTCATAAACCACAACTAGAGTCATTGCATGTGTGTTCTTTTCATAAACCACATGGATCCACCAGTGTCATTGAATTGTGTTATTTTTGTAAACCACATATGGATGCACTAGAGTCATTGCATGTGTGTTCTTTTCATAAACCACATGGATCCACCTGTGTCATTGCATGTGTGTACTTTGCATAAACCACCACTAGAGTCATTGAATGTGTGTTCTTTTCATGTACCACATGGATCCACTAGAGTCATTGGATGTGTGTTCTTTTCATAAACCACATGGATCCACAAGTGTCATTGCATGTATGTTCTGTTCATAAACCACCACTAGAGTCATTGCATGTGTGTTCTTTTCATAAACCACATGGATCCACTAATGTCATTACATGTGTGTTCTTTTCATAAACCACATGGATCCACTAGAGTTCATTGCATGTGTGTTCTTTTCATCAACCACATGGATCCACCACATTGGATGTGTGTTCTTTTCATAAACCAGCACTAGAGTCATTGCATGTGTGTTATTTTCATAAACCACATGGATCCACGACTGTCATTGCATGTGTGTTCATTTCATAAACCACCATCAGAGTCATTACATGTTTGTTCTTTTCATAAACCACATGGATCCACCAGTGGCATTGCATGTGTGTTCTTTTCGTAAACCACATCTATATTTGATTGCATGTGTTTTTTTCATAAACCACATGGATCCACCAGTATCATTGCATGTGTGTTCTTTTCATAAACCACCACTAGAGCCATTACATGTCGGTTCTTTTCATAAACCACATGGATCCACCAGTGTCATTGCATGTGTGTTCTTTTCATAAACCACATGGATCCACCAGTGTCATTACATGTGTGTTCTTTTCATAAACCACATATGGATCCATTAGAGTCACGGTATGTTAGTTCTTCTCCTAAACCACCACTAGAGTTCATTGCATGTGTGTTCTTTTCATAAACCACATGGATCCACCACTGTCATTGCATGTGTGTTCTTTTCATAAACCACCACTAGAGTCATTGCATGTGTGTTCTTTTCATAAACCACATGGATCCACCAGGGTCATTGCATGTGATTTCTTTTCATAAACCACCACTAGAGTCATTGCATGTGTGTTATTTTCTTGAACCACATAGATACACCAGTGTCATTGCATGTGTGTTCTTTTCATGAACCACCACTAGAGTCATTGCATGTGTGTTCTTTTCAGAAAGCACACGCATCCACCAGTGTCATTGAATGTGTGTTCTTCTCCTAAAGCACATATGGATCCACTAGAGCAATTGCATGTGTGTTCTTTTCATAAACCACAACTAGAGTCATTGTATGTGTGTTCTTTTCATAAACCACATGGATCCACTAGTGTCATTGGATGTGTGTTCTTCTCCTAAACCAGCACTAGAGTGATTACATGTGTGTTCTTTTCATAAACCACATGGATCCACTAGAGTCATTGCATGTGTGTTCTTTCCATAAACCACATATGGATCCATTAGAGTCACTGTATGTTAGTTCTTCTCCTAAACCACCACTAGAGTTCATTGCATGTGTGTTATTTTCATAAACCACATGGATCCACCACTGTCATTGCATGTGTGTTCTTTTCATAAACCACCACTAGAGTCATTGCATGTGTGTTCTTTTCATAAACCACATGGATCCACCAGGGTCATTGCATGTGAGTTCTTTTCATAAACCACCACTAAAGTCATTGCATGTGTGTTATTTTCTTGAACCACATGGATACACCAGTGTCATTGCATGTGTGTTCTTTTCATAAACCACATCTATATTTCCTTGCATGTGTGTTCTTTTCATAAACCACATGGAACCACCAGTGTCATTGCATGTGTGTTCTTTTCATAAACCACCACTAGAGTCATTACATGTGTGTTCTTTTCATAAACCACATGGATCCACCAGTGTCATTTCATGTGTGTTATTTTCATGAACCACATGGATCCACCAGTGTCACTACATGTGTGTTCTTTTCATAAACAACATGGATCCACTAGTGTCATTACATGTGTGTTCTTTTCATAAACCACATCTAGAGTCATTGCATGTGTGTTCTTTTCATAAACCACATGGATCGACTAGAGTCATTGCATGTGTGTTCTTTTCATAAATCACATATGGATCCAGTAGAGTTATTGCATGCGTGTTCTTCTCCTAAACCACCACTAGAATTCATTGCATTTGTGTTCTTTTCATAAACCATATGGATCCTCCAGTGTCATTGTATGTGTGTTCTTTTCATAAACCACCACTAGAGTCATTGCATGTGTGTTCTTTTCATAAACCACATGGATCCACCACTTTCATTGCATTTGTGTTCTTTTCATAAACCACCATTAAAGTCATTGCATGTGTGTTCTTTTCATAAAGCACACGGATCCACTAGTGTCATTGAATGTGTGTTCTTTTCCTAAACCACATATGGATCCACTAGAGTCATTGCATGTGTGTTCTTTTCATAAACCACAACTAGAGTCATTGCATGTGTGTTCTTTTCCTAATCCACATGGATCCACCAGTGTCATTGCATGTGTGTTCTTTTCATAAACCAGATGGATCCACCAGAGTCATTGCATGTGTGTTCTTTTCATAAACCACATCTGGAGTCATTGCATGTGTGTACTTTTCATAAACCACCACTAGAGTCATTGCATATGTGTTCTTTTCATGTACCACATGGATCCACTAGAGTCATTGGATGTGTGTTCTTTTCATAAACCACATGGATCCACAAGTGTCATTGCATGTATGTTCTGTTCATAAACCACCACTAGAGTCATTGCATGTGTGTTCTTTTCATAAACCACATGGATCCACTAATGTCATTACATGTGTGTTCTTTTCATAAACCACATGGATCCACTAGAGTTCATTGCATGTGTGTTCTTTTCATCAACCACATGGATCCACCACATTGGATGTGTGTTCTTTTCATAAACCAGCACTAGAGTCATTGCATGTGTGTTATTTTCATAAACCACATGGATCCACGACTGTCATTGCATGTGTGTTCATTTCATAAACCACCATCAGAGTCATTACATGTTTGTTCTTTTCATAAACCACATGGATCCACCAGTGGCATTGCATGTGTGTTCTTTTCGTAAACCACATCTATATTTGATTGCATGTGTTTTTTTCATAAACCACATGGATCCACCAGTATCATTGCATGTGTGTTCTTTTCATAAACCACCACTAGAGCCATTACATGTCGGTTCTTTTCATAAACCACATGGATCCACCAGTGTCATTGCATGTGTGTTCTTTTCATAAACCACATGGATCCACCAGTGTCATTACATGTGTGTTCTTTTCATAAACCACATATGGATCCATTAGAGTCACGGTATGTTAGTTCTTCTCCTAAACCACCACTAGAGTTCATTGCATGTGTGTTCTTTTCATAAACCACATGGATCCACCACTGTCATTGCATGTGTGTTCTTTTCATAAACCACCACTAGAGTCATTGCATGTGTGTTCTTTTCATAAACCACATGGATCCACCAGGGTCATTGCATGTGAGTTCTTTTCATAAACCACCACTAGAGTCATTGCATGTGTGTTATTTTCTTGAACCACATAGATACACCAGTGTCATTGCATGTGTGTTCTTTTCATGAACCACCACTAGAGTCATTGCATGTGTGTTCTTTTCAGAAAGCACACGCATCCACCAGTGTCATTGAATGTGTGTTCTTCTCCTAAAGCACATATGGATCCACTAGAGTAATTGCATGTGTGTTCTTTTCATAAACCACCACTAGAGTCATTGCATGTGTGTTCTTTTCATAAACCACATGGATCCACCAGGGTCATTGCATGTGAGTTCTTTTCATAAACCACCACTAGAGTCATTGCATGTGTGTTATTTTCTTGAACCACATAGATACACCAGTGTCATTGCATGTGTGTTCTTTTCATGAACCACCACTAGAGTCATTGCATGTGTGTTCTTTTCAGAAAGCACACGCATCCACCAGTGTCATTGAATGTGTGTTCTTCTCCTAAAGCACATATGGATCCACTAGAGTAATTGCATGTATGTTCTTTTCATAAACCACAACTAGAGTCATTGTATGTGTGTTCTTTTCATAAACCACATGGATCCACTAGTGTCATTGGATGTGTGTTCTTCTCCTAAACCAGCACTAGAGTCATTACATGTGTGTTCTTTTCATAAACCACATGGATCCACTAGAGTCATTGCATGTGTGTTATTTCCATAAACCACATATGGATCCATTAGAGTCACTGTATGTTAGTTCTTCTCCTAAACCACCACTAGAGTTCATTGCATGTGTGTTATTTTCATAAACCACATGGATCCACCACTGTCATTGCATGTGTGTTCTTTTCATAAACCACCACTAGAGTCATTGCATGTGTGTTCTTTTCATAAACCACATGGATCCACCAGGGTCATTGCATGTGAGTTCTTTTCATAAACCACCACTAAAGTCATTGCATGTGTGTTATTTTCTTGAACCACATGGATACACCAGTGTCATTGCATGTGTGTTCTTTTCATAAACCGCATCTATATTTCCTTGCATGTGTGTTCTTTTCATAAACCACATGGATCCACCAGTGTCATTGCATGTGTGTTCTTTTCATAAACCACCACTAGAGTCATTACATGTGTGTTCTTTTCATAAACCACATGGATCCACCAGTGTCATTTCATGTGTGTTATTTTCAGGAACCACATGGATCCACCAGTGTCACTACATGTGTGTTCTTTTCATAAACAACATGGATCCACTAGTGGCATTACATGTGTGTTCTTTTCATAAACCACATCTAGAGTCATTGCATGTGTGTTCTTTTCATAAACCACATGGATCGACTAGAGTCATTGCATGTGTGTTCTTTTCATAAATCACATATGGATCCAGTAGAGTTATTGCATGCGTGTTCTTCTCCTAAACCACCACTAGAATTCATTGCATTTGTGTTCTTTTCATAAACCATATGGATCCTCCAGTGTCATTGTATGTGTGTTCTTTTCATAAACCACCACTAGAGTCATTGCATGTGTGTTCTTTTCATAAACCACATGGATCCACCACTTTCATTGCATTTGTGTTCTTTTCATAAACCACCATTAAAGTCATTGCATGTGTGTTCTTTTCATAAAGCACACGGATCCACTAGTGTCATTGAATGTGTGTTCTTTTCCTAAACCACATATGGATCCACTAGACTCATTGCATGTGTGTTCTTTTCATAAACCACAACTAGAGTCATTGCATGTGTGTTCTTTTCCTAATCCACATGGATCCACCAGTGTCATTGCATGTGTGTTCTTTTCATAAACCAGATGGATCCACCAGAGTCATTGCATGTGTGTTCTTTTCATAAACCACATCTGGAGTCATTGCATGTGTGTACTTTTCATAAACCACCACTAGAGTCATTGCATATGTGTTCTTTTCATGTACCACATGGATCCACTAGAGTCATTGCATGTGTGTTCTTTTCATAAACCACATGGATCCACTAGAGTTCATTGCATTTGTGTTCATTTCATAAACCACAACTAGAGTCATTCCATGTGTGTTCTTTCCATAAACCACATGTATCCACTAGTGTCATTACATGTGTGCCCTTTTCATAAACCACAACTAGAGTCATTGCATGTGTGTTCTTTTCATAAACCACATGGATCCACCAGTGTCATTGAATTGTGTTATTTTTGTAAACCACATATGGATACACTAGAGTCATTGCATGTGTGTTCTTTTCATAAACCACATGGATCCACCTGGGTCATTGGATGTGTGTTCTTTTCATAAACCACCACTAGAGTCATTGAATGTGTGTTCTTTTCATAAACCACATGGATCCACAAGTGTTATTGCATGTATGTTCTGTTCATAAACCACCACTAGAGTCATTGCATGTGTGTTCTTTTCATAAACCACATGGATCCACTAATGTCATTACATGTGTGTTCTTTTCATAAACCACAAGGATCCACTAGAGTTCATTGCATGTGTGTTCTTTTCATCAACCACATGGATCCACCACATTGGATGTGTGTTCTTTTCATAAACCAGCACTAGAGTCATTGCATGTGTGTTATTTTCATAAACCACATGGATCCACGACTATCATTGCATGTGTGTTAATTTCATAAACCACCATCAGAGTCATTACATGTGTGTTCTTTTCATAAACCACATGGATCCACCAGTGGCATTGCATGTGTGTTCTTTTCGTAAACCACATCTATATTTGATTGCATGTGTTTTTTTTCATAAACCACATGGATCCACCAGTATCATTGCATGTGTGTTCTTTTCATAAACCACCACTAGAGCGATTACATGTCGGTTCTTTTCATAAACCACATGGATCCACCAGTGTCATTGCATGTGTGTTCTTTTCATAAACCACATGGATGCACCAGTGTCATTACATGTGTGTTCTTTTCATAAACCACATATGGATCCATTAGAGTCACGGTATGTTAGTTCTTCTCCTAAACCACCACTAGAGTTCATTGCATGTGTGTTCTTTTCATAAACCACATGGATCCACCACTGTCATTGCATGTGTGTTCTTTTCATAAACCACCACTAGAGTCATTGCATGTGTGTTCTTTTCTTAAACCACATGGATCCACCAGGGTCATTGCATGTGAGTTCTTTTCATAAACCACCACTAGAGTCATTGCATGTGTGTTATTTTCTTGAACCACATAGATACACCAGTGTCATTGCATGTGTGTTCTTTTCATGAACCACCACTAGAGTCATTGCATGTGTGTTCTTTTCAGAAAGCACACGCATCCACCAGTGTCATTGAATGTGTGTTCTTCTCCTAAACCACATATGGATCCACTAGAGTAATTGCATGTGTGTTCTTTTCATAAACCACAACTAGAGTCATTGTATGTGTGTTCTTTTCATAAACCACATGGATCCACTAGTGTCATTGGATGTGTGTTCTTCTCCTAAACCAGCACTAGAGTCATTACATGTGTGTTCTTTTCATAAACCACATGGATCCACTAGAGTCATTGCATGTGTGTTCTTTCCATAAACCACATATGGATCCATTAGAGTCACTGTATGTTAGTTCTTCTCCTAAACCACCACTAGAGTTCATTGCATGTGTGTTCTTTTCATAAACCACATGGATCCACCACTGTCATTGCATGTGTGTTCTTTTCATAAACCACCACTAGAGTCATTGCATGTGTGTTCTTTTCATAAACCACATGGATCCACCAGGGTCATTGCATGTGAGTTCTTTTCATAAACCACCACCAGAGTCATTGCATGTGTGTTATTTTCTTGAACCACATGGATACACCAGTGTCATTGCATGTGTGTTCTTTTCATAAACCACATCTATATTTCATTGCATGTGTGTTCTTTTCATAAACCACATGGATCCACCAGTGTCATTGCATGTGTCTTCTTTTCATAAACCACCACTAGAGTCATTACATGTGTGTTCTTTTCATAAACCACATGGATCCACCAGTGTCATTTCATGTGTGTTATTTTCATGAACCTCATGGATCCACCAGTGTCACTACATGTGTGTTCTTTTCATAAACAACATGGATCCACTAGTGTCATTACATGTGTGTTCTTTTCATAAACCACATCTAGAGTCATTGCATGTGTGTTATTTTCATAAACCACATGGATCGACTAGAGTCATTGCATGTGTGTTCTTTTCATAAATCACATATGGATCCAGTAGAGTTATTGCATGCGTGTTCTTCTCCTAAACCACCACTAGAATTCATTGCATTTGTGTTCTTTTCATAAACCATATGGATCCTCTAGTGTCATTGTATGTGTGTTCTTTTCATAAACCACCACTAGAGTCATTGCATGTGTGTTCTTTTCATAAACCACATGGATCCACCACTTTCATTGCATTTGTGTTCTTTTCATAAACCACCATTAAAGTCATTGCATGTGTGTTCTTTTCATAAAGCACACGGATCCATCAGTGTCATTGAATGTGTGTTCTTTTCCTAAACCACATATGGATCCACTAGAGTCATTGCATGTGTGTTCTTTTCATAAACCACAACTAGAGTCATTGCATGTGTGTTCTTTTCCTAATCCACATGGATCCACCAGTGTCATTGCATGTGTGTTCTTTTCATAAACCAGATGGATCCACCAGAGTCATTGCATGTGTGTTCTTTTCATAAACCACATCTGGAGTCATTGCATGTTTGTACTTTTCATAAACCACCACTAGAGTCATTGCATATGTGTTCTTTTCATGTACCACATGGATCCACTAGAGTCATTGCATGTGTGTTCTTTTCATAAACCACATGGATCCACTAGAGTTCATTGCATTTGTGTTCATTTCATAAACCACAACTAGAGTCATTCCATGTGTGTTCTTTCCATAAACCACATGTATCCACTAGTGTCATTACATGTGTGCTCTTTTCATAAACCACAACTAGAGGTATTGCATGTGTGTTCTTTTCATAAACCACATGGATCCACCAGTGTCATTGAATTGTGTTATTTTTGTAAACCACATATGGATGCACTAGAGTCATTGCATGTGTGTTCTTTTCATAAACCACATGGATCCACCTAGGTCATTGGATGTGTGTTCTTTTCATAAACCACCACTAGAGTCATTGAATGTGTGTTCTTTTCATAAACCACATGGATCCACCAGTGTCATTGGATGTGTGTTCTTTTCATAAACCACATGGATCCACAAGTGTCATTGCATGTATGTTCTGTTCATAAACCACCACTAGAGTCATTGCATGTGTGTTCTTTTCATAAACCACATGGATCCACTAATGTCATTACATGTGTGTTCTTTTCATAAACCACATGGATCCACTAGAGTTCATTGCATGTGTGTTCTTTTCATCAACCACATGGATCCACCACATTGGATGTGTGTTCTTTTCATAAACCAGCACTAGAGTCATTGCATGTGTGTTATTTTCATAAACCACATGGATCCACGACTATCATTGCATGTGTGTTAATTTCATAAACCACCATCAGACTCATTACATGTGTGTTCTTTTCATAAACCACATGGATCCACCAGTGGCATTGCATGTGTGTTCTTTTCGTAAACCACATCTATATTTGATTGCATGTGTTTTTTTCATAAACCACATGGATCCACCAGTATCATTGCATGTGTGTTCTTTTCATAAACCACCACTAGAGCGATTACATGTCGGTTCTTTTCATAAACCACATGGATCCACCAGTGTCATTGCATGTGTGTTCTTTTCATAAACCACATGGATCCACCAGTGTCATTACATGTGTGTTCTTTTCATAAACCACATATGGATCCATTAGAGTCACGGTATGTTAGTTCTTCTCCTAAACCACCACTAGAGTTCATTGCATGTGTGTTCTTTTCATAAACCACATGGATCCACCACTGTCATTGCATGTGTGTTCTTTTCATAAACCACCACTAGAGTCATTGCATGTGTGTTCTTTTCATAAACCACATGGATCCACCAGGGTCATTGCATGTGAGTTCTTTTCATAAACCACCACTAGAGTCATTGCATGTGTGTTATTTTCTTGAACCACATAGATACACCAGTGTCATTGCATGTGTGTTCTTTTCATGAACCACCACTAGAGTCATTGCATGTGTGTTCTTTTCAGAAAGCACACGGATCCACCAGTGTCATTGAATGTGTGTTCTTCTCCTAAACCACATATGGATCCACTAGAGTAATTGCATGTGTGTTCTTTTCATAAACCACAACTAGATTCATTGTATGTGTGTTCTTTTCATAAACCACATGGATCCACTAGTGTCATTGGATGTGTGTTCTTTTTCTAAACAACATGGATCCACTAGAGTTATTGCATGTGTGTTCTTCTCTTAAACCAGCACTAGAGTCATTACATGTGTGTTCTTTTCATAAACCACATGGATCCACTAGAGTCATTGCATGTGTGTTCTTTTCATAAACCACATATGGATCCATTAGAGTCACTGTATGTTAGTTCTTCTCCTAAACCACCACTAGTGTTCATTGCATGTGTGTTCTTTTCATAAACCACATGGATCCACCACTGTCATTGCATGTGTGTTCTTTTCATAAACTACCACTAGAGTCATTGCATGTGTGTTCTTTTCATAAACCACATGGATCCACCAGGGTCATTGCATGTGAGTTCTTTTCATAAACCACCACTAGAGTCATTGCATGTGTGTTATTTTCTTGAACCACATGGATACACCAGTGTCATTGCATGTGTGTTCTTTTCATAAACCACATCTATATTTCATTGCATGTGTGTTCTTTTCATAAACCACATGGATCCACCAGTGTCATTGCATGTGTGTTCTTTTCATAAACCACCACTAGAGTCATTACATGTGTGTTCTTTTCATAAACCACAACTAGAGTCATTGTATGTGTGTTCTTTTCATAAACCACATGGATCCACTAGTGTCATTGGATGTGTGTTCTTTTTCTAAACCACATGGATCCACTAGAGTTATTGCATGTGTGTTCTTCTCCTAAACCAGCACTAGAGTCATTACATGTGTGTTCTTTTCATAAACCACATGGATCCACTAGAGTCATTGCATGTGTGTTCTTTTCATAAACCACATATGGATCCATTAGAGTCACTGTATGTTAGTTCTTCTCCTAAACCACCACTAGAGTTCATTGCATGTGTGTTCTTTTCATAAACCACATGGATCCACCACTGTCATTGCATGTGTGTTCTTTTCATAAACCACCACTAGAGTCATTGCATGTGTGTTCTTTTCATAAACCACATGGATCCACCAGGGTCATTGCATGTGAGTTCTTTTCATAAACCACCACTAGAGTCATTGCATGTGTGTTATTTTCTTGAACCACATGGATACACCAGTGTCATTGCATGTGTGTTCTTTTCATAAACCACATCTATATTTCATTGCATGTGTGTTCTTTTCATAAACCACATGGATCCACCAGTGTCATTGCATGTGTGTTATTTTCATAAACCACGACTAGAGTCATTACATGTGTGTTCTTTTCATAAACCACATGGATCCACCAGTGTCATTTCATGTGTGTTATTTTCATGAACCACATGGATCCACCAGTGTAGAAGGGAGTGTCCCAACCTTTACATAACATAAGGTGGAGTCCCCTGTGTTTACAATGCTAGTCCCTGGATCAATAGCTAGCATCCACAGTTTAGATGTAATATCAAGAAACAAAGGTCATAAAAATAACTTTATAACCAGGGATAATATAATTTTTATTACATCAATACATAGCTCATTTGGCTATTACATTACATTGCAGCGGAATAACTAAAATCATGGGGTCCTTCATCTTCAAAGTGCCACAGGCAGATGTTGGTTGTAGACTTTGTAATCCTAATCAAACAATCTTCACTAAAATCAATCAAACCTGCAACATTACAAGTTACAGCCACAAGGGTCAATACATTTTGAATTGTTTTGGCAAGCTTCACTTCTATGTATAATATGAATGGATCCTATCAATACATGCATATTTGGCTAATTAGATTTTTAGGCTCATTTGCATAAAGTAATAATTTATCCTATCTTTTTCAAAATGGTTTTGGTCCTTTGTCAAATCTCTTTTCCAAGAATCCCTTGAACTCCTTGGTAGACACTCAAGTGTTCAAGTCCTTGTCAAAATCTCTTGAGCACCTTGGTAACCCCAAGTGTTCATGTTTTCATCAAAATCTCTTGAGCACCTTGGTAACCCCCAAGTGCATCAAGTTTTATAAAATCTCTTTGAATTCCTTGGTAGACACTCAAGGGCATCACGTTTTTATTTTAGAAGTTGCAATGTCGAGATATCCCATAGTTCAAACTTTAGTTGCTCAGTATTGTCCATAACCGGGGACACGGCTAAGTACTTAGATTTTATTATCTTCTACAGAAGGAGTACACTTTACCCACATGTCACAATCTCATCCTTTTGCCACCAGTGGCCTAAGAAATTAGTGCTCACCAAGATGGAGTACTGGCAGACTGAGAATGTGACAAAGTCTTTCCAAAAGGTCCTCCCATACACCATTGCTAGCTTGTCTTCAGCCCCCATGAAGCATTCCAGATCCCCATGTCTAGTAACTAAAGACAATGTATGGGTCTTCCTAATGTAGTTGACTAAGCCAGAGCCATAATAGCATGTGGTTGCACACGAAAGCCACAATTGGAGAAGCATGTTCAATCTCTAAGTTTCCTAGGTGGGTTTTCTTTTGGAGCACAACACAAAGAGATTACCATAGACATGGTTCCTTTTGTTGCCAGCTTCTCCAAAACTTAAAGTATCCTCCACCCAGGTGGTTCATTGAGTCCTTGTTTTATTATATAAAACACAAGTCCTTTTCTCAACTTTGTAAAATCTCAACATGTATCTCTTTTCCCAATAAAGAATGGCTAAGCATGTACAACTACAATGTTTTCTCTAAGGAATGTATAAGGTATCCTAATAGGATTTAGCATAGCATAAGTATAAAATTATTTTCATGCATGTTTTCAAAATCCACTAAGTATAATGAAAATAGTAGGACTTTTGTATGATAGTGTAGCTTGCCTTTTTGGTAGGAAATGGTGGTTCACTCCTTGATCTTGCTAGTCTCACACTTCTCTAATTTCACTACAAGTCAATCAAGCAAACACAAATCAACTAACATTCCAATCCAAGGTCAACAAACAATTTCACACACACAAAGCAATGGAATCTATGTTATGGATAAGTATGCAAATGATGGTTCTATTGCAAGGATGGTCTCCACTAGGCTCCTAAACTTTGTAAGGTCCAAATTGGTCATTTACCAAAATGGCAAAGTCATTTGCAAATTGGGTTTTATCCATAACCATTTTCAAAACCTTTCATCATTTTATGTGGTGAAAAGCATTTTTCTCAATGCCACAACCTTAAGTGGTTTCACCAAATAAGTTGTTGTTTATCAAAACTTGGTGTTTATGGTTAGTAGGTTTGGTCTAAAACATTTTCTCCAAAGTTTTTACTCAAAACCATTTTCATAAACAAAACAATAGTTTTATTTAGCTAGAAGTGGACTAAACCAATTAATCCTTTCTAAACTTTTCCAAATCCATTTTCCAACCCAAGGGTTGGTTCCTAGGTCGATGGGTTCTTCACAATCCATTTTGCAAAGGTTTTAACCCTAAAATTATTTTTAAACAATTTTTCTAGTCTAAATAAGCACACAAATGAATCTGCAAGAACAAGTAATTAACAGATACTATTTACTAAACCAAGGGCATGGTTGGCTAGGACTTGCTCTCCTGAATCCAACGACATAAAATTTGTAATTTTTGGACGTGTGGATCCAAAGTTATAGTGTTTTCAAATTCACAAACAATTCTGTTTTCAAATTTCTGTTTAAACCAAAACTGGCCACGCGTCGTTTCGTCATTCGCTGGTACCGGTTCGGTCGGATCGGCTCTATGACGCGTTGGACCTAATTAGATCGCACGGTCCTTATCGCGTACCCCTTCGGTGCTAAGTGATCTAATCGTGAGCGCCAGATCTCGATCCAACGGTGTTGGTCTGCTTGACCATATGCGAGCGGCGCCGGCGGCGGCTAGCGGTGGCGACGGTCAGACAGTGGCGGCGCTGGCGAAATAGGAAGCGAGAGGGGGAAGGGAGTAGGCTCACCGAGATCGCAGGAGGCTGGGGAAGCTCGTCGTGTGGTCGACGAGTCAAGGGGCGCACGAGGGCAGGAGGAATTCCTCGCCGGAGTTTGGTCTGGCGGCGGTTGGCTCTGGTCGAGGTCGAAGACTATGCTACGGTCACGAGAAGGCAAACCAGAAGCATGGTTAGATGCAGGAGATCACGGAGATGCTGTGTGCGTGAACGAGAAGAAGAGGGGCGGCCGGAAACTACCTGTGGGGCTCGTCGGAGTTGGAGCGGACGGCGGCGTCGTTCAGAGCTTGATGCAGACGTTGCTCTGGGGCGCCCGCGATCGTACGAAGGGCACAGGTGGATGCGTCTGGTAGTGGTGAAGGTGTGAGCTTGGTCGGGGAGGCAGGAGGTGGTGAGTACTGGCCGGAATTGGAGATGAAAGGCGATGGCGGTGCAGGGCAAAATAATCGCAGCCTGAGGCGAGAGAGAGAAGCTTGAGGGAAAATGGAGAGGGAGAGTGGGCGCTTAAGAGGGCGAGGTCGCTGAGCGGAATCACTGCGGGTTTTACTGCGAATTAACGCGCGGCATCAGTGGCAGAAACGGCCGGCATGGTCGTCGCGAAGAAGGAGACGGGCTGGAAAAGTGGGGTCTGCTGGTCAGTGGGAAAAGTTTTGAGGGAAGGGTCCACTGGTCATTGGTTCTGCGGTTCAGATACTGGGTGCGAATCATTTTTCTTCGGGGAGGAATAGCTGGGCTGGTTCTGGGCCTTAGTGGGCTGCTGGGTTGGGTCAGGTCCAATTCCATTTTTTTTCATCTGGCTTTTCTTTTTCTATAACTATTTCCTGTTTTGAAATTCAAACAACCAAACATCATTCAAATTGGTTCAAACAATTTCCAAGCTTTGTGACTTTGAATTTGGTTCTGTTCAGTAGTATAAACCAAATTCCACAGCCAAAATTAATAATTTTATTTTAGGTCCATTATTAATTAAATAAACAGACCATTGCTATTCAATCAAAATATAATTTGATGTTTATTTTAAAACTCCATTTTGAAATCTAATTATTTCCAAAACCAATCAGTAGGTTTTATTTGGGAATAAAATACGTAGAAAACTTATCTTTAAATAAATAATTTTTGTTATTTTGGAAATAGTAAAACCTTTATTAATAAAACTTGGATTATTAAATCCTTATTGATTTTATTAAATAAACTTTTACTATTTTATCAAAACAAAATTTTTATTTCCAAAGCTTGGTTAAGTCTTAATTTGGCTTTGTGAAATTTTCTTATTTTAAAATCCTTCCTTTTCTTTTGGAAGTTAAATCCTTTTATCTAGATGATTCAAAATAGTAATTCCAAATATTTTATTTTCCTTTTATAAATGTTTAACCTTTTAAATCCCTTTAGGATTTTAATTAATCAAAATAGGTTTGAAGTTCCATTTAAATTCAAAAGTTTCTTCTGGCCCTGAAAATCAAACAAAGTTTTATTTTATTCATTTATTTTCACATTACAAGATTTGGAAAATCTTGGGATGTGACAGGCTACCACCCTTAAAATAAATCTCGTCCCGAGATTTGGGAAGGTTAGGGTTACAAGCAGGCTCAAAACAACTAGGGTACTACCACCCTTAAAAATCTTCTAACAAAAGTACATATTGTCCTTCTTGGGATCCTGGAAAAACTTTCTCTAACAGTTGCATTTGTGTCCTTAGTTTCCTGTAACATCCCAAAAATCATGTTTCAAAAACTCATTCATTTCATTCTTGCATAATTCATTCATATAGGGTTTTTCTCAAAAATCATTTGGAGACAGAAGTTTGAGCTATGATTTCATGTGGGCAAATTGTCTCAATTGGCCAACACCCTTTGGGATTTGATTGTTCATGATCTTGTTTGCTTGCCACCATGGTTGGAAAGAATAGGAGTAACATTTAAACCCAAGACTTCAATTTAAAAATATTTTCTAAACCCTATTCCAAATATTTGCAACTAGAGACAAAGAGACAAAGTCTCTGTTTATTTCAAAGACCCAAGCTTGACCAAGCCTTGCTAGTAACCACATGGTCATCTGACTCATTTTTGAACCCACAGAACCCTGCAAAAATCCCCAAAGAAGTTTGAATTCAAAAGGATTTGAATTCATATCAAATTCTATTCAGAAAATGGAATTAGAAAAAGAAAAAAGCTTAAGCAAAAGAAAAAGGCCGCGCGGCCAGAATCTGGCCCAGCAGCGGATGAAGCCCAGCAAGCCCACCCGGGGACCTCCTTTTTCTGACACCTGCACTCTGCGCTCCTCGCTGACAAGCGGGCCTTCTCCACGTCAGCATCGTCTTCCCCTGTCTCCGCGCACGATCTCCGCCGCTGACCGTTGCCGCAGTGATGCCGGGAGTAATTGGGCATTAATCGACGGACGTTTCCTGTCGAGCATCTGGCTATAAGACCCCCTCTGCCTCGCGATCATTTTTCCCCAAACACCTCGCTCGCCACCCACCTGTCCTCAATCAACTTTGCACCGCCATTGAATGAGCCTCTCCGGATCGATTCCGGTGAGCCTAGTGTCCCCCTCTGCCTCTCGTTCTTGCAATCTGACTCAGCATGTCTTTGCGCATCGCCTGACCTCACTAGTCTGTCCTGTACTGCCCCAGGTCACCGGTTCCACCTGACACCGCGAGCACCGACGGCGACATCAACTCCGACGAGTTTTCCCGGTAGTCTGACCGCCTTGCCTTCCGTTCATGCTCACTACGCCGCCTCGACTCGTGAATCTAACCGTGTCCTCGCCTGCCTTGGGGTGACCCACGGCGTCCACGACGACCACCCGGCGCTTGCCGCGCCACGAACTCCGGTGAGCAATCACAGCCGTGCGGCGCCCCTTGACCAACCGCGAAGACGACAAGCTTCGTCGTGACCTCCTGAGCCGGTGAGCTACTCCTCGATCTCACTTACCTCCTGCATCGTCGGCAGCGTCGTCGACCGACAGCCGGCCGGTAGCCATGTAGCCGCCCACATCTGTGGCGGTAGTGGCCGTTAGATGCGGATCGAACGCCTCGATAGATCACTTAACCCGGCGATGCAGCGATCTGAGCCGCCAGATTTCATTTAGATCTCTGGCGGTGGAGCTCGATCCGGTCTTGAACGTGCTGGCGAATAAGATCATGACGTGGCTAGGAACTGATCTGAAAATAGAATTTAAAACAGATTTTGATCCATATTTCAAATGCCAATATCTTTTGAATTCCACGTTAGAATTTTGCAAACTTTATACCGTTGGATTCAGAAAAACAAGACCTTTCTGCCTATCTTTTTGTTTAGCATATAGTAACCATTAGTTTGGCTTAAATTACAGAAACTTGTTTGAGGCCTTTTTGAGTATAGATTTAGTTTAGTATTTTGTTTTAGGGTTATTTAAGTTGTCTTGGCTATTTTGTGACTTGTTTAGTTTCTGTATTCATGCACTTGCTTGGTTGAGTTTTCAAAATCATCACTTGGTAGATTCATGCATGCATGCATTCATACTATTTCTTGTTTGTATATATTTGTGTGTAATTGTGTGCTACAACTTTGTGTGTAGATTTTGCTAGTGATTGTGATTGTGAGTGCTACTCTCCACACTACCAAGGCAAGTGATATCATCATGAATATTCCATTCCTATATTTTATATATGCATTAGTATTATTTTTCTAAGTATAGGACTTGCATGAATTTTTGCTAAGTACAAGCTAAGCTTTGGGAAAACCTATTAGGTAAAACCTTAGTGAAAATTACCTAAGTCAAGATTCCTATTACTATCATGCCTAGCCTAGCTACTAGAAAACAAGGTGGTTTATATATTCACACTATGGAAAATTATTCCAAGTCTAAGGACTTGTTTTTATTTAACAAAACAACTAAGTTAATGAATCACTGGGTGGAATGGAAAGAATGGGATATGTTGAGTGGTTACACAAGGCCGAAGTACTTGGTGAACCTTGTGTATCTCACTTGTGGATGGCCACCAGGAACAAAGAGATTTGAGTTGTCAAATGTTGAGAAGCTTCAAGTCTGACCACTTGGTAATATGGGCTCTGCCATGATCTTAGGATCTTTGGAACTTAGTCTCTTGGAGTGGGTGGTAGATGGGTTGATAGGTTGGAGGCGTCCATTTGACTAAGGAAAGGCTCTTGAAGGATCATGTCTTGGGAAACCAAGGCTTGTGGGAAAGCGCACCACCTCTGCAGTGTAAAACCTAAGTACTTAGCCATGTCACAGTAAAGGACAATTTGAGCATCAAGACATGGAAACTTCAAGAATCTCATCACTCCAATTTCTAAATAAAACTTGTGGGTGAACAAGGGTTAAAGGATCTTCAGTCTTTGATTGGTAGATGCCCAGGTGGATCTTAGTCTCTGATTGGTAGATACCTTGGGATGGACTTTGTCAAGCAAAAACTTAGTGTTTTCAAAAGTTAAGGAAAAATCTATTTTGAGCAATGCAAGCCTAAGCTCCACCAGCCAAATGCATATAGCCTTATAGTCCACTTAAATATATACTAAGGTATCACTTGCCAATACTATTCCAAAGTATTGACCCTCTGTGGCTGTAACTTATGATGTTGCAGTTACTACGATGATGAATAGGAGTCATGAGTCTACACTCAACATGCTTGCACTGTGGCACATGAAGATGAAGACTTATGTTTATTTACATATTCCATAAACTCTTGTACTAGGCCTTTGGCCATGAGTTGTAAAGACTATGTTTTATCTCTGGAATGACTGTAATAAGCGACCTTTGTATGTGTACTTCATCTTAAGCTGTGGATGCTAGCAATGATCCAGGGACTAGCATTGCAATCACAGGATCTTTTCCTTTAATAAGGAGGGATCTTACAGATGGTATCGAGCCTTTGTGTTGCCTGTAGGATTATGACCCTAGGATTGGAAACCACTAAGGAAAATTTTACTTCTTCTACACTTGTCTATTCTTCTCGTAAACTTTTCTAATCTTCTCCTTCTCATCTCTATTTGTAGATGAACTCCGTCAGCAAGCCGTGAAGAAAGGACCACTCATGACCATGACCTTGGAGTGTGAGACTGAGTTTCCCAAGATTCTCAAGGACCTCATGGAAACCATGGGAGTACATGGTGCAGCTGTGTACAAGGGCTTTCCGTGATGGAGGATGGAGTGGAGTATTGGTGGGTGCAACTTCACTTGTACAAGAACAAGGAAGACAACCACAAAGAAAAAGGCTTCTGCATGTACACCAACACTTTTATGCACACCACATTCTTTGAGTCAGCAAAGAAGCAGCTTGGAAGACTATCAAAGAACTGTGCTAGAGTCAAGTGCGGATGCTCAACCTCCAAAAAGACTTAGAGAAGAAGGAACATACCCAAGAGTTGGAAATCACCAACCAATCCTTAAGAGGAGATATTATAGATTTAGTGATAGAAGCATGTGAACAAGATAGGGTGATTGCCACTAGGAACATTGTGCTAGCCACGGATCCAATGAGATAGGATTGTAAGCGCACCGTTAGTTGGACCACCACCTATCACCTTATTTTCCAAAATGATACCTTAAATAAGTTTGAACCTTGGTTGAAGAAATGGATTCTTGTATGCATGACTTGTATGATTTATGTGTGTCTCAAGAATGTGTTTGAATGTTTGTCTTGTTTATCTTAAATTGTGTTGTTCTAACTTTTCAATCTTAAATAGATGCCTATTGCCATCAGCCTTTGTTGAGGAGTTCAGGGCTACCCGTTTTGGTCCTCGTATCGTAGAGCTTACTACTTTACTCGATCTCCCTCTTCCTATCATTACGGTGCACCCACTCACCAAGTTTGAGAGGAAGGACCTTTGGGCTTCAAGGTGAACCAGCCAGGACGCCAGACTGAGCCTACTACGGAGGCCATCGTCTTCAAGCTTATGCGATGTGACGGGAGAGAGGCATGGAGGTTGTCATGCAGGATCGATGGGACGGTATTAGGGCGTCACTCCCGACAGGTTAGAGGCACTCACTTCCACGCCTTGGAAGGCGAGATGATGACGGAGAGTCCATTGACTTTGAGGACGACTCAAGGGTCACAATGAGCCGATCGCTGTACCTCCAGGACTTAGAGACTCTTATTAGGCACGTGGATACCGATAGGACCAACGTCATGCTTAGTAATGACGAGCTCCAGGTGCAGCTTCGCGAGAAGGACAAGCTCTTTGCACAGCAGGACGAGATAGTCAAGGAGATGGAGACGAAGTTCGAGACCCAAGACCGTAAGTTCAAGAGTCAAGAGAAGCGTGTCGGGATAGGAACAAGAGGATTCGTGATATGACGAGGAAGCTGCAGGTCAAGGACTTGAGTTAGAGCAGCAGCGGTTGATGATTGAGAGGCTTCGTTCCCAGAAGAGGGCTCTCAAGGCCAAGATCGACTCTTTGACCACTACCATCGAGGAGAACAAGACCGCAATGGAGAACGCAGGTCTTACCTTTGTCGAGGAGGAGATTGATGCCGACGAGTAGATTTGACTACTCGATTATCTTTATTTACCGCACTTGTTATTTATGAACTTATTGTTGGACCATCCGACATGTGGATGGCTTGCCGCTTGTGTGTTTGTATCTTGTTGTTTAGCTTTTATCCTAGTGTTGCTTGCTATGTGTTTGCTTGTGTAATGTATTGTGCATAAATCATGTAAGGTATCTCATTCTTATCTCTATATGAATAAACCACAGGATGCCTCCCGTCGGCGCAAACACCAACCCCAACCCCAACATTACCCCGGAAATGCAACAAATGATGAATGCACAAACACAGCTTATGCAGATGATGACGACGTTCATCCAGAACCAGAACAACAACAACCCCAACAACAATAACAACAATAACAACAACAACAACAACAACCCTCCAGGTTTTGATATGCTAACCAGATTTCTGCGTCTGAGGCCAGCTAAGTTTTGGAACGATCGATCCCATGGTGGCCAATGATTGGCTACGCTCGTGAACAAAGACTTAGTGACCGTGGGATGCACAGATGCTGAAAAGGTCAGGTTTGCAGCACATCTGTTGGAAGGACCAGCCGCCGCATGGTGGGACAACTTCCAGATTACCACGCCTATTGATGAGGTAACTTGGGCTATCTTTGAAGATGGATTTCGTACCACTCATATCTCACGGTATGATGAGCACGAAAAAGAAGGAATTTCACAACTGAAGCAGCGCCACCACAGTGGCTGAATACATCGAAGATTTCAACAATCTGGCGCTATGCACGGATGAGGTTGACACGATGCCAAAAGGAAGGAAAAGTTTCTAGAAGGCTTGAATGATGAGCTAAATCTGCGGTATGCGTGGCATATGTTCCAACTTATCGATCATTTGTGTGACTAGGCTGTTATTGTGGAGAATAAAATGAAGCTAGTTGAGAGTAGAAAGAGGAAACACTCCGACAAGCATAGCTCGGGATCGTATCATAAACGATCTCACTATGATGATAGTGTCAGCTCAGGATCCCACAAGCATGGGAAGTTTAACAAGCACCACAACCACAACCGTCATGACAACAAGCATCATCGCAGTCATGACAATGATAAGTACAAGAACCACAAGAGTGGATATAAGAGCCACCATAGTGGAAGTGGAAGTGGAAGTGGAAGTCAACCTAAGAAGGACAACAGTCAGGTTGAATGCTTCAAATGCAAGAAGCTGGGGCATTATGCTAATGAGTGCCCTGAGAAGAACGTTGAAGGACCTAACAAACCCAATCCTTTTCAGAAAGGATAGGTTAACCACATCAATGTGGAGGAAGTCTATGAAGAACCTGATGCCGTTCTTTGGTAAGTTCAGACTCAATTCCATCTCAGCATTTGTACTCTTTGACACTGGTGCATCTCATTCATTCATATCTAAAGCATTTGTCGAAAGAAATGGGTTTGCATCTGAAAACATTGGGTGTCCGATAAAAGTTAGCTCTCCAGGAGGGGATATGATAGTAAGTCTTGGATGCCGGGATCTAGTCATAGAGATCGGAAAACATAAGTTTCCAGTAAACCTAATAATCCTAAATTCCCAAGGATTGGATGTAATTTTGGGAATGGATTGGATGGCTAAGTATGAGGGAGTACTAGATTGTGCAAATCGCACAATTTCACTCACAACCCCCGAGGTAAAGGATAACATTTAAGTCCAATTTTAAATCTAAAGGAGTAAGCTGAATTCTCTTAAGGGGTTAGCTTGGATGATGTGCCAATTGTGTGTGAGTATCCGGATGTGTTCCGGAAGAGTTACAGAATGCCACCGGATAGAGATGTGGAATTTATAATAGAATTGGTACCGAGTTACGGACCAAGGGCAAAAAGGCCTTATAAAATGTCAGTTGACGAACTTAAAGAACTCAAGAAACAACTTGGAGAACAATTGCAGAAAGGATTCATCCAGCCAAGTTCTTCATCTTGGGGAGCTCCAGTTTTGTTCGTAGAAAAGAGAGATAGAACTCAAAGATTATGCATAGATTACCGTTCTCTCAACGAGGTAACCATCAAGATCTAATATCCTTTGCAAAGAATCAATGACTTGTTTGATCAGCTAGTAGGAGCTTGTGTGTTCTCAAAGATTGACCTTCGGTCAGGCTATTTTCAACTCAAGTTAAGAGAGCAAGACATACCTAAAACAGCATTTACCACAAGGTATGGATTGTATGAGTACCTTGTGATGCCTTTTGTTTTAACCAACGCTCCGGCATACTTCATGAATATGATGAACAAAGTGTTCATGGAATTTCTCGACAAGTTCGTTGTCGTTTTCATCGATGACATCTTAGTCTACTCCAAGAGCAAGGAAGAACATGAAAGACATCTACGCTTGATACTTGAGAAACTAAGGAACATAAACTTTATGCCAAGTTCAGCAAGTGTGAGTTTTGGTTAGAGGAAGTTGGATTTCTTGGTCATGTTATGACAAAGGAAGGTGTAGCGATTGATCTGCTAAGGTTTCAGCCGTAACGAATGGGAATCTCCTAAGAATGTAAAGAGTCGTAGTTTCCTTGGTTAGCGAGGTTACTACTGAAGGTTCATTGAAAATTTTTCTAAGGTTGCTAAACCAATGACGGAATTGTTAAAGAAAGATAAGAAATTTGCTTGGTGCGAAGGATGTGAACTCAGCTTTCAAGAATTAAAGAAGAGACTTGTGTCGACACCGATTCTGTGCCTACATTTGGAAAAGGATTTCCAAGTGTATTGTGATGCTTCGCATCAGGGATTAGGAGCCGTACTTATGCAAGGCGGAAAAGTTGTGGCTTATGCCTCGAGACAACTCAAAACTCATGAAGTAAATTATCCTACTCATGATTTAGAGTTAGCGCTGGTGTCCATGCACTCAAAACATGGAGACATTACCTTTTGGGAAAAGCGTTGTGAAGTGTTCACCGACCATAAGAGTTTGAAATATATCTTCACACGAAGGAGATCAATATGAGACAAAGAAGATGGCTAGAACTTATCAAGGATTATGACTTGAATTTGCAATACCACCCGGTAAAGCAAATGTAGTAGCAGATGCTCTAAGTCGTAAAGGCGTTTGTAAATGGTCTTACCAAAGGTGAATTGCACGATGATTTGTGTAAGCAATTCAAGGAACTCAGGTTGGAGATTGTGCGGAAGGACATCTCATGTCTTTGGATGTTCAACCCACTCTGTTGGATAAGATTAAAGAAGCCCAAAAGGCGGATAAAGAAATCGAAGAGATTAAGGAAAGGATTAGCCAAGGGAAAGCTAAAAGTTTCCATATGGACGAACAAGGTACTTTATGGCACGAAAGCGTATTTGTGTTCCACAAGATCCGAAATGCGAAACTGATTCGCAAGAAGCCCATAACTCTCCGTATTCTATTCACGGGAAACACCAAAATGTATATGGATATGAAAGAAAGATTTTGGTGGAACAATCTTAAAAGGGACATCGTGAACACATTGCTTTGTGTGATGTGTGTAGTAGAGTGAAAGCGAACATCGAAACCAGCAGGTTTGCTTCAACCAATGCCTATTCCTGAATGGAAGTGGGAAAATATTGGTATGGACTTCATTCGGATTACCAAGGACCAGGTCGGTATGATTCCATATGGGTAATAGTAGATCGCCTAACTAAAGTGGCTCATTTTATACCCGTAAAGACAACTTATACCGGTGCAAAGTTAGCCAAAATCTACATGAGCAGAATTGTATGCCTCCACGGTGTACCTAAGAGTATTGTGTCGATAGAGGAACTCAGTTCACTTCTCACTTTTGGAGACAGCTTCATGAATCTCTAGGAGCGAGGTTGGAATTCAGCTTTGCTTTTCATCCTCAAACGATGGACAAACAGAAAGGACTAATCAAATTCTTGAAGACATGTTGAGGCATGTGCCCTGGACTATGGAGCAAGTTGGGATGAAAGTCGCCTTTACGAGTTCTCTTACAACAACATCACCAATCTAGTATTGGGATGGCACCATTTGAGTTTCTATACGGAAGAAAGTGTACCACCCCATTGCTATGGAATGGTGTGGGAGAAAGAAGTTTGTTTGGACCAGACCTTATCAAAGGCGCGAAGAAAAGGTCAAATTGGTTAGAGCAGATTGAAGATAGCAGTCTAGATGAGAAAAGCTACGCAGATGCTAAGCGTAGAGAAGTCACTTACGAAGTTGGGGATAGAGCTTATCTTAGAGTATCACCACTTCGTGGAGTAAAAAGATTTGGAGTCAAAGGAAAGTTAGCACCAAGATATGTGGGACCATTCAATATTTTAAGTCGCAAGGGAGAAGCTGCATATGAAATCGAACTGCCAGCATCTTTACTAGCAGTCCATAATGTTTTTCATGTGAGCCAGCTCAAGAAATGTCACCCAGAAATGGAAGAAACATCTTTGAAAGATACCATATCTTTGGAAGAAGTTCAACTAGAAAGTGATCTCACCTATGAAGAAAAGCTGTCAAGATTCTTGAGACCACAGAAAGAGTCACAAGAACAAAGACTATCAAGTTTTGCAAAGTACAATGGAATCATCATTCCGAAGAAGAAGCAACATGGGAAAGAGAAGATGATCTTCGGAAAGACCACCCTCACCTATTTGCTAGCCAATCCGAATCTCGAGTGAGATTCATTTTAAGGGTTAGATTTGTAACATCCCAAAATCATGTTTCAAAAACTCATTCATTTCATTCTTGCATCATTCATTCATATAGGGTTTTCTCAAAAATCATTTGGAGCGAAGTTTGAGCTATGATTTCATGTGGGCAAATTGTCTCAATTGGCCAACACCCTTTGGGATTTGATTGTTCATGATCTTGTTTGCTTGCCACCATGGTTGGAAAGAATAGGAGTAACATTTAAACCCAAGACTTCAATTTAAAAATATTTTCTAAACCCTATTCCAAATATTTGCAACTAGAGACAAAGAGACAAAGTCTCTGTTTATTTCAAAGACCCAAGCTTGACCAAGCCTTGCTAGTAACCACATGGTCATCTGACTCATTTTTGAACCCAAAGAACCTGCAAAAATCCCCAAGAAGTTTGAATTCAAAAGGATTTGAATTCATATCAAACTCTATTCAGAAAATGGAATTAGAAAAAGAAAAAGCTTAAGCAAAAGAAAAAGGCCTCGCGGCCAGAATCTGGCCCAGCAGCGGATGAAGCCCAGGAAGCCCACCCGGGGACCTCCTTTTTCTTCTCCTGCAGCGTGAGCACACACGAGACACAGTGGCACCCGACCCCACACGCACTCTGCGCTCCTCGGCCGACAAGCGGGCCTTCTCCACGTCGGCATCGTCTTCCCCTGTCTCGCGACGATCTCCGCTGGCCGTTGCAGCAGTGATGCCGGGAGTAATTGGGCATTAATCGACGGACGTTTCCTGTCGAGCATCTGGCTATAAGACCCCCTCTGCCTCGCGATCATTTTTCCCCAAACACCTCGCTCGCTCCGCCACCAGGCTGTCCTCAATCAACTTTGCACCGCCGCGGACAGAGCCTCTCCGGCGATCGATTCCGGTGAGCCTAGTGTCCCCTCGCCTCTCGTTCTTGCAATCGACTCAGCATGTCTTTGCATCGCTGACCTCACTAGTCATCTGTCTTGCCCCAGTCACGGTTCCACGACACCATGAGCACCGTGGCGACATCAACTCCGACGAGTTTTCCGGTAGGTCTGGACCGCCTTGCCTTCCGTTCATGCTCACTACTTCGCCTCGACTCGTGAATCTAACCGTGTCCTCGCCCTGCCTTGGGGTGACCCACGGCGGCGTCCACGACGACCACCCGGCCTTTTAAGCGCGCCCACGAACTCCGGTGAGCAATCACAGCCGTGCCCGAGCGCCCCTTGACCAACCGCGAGTACGACAAGCTTCGTCGTGACCTCCTGAGCCCGGTGAGCTACTCCTCGATCTCACTTACCTCCTGCATCGGCAGCGTCGTCGGCCAAGCGATTCGCCCGGTAGCCACAGCATTAGCCGCCCATGTGGGAGCGGTAGTAGCCGTTAGATCCGGATCGACGCCACGATGAATCACTTAACCCGGCGATGCAGCGATCTGAGCCGCCAGATTTCATTTAGATCCTCTGGCGGTGGAGCTCGATCCAAAGCGAACGATGCAGGCGAATAAGATCATGACGTGGCTAGGAACTGATCTGAAAATAGAATTTAAAACAGATTTTGATCCAGATTTCAAATGCCAATATCTTTTGAATTCCACGTTAGAATTTTGCAAACTTTATACCGTTGGATTCATAAAAACAAGACCTTTCTGCCTATCCTTTTGTTTAGCATATAGTAACCATTAGTTTGGCTTAAATTACAGAAACTTGTTTGAGGCCTTTTTGAGTATAGATTTAGTTTAGTATTTTGTTTTAGGGTTATTTAAGTTGTCTTGGCTATTTTGTGACTTGTTTAGTTTCTGTATTCATGCACTTGCTTGGTTGAGTTTTCAAAATCATCACTTGGTAGATTCATGCATGCATGCATTCATACTATTTCTTGTTTGTATATATTTGTGTGTAATTGTGTCTACAACTTTGTGTGTAGATTGTGCTAGTTCTTTTGATTGTGACGAGTGCTACACTCCACACTACCAAGGCAAGTGATATCCTCATGAATAGTCCATTACTATATATTATATATGCATTAGTATTATTTTTCTAAGTATAGGACTTGCATGAATTTTGCTAAGTACAAGCTAAGCTTTGGGAAAACCTATTAGGTAAAACCTTAGTGAAAATTACCTAAGTCAAGATTCCTATTACTATCATGCCTAGCCTAGCTACTAGAAAACAAGGGTGGTTTATATATTCACACTATGGAAAATTATTCCAAGTCTAAGGACTTGTTTTTTTAACAAAACAACTAAGTTAATGAATCACACGGTGGAATGGAAAGAATGGGATATGTTGAGTGGTTACACAAGGCCAGGGTACTGGTGAACCTTGTGTATCTCACTTGTGGATGGCCACCAGAACAAAGAGATTTGAGTTGTCAAATGTTGAGAAGCTTCAAGTGCAACCACTTGGTAATATGGGCTCTGCCATGATCTTAGGATCTGGAACTTAGTCTCTTGGACAGTGGGTGGTAGATGGGTTGATAGGTTGGAGCGTCCATTTGACTAAGGAAAGGCTACTCTTGAAGGATCATGTCTTGGGAAACCAAGGCTTGTGGGAAGCGCACCACCTCTGCAGTGTAAAACCTAAGTACTTAGCCATGTCCCTGGTAAAGGACAATTTGAGCATCAAGACATGGAAACTTCAAGAATCTCATCACTCCAATTTCTAAATAAAACTTGTGGGTGAACAAGGGTTAAAGGATCTTCAGTCTTTGATTGGTAGATGCCTGAGTGGATCTTGATCTCGATTGGTAGATACCTTGGGATGGACTTTGTCAAGCAAAAACTTAGTGTTTTCAAAAAGTTAAGGAAAAATCTATTTTGAGCAATGCAAGCCTAAGCTCCACCAGCCAAATGCATATAGCCTTATAGTCCACTTAAATATATACTAAGGTATCACTTGCCAATACTATTCCAAAGTATTGACCCTCTGTGGCTGTAACTTATGATGTTGCAGGTTACTCTGATGATGAATAGGAGTCATGAGTCTACACTCAACATGCTTGCCTGTGGCACATGAAGATGAAGACTTATGTTTATTTACATATTCCATAAACTCTTGTACTAGGCCTTTGGCCATGAGTTGTAAAAGACTATGTTTTATCTCTGGAATGACTGTAATAAACGACCTTTGTATCTGTGTACTTCATCTTAAACTGTGGATGCTAGCAATGATCCAGGGACTAGCATTGCAATCACAGGGATCTTTTCCTTTAATAAGGAGGGATCTTACATTTCCATGCTTGACTCATGGGCCAAGGTTGAGTTTCTCCATAGGCTTGTTCAACTTGTTCTTCATCTTTTCGGGACAGTTGCTTGCATAATGTCCTGAGTTCTTGCAGTTGAAACAGTGGATTTCTTAGAGTTCTTTACGTGGCTCTTGTGGACAAGTTGCTACATAATGGCCTAGCTCTTTGCAGTTGTTGCACACTACTTGGTCAATCTCTTTATTCTTCTTGTTCTCTGGGCATCCACTGGAGTAGTGTCCCATTTCCTTACATTTACGACATTGCACAAGGCTCATGTCCTGCTTTTGTTTCTTGGGTTTCTATAGTCCTTTGAATTGGGTTGTCTTGTTTGGAGGTATAAGTGGTCCTTTTCCTTTCTTGGTAGACTTGGATCCTTCTTGTTTCCTTTGTTCCACAATGGAGTAGATGGGGCATTGGATAGGAGTATGATTGTTTCCTTCACATAGGTAACAAGTAGCTTGAGAAGTGGGACATTGTCCAATAGGATGTTTCTCTTCACAGTTAGGGCATTGATCTTCATGCTCCTTGGAAGTATGGTCCTTGTCTCCACAAATAATGCAAGCTGGGTCTCCATCTAGAATAACATTCTTGTCATCCTTGTTGTCATACACTCTGTTGGGATAGTTTTCTTCCATGTTGATCATTTGATTAGTCACCTTAAGCATCAGTTGGGATTGTTCTTCCAAAAACTTTTGCAGTGCTGGATCTTTATCACTATTGCTGGCTATGAACTACATTAGTTGGTTCAACTGGTGTTGGGTTGCTATGAGCTCTTTCATGCTGTCAGCTTGGTTGGTGTTGGTGTCATCAACTTTGATGTTGGAGTCCTTTGGAGTAGTCATCTGTTTGGGTTGGAGGAAAATTAGAATATGTAAAGGTTTTTCTAAGGAATCAATTCTAATCACACATATCACAATTCACACAGGCATTGTGCATGTATTCACAAACCAAACATTTCACTCAAACAACAATGCTCAAGCACACACTTAGGCAACAAAATATTTTTGTTACACCACATAAGTTGGTGGGTTTGATTTAACTAAAATATGGTGGTCCATCTATTTGGTTTACTTGTGATCTTTCCATCCTTCTTGGTTGCTTCTTCTTACATGAGATCATGGTTCTTTGGGAAAACTCTTGGTTATCTTGACTTCTAGTGAAGTGAGCTCCTTCTAACTTTGGCATTCTCTCGGTCTCTAATTTTTGAGCAAGATTTCCTTGTCTCTCATGCAGTCCTTAGTGGTATCCAAGTTGGAAGTCCTTGGTGATCATGCTGAAGATGTTGAAGTCATTATAGTTGAAGAAGTTGAAGTCATTAGAGTTGAAGATGTTGAAGAAGTCCTTTGCACATGGTGTAGTCTTGGGCTATGGGGTAGGTTTTTCCATCAAGTTTGAAAATAGAAGATATGTTGAGTTGAAACCAAAATGGTTGAGGAAAGAGTTTACAAGTGTTTTGTAAATAAGTTTTTGGAACAAGTACAACTCCTATTTTTCTAAGGGTTTTTGTCCAATCCTAGGTTTACAAATCCTACAGGCAACACAATGCTCTGATACCATCTGTAGAAGGGAGTGTCCCAACCTTTACATAACATATGGTGGAGTCCCCTGTGTTTACAATGCTAGTCCCTGGATCAATAGCTAGCATCCACAGTTTAGATGTAATATCAAGAAACAAAGGTCATAAAAATAACTTTATAACCAGGGATAATATAATTTTTATTACATCAATACATATCTCATTTGGCTATTGCATTACATTGCAGCGAAATAACTATAATCATGGGGTCCTTCATCTTCAAAGTGCCACAGGAAGATGTTGGTTGTAGACTTTGTAATCCTAATCAAACAATCTTCACTAAAATCAATCAAACCTGCAACATTACAAGTTACAGCCACAAGGGTCAATACATTTTGAATTGTATTGGCAAGCTTCACTTCTATGTATAATATGAATGGATCCTATCAATACATGCATATTTGGCTAATTAGAGTTTTAGGCTCATTTGCATAAAGCAATAATTTATCCTATCTTTTTCAAAATGGTTTTGGTCCTTTGTCAAATCTCTTTTCCAAGAATCCCTTGAACTCCTTGGTAGACACTCAAGTGTTCAAGTCCTTGTCAAAATCTCTTGAGCTCCTTGGTAACCCCAAGTGCATCAAGTTTTATAAAATCTCATGAGTTCCTTGGTAACCCCAAGTGTTCATGTTTTCATCAAAATCTCTTGAGCACCTTGGTAACCCCCAAGTGCATCAAGTTTTATAAAATCTCTTTGAATTCCTTAGTAGACACTCAAGGGCATCACGTTTTTATTTTAGAAGTTGGAATGTCGAGATCTCCCATAGTTCAAACTTTAGTTGCTCAATATTGTCCATAACCGGGGACACGCCTAAGTACTTAGATTTTATTATCTTCTGCAGAAGGAGTACACTTTACCCACATGTCACAATCTCATCCTTTTGCCACCAGTGGCCTAGTGGATTAGTGCTCACCAAGATGGAGTACTGGCAGACTGAGAATGTGACGAAGTCTTTCCAAAAGGTCCTCCCATACACCATTGCTAGCTTGTCTTCAGCCCCCATGAAGCATTCCAGATCCCCATGTCTAGTAACTAAAGACAATGTATGGGTCTTCCTAATGTAGTTGACTAAGCCAGAGCCATAATAGCATGTGGTTGCACACGAAAGCCACAATTGGAGAAGCATGTTCAATCTCTAAGTTTCCTAGGTGGGTTTTCTTTTGGAGCACAACACAAAGAGATTACCATAGACATGGTTCCTTTTGTTGCCAGCTTCTCCAAAACTTAAAGTATCCTCCACCCAGGTGGTTCATTGAGTCCTTGTTTTATTATATAAAACACAAGTCCTTTTCTCAACTTTGTAAAATCTCAACATGTATCTCTTTTCCCAATAAAGAATGGCTAAGCATGTACAACTACAATGTTTTCTCTAAGGAATGTATAAGGTATCCTAATAGGATTTAGCATAGCATAAGTATAAAATTATTTTCATGCATGTTTTCAAAATCCACTAAGTATAATGAAAATAGTAGGACTTTTGTATGATAGTGTAGCTTGCCTTTTTGGTAGGAAATGGTGGTTCACTCCTTGATCTTGCTAGTCTCACACTTCTCTAATTTCACTACAAGTCAATCAAGCAAACACAAATCAACTAACATTCCAATCCAAGGTCAACAAACAATTTCACACACACAAAGCAATGGAATCTATGTTATGCATAAGTATGCAAATGATGGTTCTATTGCAAGGATGGTCTCCACTAGGCTCCTAAACTTTGTAAGGTCCAAATTGGTCATTTACCAAAATGGCAAAGTCATTTGCAAATTGGGTTTTATCCATAACCATTTTCAAAACCTTTCATCATTTTATGTGGTGAAAAGCATTTTTCTCAATGCCACAACCTTAAGTGGTTTCACCAAATAAGTTGTTGTTTATCAAAACTTGGTGTTTATGGTTAGTAGGTTTGGTCTAAAACATTTTCTCCAAAGTTTTTACTCAAAACCATTTTCATAAACAAAACAATAGTTTTATTTAGCTAGAAGTGGACTAAACCAATTAATCCTTTCTAAACTTTTCCAAATCCATTTTCCAACCCAAGGGTTGGTTCCTAGTCGATAGGTTCTTCACACTACATTTTGCAAAGGTTTTAACCCTAAAATTATTTTTAAACAATTTTTCTAGTCTAAATAAGCACACAAATGAATCTGCAAGAACAAGTAATTAACAGATACTATTTACTAAACCAAGGGCATGGTTGGCTAGGACTTGCTCTCCTGAATCCAACGACATAAAATTTGTAATTTTTGGACGTGTGGATCCAAAGTTATAGTGTTTTCAAATTCACAAACAATTCTGTTTTCAAATTTCTGTTTAAACCAAAACTGGCCACGCGTCGCTTTGTCATTCGCTGGTACCGGTTCGGTCGGATCGGCTCTGTGACGCGTTGGATCTAATTAGATCGCACAGTCCTTATCGCGTACCCCTTCGGTGCTAAGTGATCTAATCGTGAGTGCCAGATCTCGATCCAACGGTGCTGGTCTGCTTGACCATATCACAGCGCGGCCGCCGTAAGCGATAGCGACAGTCGAACGATGGCAATGGCGAAACAAGAAGCGAGAGGGGGAAGGGAGTAGGCTCACCGAGATCGCAGGAGGCTTGGGAAGCTCGTCGTGTGGTCGACGAGGCAAGGGGCGCACGAGGGCAGGAGGAATTCCTCGCCGGAGTTTGGTCTGGCGGCGGTTGGCTCTGGTCGAGGTCGAAGACTATGCTACGGTCACGAGAAGGCAAACCATAAGCATGGTTAGACACAGGAGATCATGGAGATGCTGTGTGCGTGAACGAGAAGAAGAGGGGCGGCCGGAAACTACCTGTGGGGCTCGTCGGAGTTGGAGCGGACGGCGGCTCGTTCAGAGCTTGATGCAGACGTTGCTCTGGGGCACCCGCGGTCGTACGAAGGGCACAGGTGGATGCGTCTGGTAGTGGTGAAGGTGTGAGCTTGGTCGGGGAGGCAGGAGGTGGTGAGTACTGGCCGAAATTGGAGAAGAAAGCTCGTCGGAGAAGTGGCGGTGCAGGGCAAAATAATCGTAGCCTGGGGGCAGAGAGAGAGAGAAGCTTGAGGGAAAATGGAGAGGGAGAGTGGGTGCTTAAGAGGGCGAGGTCGCTGAGCAGAATCACTGCGGGTTTTACTGCGAATTAACGCGCGGCATCAGTGGCAGAAACGGCCGGCGTGGTCGTCGCGAAGAAGGAGACGGGCTGGAGAAGTGCGGTCTGCTGGTCAGTGGGAAAAGGTGTGAGGGAAGGGTCCACTGGTCATTGGTTCTGCGGGTCAGATACTGGGTGCGAATCGTTTTTCTTCGGGGAGGAATAGCTGGGCTGGTTCTGGGCCTTAGTTGGCTGCTGGGTTGGGTCAGGTCCAATTCCATTTTTTTTCTGTCTGCTGGCTTTTCTTTTTCTATAACTATTTCCTGTTTTGAAATTCAAACAACCAAACATCATTCAAATTGGTTCAAACAATTTCCAAGCTTTGTGACTTTGAATTTGGTTCATTCATAGTATAAACCAAATTCCACAGCCAAAATTAATAATTTTATTTTAGGTCCATTATTAATTAAATATACAGACCATTGCTATTCAATCAAAATAGAATTTGATGTTTATTTTAAAACTCCATTTTGAAATCTATTATTTCCAAAACCAATCAGTACGTTTTATTTGGGAATAAAATACGTAGAAAACTTATCTTTAAATAAATAAGTTTTGTTATTTTGGAAATAGTAAAACCTTTATTAATAAAACTTGGATTATTAAATCCTTATTGATTTTATTAAATAAACTTTTACTATTTTATCAAACAAAATGTTTTATTTCCAAAGCTTGGTTAAGTCTTAATTTGGCTTTGTGAAATAATTTCTTATTTTAAAATCCTTCCTTTTCTTTTGGAAGTTAAATCCTTTTATCTAGATGATTCAAAATAGTAATTCCAAATATTTTATTTTCCTCTTATAAATGTTTAACCTTTTAAATCCCTTTAGGATTTTATTTAATCCAAATAGGTTTGAAGTTCCATTTAAATTCAAAAGTTTCTTCTGGCCCTGAAAATCAAACAAAGTTTTATTTTATTCATTTATTTTCACATTACAAGATTTGGAAAATCTTGGGATGTGACAACCAGTGTCACTACATGTGTGTTCTTTTCATAAACAACATGGATCCACTAGTGTCATTACATGTGTGTTCTTTTCATAAACCACATCTAGAGTCATTGCATGTGTGTTCTTTTCATAAACCACATGGATCGACTAGAGTCATTGCATGTGTGTTCTTTTCATAAATCACATATGGATCCAGTAGAGTTATTGCATGTGTGTTCTTCTCCTAAACCACCACTAGAATTCATTGCATTTGTGTTCTTTTCATAAACCACCATTAGAGTCATTGCATGTGTGTTCTTTTCATAAAGCACACGGATCCACCAGTGTCATTGAATGTGTGTTCTTTTCCTAAACCACATATGGATCCACTAGAGTCATTGCATGTGTGTTCTTTTCATAAACCACAACTAGAGTCATTGCATGTGTGTTCTTTTCCTAATCCACATGGATCCACCAGTGTCATTGCATGTGTGTTCTTTTCATAAACCAGATGGATCCACCAGAGTCATTGCATGTGTGTTCTTTTCATAAACCACATCTGGAGTCATTGCATGTGTGTACTTTTCATAAACCACCACTAGAGTCATTGCATATGTGTTCTTTTCATGTCCACATGGATCCACTAGAGTCATTGCATGTGTGTTCTTTTCATAAACCACATGGATACACTAGAGTTCATTGCATTTGTGTTCATTTCATAAACCACAACTAGAGTCATTGCATGTGTGTTCTTTCCATAAACCGCATGTATCCACTAGTGTCATTACATGTGTGCTCTTTTCATAAACCACAACTAGAGTCATTGCATGTGTGTTCTTTTCATGAACCACATGGATCCACCAGTGTCATTGAATTGTGTTATTTTTGTAAACCACATATGGATGCACTAGACTCATTGCATGTGTGTTCTTTTCATAAACCACATGGATCCACCCGTGTCATTGGATGTGTGTTCTTTTCATAAACCACCACTAGAGTCATTGAATGTGTGTTCTTTTCATAAACCACATGGATCCACCAGTGTCATTGGATGTGTGTTCTTTTCATAAACCACATGGATCCACAAGTGTCATTGCATATATGTTCTGTTCATAAACCACCACTAGAGTCATTGCATGTGTGTTCTTTTCATAAACCACATGGATCCACTAATGTCATTACATGTGTGTTCTTTTCATAAACCACATGGATCCACTAGAGTTCATTGCATGTGTGTTCTTTTCATCAACAACATGGATCCACCACATTGGATGTGTGTTCTTTTCATAAACCAGCACTAGAGTCATTGCATGTGTGTTATTTTCATAAACCACATGGATCCACGACTGTCATTACATGTGTGTTCTTTTCATAAACCACATGGATCCACCAGTGGCATTGCATGTGTGTTCTTTTCGTAAACCACATCTATATTTGATTGCATGTGTTTTTTTTCATAAACCACATGGATCCACCAGTATCATTGCATGTGTGTTCTTCGCATAAACCACAACTAGAGCCATTACATGTCGGTTCTTTTCATAAACCACATGGATCCACCAGTGTCATTGCATGTGTGTTCTTTTCATAAACCACATGGATCCACCAGTGTTATTACATGTGTGTTCTTTTCATAAACAATATGGATCCACTAGTGTCACTGCATGTGTGTTCTTTTCATAAACCACATCTAGAGTCATTGCATGTGTGTTCTTTTCATAAACCACATGGATCGACTAGAGTCATTGCATGTGTGTTCTTTTCATAAATCACATATGGATCTAGTATAGTCATTGCATGTGTGTTCTTCTCCTAAACCACCACTAGAGTTCATTGCATGTGTGTTCTTTTCACAAACCACATGGATCCACCAGTGTAATTGCATGTGTGTTCTTTTCATAAACCACCACTAGAGTCATTGCATGTGTGTTCTTTTCATAAACCACATGGATCCACTAGTGTCATTGGATGTGTGTTCTTTTTCTAAACCACATGGATCCACTAGAGTCATTGCATGTGTGTTCTTCTCCTAAACCACCACTAGAGTCATTGCATGTGTGTTCTTCTCCTAAACCACCACTAGAGTCATTGCATGTGTGTTATTTTCATAAACCACATGTATCCACCAGGGTCATTGCATGTGAGTTCTTTTCATAAACCACCACTAGAGTCATTGCATGTGTGTTATTTTCATAAACCACATGGATCCACCAGGGTCATTGCATGTGAGTTCTTTTCATAAACCACCACTAGAGTCATTGCATGTGTGTTATTTTCATGAACCACATGGATACACCAGTGTCATTGCATGTGTGTTTTTTTCAAAAACCACATCTATATTTCATTGCATGTGTGTTCTTTTCATAAACCACATGGATCCACCAGTGTCATTGCATGTGTGTTCTTTTCATAAACCACCACTAGAGTCATTACATGTGTGTTCTTTTCATAAACAACATGGATCCACCAGTGTCATTTCATGTGTGTTATTTTCATGAACCACATGGATCCACCAGTGTCACTACATGCGTGTTCTTTTCATAAACAACATGGATCCAATAGTGTCATTACATGTGTGTTCTTTTCATAAACCACATATAGAGTCATTGCATGTGTGTTCTTTTCATAAACCACATGGATCGACTAGAGTCATTGCATGTGTGTTCTTTTCATAAATCACATATGGATCCACCAGGGTCATTGTATGTGTGTTCTTTTCATAAACCACCACTAGAGTCATTGCATGTGTGTTCTTTTCATAAACCACATGGATCCACGACTGTCATTGCATGTGTGTTCTTTTTATAAACCACCACTAGAGTCATTGCATGTGTGTTCTTTTCATAAACCACATGGATCCACCACTATCATTGCATTTGTGTTCTTTTCATAAACCACCACTAGAGTCATTGCATGTGTGTTCTTTTCATAAAGCACACGGATCCACCAGTGTCATTGAATGTGTGTTCTTTTCCTAAACCACATATGGATCCACTAGAGTCATTGCATGTGTGTTCTTTTCATAAACCAAAACTAGAGTCATTGCATGTGTGTTCTTTTCATAATCCACATGGCTCCACCAGTGTCATTGCATGTGTGTTCTTTTCATAAACCACATGGATCCACCAGAGTCATTGCATGTGTGTTCTTTTCATAAACCACATCTAGAGTCATTGCATGTGTGTACTTTTCATAAACCACCACTAGAGTCATTGCATGTGTGTTCTTTTCATGTACCACATGGATCCACTAGAGTCATTGCATGTGTGTTCTTTTCATAAACCACATGGATCCACTAGAGTTCATTGCATTTGTGTTCATTTCATAAACCACAACTAGAGTTCATTGCATGTGTGTTCTTTTCATAAACCACATGTATCCACTAGTGTCATTACATGTGTGTTCTTTTCATAAACCACAACTAGAGTTATTGCATGTGTGTTCTTTTCATAAACCACATGGATCCACTAGTGTCATTGAATGTGTGTTATTTTTGTAAACCACATATGGATACACTAGAGTCATTGCATGTGTGTTCTTTTCATAAACCACATGGATCCACCTATGTCATTGGATGTGTGTTCTTTTCATAAACCACCACTAGCGTCATTGAATGTGTGTTCTTTTCATAAACCACATGGATCCACCAGTGTCATGGGATGTGTGTTCTTTTCATAAACCACATGGATCCACAAGTGTCACTACATGCGTGTTCTGTTCATAAACCACCACTAGAGTCATTGCATGTGTGTTCTTTTCATAAACCACATGGATCCACTAATGTCATTACATGTGTCTTCTTTTCATAAACCACATGGACCCAGTAGAGTTCATTGCATGTGTGTTCTTTTCATAAACCACATGGATCCACCACATTGGATGTGTGTTCTTCTCATAAACCAGCACTAGAGTCATTGCATGTGTGTTATTTTCATAAACCACATGGATCCACCACTGTCATTGCATGTGTGTTCTTTTCATAAACCACCATTTGAGTCATTACATGTGTGTTCTTTTCATAAACCACATGGATCCACCAGTGGCATTGCATGTGTGTTCTTTTCGTAAACCACATCTATATTTGATTGCATGTGTTTTTTTTCATAAACCACATGGATCCACCAGTATCATTGCATGTGTGTTCTTTTCATAAACCACCACTAGAGCCATTACGTGTCGGTTCTTTTCATAAACTACATCGATCCACCAGTGTCATTGCATGTGTGTTCTTTTCATAAACCACATGGATCCACCAGTGTCATTACATGTGTGTTCTTTTCATAAACAATATGGATCCACTAGTGTCACTTCATGTGTGTTCTTTTCATAAACTACATCTAGAGTCATTGCATGTGTGTTCATTTCATAAACCACATGGATCGACTAGAGTCATTGCATGTGTGGTCTTTTCATAAATCAGATATGGATCTAGTAGAGTCATTGCATGTGTGTTCTTCTCCTAAACCACCACTAGACTTCATTGCATGTGTGTTCTTTTCATAAACCACATGGATCCACCAGTGTAATTGCATGTGTATTCTTTTCATAAACCACCACTAGAGTCATTGCATGTGTGTTCTTTTCATAAACCACATGGATCCACTAGTGTCATTGGATGTGTGTTCTTTTTCTAAACCACATGGTTCCACTAGAGTCATTGCATTTGTGTTCTTCTCCTAAACCACCACTAGAGTCATTCCATGTGTGTTCTTTTCATAAACCACACGGATCCACTAGAGTAATTGCATGTGTGTTCTTTTCATAAACCACATATGGATCCATTAGAGTCACTGTATGTTAGTTCTTATCCTAAACCACCACTAGAGTTCATTGCATGTGTGTTCTTTTCATAAACCACATGGATCCACCACTGTCATTGCATGTGTGTTCTTTTCATAAACCACCACTAGAGTCATTGCATGTGTGTTCTTTTCATAAACCACATGGATCCACTAGGGTCATTGCATGTGAGTTCTTTTCATAAACCAGCACTAGAGTCATTTCATGTGTGTTATTTTCATGAACCACATGGATACACCAGTGTCATTGCATGTGTGTTCTTTTCATAAACCACCAATAGAGTCATTGCAAGTGTGTTCTTTTCATAAACCACATGGATCCACCACTGTCATTGCATGTGTGTTCTTTTCATAAACCACATCTAGAGTCATTGCATGTTTGTTCTTTTCATAAACCACATGGATCGACTAGAGTCATTGCATGTGTGTTCTTTTCATAAATCACTGTCACATCCCAAGATTTTCCAAATCTTGTAATGTGAAAAATAAATAAACAAAATAAATTTTTGTTGAAAATCAGGGTGAAAAGAAACTTTTGTTTCTAAAAGGAAACTTAAAAATCCCATCTTGAACAAACTTTGGCTAAAGTTTTGAATTCAACAAAAATCCAAATCAAGGGAAATGCATTCCTCAATGAATGTATCTGGAAATTTAAACACTTGGAAAATAAATCCAAAACCCTAAACCCTAATAAAAATCATCTCCAGAGTATCTCCAAATCCATGGATTTGATCCATACCAAAGTTGATCAACAAATTTTCCCAAAGGATCAAGCAAGTCCTTAGAGATTGGTTTCACCTAGTTTGGAGCCATAGACAAAAACCTTGTGAATATAATGAGTTAAGGAAATTGAATTTCCAAAGCCTTTAAAGCCCTTACCCAAAAGCCCATACCAATTGGTGATCAAATAAAATCCTAAAAGGATTTATAAAGATAAACATTTATCAAAGGGAAATAAATTGTTTTGGAAATACCACTTTGGATCTTTTAATAAAAGACCTTGTTTTCAAATGAAAAGGTGAGCCAAATTAATTTTGGCCAAACTTTTGTAATAAAATATTTTGTTTTGATAAAATGAGTAAAAGTTTATTTAAATAAAATAATAAAGGATTTAAATATCCAATTTTATTTAAGTAAAAGTTTTTCTCATTTTAAATGAACACCAAGTATTTTATTACTACTTTGAAATCTTTTATTAAAAGGTTTTGCTTTGATTAAAATGAGTAAAGGATTATTTAAATAAAATAATAAGGATTTAAATATCCAATTTTATTTAAGTAAAGGCTTTCCCATTTTAATTAAACACCAAAACTTATTTATTTATTTAAATAAGTTTCCAAGTATATTTTCAAATAAAACCTACTGGTTTGTTTTTGGAAATAATTGGATTTCAAATGGAAATTTTATTAAATAAATCAAAACCCTATTTTATTAAATAAAGATCCATTTTATTTAATTATTAAATGGATCCTAAAAATAAATAAAAATATTATTTTATTTTTGATTTGGATTATGTTGAAAAACAGAACCAAATTCAAAATACCAAGTTGAGTGTTAGTTTGAATTGTTTGAATTGTTTGGTTGTTTGAAAAATTGAATGAAAATTCAAAACAGAAAAAGAATTAGAAAAAGGAAAAACAAACAGACAGAAAAAAAAAGGGAAAGAAACCAGCCCAGCCGGCCAGCCCACTAAGGCCCACCTAGCCCAGCTTTCCCTCCCCGCAGAGAAAACGTTTCGAACCAACTAAACAACCCGCAAGGCAACTGACCGGTGGACCTTCCCCCTCCTTTCTTTTTCCGCTGACAGGTAGACCCCACCTCTACTGTTCTTCGTCCTCACTGCAGTGACCCGTTCTTCCTCGTTCTGCCGTTGATTCTCCGGCTTAATTCGCCATAACGCCGCGTTGATTCCTCGCAATAACCCTGCCCCTTTAAACGCCAGTGATTCCTCTCTCGTTCCCCTCTGACACCTCGCGCTCGCACGCCCCAGACCGCCTCCAATTTTCTCCCCGAGCACCCTCTGCTCCGACATGGTCCGGTGACGATTCCGACGAAACCTCACCGCCCCGAGCCTCCCTGAGTATGCTGGCAGCTTCACCACTCTCTGACGCACCGCTCAGCAGCCTCAGCTCGCCCGCGGGTGCACCAGAACCTCGCCTCCGTCATCGACAGTGAGCACCGTCGTCTGCCTCCTCTCCGACGAGTCCCACCGGTGAGACCAGACCACCCCTTCACCTCTCGTTCAAACACACAGATTTGCCTGAGTCCTGCGCATCTAACCGTGCCGTCATTTCACTTCAAGGTGATCCCCAGCGACGCCAACGTCGACAACCCGAGAGCACCGCCGCCGCAGTAACTCCGACGAGCAATCCATCCTGCGTGCCGGCGCCTCGTCGAACCGCGAGTACGTTGAGCATCACCGCAACCTCCTGAGCCCGGTGAGCATCTCCCCTCTCTCCCTCACCCCCTGTAGTGTCGCCTCCGTCGCCGACCGATCGCTCCGCCGCCAACAGCCGCCGCAGCGCCGCTCCTTTTAGGTCAAACAAGCAGCGACCGTTAGATGCAGATCCATCGGACACGATTAGTTCACTTAAACGCCGAAGAGGTACGCTACCTAAGCCGCACGATCTAATTAGATCTAACGCACCGCAGCGTGATCCACACCGAACCGGTATCAGCCAATGAGATAGCGCCGCGTGTCGCCTGTTAGGTTTAAAACAGAATTTGAAAACAGAATTTCTTGCAAACTTCAAACCCATGTATCTTTTGATCCACACGTCCAAATTTTACAAATTTGATGTCGTTGGAATCAGCAAGACAAGATCTAACCAACCCTGCCCTTAGTTTAGCATATAGTAACTGTTAGCTTGTTTAACTTTGCAGAAACTTTTGATTGCTTGTTTAGATTAGAAAAATCATTTAAAAATGATTTTTAGGTTAAAACCTTTGCAATTTAGTTTGTTGTGACCTTACTGACCCTAGGAACCAACCCATGGTTTTGAAAATGATTTTGGAAATGAATAGAATGGATTAATTAGTTTAGTCCATTTCTAGCTAATTAAAAACCATTGTTTTGTTTATGAAAATGCTTTCATAAAGAAAACTTTGAGAAAATATTTTGAACCAAACCTACTGACCCAAAACACCAAGTTTTTCAATAGCAACTCATTTGGTGAAACCTATAGGTTAATACCCTAGTAGAATTATTTTCCACCACATAAAATGATGAATGGATTTTAAGATGGTTTTTGAGCAAAACCCTCTAACCAATGACTTTGCCATTTTGGTGAATGACCAATTTGGAACTTACAAAGTTTAGAAGCCTAGTGAAGACCATCCTTACAATAGAACCAACCTTTGCATGCTTATACATGACTTAGATTCCATTGCTTTGTGAGTGTGAAATTGTTTGTTTGACTTTGTTTGGAATGTTAGTTGATTTTGTGTTTGCTTGATTGACTTGTAGTGAAGTTAGAGAAGTGTGAGACTAGCAAGATCAAGGAGTGAACCATCATTCCCTACCCAAAAAGGCAAGTTGCACTATCATACAAAAGTCCTACTATTTTCATTATACTTAGTGGATTTTGAAAACATGCATGAAAACTATTTTTTAATAGGATTCCCTCACCTTACTTAGTGAAAACCTTGTAGTTGTACATGCTTAGCCATGCTATATTTTGAAAAGAGATACATGTTGAGATTTTACAAAGTTGAGAAAAGGACTTGTGTTTTATATAATAAAACAAGGACTCAATGAACCACCTAGGTGGAGGATACATTAAGTTTTGGAGAAGGTGGCAACAGAAGGAACCATTCTATGGCAATCCCTTTGTGTTGTGCTCCAAAAGAAAACCCACCTAGGAAACTTAGAGATTGAACATGCTTCTCCAATTGTGGCTTTCGTGTGCAACCACATGCTATTATGGCTCTGGCTTAGTCAATTACATTAGGAAGACCCATACATTGTCTTTAGTTACCAGACATGGGGATCTGGAATGCTTCATGGGGACTAAAGACAAGCTAGCAATGGTGTATGGGAGGACCTTTTGGAAAGACTTCGTCACACTCTCAATCTGCCAGTATTCCATCTTGGTGAGTACTAATCCAGCGGCCACTGGTGGCAACAAGATGAGAGTGGGACATGTGGGTAAAGTGTACAACTTCTGCAGAAGATAATAAAATCTAAGTACTTAGCCGTGTCCCCGGTTATGGACAATACTGAGCAACTAAAGGCCTGAAGCTATGGAAAGATCTCGACATTCTAATTTCCAAAAGAAAACTTTTAAAAACTTGATGCACTTGGAGTTACCAAGGAACTCAAGAGATTTTGACAAAACTTGATGCACTTGGAGTTACCAAGAAGCTCAAGAGATTTTGACAAAACTTGATGTACTTGGAGTTACCAAGGAACTCAAGAGATTTTGACAAAACTTGATGCACTTGGAGTTACCAAGCTCAAGAGATTTTGACAAAACTTGATGTACTTGGAGTTACTAAGGTGCTCAAGAGATTTTTGACAAGGACTTGAACACTTGGGTTTTTACCAAGGAGTTCAAGAGATTTATGCAAGGAGATTTGACAAAGGACCAAAAACCATTTTTGAAAAGTTAGAATAAAATATTGCTTTATGCAAATGAGCCTGAAACTCCACTTAGCCAAATTTGCATGTATTGATAGGATCCACCCATATTATTCATAAAAGTGAAACTTGCCAATACAATTCAAATGTATTGACCCTTGTGGCTGTAACTTATTATGTTGCAGGTTTGATTGTTTTAGTGAAGATTGATTGATTAGGATTACAAAGTCTACAACCAACATGTTCGCCTGTGGCACTTTGAAGATGAAGGACCCATGACTATAGTTATTCCGCTGCAATGTAATGTAATTAGCCAATGAGCTAAGTTTGATGTAATAAAACTATTTTATTCCTGGTTATAAAGTTGTATTATGACCTTTGTTTCTTGATATTACATCTAAACTGTGGATGCTAGCTATTGATCCAGTGGACTAGCATTGTAAACACAGGGACTCAATCTTATTAAAGGTTGGGAAGCTACAGATGGTATCAGAGCATTGTGTTGCCTGTAGGATTTGTAAACCTAGGATTGGACAAAAACCCTTATAAAAATAGGAGATGCAATTTATTTCAAAAACTATTTACAAACAATCTTGTAAACTCTTTCCTCAATCATTTTGGTTTCAACTCTACTTCTCTTCTACTTCAAACTTGATGGAAAAGCCTACCCCATGACCAAAGACTTCATCATGTGCAAGGGACTTCATCAACTCTAATGACTTCAACTTCTTAAACTCCAATGACTTCAACATCTTCAAGTGATTTCAACCTTATTCTCAACAAGGACTCCCAACTTAGATGTTACCAAGGACTACAAGTGAGACAAAGAAATCATGCTCAAAGACTTGAAGACTAAGGAAAACAACTTAGAAGGATCCATCAACATCTTTGAAGTATTTGTGACCAAGACACAAGAATTTTCCCAAGGGAACCATGATCTCATTCAATAAGAATCAACCAAGAAGGATGGAAAGATTCCAAATGAACCATATAGATGGACCACCATATTTAGTTTAAGTCAAACCCACCAACTATGTGGTGGAACAAAAATATTTTTGGTTGCCTAAAAATATGCTTGAAACTTGTTGTTTACTTCAACTCATGAGTTAAGCTCATAAGTTGTTAAGTGATTGGTTGCTTTTTGAATGTTTGATGGTTTGATTGTTTGATTTAACTTGATTGTTTTGCGTTGTGTGTTAGGACTTCTTAAAAAACCTATCCACCAATACTTATCCCTATCAAACCAACAGATGCCTCCCCGTCGTGCCAACCCCAACCAAAACAACAACAACTTCACCCCTGAGATGCAACAGATGATGGCGGCTCAGACACAGTTGATGCAGCAGATGACCACATTCATACAGAATTTGAATAACAACAACAACAACAATCAGAATAATCCTCCAGCCCTAGACATGCTCACCAAATTTCTGAAACTTAGGCCTGCAAGGTTCTCTGGAACAACTGATCCAATGGAAGCTGATGATTGGTTACGTCAAGAAACAAAGACTTAGTGACTGTTGCACCGATGGAGAAAAAGTTAGGTTTGCAGCATTTTTACTTGAAGGACCAGCAGCAACATGGTGGGATAACTTTCAGATCACCACTCCCCTTGAAGATGTAACTTGGGCTATTTTTGAGGATGGATTCAGAACAACTCACATCTCACCTGGAGTAATGTACTTGAAGAAAAAGGAGTTTCACAATCTGAAACAACATCACCTCAGTGTGGCTGAGTATATTGAAGAATTCAACAATCTGGCACGCTATGCACCAGATGAAGTTGATACAGATGCTAAGAGAAAAGAAAAATTTCTTGAAGGACTTAATGATGAGTTGAACCTCTGACTAGTTGTTGCCTATGTCCCAACTTATCAATCACTCTGTGACAAAGCCATCATTTTGGAAAACAAGATGAATCAAGTTGAGAACAAAAAGAGGAAGCGTAAACTCAAGAACTATTCAGGATCATCAAAGAAGAAGCATTCATTCAAAAAGAGCAATGAAGATTCTGAATCACATCAGTATCACCACAACAACAATGGAAGTGATAATAATGGAGATGATATTGACAATGGAGATGATATTGACAATGGAGATAACCTTGGTCAGAATCAACAAGACAAATTCAGGAAGAAAGACATTAGCCAGTTGCAGTGCTATACCTGCAAGGAACTTGGACACTATGCATCAAACTGTCCTGAGAAGAAAAAGAAAAAGGCTGCTAGAAGAGCCAATGGAAATGACTCCAATGTGACCCAGAAAGGACATGTGAACCACATTGACATGGATGGAAACATTGAAGAGATAGAAGAAGTGGATTAGATAACTCAGTTGAGACAAATAAGGATTCCTTGTCTGAATATCAAGTGTTGAACCTATAGACAAGAGAACCATCAATGTAACCCTATGAGACTTTATTTTAAGGGTGGTAGTACCCTAGTTGCCTTCAATCCAACTTGTAACCCTAGCCTTCCCAAATCTCGGGACGAGATTTCTTTTAAGGGTAAATGTCACATCCCAAGATTTTCCAAATCTTGTAATGTGAAAAATAAATAAACAAAATAAATTTTTTTGAAAATCAGGGTGAAAAGAAACTTTTGTTTCTAAAAGGAAACTTAAAAATCCCATCTTGAACAAACTTTGGCTAAAGTTTTGAATTCAACAAAAATCCAAATCAAGGGAAATGCATTCCTCAATGAATGTATCTGGAAATTTAAACACTTGGAAAATAAATCCAAAACCCTAAACCCTAATAAAAATCATCTCCAGAGTATCTCCAAATCCATGGATTTGATCCATACCAAAGTTGATCAACAAATTTTCCCAAAGGATCAAGCAAGTCCTTAGAGATTGGTTTCACCTAGTTTGGAGCCATAGACAAAAACCTTGTGAATATAATGAGTTAAGGAAATTGAATTTCCAAAGCCTTTAAAGCCCTTACCCAAAAGCCCATACCAATTGGTGATCAAATAAAATCCTAAAAGGATTTATAAAGATAAACATTTATCAAAGGGAAATAAATTGTTTTGGAAATACCACTTTGGATCTTTTAATAAAAGACCTTGTTTTCAAATGAAAAGGTGAGCCAAATTAATTTTGGCCAAACTTTTTATAATAAAATATTTTGTTTTGATAAAATGAGTAAAAGTTTATTTAAATAAAATAATAAAGGATTTAAATATCCAATTTTATTTAAGTAAAAGTTTTTCTCATTTTAAATGAACACCAAGTATTTTATTACTACTTTGAAATCTTTTATTAAAAGGTTTTGCTTTGATTAAAATGAGTAAAGGATTATTTAAATAAAATAATAAGGATTTAAATATCCAATTTTATTTAAGTAAAGGCTTTCCCATTTTAATTAAACACCAAAACTTATTTATTTATTTAAATAAGTTTCCAAGTATTCCTTATTTTCAAATAAAACCTACTGGTTTGTTTTGAAATAATTGATTTCAAATGGAAATTTTATTAAATAAATCAAAACCCTATTTTATTAAATAAAGATCCATTTTATTTAATTATTAAATGGATCCTAAAAATAAATAAAAATATTATTTTATTTTTGATTTGGATTATGTTGAAAAACAGAACCAAATTCAAAATACCAAGTTGAGTGTTAGTTTGAATTGTTTGAATTGTTTGGTTGTTTGAAAAATTGAATGAAAATTCAAAACAGAAAAAGAATTAGAAAAAGGAAAAACAAACAGACAGAAAAAAAAAGGGAAAGAAACCAGCCCAGCCGGCCAGCCCACTAAGGCCCACCTAGCCCAGCTTTCCCTCCCCGCAGAGAAAACGTTTCGAACCAACTAAACAACCCGCAAGGCAACTGACCGGTGGACCTTCCCCCTCCTTTCTTTTTCCGCTGACAGGTAGACCCCACCTCTACTGTTCTTCGTCCTCACTGCAGTGACCCGTTCTTCCTCGTTTCGCGTTGATTCTCCGGCTTAAGCCATAACGCCGTTGATTCCTCGCAAATAACCCTGCCCTTTAAACGCCAGTGATTCTCTCTCGTCCTCTCGACACCTCTCGCTGCCGCCCCAGACCGCCTCCAATTTTCTCCCCGAGCACCCTCTGCTCCGACATGGTCCGGTGACGATTCCGACGAAACCTCACCGCCCCGAGCCTCCCTGAGTATGCTGGCAGCTTCACCACTCTCTGACGCACCGGCCACCTCGTTTCGCCGCCTGCTGGTGCACGAACCTCGCCTCCGTCATCGACAGTGAGCACGTCGTCGCCTCCTCTCCGACGAGTCCCACGGTGAGACCAGACCACCCTTCACCTCTCGTTCAAACACACATTTTGCCCGAGTCCTGCGCATCTCACCGAGCCGTCATTTCACTTCAAGGTGATCCCCAGCGATGCCAACGTCGACAACCCGAGAGCACCGCCGCCGCAGTAACTCCGACGAGCAATCCATCCCGTGCCAGTGCGCCCCTCGTCGAACCGCGAGTACGTTGAGCATCACCGCAACCTCCCGAGCCGGTGAGCATCTCCCCTCTCTCCCTCACCCTGTAGTGTCGCCTCGTCGCCGATCGCTCACGCCATCACCGCGGCCAGCCGCGCTCCTTTAGGTCGAACAAGCGGCAGATTAGATGCAGATCCATCGGACACGATTAGTTCACTTAAACGTCGAAGAGGTACGCTACCTAAGCCGCACGATCTAATTAGATCTAACGACCGCAGCGTGATCCACACCGAACCGGGTATCGCCAATGAGATAGCGCGCGTGTCGCTCGTTAGGTTTAAAACAGAATTTGAAAATGTAATTTCTTGCAAACTTCAAACCCATGTATCTTTTGATCCACACGTCCAAATTTTACAAATTTGATGTCGTTGGAATCAGCAAGACAAGATCTAACCAACCCTGCCCTTAGTTTAGCATATAGTAACTGTTAGCTTGTTTAACTTTGCAGAAACTTTTGATTGCTTGTTTAGATTAGAAAAATCATTTAAAAATGATTTTTAGGTTAAAACCTTTGCAATTTAGTTTGTTGTGACCTTACTGACCCTAGGAACCAACCCATGGTTTTGAAAATGATTTTGGAAAAGAATAGAATGGATTAATTAGTTTAGTCCATTTCTAGCTAATTAAAAACCATTGTTTTGTTTATGAAAATGCTTTCATAAAGAAAACTTTGAGAAAATATTTTGAACCAAACCTTGACCAAAACACCAAGTTTTTCAATAACAACTCATTTGGTGAAACCTATAGGTTAATACCCTAGTAGAATTATTTTCCACCACATAAAATGATGAATGGATTTTAAGATGGTTTTTGAGCAAAACCCTCTAACCAATGACTTTGCCATTTTGGTGAATGACCAATTTGGAACTTACAAAGTTTAGAAGCCTAGTGAAGACCATCCTTACAATAGAACCAACCTTTGCATGCTTATACATGACTTAGATTCCATTGCTTTGTGAGTGTGAAATTGTTTGTTTGACTTTGTTTGGAATGTTAGTTGATTTTGTGTTTGCTTGATTGACTTGTAGTGAAGTTAGAGAAGTGTGAGACTAGCAAGATCAAGGAGTGAACCATCATTCCCTACCCAAAATGGCAAGTTGCACTATCATACAAAAGTCCTACTATTTTCATTATACTTAGTGGATTTTGAAAACATGCATGAAAACTATTTTTTAATAGGATTCCCTCACCTTACTTAGTGAAAACCTTGTAGTTGTACATGCTTAGCCATGCTATATTTTGAAAAGAGATACATGTTGAGATTTTACAAAGTTGAGAAAAGGACTTGTGTTTTATATAATAAAACAAGGACTCAATGAACCACCTAGGTGGAGGATACATTAAGTTTTGGAGAAGGTGGCAACAGAAGGAACCATTCTATGGCAATCCCTTTGTGTTGTGCTCCAAAAGAAAACCCACCTAGGAAACTTAGAGATTGAACATGCTTCTCCAGTTGTGGCTTTGTGCAACCACATGCTATTATGGCTCGCTTAGTCAATTACATTAGGAAGACCCATACATTGTCTTTAGTTACCAGACATGGGGATCTGGAATGCTTCATGGGGACTAAAGACAAGCTAGCAATGGTGTATGGGAGGACCTTTTGGAAAGACTTCACACTCAATCTGCCAAGATTCCATCTTGGTGAGTACTAATCCAGCCACCTTGGTGGCAACAAGATGAGAGTGGGACATGTGGGTAAAGTGTACAACTTCTGCAGAAGATAATAAAATCTAAGTACTTAGCCGTGTCCCCGGTTATGGACAATACTGAGCAACTAAAGGCCTGAAGCTATGGAAAGATCTCGACATTCTAATTTCCAAAAGAAAACTTTTAAAAACTTGATGCACTTGGAGTTACCAAGGAACTCAAGAGATTTTGACAAAACTTGATGCACTTGGAGTTACCAAGAAGCTCAAGAGATTTTGACAAAACTTGATGTACTTGGAGTTACCAAGGAACTCAAGAGATTTTGACAAAACTTGATGCACTTGGAGTTACCCTGAAGCTCAAGAGATTTTGACAAAACTTGATGTACTTGGAGTTACTAAGGTGCTCAAGAGATTTTTGACAAGGACTTGAACACTTGGGTTTTTACCAAGGAGTTCAAGAGATTTATGCAAGGAGATTTGACAAAGGACCAAAAACCATTTTTGAAAAGTTAGAATAAAATATTGCTTTATGCAAATGAGCCTGAAACTCCACTTAGCCAAATTTGCATGTATTGATAGGATCCACCCATATTATTCATAAAAGTGAAACTTGCCAATACAATTCAAATGTATTGACCCTTGTGGCTGTAACTTATTATGTTGCAGGTTTGATTGTTTTTAGTGAAGATTGATTGATTAGGATTACAAAGTCTACAACCAACATGTCTGCCTGTGGCACTTTGAAGATGAAGGACCCATGACTATAGTTATTCCGCTGCAATGTAATGTAATTAGCCAATGAGCTAAGTTTGATGTAATAAAACTATTTTATTCCTGGTTATAAAGTTGTATTATGACCTTTGTTTCTTGATATTACATCTAAACTGTGGATGCTAGCTATTGATCCAGGGACTAGCATTGTAAACACAGGGGACTCAATCTTATTAAAGGTTGGGGAAGCTACAGATGGTATCAGAGCATTGTGTTGCCTGTAGGATTTGTAAACCTAGGATTGGACAAAAACCCTTATAAAAATAGGAGATGCAATTTATTTCAAAAACTATTTACAAACAATCTTGTAAACTCTTTCCTCAATCATTTTGGTTTCAACTCTACTTCTCTTCTACTTCAAACTTGATGGAAAAGCCTACCCCATGACCAAAGACTTCATCATGTGCAAGGGACTTCATCAACTCTAATGACTTCAACTTCTTCAACTCCAATGACTTCAACATCTTCAAGTGATTTCAACCTTATTCTCAACAAGGACTCCCAACTTAGATGTTACCAAGGACTACAAGTGAGACAAAGAAATCATGCTCAAAGACTTGAAGACTAAGGAAAACAACTTAGAAGGATCCATCAACATCTTTGAAGTATTTGTGACCAAGACACAAGAATTTTCCCAAGGGAACCATGATCTCATTCAAGAAGAATCAACCAAGAAGGATGGAAAGATTCCAAATGAACCATATAGATGGACCACCATATTTAGTTTAAGTCAAACCCACCAACTATGTGGTGGAACAAAAATATTTTTGGTTGCCTAAAAATATGCTTGAAACTTGTTGTTTACTTCAACTCATGAGTTAAGCTCATAAGTTGTTAAGTGATTGGTTGCTTGTTGAATGTTTGATGGTTTGATTGTTTGATTGAACTTGATTGTTTTGAGTTGTGTGTTAGGACTTCTTAAAAACCTATCCACCAATACTTATCCCTATCAAACCAACAGATGCCTCCCCGTCGTAACCCCCAACCAAAACAACAACAACTTCACCCCTGAGATGCAACAGATGATGGCGGCTCAGACACAGTTGATGCAGCAGATGACCACATTCATACAGAATTTGAATAACAACAACAACAACAATCAGAATAATCCTCCAGCCCTAGACATGCTCACCAAATTTCTGAAACTTAGGCCTGCAAGGTTCTCTGGAACAACTGATCCAATGGAAGCTGATGATTGGTTACGTTCAGTAAACAAAGACTTAGTGACTGTTGGCTGCACCGATGGAGAAAAAGTTAGGTTTGCAGCATTTTTACTTGAAGGACCAGCAGCAACATGGTGGGATAACTTTCAAATCACCACTCCCCTTGAAGATGTAACTTGGGCTATTTTTGAGGATGGATTCAGAACCACTCACATCTCACCTGGAGTAATGTACTTGAAGAAAAAGGAGTTTCACAATCTGAAACAACATCACCTCAGTGTGGCTGAGTATATTGAAGAATTCAACAATCTGGCACGCTATGCACCAGATGAAGTTGATACAGATGCTAAGAGAAAAGAAAAATTTCTTGAAGGACTTAATGATGAGTTGAACCTACAGCTAGTTGTTGCCTATGTCCCAACTTATCAATCACTCTGTGACAAAGCCATCATTTTGGAAAACAAGATGAATCAAGTTGAGAACAGAAAGAGGAAGCGTAAACTCAAGAACTATTCAGGATCATCAAAGAAGAAGCATTCATTCAAAAAGAGCAATGAAGATTCTGAATCACATCAGTATCACCACAACAACAATGGAAGTGATAATAATGGAGATGATATTGACAATGGAGATGATATTGACAATGGAGATAACCTTGGTCAGAATCAACAAGACAAATTCAGGAAGAAAGACATTAGCCAGTTGCAGTGCTATACCTCCAAGGAACTTGGACACTATGCATCAAACTGTCGAGAAGAAAAGAAAAAGGCTGCTAGAAGAGCCAATGGAAATGACTCCAATGTGACCCAGAAAGGACATGTGAACCACATTGACATGGATGGAAACATTGAAGAGATAGAAGAAGTGGATTAGATAACTCAGTTGAGACAAATAAGGATTCCTTGTCTGAATATCAAGTGTTGAACCTATAGACAAGAGAACCATCAATGTAACCCTATGAGACTTTATTTTAAGGGTGGTAGTACCCTAGTTGCCTTCAATCCAACTTGTAACCCTAGCCTTCCCAAATCTCGGACGAGATTTCTTTTAAGTGGTAATGTCACATCCCAAGATTTTCCAAATCTTGTAATGTGAAAATAAATAAACAAAATAAATTTTGTTGAAAATCAGGGTGAAAAGAAACTTTTGTTTCTAAAAGGAAACTTAAAAATCCCATCTTGAACAAACTTTGGCTAAAGTTTTGAATTCAACAAAAATCCAAATCAAGGGAAATGCATTCCTCAATGAATGTATCTGAAATTTAAACACTTGGAAAATAAATCCAAAACCCTAAACCCTAATAAAAATCATCTCCAGAGTATCTCCAAATCCATGGATTTGATCCATACCAAAGTTGATCAACAAATTTTCCCAAAGGATCAAGCAAGTCCTTAGAGATTGGTTTCACTTAGTTTGGAGCCATGGACAAAACCTTATGAATATAATGAGTTAAGGAAATTGAATTTCCAAAGCCTTTAAAGCCCTTACCAAAAAGCCACACCAATTGGTGATCAAATAAAATCCTAAAAGGATTTATAAAGATAAACATTTATCAAAGGGAAATAAATTGTTTTGGAAAAACCACTTTGGATCTTTTAATAAAAGACCTTGTTTTCAAATGAAAAGGTGAGCCAAATTAATTTTGGCCAACTTTTGTAATAAAATATTTTGTTTTGATAAAATGAGTAAAGTTTATTTAAATAAAATAATAAAGGATTTAAATATCCAATTTTATTTAAGTAAAAGTTTTTCTCATTTTAAATGAACACCAAGTATTTTATTACTACTTTGAAATCTTTTATTAAAAGGTTTTGCTTTGATTAAAATGAGTAAAGGATTATTTAAATAAAATAATAAGGATTTAAATATCCAATTTTATTTAAGTAAAGGCTTTCCCATTTTAATTAAACACCAAAACTTATTTATTTATTTAAATAAGTTTCCAAGTATTCCTTATTTTCAAATAAAACCTACTGGTTTGTTTTTGGAAATAATTGGATTTCAAATGGAAATTTTATTAAATAAATCAAAACCCTATTTTATTAAATAAAGATCCATTTTATTTAATTATTAAATGGATCCTAAAAATAAATAAAAATATTATTTTATTTTTGATTTGGATTATGTTGAAAAACAGAACCAAATTCAAAATACCAAGTTGAGTGTTAGTTTGAATTGTTTGAATTGTTTGGTTGTTTGAAAAATTGAATGAAAATTCAAAACAGAAAAAGAATTAGAAAAAGGAAAAACAAACAGACAGAAAAAAAAAGGGAAAGAAACCAGCCCAGCCGGCCAGCCCACTAAGGCCCACCTAGCCCAGCTTTCCCTCCCCGCAGAAGCGTTTGAACCAACTAAACAACCCAAGAAGCAACCAGTGGACCTTCCCCCTCCTTTCTTTTTCCGCTGACAGGTAGACCCCACCTCTACTGTTCTTCGTCCTCACTGCAGTGACCCGTTCTTCCTCGTTCTGCCGTTGATTCTCCGGCTTAATTCGCCATAACGCCGCGTTGATTCCTCGCAATAACCCTGCCCCTTTAAACGCCAGTGATTCCTCTCTCGTTCCCCTCTGACACCTCGCGCTCGCACGCCCCAGACCGCCTCCAATTTTCTCCCCGAGCACCCTCTGCTCCGACATGGTCCGGTGACGATTCCGACGAAACCTCACCGCCCCGAGCCTCCCTGAGTACGCTGGCAGCTTCACCACTCTCTGACGCCTTAAGCTTCAGCCTCACCGCCGCTGGTGCACGAACCTCGCCTCCGTCATCGACGGTGAGCACGTCGTCGGCCTCCTCTCCGACGAGTCCCACCGGTGAGACCAGACCACCTTCACCTCTCGTTCAAACACAGATTTGTTGCACGAGTCCTGCGCATCTAAGTGCCGTCATTTCACTTCGAGGTGATCCCAATGACGTAACGCCGACAACCCGAGAGCACCGCCGCCGCGATAACTCGACGAGCAATCCATCCCGTGCTCGCGCCTCGTCGAACGAAAGTACGTTGAGCATCACCGCAACCTCCGAGCCGGTGAGCATCTCCCCTCTCTCCCTCACCCCCTGTAGTGTCGCCTCCGTCGCCGACCGATCGCTCCGCCGCCAACAGCCGCCGCAGCGCCGCTCCTTTTAGGTCAAACAAGCAGCGACCGTTAGATGCAGATCCATCGGACACGATTAGTTCACTTAAACGCCGAAGAGGTACGCTACCTAAGCCGCACGATCTAATTAGATCTAACGCACCGCAGCGTGATCCACACCGAACCGGTATCAGCCAATGAGATAGCGCCGCGTGTCGCCTGTTAGGTTTAAAACAGGATTTCTTGCAAACTTCAAACCCATGTATCTTTTGATCCACACGTCCAAATTTTACAAATTTGATGTCGTTGGAATCAGCAAGACAAGATCTAACCAACCCTGCCCTTAGTTTAGCATATAGTAACTGTTAGCTTGTTTAACTTTGCAGAAACTTTTGATTGCTTGTTTAGATTAGAAAAATCATTTAAAAATGATTTTTAGGTTAAAACCTTTGCAATTTAGTTTGTTGTGACCTTACTGACCCTAGGAACCAACCCATGGTTTTGAAAATGATTTTGGAAATGAATAGAATGGATTAATTAGTTTAGTCCATTTCTAGCTAATTAAAAACCATTGTTTTGTTTATGAAAATGCTTTCATAAAGAAAACTTTGAGAAAATATTTTGAACCAAACCTACTGACCCAAAACACCAAGTTTTTCAATAGCAACTCATTTGGTGAAACCTATAGGTTAATACCCTAGTAGAATTATTTTCCACCACATAAAATGATGAATGGATTTTAAGATGGTTTTTGAGCAAAACCCTCTAACCAATGACTTTGCCATTTTGGTGAATGACCAATTTGGAACTTACAAAGTTTAGAAGCCTAGTGAAGACCATCCTTACAATAGAACCAACCTTTGCATGCTTATACATGACTTAGATTCCATTGCTTTGTGAGTGTGAAATTGTTTGTTTGACTTTGTTTGGAATGTTAGTTGATTTTGTGTTTGCTTGATTGACTTGTAGTGAAGTTAGAGAAGTGTGAGACTAGCAAGATCAAGGAGTGAACCATCATTCCCTACCAAAAAGGCAAGTTGCACTATCATACAAAAGTCCTACTATTTTCATTATACTTAGTGGATTTTGAAAACATGCATGAAAACTATTTTTTAATAGGATTCCCTCACCTTACTTAGTGAAAACCTTGTAGTTGTACATGCTTAGCCATGCTATATTTTGAAAAGAGATACATGTTGAGATTTTACAAAGTTGAGAAAAGGACTTGTGTTTTATATAATAAAACAAGGACTCAATGAACCACCTAGGTGGAGGATACATTAAGTTTTGGAGAAGGTGGCAACAGGAACCATTCTATGGCAATCCCTTTGTGTTGTGCTCCAAAAGAAAACCCACCTAGGAAACTTAGAGATTGAACATGCTTCTCCAATTGTGGCTTTCGTGCAACCACATGCTATTATGGCTCTGGCTTAGTCAATTACATTAGGAAGACCCATACATTGTCTTTAGTTACCAGACATGGGGATCTGGAATGCTTCATGGGGACTAAAGACAAGCTAGCAATGGTGTATGGGAGGACCTTTTGAAAGACTTCACACACTCTCAATCTGCCAAGATTCCATCTTGGTGAGTACTAATCCAGCGGCCACTGGTGGCAACAAGATGAGAGTGGGACATGTGGGTAAAGTGTACAACTTCTGCAGAAGATAATAAAATCTAAGTACTTAGCCGTGTCCCCGGTTATGGACAATACTGAGCAACTAAAGGCCTGAAGCTATGGAAAGATCTCGACATTCTAATTTCCAAAAGAAAACTTTTAAAAACTTGATGCACTTGGAGTTACCAAGGAACTCAAGAGATTTTGACAAAACTTGATGCACTTGGAGTTACCAAGAAGCTCAAGAGATTTTGACAAAACTTGATGTACTTGGAGTTACCAAGGAACTCAAGAGATTTTGACAAAACTTGATGCACTTGGAGTTACCCTGAAGCTCAAGAGATTTTGACAAAACTTGATGTACTTGGAGTTACTAAGGTGCTCAAGAGATTTTTGACAAGGACTTGAACACTTGGGTTTTTACCAAGGAGTTCAAGAGATTTATGCAAGGAGATTTGACAAAGGACCAAAAACCATTTTTGAAAAGTTAGAATAAAATATTGCTTTATGCAAATGAGCCTGAAACTCCACTTAGCCAAATTTGCATGTATTGATAGGATCCACCCATATTATTCATAAAAGTGAAACTTGCCAATACAATTCAAATGTATTGACCCTTGTGGCTGTAACTTATTATGTTGCAGGTTTGATTGTTTTTAGTGAAGATTGATTGATTAGGATTACAAAGTCTACAACCAACATGTCTGCCTGTGGCACTTTGAAGATGAAGGACCCATGACTATAGTTATTCCGCTGCAATGTAATGTAATTAGCCAATGAGCTAAGTTTGATGTAATAAAACTATTTTATTCCTGGTTATAAAGTTGTATTATGACCTTTGTTTCTTGATATTACATCTAAACTGGATGCTAGCTATTTATCCAGGGACTAGCATTGTAAACACAGGGGACTCAATCTTATTAAAGGTTGGGGAAGCTACAGATGGTATCAGAGCATTGTGTTGCCTGTAGGATTTGTAAACCTAGGATTGGACAAAAACCCTTATAAAAATAGGAGATGCAATTTATTTCAAAAACTATTTACAAACAATCTTGTAAACTCTTTCCTCAATCATTTTGGTTTCAACTCTACTTCTCTTCTACTTCAAACTTGATGGAAAAGCCTACCCCATGACCAAAGACTTCATCATGTGCAAGGGACTTCATCAACTCTAATGACTTCAACTTCTTCAACTCCAATGACTTCAACATCTTCAAGTGATTTCAACCTTATTCTCAACAAGGACTCCCAACTTAGATGTTACCAAGGACTACAAGTGAGACAAAGAAATCATGCTCAAAGACTTGAAGACTAAGGAAAACAACTTAGAAGGATCCATCAACATCTTTGAAGTATTTGTGACCAAGACACAAGAATTTTCCCAAGGGAACCATGATCTCATTCAAGAAGAATCAACCAAGAAGGATGGAAAGATTCCAAATGAACCATATAGATGGACCACCATATTTAGTTTAAGTCAAACCCACCAACTATGTGGTGGAACAAAAATATTTTTGGTTGCCTAAAAATATGCTTGAAACTTGTTGTTTACTTCAACTCATGAGTTAAGCTCATAAGTTGTTAAGTGATTGGTTGCTTGTTGAATGTTTGATGGTTTGATTGTTTGATTGAACTTGATTGTTTTGCGTTGTGTGTTAGGACTTCTTAAAAAACCTATCCACCAATACTTATCCCTATCAAACCAACAGATGCCTCCCCGTCGTGCCAACCCCAACCAAAACAACAACAACTTCACCCCTGAGATGCAACAGATGATGGCGGCTCAGACACAGTTGATGCAGCAGATGACCACATTCATACAGAATTTGAATAACAACAACAACAACAATCAGAATAATCCTCCAGCCCTAGACATGCTCACCAAATTTCTGAAACTTAGGCCTGCAAGGTTCTCTGGAACAACTGATCCAATGGAAGCTGATGATTGGTTACGTTCAGTAAACAAAGACTTAGTGACTGTTATTGCACCGATGGAGAAAAGTTAGGTTTGCAGCATTTTTACTTGAAGGACCAGCAACATGGTGGGATAACTTTCAAATCACCACTCCCTTGAAGATGTAACTTGGGCTATTTTTGAGGATGGATTCAGAACCACTCACATCTCACGGAGTGATGTACTTGAAGAAAAAGGAGTTTCACAATCTGAAACAACATCACCTCAGTGTGGCTGAGTATATTGAAGAATTCAACAATCTGGCACGCTATGCACCAGATGAAGTTGATACAGATGCTAAGAGAAAAGAAAAATTTCTTGAAGGACTTAATGATGAGTTGAACCTACAGCTAGTTGTTGCCTATGTCCCAACTTATCAATCACTCTGTGACAAAGCCATCATTTTGGAAAACAAGATGAATCAAGTTGAGAACAAAAAGAGGAAGCGTAAACTCAAGAACTATTCAGGATCATCAAAGAAGAAGCATTCATTCAAAAAGAGCAATGAAGATTCTGAATCACATCAGTATCACCACAACAACAATGGAAGTGATAATAATGGAGATGATATTGACAATGGAGATGATATTGACAATGGAGATAACCTTGGTCAGAATCAACAAGACAAATTCAGGAAGAAAGACATTAGCCGACAGTGCTTATACCTCCAAGGAACTTGGACACTATGCATCAAACTGTCACGAGAAGAAAAAGAAAAAGGCTGCTAGAAGAGCCAATGGAAATGACTCCAATGTGACCCAGAAAGGACATGTGAACCACATTGACATGGATGGAAACATTGAAGAGATAGAAGAAGTGGATTAGATAACTCAGTTGAGACAAATAAGGATTCCTTGTCTGAATATCAAGTGTTGAACCTATAGACAAGAGAACCATCAATGTAACCCTATGAGACTTTATTTTAAGGGTGGTAGTACCCTAGTTGCCTTCAATCCAACTTGTAACCCTAGCCTTCCCAAATCTCGGGACGAGATTTCTTTTAAGGGTGGTAGCCTGTCACATCCCAAGATTTTCCAAATCTTGTAATGTGAAAAATAAATAAACAAAATAAATTTTTTTGAAAATCAGGGTGAAAAGAAACTTTTGTTTCTAAAAGGAAACTTAAAAATCCCATCTTGAACAAACTTTGGCTAAAGTTTTGAATTCAACAAAAATCCAAATCAAGGGAAATGCATTCCTCAATGAATGTATCTGGAAATTTAAACACTTGGAAAATAAATCCAAAACCCTAAACCCTAATAAAAATCATCTCCAGAGTATCTCCAAATCCATGGATTTGATCCATACCAAAGTTGATCAACAAATTTTCCCAAAGGATCAAGCAAGTCCTTAGAGATTGGTTTCACCTAGTTTGGAGCCATAGACAAAAACCTTGTGAATATAATGAGTTAAGGAAATTGAATTTCCAAAGCCTTTAAAGCCCTTACCCAAAAGCCCATACCAATTGGTGATCAAATAAAATCCTAAAAGGATTTATAAAGATAAACATTTATCAAAGGGAAATAAATTGTTTTGGAAATACCACTTTGGATCTTTTAATAAAAGACCTTGTTTTCAAATGAAAAGGTGAGCCAAATTAATTTTGGCCAAACTTTTGTAATAAAATATTTTGTTTTGATAAAATGAGTAAAAGTTTATTTAAATAAAATAATAAAGGATTTAAATATCCAATTTTATTTAAGTAAAAGTTTTTCTCATTTTAAATGAACACCAAGTATTTTATTACTACTTTGAAATCTTTTATTAAAGGTTTTGCTTTGATTAAAATGAGTAAAGGATTATTTAAATAAAATAATAAGGATTTAAATATCCAATTTTATTTAAGTAAAGGCTTTCCCATTTTAATTAAACACCAAAACTTATTTATTTATTTAAATAAGTTTCCAAGTATTCCTTATTTTCAAATAAAACCTACTGGTTTGTTTTTGGAAATAATTGGATTTCAAATGGAAATTTTATTAAATAAATCAAAACCCTATTTTATTAAATAAAGATCCATTTTATTTAATTATTAAATGGATCCTAAAAATAAATAAAAATATTATTTTATTTTTGATTTGGATTATGTTGTAAAAGAACCAAATTCAAAATACCAAGTTGAGTGTTAGTTTGAATTGTTTGAATTGTTTGGTTGTTTGAAAAATTGAATGAAAATTCAAAACAGAAAAAGAATTAGAAAAAGGAAAAACAAACAGACAGAAAAAAAAAGGGAAAGAAACCAGCCCAGCCGGCCAGCCCACTAAGGCCCACCTAGCCCAGCTTTCCCTCCCCGCAGAGAAAACGTTTCGAACCAACTAAACAACCCGCAAGGCAACTGACCGGTGGACCTTCCCCCTCCTTTCTTTTTCCGCTGACAGGTAGACCCCTCTCTTTGTTCTCGTCCTCTCACTGCAGTGACCCGTTCTTCCTCGTTCTGCCGTTGATTCTCCGGCTTAATTCGCCATAACGCCGCGTTGATTCCTTGCAATAACCCTGCCCCTTTAAACGCTAGTGATTCCTCTCTCGTTCCCCTCTGACACCTCGCGCTCGCACGCCCCAGACCGCCTCCAATTTTCTCCCCGAGCACCCTCTGCTCCGACATGGTCCGGTGACGATTCCGACGAAACCTCACCGCCCCGAGCCTCCCTGAGTATGCTGGCAGCTTCACCACTCTCTGACGCACCGCTCAGCAGCCTCAGCTCGCCCGCGGGTGCACCAGAACCTCGCCTCCGTCGTCGACAGTGAGCACCGCCGTCTGCCTCCTCTCCGACGAGTCCCACCGGTGAGACCAGACCACCCCTTCACCTCTCGTTCAAACACACAGATTTGCCTGAGTCCTGCGCATCTAACCGTGCCGTCATTTCACTTCGAGGTGATCCCCAGCGACGCCAACGTCGACAACCCGAGAGCACCGCCGCCGCAGTAACTCCGACGAGCAATCCATCCCGTGCCAGTGCGCCCCTCGTCGAACCGCGAGTACGTTGAGCATCACCGCAACCTCCTGAGCCCGGTGAGCATCTCCCCTCTCTCCCTCACCCCCTGTAGTGTCGCCTCCGTCGCCGACCGATCGCTCCGCCAACGACCGCAGCGCCGCTCCTTTTAGGTCAAACAAGCAGCGACCGTTAGATGCAGATCCATCGGACACGATTAGTTCACTTAAACGCCGAAGAGGTACGCTACCTAAGCCGCACGATCTAATTAGATCTAACGCACCGCAGCGTGATCCACACCGAACCGGTATCAGCCAATGAGATAGCGCCGCGTGTCGCCTGTTAGGTTTAAAACAGAATTTGAAAACAGAATTTCTTGCAAACTTCAAACCCATGTATCTTTTGATCCACACGTCCAAATTTTACAAATTTGATGTCGTTGGAATCAGCAAGACAAGATCTAACCAACCCTGCCCTTAGTTTAGCATATAGTAACTGTTAGCTTGTTTAACTTTGCAGAAACTTTTGATTGCTTGTTTATATTAGAAAAATCATTTAAAAATGATTTTTAGGTTAAAACCTTTGCAATTTAGTTTGTTGTGACCTTACTGACCCTAGGAACCAACCCATGGTTTTGAAAATGATTTTGGAAAAGAATAGAATGGATTAATTAGTTTAGTCCATTTCTAGCTAATTAAAAACCATTGTTTTGTTTATGAAAATGCTTTCATAAAGAAAACTTTGAGAAAATGTTTTGAACCAAACCTACTGACCCAAAACACCAAGTTTTGCAATAGCAACTCATTTGGTGAAACCTATAGGTTAATACCCTAGTAGAATTATTTTCCACCACATAAAATGATGAATGGATTTTAAGATGGTTTTTGAGCAAAACCCTCTAACCAATGACTTTGCCATTTTGGTGAATGACCAATTTGGAACTTACAAAGTTTAGAAGCCTAGTGAAGACCATCCTTACAATAGAACCAACCTTTGCATGCTTATACATGACTTAGATTCCATTGCTTTGTGAGTGTGAAATTGTTTGTTTGACTTTGTTTGGAATGTTAGTTGATTTTGTGTTTGCTTGATTGACTTGTAGTGAAGTTAGAGAAGTGTGAGACTAGCAAGATCAAGGAGTGAACCATCATTCCCTACCCAAAAAGGCAAGTTGCACTATCATACAAAAGTCCTACTATTTTCATTATACTTAGTGGATTTTGAAAACATGCATGAAAACTATTTTTTAATAGGATTCCCTCACCTTACTTAGTGAAAACCTTGTAGTTGTACATGCTTAGCCATGCTATATTTTGAAAAGAGATACATGTTGAGATTTTACAAAGTTGAGAAAGGACTTGTGTTTTATATAATAAAACAAGGACTCAATGAACCACCTAGGTGGAGGATACATTAAGTTTTGGAGAAGGTGGCAACAGAAGGAACCATTCTATGGCAATCCCTTTGTGTTGTGCTCCAAAAGAAAACCCACCTAGGAAACTTAGAGATTGAACATGCTTCTCCAATTGTGGCTTTCGTGTGCAACCACATGCTATTATGGCTCTGGCTTAGTCAATTACATTAGGAAGACCCATACATTGTCTTTAGTTACCAGACATGGGGATCTGGAATGCTTCATGGGGACTAAAGACAAGCTAGCAATGGTGTATGGGAGGACCTTTTGGAAAGACTTCGTCACACTCTCAATCTGCCAGTATTCCATCTTGGTGAGTACTAATCCAGCGGCCACTGGTGGCAACAAGATGAGAGTGGGACATGTGGGTAAAGTGTACAACTTCTGCAGAAGATAATAAAATCTAAGTACTTAGCCGTGTCCCCGGTTATGGACAATACTGAGCAACTAAAGGCCTGAAGCTATGGAAAGATCTCGACATTCTAATTTCCAAAAGAAAACTTTTAAAAACTTGATGCACTTGGAGTTACCAAGGAACTCAAGAGATTTTGACAAAACTTGATGCACTTGGAGTTACCAAGAAGCTCAAGAGATTTTGACAAAACTTGATGTACTTGGAGTTACCAAGGAACTCAAGAGATTTTGACAAAACTTGATGCACTTGGAGTTACCCAGAAGCTCAAGAGATTTTGACAAAACTTGATGTACTTGGAGTTACTAAGGTGCTCAAGAGATTTTTGACAAGGACTTGAACACTTGGGTTTTTACCAAGGAGTTCAAGAGATTTATGCAAGGAGATTTGACAAAGGACCAAAAACCATTTTTGAAAAGTTAGAATAAAATATTGCTTTATGCAAATGAGCCTGAAACTCCACTTAGCCAAATTTGCATGTATTGATAGGATCCACCCATATTATTCATAAAAGTGAAACTTGCCAATACAATTCAAATGTATTGACCCTTGTGGCTGTAACTTATTATGTTGCAGGTTTGATTGTTTTTAGTGAAGATTGATTGATTAGGATTACAAAGTCTACAACCAACATGTCTGCCTGTGGCACTTTGAAGATGAAGGACCCATGACTATAGTTATTCCGCTGCAATGTAATGTAATTAGCCAATGAGCTAAGTTTGATGTAATAAAACTATTTTATTCCTGGTTATAAAGTTGTATTATGACCTTTGTTTCTTGATATTACATCTAAACTGTGGATGCTAGCTATTGATCCAGGGACTAGCATTGTAAACACAGGGGACTCAATCTTATTAAAGGTTGGGGACGCTACAATCACATATGGATCCAGTAGAGTCATTGCATGTGTGTTCTTCTCCTAAACCACCACTAGAATTCATTGCATTTGTGTTCTTTTCATAAACCATATGGATCCACCAGTGTCATTGTATGTGTGTTCTTTTCATAAACCACCACTAGAGTCATTGCATGTGTGTTCTTTTCATAAACCACATTGATCCACCACTGTCATTGCATGTGTGTTCTTTTCATAAACCACCACTAGAGTCATTGCATGTGTGTTCTTTTCATAAACCACCATTAGAGTCATTACATGTGTGTTCTTTTCATAAACCACATGGATCCACCAGTGGCATTGCATGTGTGTTCTTTTCGTAAACCACATCTATACTTGATTGCATGTGTGTTTTTTTCATAAACCACATGGATCCACCAGTATCATTGCATGTGTGTTCTTTTCATAAACCACCACTAGAGCCATTACGTGTCGGTTCTTTTCATAAACCACATCGATCCACCAGTGTCATTGCATGTGTGTTCTTTTCATAAACCACATGGATCCACCAGTGTCATTACATGTGTGTTCTTTTCATAAACAATATGGATCCACTAGTGTCACTTCATGTGTGTTCTTTTCATAAACCACATCTAGAGTCATTGCATGTGTGTTCATTTCATAAACCACATGGATCGACTAGAGTCATTGCATGTGTGGTCTTTTCATAAATCACATATGGATCTAGTAGAGTCATTGCATGTGTGTTCTTCTCCTAAACCACCACTAGACTTCATTGCATGTGTGTTCTTTTCATAAACCACATGGATCCACCAGTGTAAATGCATGTGTATTCTTTTCATAAACCACCACTAGAGTCATTGCATGTGTGTTCTTTTCATAAACCACATGGATCCACTAGTGTCATTGGATGTGTGTTCTTTTTCTAAACCACATGGATCCACTAGAGTCATTGCATTTGTGTTCTTCTCCTAAACCACCACTAGAGTCATTCCATGTGTGTTCTTTTCATAAACCACATGGATCCACTAGAGTCATTGCATGTGTGTTCTTTTCATAAACCACATATGGATCCATTAGAGTCACTGTATGTTAGTTCTTATCCTAAACCACCACTAGAGTTCATTGCATGTGTGTTCTTTTCATAAACCACATGGATCCACCACTGTCATTGCATGTGTGTTCTTTTCATAAACCACCACTAGAGTCATTGCATGTGTGTTCTTTTCATAAACCACATGGATCCACTAGGGTCATTGCATGTGAGTTCTTTTCATAAACCACCACTAGAGTCATTTCATGTGTGTTATTTTCATGAACCACATGGATACACCAGTGTCATTGCATGTGTGTTCTTTTCATAAACCACCAATAGAGTCATTGCAAGTGTGTTCTTTTCATAAACCACATGGATCCACCACTGTCATTGCATGTGTGTTCTTTTCATAAACCACATCTAGAGTCATTGCATGTTTGTTCTTTTCATAAACCACATGGATCGACTAGAGTCATTGCATGTGTGTTCTTTTCATAAATCACATATGGATCCAGTAGAGTCATTGCATGTGTGTTCTTCTACTAAACCACCACTAGAATTCATTGCATTTGTGTTCTTTTCATAAACCATATGGATCCACCAGTGTCATTGTATGTGTGTTCTTTTCATAAACCACCACTAGAGTCATTGCATGTGTGTTCTTTTCATAAACCACATTGATCCACCACTGTCATTGCATGTGTGTTCTTTTCATAAACCACCACAAGAGTCATTGCATGTGTGTTCTTTTCATAAACCACATCGATCCACCAGGGTCATTGCATGTGTGTTCTTTTCATAAACCACCACTAGAGTCATTGCATGTGTGTTATTTTCATGAACCACATGGATACACCGGTTTCATTGCATGTGTGTTCTTTTAATAAACCACATCTATATTTCATTGATGTGTGTTATTTTCATAAACCACATGGATCCACAAGTGTCAATGCATGTGTGTTATTTTCATAAACCACCACTAGAGTCATTAGATGTGTGTTCTTTTCATAAACCACATGGATCCACCAGTGTCATTGCATGTGTGTTCTTTTCATAAACCACATGGATACACCATTGTCATTACATGTGTGTTCTTTTCATAAACAACATGGATCCACTAGTGTCATTACATGTGTGTTCTTTTCATAAACCACATGGATCCACCAGTGTCATTACATGTATGTTCTTTTCATAAACAATATGGATCCACTAGTGTCACTTCATGTGCGTTCTTTTCATAAACCACATCTAGAGTCATTGCATGTGTGTTCATTTCATAAACCACATGGATCGACTAGAGTAATTGCATGTGTGGTCTTTTCATAAATCACATATGGATCTAGTAGAGTCATTGCATGTGTGTTCTTCTCCTAAACCACCACTAGACTTCATTGCATGTGTGTTCTTTTCATAAACCACATGGATTCACCAGTGTAATTGCATGTGTATTCTTTTCATAAACCACCACTAGAGTCATTGCATGTGCGTTCTTTTCATAAACCACATGGATCCACTAGTGTCATTGGATGTGTGTTCTTTTTCTAAACCACATGGATCCACTAGAGTCATTGCATTTGTGTTCTTCTCCTAAACCACCACTAGAGTCATTACATGTGTCTTCTTTTCATAAACCACATGGATCCACTAGAGTCATTGCATGTGTGTTCTTTTCATAAACCACATATGGATCCATTAGAGTCACTGTATGTTAGTTCTTATCCTAAACCACACCTATATTTCATTGCATGTGTGTTATTTTCATAAACCACATGGATCCACCACTGTCATTGCATGTGTGTTCTTTTCATAAACCACCACTAGAGTCATTGCATGTGTGTTCTTTTCATAAACCACATGGATCCACCAGGGTCATTGCATGTGAGTTCTTTTCATAAACCACCACTAGAGTCATTTCATGTGTGTTATTTTCATGAACCACATGGATACACCAGTGTCATTGCATGTGTGTTCTTTTCATAAACCACTAATAGAGTCATTGCAAGTGTGTTCTTTTCATAAACCACATGGATCCACCACTGTCATTGCATGTGTGTTCTTTTCATAAACCACATCTAGAGTCATTGCATGTTTGTTCTTTTCATAAACCACATGGATCGACTAGAGTCATTGCATGTGTGTTCTTTTCATAAATCACATATGGATCCAGTAGAGTCATTGCATGTGTGTTCTTCTCCTAAACCACCACTAGAATTCATTGCATTTGTGTTCTTTTCATAAACCATATGGATCCACTAGTGTCATTGTATGTGTGTTCTTTTCATAAACCACCACTAGAGTCATTGCATGTGTGTTCTTTTCATAAACCACATTGATCCACCACTGTCATTGCATGTGTGTTCTTTTCATAAACCACCACTAGAGTCATTGCATGTGTGTTCTTTTCATAAACCACATCGATCCACCAGGGTCATTGCATGTGTGTTCTTTTCATAAACCACCACTAGAGTCATTGCATGTGTGTTATTTTCATGAACCACATGGATACACCGGTTTCATTGCATGTGTGTTCTTTTAATAAACCACATCTATATTTCATTGATGTGTGTTATTTTCATAAACCACATGGATCCACAAGAGTCAATGCATGTGTGTTATTTTCATAAACCACCACTAGAGTCATTAGATGTGTGTTCTTTTCATAAACAACATGGATCCACCAGTGTCATTGCATGTGTGTTCTTTTCATAAACCACATGGATCCACCATTGTCATTATATGTGTGTTCTTTTCATAAACCACATCTATATTTCATTGATGTGTGTTATTTTCATAAACCACATGGATCCACAAGAGTCAATGCATGTGTGTTATTTTCATAAACCACCACTAGAGTCATTAGATGTGTGTTCTTTTCATAAACAACATGGATCCACCAGTGTCATTGCATGTGTGTTCTTTTCATAAACCACATGGATCCACCATTGTCATTATATGTGTGTTCTTTTCATAAACAACATGGATCCACTAGTGTCATTACATGTGTGTTCTTTTCATAAACCACATCTAGAGTCATTGCATGTGTGTTCTTTTCATAAACCACATTGATCCACCACTGTCATTGCATGTGTGTTCTTTTCATAAACCACATCTAGAGTCATTGCATGTGTGTTCTTTTCATAAACCACATGGATCGACTAGAGTCATTGCATGTGTGTTCTTTTCATAAATCACATATGGATCTAGTAGAGTCATTGCATGTGTGTTCTTCTCCTAAAACACCACTAGAGTTCATTGCATTTGTGTTCTTTTCATAAACCACATGGATCCACCAGTGTCATTGCATGTGTGTTCTTTTCATCAACCACATGGATCCACCAGTCTCATTACATGTGTGTTCTTTTAATAAACCACATGGATCCACCAGTGTCATTGCATGTATGTTGTGTTCATAAACCACCACTAGAGTCATTGCATGTGTGTTCTTTTCATAAACCACATGGATCCACTAATGTCATTACATGTGTGTTCTTTTCATAAACCACATGGATCCACTAGAGTTCATTGCATGTGTGTTCTTTTCATAAACCACATGGATCCACCACTGTCATTGCATGTGTGTTCTTTTCATAAACCACCACTAGAGTCATTGCATGTTTGTTCTTTTCATAAACCACATGGATCCACCAGGGTCATTGCATGTGTGTTCTTTTCATAAACCACCACAAGAGTCATTGCATGTGTGTTATTTTCATGAACCACATGGATACACCGGTTTCATTGCATGTGTGTTCTTTTCGTAAACCACATCTATATTTGATTGCATGTGTGTTTTTTTCATAAACCACATGGATCCACCAGTAGCATTGCATGTGTGTTCTTTTCATAAACCACCACTAGAGCCATTACATGTCGGTTCTTTTCATAAACCACATGGATCCACCAGTGTCATTGCATGTGTGTTCTTTTCATAAACCACATGGATCCACCAGTGTCATTACTTGTGTGTTCTTTTCATAAACAATATGGATCCACTAGTGTCACTTCATGTGTGTTCTTTTCATAAACCACATCTAGAGTCATTGCATGTGTGTTCTTTTCATAAACCACATGGATCGACTAGAGTCATTGCATGTGTGGTCTTTTCATAAATCACATATGGATCTAGTAGAGTCATTGCATGTGTGTTCTTCTCCTAAACCACCACTAGACTTCATTGCATGTGTGTTCTTTTCATAAACCACATGGATCCACCCGTGTAATTGCATGTGTATTCTTTTCATAAACCACCACAAGAGTCATTGCATGTGTGTTCTTTTCATAAACCACATGGATCCACTAGTGTCATTGGATGTGTGTTCTTTTTCTAAACCACATGGATCCACTAGAGTCATTGCATTTGTGTTCTTCTCCTAAACCACCACTAGAGTCATTACATGTGTGTTCTTTTCATAAACCACATGGATCCACTAAAGTCATTGCATGTGTGTTCTTTTCATAAACCACATATGGATCCATTAGAGTCACTGTATGTTAGTTCTTATCCTAAGACACACCTATATTTCGTTGCATGTGTGTTCTTTTCATAAACCACATGGATCCACCACTGTCATTGCATGTGTGTTCTTTTCATAAACCACCACTAGAGTCATTGCATGTGTGTTCTTTTCATAAACCACATGGATCCACCAGGGTCATTGCATGTGAGTTCTTTTCATAAACCACCACTAGAGTCATTTCATGTGTGTTATTTTCATGAACCACATGGATACACCAGTGTCACTACATGTGTGTTCTTTTCATAAACCACCAATAGAGTCATGGCATGTGTGTTATTTTCATAAACCACATGGATCCACCACTGTCATTGCATGCGTGTTCTTTTCATAAACCACATCTAGAGTCATTGCATGTGTGTTCTTTTCATAAACCACATGGATCGACTAGAGTCATTGCATGTGTGTTCTTTTCATAAATCACATATGGATCCAGTAGAGTCATTGCATGTGTGTTCTTCTCCTAAACCACCACTAGAATTCATTGCATTTGTGTTCTTTTCATAAACCATATGGATCCACCAGTGTCATTGTATGTGTGTTCTTTTCATAAACCACCACTAGAGTCATTGCATGTGTGTTCTTTTCATAAACCACATGGATCCACCACTGTCATTGCATGTGTGTTCTTTTCATAAACCACCACTAGAGTCATTGCATGTTTGTTCTTTTCATAAACCACATGGATCCACCAGGGTCATTGCATGTGTGTTCTTTTCATAAACCACCACTAGAGTCATTGCATGTGTGTTATTTTCATGAACCACATGGATACACTAGTTTCATTGCATGTGTGTTCTTTTCATAAACCACATATATATTTCATTGATGTGTGTTATTTTCATAAACCACATGGATCCACAAGTGTCAATGCATGTGTGTTATTTTCATAAACCACCACTAGAGTCATTACATGTGTGTTCTTTTCATAAACCACATGGATCCACCAGTGTCATTGCATGTGTGTTCTTGTCATAAACCACATGGATCCACCAGTGTCATTACATCTGTGTTCTTTTCATAAACAACATGGATCCACTAGTGTCATTACATGTGTGTTCTTTTCATAAACCACATCTAGAGTCATTGCATGTGTGTTCTTTTCATAAACCACATGGATCGACTAGAGTCATTGCATGTGTGTTCTTTTCATAAATCACATATGGATCTAGTAGAGTCATTGCATGTGTGTTGTTCTCCTAAAACACCACTAGAGTTCATTGCATTTGTGTTCTTTTCATAAACCACATGTATCCACCAGTTTCATTGCATGTGTGTTCTTTTCATAAACCACATGGATCCACCAGTGTCATTGCATGTGTGTTCTTTTAATAAACCACATGGATCCACCAGTGTCATTGCATGTATGTTGTGTTCATAAACCACCACTAGAGTCATTGCATGTGTGTTCTTTTCATAAACCACATGGATCCACTAATGTCATTACAGGTGTGTTCTTTTCATAAACCACATGGATCCACTAGAGTTCATTGCATGTGTGTTCTTTTCATAAACCACATGGATCCACCATGTTGTATGTGTGTTCTTCTCATAAACCAGCACTAGAGTCATTACATGTGTGTTATTTTCATAAACCACATGGATCCACCACTATCATTGCATGTGTGTTCTTTTCATAAACCACCATTAGAGTCATTACATGTGTGTTCTTTTCATAAACCACATGGATCCACCAGTGGCATTGCATGTGTTTTCTTTCATAAACCACATGGATCCACCAGTACCATTGCATGTGTGTTCTTTTCATAAACCACCACTAGAGCCATTACATGTCGGTTCTTTTCATAAACCACATGGATCCACCAGTGTCATTGCATGTGTGTTCTTTTCATAAACCACATGGATCCACCAGTGTCATTACTTGTGTGTTCTTTTCATAAACAATATGGATCCACTAGTGTCACTGCATGTGTGTTCTTTTCATAAACCACATCTAGAGTCATTGCATGTGTGTTCTTTTCATAAACCACATGGATCGACTAGAGTCATTGCATGTGTGTTCTTTTCATAAATCACATATGGATCCAGTAGAGTCATTGCATGTGTGTTCTTCTCCTAAACCACCACTAGAGTTCATTGCATGTGTGTTCTTTTCATAAACCACATAGATCCACCAGTGTAATTGCATGTGTGTTCTTTTCATAAACCACATATGGATCTAGTAGAGTCATTGCATGTGTGTTCTTCTCCTAAACCACCACTAGAGTTCATTGCATGTGTGTTCTTTTCATAAACCACATGGATCCACCAGTGTAATTGCATGTGTGTTCTTTTCATAAACCACCACTAGAGTCATTGCATGTGTATTCTTTTCATAAACCACATGGATCCACTCATCATTGGATTGTTGTTTATTTTCATAAACCACATGGATCCACTAGAGTCATTGCATGTGTGTTCTTCTCCTAAACCACCACTAGAGTCATTACATGTGTGTTCTTTTCATAAACCACATGGATCCACTAGAGTAATTGCATGTGTGTTCTTTTCATAAAGCACATATGGATCCATTAGAGTCAATGTATGTTAGTTCTTCTCCTAAACCACCACTAGAGTTCATTGCATGTGTGTTCTTTTCATAAACCACATGGATCCACCACTGTCATTGCATGTGTGTTCTTTTCATAAACCACCACTAGAGTCATTGCATGTGTGTTCTTTTCATAAACCACATGGATCCACCAGGGTCATTGCATGTGAGTTCTTTTCATAAACCACCACTAGAGTCATTTCATGTGTGTTATTTTCATGAACCACATGGATACACCAGTGTCACTACATGTGTGTTCTTTTCATAAACCACCAATAGAGTCATGGCATCTGTGTTATTTTCATAAACCACATGGATCCACCACTGTCATTGCATGTGTGTTCTTTTCATAAACCACATCTAGAGTCATTGCATGTGTGTTCTTTTCATAAACCACATGGATCGACTAGAGTCATTGCATGTGTGTTCTTTTCATAAATCACATATGGATCCAATAGAGTCATTGCATGTGTGTTCTTCTCCTAAACCACCACTAGAATTCATTGCATTAGTGTTCTTTTCATAAACCATATGGATCCACCAGTGTCATTGTATGTGTGTTCTTTTCATAAACCACCACTAGAGTCATTGCATGTGTGTTCTTTTCATAAACCACATGGATCCACCACTGTCATTGCATGTGTGTTCTTTTCATAAACCACCACTAGAGTCATTGCATGTTTGTTCTTTTCATAAACCACATGGATCCACCAGGGTCATTGCATGTGTGTTCTTTTCATAAACCACCACTAGAGTCATTGCATGTGTGTTATTTTCATGAACCACATGGATACACCGGTTTCATTGCATGTGTGTTCTTTTCATAAACCACATCTATATTTCATTCATGTGTGTTCTTTTCATAAACCACATGGATCCACAAGTGTCAATGCATGTGTTATTTTCATAAACCACCACTAGAGTCATTACATGTGTGTTCTTTTCATAAACCACATGGATCCACCAGTGTCATTGCATGTGTCTTCTTTTCATAAACCACATGGATCCACCAGTGTCATTACATGTGTGTTCTTTTCATAAACAACATGGATCCACAAGTGTCATTACATGTGTGTTCTTTTCATAAACCACATCTAGAGTCATTGCATGTGTGTTCTTTTCATAAACCACATGGATCGACTAGAGTCATTGCATGTGTTCTTTTCATAAATCACATATGGATCTAGTAGAGTCATTGCATGTGTGTTCTTCTCCTAAAACACCACTAGAGTTCATTGCATTTGTCTTCTTTTCATAAACCACATGGATCCACCAGTGTCATTGCATGTGTGTTCTTTTCATAAACCACATGGATCCACCAGTGTCATTGCATGTGTGTTCTTTTAATAAACCACATGGATCCACCAGTGTCATTGCATTTATGTTGTGTTCATAAACCACCACTAGAGTCATTGCATGTGTGTTCTTTTCATAAAGCACATGGATCCACTAATGTCATTACAGGTGTGTTCTTTTCATAAACCACATGGATCCACTAGAGTTCATTGCATGTGTGTTCTTTTCATAAACCACATGGAACCACCATGTTGTATGTGTGTTCTTCTCATAAACCAGCACTAGAGTCATTGCATGTGTGTTATTTTCATAAACCACATGGATCCAGCACTGTCATTGCATGTGTGTTCTTTTCATAAACCACATGGATCCACCATTGTCATTACATGTGTGTTCTTTTCATAAACAACATGGATCCACTGGTGTCATTACATGTGTGTTCTTTTCATAAACCACATCAAGAGTCATTGCATGTGTGTTCTTTTCATAAACCACATGGATCGACTAGAGTCATTGCATGTGTGTTCTTTTCATAAATCACATATGGATCTAGTAGAGTCATTGAATGTGTGTTCTTCTCCTAAAACACCACTAGAGTTCATTGCATTTGTGTTCTTTTCATAAACCACATGGATCCACCAGTGTCATTGCATGTGTGTTCTTTTCATAAACCACATGGATCCACCAGTGTCATTGCATGTGTGTTCTTTTAATAAACCACATGGATCCACCAGTGTCATTGCATGTATGTTCTGTTCATAAACCACCACTAGAGTCATTGCATGTGTGTTCTTTTCATAAATCAAATGGATCCACTAATGTCATTACATGTGTGTTCTTTTCATAAACCACATGGATCCACTAGAGTTCATTGCATGTGTGTTCTTTTCATAAACCACATGGATCCACCACGTTGTATGTGTGTTCTTCTCATAAACCAGCACTAGAGTCATTGCATGTGTGTTCTTTTCATAAACCACATGGATCCACCACTGTCATTGCATGTGTGTTCTTTTCATAAACCACCATTAGAGTCATTACATGTGTGTTCTTTTCATAAACCACATGGATCCACCAGTGGCATTGCATGTGTGTTCTTTTCGTAAATCACATCTATATTTGATTGCATGTGTGTTTTTTTCATAAACGACATGGATCCACCAGTAGCATTGCATGTGTGTTCTTTTCATAAACCACCACTAGAGCCATTACATGTCGGTTCTTTTCATAAACCACATGGATCCACTAGTCACATTGCATGTGTGTTCTTTTCATAAACCACATGGATCCACCAGTGTCATTACATGTGTGTTCTTTTCATAAACAATATGGATCCACTAGTGTCACTGCATGTGTGTTCTTTTCATAAACCACATCTAAAGTCATTGCATGTGTGTTCTTTTCATAAACCACATGGATCGACTAGAGTCATTGCATGTGTGGTCTTTTCATAAATCACATATGGATCTAGTAGAGTCATTGCATGTGTGTTCTTGTCCTAAACCACCACTAGAGTTCATTGCATGTGTGTTCTTTTCATAAACCACATGGATCCACCAGTGTAATTGCATGTGTGTTCTTTTCATAAACCACCACTAGAGTCATTGCATGTGTGTTCTTTTCATAAACCACATGGATCCACTACTGTCATTGGATGGGTGTTCTTTTTCTAAACCACATGGATCCACTAGAGTCATTGCATGTGTGTTCTTCTCCTAAACCACCACTAGAGTCATTACATGTGTGTTCTTTTCATAAACCACATGGATGCACTAGAGTAATTGCATGTGTGTTCTTTTCATAAACCACATATGGATCCATTAGAGTCACTGTATGTTAGTTCTTCTCCTAAACCACCACTAGAGTTCATTGCATGTGTGTTCTTTTCATAAACCACATGGATCCACCACTGTCATTGCATGTGTGTTCTTTTCATAAACCACCACTAGAGTCATTGCATGTGTCTTCTTTTCATAAACCACATGGATCCACCAGGGTCATTGCATGTGAGTTCTTTTCATAAACCACCACTAGAGTCATTTCATGTGTGTTATTTTCATGAACCACACGGATACACCAGTGTCATTGCATGTGTGTTCTTTTCATAAACCACCAATAGAGTCATTGCATGTATGTTCTTTCCATAACCACATGGATCCACCACTGTCATTGCATGTGTGTTCTTTTCATAAACCACATCTAGAGTCATTGCATGTGTGTTCTTTTCATAAACCACATGGATCGACTAGAGTCATTGCATATGTGTTCTTTTCATAAATCACATATGGATCCAATAGAGTCATTGCATGTGTGTTCTTCTCCTAAACCACCACTAGAATTCATTGCATTTGTGTTATTTTCATAAACCATATGGATCCACCACTGTCATTGCATGTGTGTTCTTTTCATAAACCACCACTAGAGTCATTGCATGTGTGTTCTTTTCATAAACCACATGGATCCACCAGGGTCATTGCATGTGTGTTCTTTTCATAAACCACCAATAGAGTCATTGCATGTGTGTTATTTTCATGAACCACATGGATACACTGGTTTCATTGCATGTGTGTTCTTTTCATAAACCACATCTATATTTCATTGATGTGTGTTCTTTTCATAAACCACATGGATCCACCAGTGTCATTACTTGTGTGTTCTTTTCATAAACAATATGGATCCACTAGTGTCACTGCATGTGTGTTCTTTTCATAAACCACATCTAGAGTCATTGCATGTGTGTTCTTTTCATAAACCACATGGATCGACTAGAGTCATTGCATGTGTGTTCTTTTCATAAATCACATATGGATCCAGTAGAGTCATTGCATGTGTGTTCTTCTCCTAAACCACCACTAGAGTTCATTGCATGTGTGTTCTTTTCATAAACCACATAGATCCACCAGTGTAATTGCATGTGTGTTCTTTTCATAAACCACATATGGATCTAGTAGAGTCATTGCATGTGTGTTCTTCTCCTAAACCACCACTAGAGTTCATTGCATGTGTGTTCTTTTCATAAACCACATGGATCCACCAGTGTAATTGCATGTGTGTTCTTTTCATAAACCACCACTAGAGTCATTGCATGTGTATTCTTTTCATAAACCACATGGATCCACTACTGTCATTGGATGGGTGTTTATTTTTCTAAACCACATGGATCCACTAGAGTCATTGCATGTGTGTTCTTCTCCTAAACCACCACTAGAGTCATTACATGTGTGTTCTTTTCATAAACCACATGGATCCACTAGAGTAATTGCATGTGTGTTCTTTTCATAAAGCACATATGGATCCATTAGAGTCACTGTATGTTAGTTCTTCTCCTAAACCACCACTAGAGTTCATTGCATGTGTGTTCTTTTCATAAACCACATGGATCCACCACTGTCATTGCATGTGTGTTCTTTTCATAAACCACCACTAGAGTCATTGCATGTGTGTTCTTTTCATAAACCACATGGATCCACCAGGGTCATTGCATGTGAGTTCTTTTCATAAACCACCACTAGAGTCATTTCATGTGTGTTATTTTCATGAACCACATGGATACACCAGTGTCACTACATGTGTGTTCTTTTCATAAACCACCAATAGAGTCATGGCATCTGTGTTATTTTCATAAACCACATGGATCCACCACTGTCATTGCATGTGTGTTCTTTTCATAAACCACATCTAGAGTCATTGCATGTGTGTTCTTTTCATAAACCACATGGATCGACTAGAGTCATTGCATGTGTGTTCTTTTCATAAATCACATATGGATCCAATAGAGTCATTGCATGTGTGTTCTTCTCCTAAACCACCACTAGAATTCATTGCATTAGTGTTCTTTTCATAAACCATATGGATCCACCAGTGTCATTGTATGTGTGTTCTTTTCATAAACCACCACTAGAGTCATTGCATGTGTGTTCTTTTCATAAACCACATGGATCCACCACTGTCATTGCATGTGTGTTCTTTTCATAAACCACCACTAGAGTCATTGCATGTTTGTTCTTTTCATAAACCACATGGATCCACCAGGGTCATTGCATGTGTGTTCTTTTCATAAACCACCACTAGAGTCATTGCATGTGTGTTATTTTCATGAACCACATGGATACACCGGTTTCATTGCATGTGTGTTCTTTTCATAAACCACATCTATATTTCATTCATGTGTGTTCTTTTCATAAACCACATGGATCCACAAGTGTCAATGCATGTGTGTTATTTTCATAAACCACCACTAGAGTCATTACATGTGTGTTCTTTTCATAAACCACATGGATCCACCAGTGTCATTGCATGTGTCTTCTTTTCATAAACCACATGGATCCACCAGTGTCATTACATGTGTGTTCTTTTCATAAACAACATGGATCCACAAGTGTCATTACATGTGTGTTCTTTTCATAAACCACATCTAGAGTCATTGCATGTGTGTTCTTTTCATAAACCACATGGATCGACTAGAGTCATTGCATGTGTGTTCTTTTCATAAATCACATATGGATCTAGTAGAGTCATTGCATGTGTGTTCTTCTCCTAAAACACCACTAGAGTTCATTGCATTTGTCTTCTTTTCATAAACCACATGGATCCACCAGTGTCATTGCATGTGTGTTCTTTTCATAAACCACATGGATCCACCAGTGTCATTGCATGTGTGTTCTTTTAATAAACCACATGGATCCACCAGTGTCATTGCATTTATGTTGTGTTCATAAACCACCACTAGAGTCATTGCATGTGTGTTCTTTTCATAAAGCACATGGATCCACTAATGTCATTACAGGTGTGTTCTTTTCATAAACCACATGGATCCACTAGAGTTCATTGCATGTGTGTTCTTTTCATAAACCACATGGAACCACCATGTTGTATGTGTGTTCTTCTCATAAACCAGCACTAGAGTCATTGCATGTGTGTTATTTTCATAAACCACATTGATCCACATCTTTCATTGCATGTGTGTTCTTTTCATAAACCACATGGATCCACCATTGTCATTACATGTGTGTTCTTTTCATAAACAACATGGATCCACTGGTGTCATTACATGTGTGTTCTTTTCATAAACCACATCAAGAGTCATTGCATGTGTGTTCTTTTCATAAACCACATGGATCGACTAGAGTCATTGCATGTGTGTTCTTTTCATAAATCACATATGGATCTAGTAGAGTCATTGAATGTGTGTTCTTCTCCTAAAACACCACTAGAGTTCATTGCATTTGTGTTCTTTTCATAAACCACATGGATCCACCAGTGTCATTGCATGTGTGTTCTTTTCATAAACCACATGGATCCACCGGTGTCATTGCATGTGTGTTCTTTTAATAAACCACATGGATCCACCAGTGTCATTGCATGTATGTTCTGTTCATAAACCACCACTAGAGTCATTGCATGTGTGTTCTTTTCATAAATCAAATGGATCCACTAATGTCATTACATGTGTGTTCTTTTCATAAACCACATGGATCCACTAGAGTTCATTGCATGTGTGTTCTTTTCATAAACCACATGGATCCACCACGTTGTATGTGTGTTCTTCTCATAAACCAGCACTAGAGTCATTGCATGTGTGTTCTTTTCATAAACCACATGGATCCACCACTGTCATTGCATGTGTGTTCTTTTCATAAACCACCATTAGAGTCATTACATGTGTGTTCTTTTCATAAACCACATGGATCCACCAGTGGCATTGCATGTGTTCTTTTCGTAAATCACATCTATATTTGATTGCATGTGTTTTTTTCATAAACGACATGGATCCACCAGTAGCATTGCATGTGTGTTCTTTTCATAAACCACCACTAGAGCCATTACATGTCGGTTCTTTTCATAAACCACATGGATCCACTAGTCACATTGCATGTGTGTTCTTTTCATAAACCACATGGATCCACCAGTGTCATTACATGTGTGTTCTTTTCATAAACAATATGGATCCACTAGTGTCACTGCATGTGTGTTCTTTTCATAAACCACATCTAGAGTCATTGCATGTGTGTTCTTTTCATAAACCACATGGATCGACTAGAGTCATTGCATGTGTGGTCTTTTCATAAATCACATATGGATCTAGTAGAGTCATTGCATGTGTGTTCTTGTCCTAAACCACCACTAGAGTTCATTGCATGTGTTCTTTTCATAAACCACATGGATCCACCAGTGTAATTGCATGTGTGTTCTTTTCATAAACCACCACTAGAGTCATTGCATGTGTGTTCTTTTCATAAACCACATGGATCCACTACTGTCATTGGATGGGTGTTCTTTTTCTAAACCACATGGATCCACTAGAGTCATTGCATGTGTGTTCTTCTCCTAAACCACCACTAGAGTCATTACATGTGTGTTCTTTTCATAAACCACATGGATGCACTAGAGTAATTGCATGTGTGTTCTTTTCATAAACCACATATGGATCCATTAGAGTCACTGTATGTTAGTTCTTCTCCTAAACCACCACTAGAGTTCATTGCATGTGTGTTCTTTTCATAAACCACATGGATCCACCACTGTCATTGCATGTGTTCTTTTCATAAACCACCACTAGAGTCATTGCATGTGTCTTCTTTTCATAAACCACATGGATCCACCAGGGTCATTGCATGTGAGTTCTTTTCATAAACCACCACTAGAGTCATTTCATGTGTGTTATTTTCATGAACCACACGGATACACCAGTGTCATTGCATGTGTGTTCTTTTCATAAACCACCAATAGAGTCATTGCATGTATGTTCTTTCCATAACCACATGGATCCACCACTGTCATTGCATGTGTGTTCTTTTCATAAACCACATCTAGAGTCATTGCATGTGTGTTCTTTTCATAAACCACATGGATCGACTAGAGTCATTGCATATGTGTTCTTTTCATAAATCACATATGGATCCAATAGAGTCATTGCATGTGTGTTCTTCTCCTAAACCACCACTAGAATTCATTGCATTTGTGTTATTTTCATAAACCATATGGATCCACCACTGTCATTGCATGTGTGTTCTTTTCATAAACCACCACTAGAGTCATTGCATGTGTGTTCTTTTCATAAACCACATGGATCCACCAGGGTCATTGCATGTGTGTTCTTTTCATAAACCACCACTAGAGTCATTGCATGTGTGTTATTTTCATGAACCACATGGATACACTGGTTTCATTGCATGTGTGTTCTTTTCATAAACCACATCTATATTTCATTGATGTGTGTTCTTTTCATAAACCACATGGATCCACCAGTGTCATTGCATGTGTGTTATTTTCATAAACCACCACTAGAGTCATTACATGTGTGTTCTTTTCATAAACCACATGGATCCACCAATGTCATTGCATGTGTGTTCTTTTCATAAACCACATGGATCCACCAGTGTCATTCCATGTGTGTTCTTTTCATAAACAACATGGATCCACTACTGTCATTACATGTGTGTTCTTTTCATAAACCACATCTAGAGTCATTGCATGTGTGTTCTTTTCATAAACCACATAGATCCACCAGTGTAATTGCATGTGTGTTCTTTTCATAAACCACATATGGATCTAGTAGAGTCATTGCATGTGTGTTCTTCTCCTAAACCACCACTAGAGTTCATTGCATGTGTGTTCTTTTCATAAACCACATGGATCCACCAGTGTAATTGCATGTGTGTTCTTTTCATAAACCACCACTAGAGTCATTGCATGTGTATTCTTTTCATAAACCACATGGATCCACTACTGTCATTGGATGGGTGTTTATTTTTCTAAACCACATGGATCCACTAGAGTCATTGCATGTGTGTTCTTCTCCTAAACCACCACTAGAGTCATTACATGTGTGTTCTTTTCATAAACCACATGGATCCACTAGAGTAATTGCATGTGTGTTCTTTTCATAAAGCACATATGGATCCATTAGAGTCACTGTATGTTAGTTCTTCTCCTAAACCACCACTAGAGTTCATTGCATGTGTGTTCTTTTCATAAACCACATGGATCCACCAGTCATTGCATGTGTGTTCTTTTCATAAACCACCACTAGAGTCATTGCATGTGTGTTCTTTTCATAAACCACATGGATCCACCAGGGTCATTGCATGTGAGTTCTTTTCATAAACCACCACTAGAGTCATTTCATGTGTGTTATTTTCATGAACCACATGGATACACCAGTGTCACTACATGTGTGTTCTTTTCATAAACCACCAATAGAGTCATGGCATCTGTGTTATTTTCATAAACCACATGGATCCACCACTGTCATTGCATGTGTGTTCTTTTCATAAACCACATCTAGAGTCATTGCATGTGTGTTCTTTTCATAAACCACATGGATCGACTAGAGTCATTGCATGTGTGTTCTTTTCATAAACCACCACTAGAGTCATTGCATGTGTGTTCTTCTCCTAAACCACCACTAGAATTCATTGCATTAGTGTTCTTTTCATAAACCATATGGATCCACCAGTGTCATTGTATGTGTGTTCTTTTCATAAACCACCACTAGAGTCATTGCATGTGTGTTCTTTTCATAAACCACATGGATCCACCACTGTCATTGCATGTGTGTTCTTTTCATAAACCACCACTAGAGTCATTGCATGTTTGTTCTTTTCATAAACCACATGGATCCACCAGTGTCATTGCATGTGTGTTCTTTTCATAAACCACCACTAGAGTCATTGCATGTGTGTTATTTTCATAAACCACATGGATAGACTAGTTTCATTGCATGTGTGTTCTTTTCATAAACCACATCTATATTTCATTCATGTGTGTTCTTTTCATAAACCACATGGATCCACAAGTGTCAATGCATGTGTGTTATTTTCATAAACCACCACTAGAGTCATTACATGTGTGTTCTTTTCATAAACCACATGGATCCACAGTGTCATTGCATGTGTCTTCTTTTCATAAACCACATGGATCCACCAGTGTCATTACATGTGTGTTCTTTTCATAAACAACATGGATCCACAAGTGTCATTACATGTGTGTTCTTTTCATAAACCACATCTAGAGTCATTGCATGTGTGTTCTTTTCATAAACCACATGGATCGACTAGAGTCATTGCATGTGTGTTCTTTTCATAAATCACATATGGATCTAGTAGAGTCATTGCATGTGTGTTCTTCTCCTAAAACACCACTAGAGTTCATTGCATTTGTCTTCTTTTCATAAACCACATGGATCCACCAGTGTCATTGCATGTGTGTTCTTTTCATAAACCACATGGATCCACCAGTGTCATTGCATGTGTGTTCTTTTAATAAACCACATGGATCCACCAGTGTCATTGCATTTATGTTGTGTTCATAAACCACCACTAGAGTCATTGCATGTGTGTTCTTTTCATAAAGCACATGGATCCACTAATGTCATTACAGGTGTGTTCTTTTCATAAACCACATGGATCCACTAGAGTTCATTGCATGTGTGTTCTTTTCATAAACCACATGGAACCACCATGTTGTATGTGTGTTCTTCTCATAAACCAGCACTAGAGTCATTGCATGTGTGTTATTTTCATAAACCACATGGATCCACCACTGTCATTGCATGTGTGTTCTTTTCATAAACCACATGGATCCACCATTGTCATTACATGTGTGTTCTTTTCATAAACAACATGGATCCACTAGTGTCATTACATGTGTGTTCTTTTCATAAACCACATCAAGAGTCATTGCATGTGTGTTCTTTTCATAAACCACATGGATCGACTAGAGTCATTGCATGTGTGTTCTTTTCATAAATCACATATGGATCTAGTAGAGTCATTGAATGTGTGTTCTTCTCCTAAAACACCACTAGAGTTCATTGCATTTGTGTTCTTTTCATAAACCACATGGATCCACCAGTGTCATTGCATGTGTGTTCTTTTCATAAACCACATGGATCCACCAGTGTCATTGCATGTGTGTTCTTTTAATAAACCACATGGATCCACCAGTGTCATTGCATGTATGTTCTGTTCATAAACCACCACTAGAGTCATTGCATGTGTGTTCTTTTCATAAATCAAATGGATCCACTAATGTCATTACATGTGTGTTCTTTTCATAAACCACATGGATCCACTAGAGTTCATTGCATGTGTGTTCTTTTCATAAACCACATGGATCCACCACGTTGTATGTGTGTTCTTCTCATAAACCAGCACTAGAGTCATTGCATGTGTGTTCTTTTCATAAACCACATGGATCCACCACTGTCATTGCATGTGTGTTCTTTTCATAAACCAACATTAGAGTCATTACATGTGTGTTCTTTTCATAAACCACATGGATCCACCAGTGGCATTGCATGTGTGTTCTTTTCGTAAATCACATCTATATTTGATTGCATGTGTGTTTTTTTCATAAACGACATGGATCCACCAGTAGCATTGCATGTGTGTTCTTTTCATAAACCACCACTAGAGCCATTACATGTCGGTTCTTTTCATAAACCACATGGATCCACTAGTCACATTGCATGTGTGTTCTTTTCATAAACCACATGGATCCACCAGTGTCATTACATGTGTGTTCTTTTCATAAACAATATGGATCCACTAGTGTCACTGCATGTGTGTTCTTTTCATAAACCACATCTAGAGTCATTGCATGTGTGTTCTTTTCATAAACCACATGGATCGACTAGAGTCATTGCATGTGTGGTCTTTTCATAAATCACATATGGATCTAGTAGAGTCATTGCATGTGTGTTCTTGTCCTAAACCACCACTAGAGTTCATTGCATGTGTGTTCTTTTCATAAACCACATGGATCCACCAGTGTAATTGCATGTGTGTTCTTTTCATAAACCACCACTAGAGTCATTGCATGTGTGTTCTTTTCATAAACCACATGGATCCCTCATCATTGGATGGGTGTTCTTTTTCTAAACCACATGGATCCACTAGAGTCATTGCATGTGTGTTCTTCTCCTAAACCACCACTAGAGTCATTACATGTGTGTTCTTTTCATAAACCACATGGATGCACTAGAGTAATTGCATGTGTGTTCTTTTCATAAACCACATATGGATCCATTAGAGTCACTGTATGTTAGTTCTTCTCCTAAACCACCACTAGAGTTCATTGCATGTGTTCTTTTCATAAACCACATGGATCCACCACTGTCATTGCATGTGTGTTCTTTTCATAAACCACCACTAGAGTCATTGCATGTGTCTTCTTTTCATAAACCACATGGATCCACCAGGGTCATTGCATGTGAGTTCTTTTCATAAACCACCACAAGAGTCATTTCATGTGTGTTATTTTCATGAACCACACGGATACACCAGTGTCATTGCATGTGTGTTCTTTTCATAAACCACCAATAGAGTCATTGCATGTATGTTCTTTCCATAACCACATGGATCCACCACTGTCATTGCATGTGTGTTCTTTTCATAAACCACATCTAGAGTCATTGCATGTGTGTTCTTTTCATAAACCACATGGATCGACTAGAGTCATTGCATATGTGTTCTTTTCATAAATCACATATGGATCCAATAGAGTCATTGCATGTGTGTTCTTCTCCTAAACCACCACTAGAATTCATTGCATTTGTGTTATTTTCATAAACCATATGGATCCACCAGTGTCATTGTATGTGTGTTCTTTTCATAAACCACCACTAGAATCATTGCATGTGTGTTCTTTTCATAAACCACATGGATCCACCACTGTCATTGCATGTGTTCTCTTTTCATAAACCACCACTAGAGTCATTGCATGTTTGTTCTTTTCATAAACCACATGGATCCACCAGGGTCATTGCATGTGTGTTCTTTTCATAAACCACCACTAGAGTCATTGCATGTGTGTTATTTTCATGAACCACATGGATACACCTGTTTCATTGCATGTGTGTTCTTTTCATAAACCACATCTATATTTCATTGATGTGTGTTCTTTTCATAAACCACATGGATCCACAAGTGTCAATGCATGTGTGTTATTTTCATAAACCACCACTAGAGTCATTACATGTGTGTTCTTTTCATAAACCACATGGATCCACCAGTGTCATTGCATGTGTGTTCTTTTCATAAACCACATGGATCCACCAGTGTCATTACATGTGTGTTCTTTTCATAAACAACATGGATCCACTAGTGTCATTACATGTGTGTTCTTTTCATAAACCACATCTAGAGTCATTGCATGTGTGTTCTTTTCATAAACCACAAGGATCGACTAGAGTCATTGCATGTGTGTTCTTTTCATAAATCACATATGGATCTAGTAGAGTCATTGCATGTGTGTTCTTCTTCTAAAACACCACTAGAGTTCATTGCATTTGTGTTCTTTTCATAAACCACATGGATCCACCAGTGTCATTGCATGTGTGTTCTTTTCATAAACCACATGGATCCACCAGTGTCATTGCATGTGTGTTCTTTTAATAAACCACATGGATCCACCAGTGTCATTGCATGTATGTTGTGTTCATAAACCACCACTAGAGTGATTGAATGTGTGTTCTTTTCATAAACCACATGGATCCACTAATGTCATTACAGGTGTGTTCTTTTCATAAACCACATGGATCCACTAGAGTTCATTGCATGTGTGTTCTTTTCATAAACCACATGGATCCACCACGTTGTATGTGTGTTCTTCTCATAAACCAGCACTAGAGCCATTGCATGTGTGTTATTTTCATAAACCACATGGATCCACCACTGTCATTGCATGTGTGTTCTTTTCATAAACCACATGGATCCACCATTGTCATTACATGTGTGTTCTTTTCATAAACAACATGGATCCACTAGTGTCATTACATGTGTGTTCTTTTCATAAACCACATCTAGAGTCATTGCATGTGTGTTCTTTTCATAAACCACATGGATCGACTAGAGTCATTGCATGTGTGCTCTTTTCATAAATCACATATGGATCTAGTAGAGTCATTGCATGTGTGTTCTTCTTCTAAAACACCACTAGAGTTCATTGCATTTGTGTTCTTTTCATAAACCACATGGATCCACCAGTGTCATTGCATGTGTGTTCTTTTCATAAACCACATGGATCCACCAGTGTCATTGCATGTGTGTTCTTTTAATAAACCACATGGATCAACCAGTGTCATTGCATGTATGTTCTGTTCATAAACCACCACTAGAGTCATTGCATGTGTGTTCTTTTCATAAACCACATGGATCCACTAATGTCATTACATCTGTGTTCTTTTCATAAACCACATGGATCCACTAGAGTTCATTGCATGTGTGTTCTTTTCATAAACCACATGGATCCACCACATTGGATGTGTGTTCTTTTCATAAACCACCACTAGAGTCATTGCATGTGTGTTCTTTTCATAAACCACATGGATCCACCACTGTCATTGCATGTGTGTTCTTTTCATAAACCACCATTAGAGTCATTACATGTGGGTTCTTTTCATAAACCACATGGATCCACCAGTGTCATTGCATGTGTGTTCTTTTCATAAACCACATCTATATTTGATTGCATGTGTGTTTTTTCATAAACCACATGGATCCACCAGTAGCATTGCATGTGTGTTCTTTTCATAAACCACCACTAGAGCCATTACATGTCGGTTATTTTCATAAACCACATGGGTCCACCAGTCACATTGCATGTGTGTTCTTTTCATAAACCACATGGATCCACCAGTGTCATTACATGTGTGTTCTTTTCATAAACAATATGGATCCACTAGTGTCACTGCATGTGTGTTCTTTTCATAAACCACATCTAGAGTCATTGCATGTGTGTTCTTTTCATAAACCACATGGATCGACTAGAGTCATTGCATGTGTGGTCTTTTCATAAATCACATATGGATCTAGTAGAGTCATTGCATGTGTGTTCTTGTCCTAAACCACCACTAGAGTTCATTGCATGTGTGTTCTTTTCATAAACCACATGGATCCACCAGTGTAATTGCATGTGTGTTATTTTAATAAACCACCACTAGAGTCATTGCATGTGTGTTCTTTTCATAAACCACATGGATCCACTATTGTGATTGGTTGGGATTATTTTTCTAAACCACATGGATCCATTAGAGTCATTGCATGTGTGTTCTTCTCCTAAACCACCACTAGAGTCATTACATGTGTGTTCTTTTCATAAACCACATGGATGCACTAGAGTAATTGCATGTGTGTTCTTTTCATAAACCACATATGGATCCATAGAGTCATGTATGTGTGTTCTCTCTCTAAACCACCACTAGAGTCATTGCATGTGTGTTCTTTTCATAAACCACATGGATCCACCAGGGTCATTGCATGTGAGTTCTTTTCATAAACCACCACTAGAGTCATTTCATGTGTGTTATTTTCATGAACCACATGGATACACCAGTGTCATTGCATGTGTGTTCTTTTCATAAACCACCAATAGAGTCATTGCATGTGTGTTCTTTTCATAAACCACATGGATCCACCACTGTCATTGCATGTGTGTTCTTTTCATAAACCACATCTAGAGTCATTGCATGTGTGTTCTTTTCATAAACCACATGGATCGACTAGAGTCATTGCATGTGTGTTCTTTTCATAAATCACATATGGATCCAATAGAGTCATTACATGTGTGTTCTTCTCCTAAACCACCACTAGAATTCATTGCATTTGTGTTCTTTTCATAAACCATATGGATCCACCTGTGTCATTGTATGTGTGTTCTTTTCATAAACCACCACTAGAGTCATTGCATGTGTATTGTTTTCATAAACCACATGGATCCACCACTGTCATTGCATGTGTGTTCTTCTCATAAACCACCACTAGAGTCATTGCATGTTTGTTCTTTTCATAAACCACATGGATCCACCAGGGTCATTGCATGTGTGTTCTTTTCATAAACCACCACTAGTCATTGCATGTGTGTTATTTTCATGAACCACATGGATACACCGGTTTCATTTCATGTGTGTTCTTTTCATAAACCACATCTATATTTCATTGATGTGTGTTCTTTTCATAAACCACATGGATCCACAAGTGTCAATGCATGTGTGTTATTTTCATAAACCACCACTAGAGTCATTACACGTGTGTTCTTTTCATAAACCACATGGATCCACCAGTGTCATTGCATGTGTGTTCTTTTCATAAACCACATGGATCCACTAGTGTCATTACATGTTTGTTCTTTTCATAAACAACATGGATCCACTAGTGTCATTACATGTGTGTTCTTTTCATAAACCACATCTAGAGTCATTGCATGTATGTTCTTTTCATAAACCACATGGATCGACTAGAGTCATTGCATGTGTGTTCTTTTCATAAATCACATATGGATCTAGTAGAGTCATTGCATGTGTGTTCTTCTCCTGGAACACCACTAGAGTTCATTGCATTTTTGTTCTTTTCATAAACCACATGGATCCACCAGTGTCATTGCGTGTGTGTTCTTTTCATAAACCACAAGGATCCACCAGTGTCATTGCATGTGTGTTCTTTTAATAAACCACATGGATCCACTAGTGTCATTGCATGTATGTTGTGTTCATAAACCACCACTAGAGTCATTCCATGTGTGTTCTTTTCATAAACCACATGGATTCACTAGAGTTCATTGCATGTGTGTTCTTTTCATAAACCACATGGATCCACCACTGTCATTGCATGTGTGTTCTTTTCATAAACCACCACCAGAGTCATTGCATGTTTGTTCTTTTCATAAACCACATGGATCCACCAGGGTCATTGCATGTGTGTTCTTTTCATAAACCACCACTAGAGTCATTGCCTGTGTGTTATTTTCATGAACCACATGGATACACCGGTTTCATTGCATGTGTGTTCTTTTCATAAACCACATCTATATTTCATTGATGTGTGTTCTTTTCATAAACCACATGGATCCACAAGGGTCAATGCATGTGTGTTATTTTCATAAACCACCAGTAGAGTCATTACATGTGTGTTCTTTTCATAAACCACATGGATCCACCAGTGTCATTGCATGTGTGTTCTTTTCATAAACCACATGGATCCACCAGTGTCATTACATGTGTGTTCTTTTCATAAACAACTTGGATCGACTAGTGTCATTACATGTGTGTTCTTTTCATAAACCACATCTAAAGTCATTGCATGTGTGTTCTTTTCATAAACCACATGGATCGACTAGAGTCATTGCATGTGTGTTCTTTACATAAATCACATGTGGATCTAGTAGAGTCATTGCATGTGTGTTCTTCTCCTAAAACACCACTAGAGTTCATTGCATTTGTGTTCTTTTAATAAACCACATGGATCCACCAGTGTCATTGCATGTGTGTTCTTTTCATAAACCACATGGATCCACCAGTGTCATTGCATGTGTTCTTTTAATAAACCACATGGATCCACCAGTGTCATTGCATGTATGTTGTGTTCATAAACCACCACTAGAGTCATTGCATGTGTGTTCTTTTCATAAACCACATGGATCCACTAATGTCATTACATGTGTGTTCTTTTCATAAACCACATGGATCCACTAGAGTTCATTGCATGTGTGTTCTTTTCATAAACCACATGGATCCACCATGTTGGATGTGTGTTCTTCTCATAAACCAGCACTAGAGTCATTGCATGTGTGTTCTTTTCATAAACCACATGGATCCACCACTGTCATTGCATGTGTGTTCTTTTCATAAACCACAACCAGAGTCATTGCATGTTTGTTCTTTTCATAAACCACATGGATCCACCAGGGTCATTGCATGTGTGTTCTTTTCATAAACCACCACTAGAGTCATTACATATGTGTTCTTTTCATAAACCACATGGATCCACCAGTGGCATTGCATGTGTGTTCTTTTTGTAAACCACATCTATATTTGATTGCATGTGTTTTTTTTCATAAACCACATGGATCCATCAGTATCATTGCATGTGTGTTCTTTTCATAAACCACCACTAGAGCCATTACATGTCGGTTCTTTTCATAAACCACATGGATCCACCAGTGTCATTGCATGTGTGTTCTTTTCATAAACCACATGGATCCACCAATGTCATTACATGTGTGTTCTTTTCATAAACAATATGGATCCACTAGTGTCACTGCATATGTGTTCTTTTCATAAACCACATCTAGAGTCATTGCATGTGTGTTCTTTTCATAAACCACATGGATCGACTAGAGTCATTGCATGTGTGTTCTTTTCATAAATCACATATGGATCTAGTAGAGTCATTGCATGTGTGTTCTTCTCCTAACCACCACTAGAGTTCATTGCATCTGTGTTCTTTTCATAAACCACATGGATCCACCAGTGTAATAGCATGTGTGTTCTTTTCATAAACCACCACTAGAGTCATTGCATGTGTGTTCTTTTCATAAACCACATGGATCCACTAGTGTCATTGGATGTGTGTTATTTTTCTAAACCACATGGATCCACTAGAGTCATTGCATGTGTGTTCTTCTCCTAAACCACCACTAGAGTCATTACATGTCTGTTCTTTTCATAAACCACATGGATCCACTAGAGTCATTGCATGTGTGTTCTTTTCATAAACCACATATGGATCCATGAGAGTCACTATATGTTAGTTCTTCTCCTAAACCACCACTAGAGTTCATTGCATGTGTGTTCTTTTCATAAACCACATCGATCCACCACTATTATTGCATGTGTGTTCTCGTCATAAACCACCACTAGAGTCATTGCATGTGTGTTCTTTTCATAAACCACATGGATGCACTAGAGTAATTGCATGTGTGTTCTTTTCATAAACCACATATGGATCCATTAGAGTCACTGTATGTTAGTTCTTCTCCTAAACCACCACTAGAGTTCATTGCATGTGTGTTCTTTTCATAAACCACATGGATCCACCACTGTCATTGCATGTGTGTTCTTTTCATAAACCACCACTAGAGTCATTGCATGTGTGTTCTTTTCATAAACCACATGGATCCACCAGGGTCATTGCATGTGAGTTCTTTTCATAAACCACCACTAGAGTCATTTCATGTGTGTTATTTTCATGAACCACATGGATACACCAGTGTCATTGCATGTGTGTTCTTTTCATAAACCACCAATAGAGTCATTGCATGTGTGTTCTTTTCATAAACCACATGGATCCACCACTGTCATTGCATGTGTGTTCTTTTCATAAACCACATCTAGAGTCATTGCATGTGTGTTCTTTTCATAAACCACATGGATCGACTAGAGTCATTGCATGTGTGTTCTTTTCATAAATCACATATGGATCCAATAGAGTCATTACATGTGTGTTCTTATCCTAAACCACCACTAGAATTCATTGCATTTGTGTTCTTTTCATAAACCATATGGATCCACCTGTGTCATTGTATGTGTGTTCTTTTCGTAAACCACCACTAGAGTCATTGCATGTGTATTGTTTTCATAAACCACATGGATCCACCACTGTCATTGCATGTGTGTTCTTTTCATAAACCACCACTAGAGTCATTGCATGTTTGTTCTTTTCATAAACCACATGGATCCACCAGGGTCATTGCATGTGTGTTCTTTTCATAAACCACCACTAGTCATTGCATGTGTGTTACACCGGTTTCATTTCATGTGTGTTCTTTTCATAAACCACATCTATATTTCATTGATGTGTGTTCTTTTCATAAACCACATGGATCCACAAGTGTCAATGCATGTGTGTTATTTTCATAAACCACCACTAGAGTCATTACATGTGTGTTCTTTTCATAAACCACATGGATCCACCAGTGTCATTGCATGTGTGTTATTTTCATAAACCACATGGATCCACTAGTGTCATTACATGTTTGTTCTTTTCATAAACAACATGGATCCACTAGTGTCATTACATGTGTGTTATTTTCATAAACCACATCTAGAGTCATTGCATGTATGTTCTTTTCATAAACCACATGGATCGACTAGAGTCATTGCATGTGTGTTCTTTTCATAAATCACATATGGATCTAGTAGAGTCATTGCATGTGTGTTCTTCTCCTAAAACACCACTAGAGTTCATTGCATTTTTGTTCTTTTCATAAACCACATGGATCCACCAGTGTCATTGCATGTGTGTTCTTTTCATAAACCACAAGGATCCACCAGTGTCATTGCATGTGTGTTCTTTTAATAAACCACATGGATCCACTAGTGTCATTGCATGTATGTTGTGTTCATAAACCACCACTAGAGTCATTCCATGTGTGTTCTTTTCATAAACCACATGGATTCACTAGAGTTCATTGCATGTGTGTTCTTTTCATAAACCACATGGATCCACCACTGTCATTGCATGTGTGTTCTTTTCATAAACCACCACCAGAGTCATTGCATGTTTGTTCTTTTCATAAACCACATGGATCCACCAGGGTCATTGCATGTGTGTTCTTTTCATAAACCACCACTAGAGTCATTGCCTGTGTGTTATTTTCATGAACCACATGGATACACCGGTTTCATTGCATGTGTGTTCTTTTCATAAACCACATCTATATTTCATTGATGTGTGTTCTTTTCATAAACCACATGGATCCACAAGTGTCAATGCATGTGTGTTATTTTCATAAACCACCAGTAGAGTCATTACATGTGTGTTCTTTTCATAAACCACATGGATCCACCAGTGTCATTGCATGTGTGTTCTTTTCATAAACCACATGGATCCACCAGTGTCATTACATGTGTGTTCTTTTCATAAACAACTTGGATCGACTAGTGTCATTACATGTGTGTTCTTTTCATAAACCACATCTAAAGTCATTGCATGTGTGTTCTTTTCATAAACCACATGGATCGACTAGAGTCATTGCATGTGTGTTCTTTACATAAATCACATGTGGATCTAGTAGAGTCATTGCATGTGTGTTCTTCTCCTAAAACACCACTAGAGTTCATTGCATTTGTGTTCTTTTAATAAACCACATGGATCCACCAGTGTCATTGCATGTGTGTTCTTTTCATAAACCACATGGATCCACCAGTGTCATTGCATGTGTGTTCTTTTAATAAACCACATGGATCCACCAGTGTCATTGCATGTATGTTGTGTTCATAAACCACCACTAGAGTCATTGCATGTGTGTTCTTTTCATAAACCACATGGATCCACTAATGTCATTACATGTGTGTTCTTTTCATAAACCACATGGATCCACTAGAGTTCATTGCATGTGTGTTCTTTTCATAAACCACATGGATCCACCATGTTGGATGTGTGTTCTTCTCATAAACCAGCACTAGAGTCATTGCATGTGTGTTCTTTTCATAAACCACATGGATCCACCACTGTCATTGCATGTGTGTTCTTTTCATAAACCACAACCAGAGTCATTGCATGTTTGTTCTTTTCATAAACCACATGGATCCACCAGGGTCATTGCATGTGTGTTCTTTTCATAAACCACCACTAGAGTCATTACATATGTGTTATTTTCATAAACCACATGGATCCACCAGTGGCATTGCATGTGTGTTCTTTTTGTAAACCACATCTATATTTGATTGCATGTGTTTTTTTTCATAAACCACATGGATCCACCAGTATCATTGCATGTGTGTTCTTTTCATAAACCACCACTAGAGCCATTACATGTCGGTTCTTTTCATAAACCACATGGATCCACCAGTGTCATTGCATGTGTGTTCTTTTCATAAACCACATGGATCCACCAGTGTCATTATATGTGTGTTCTTTTCATAAACAATATGGATCCACTAGTGTCACTGCATGTGTGTTCTTTTTATAAACCACATCTAGAGTCATTGCATGTGTGTTCTTTTCATAAACCACATGGATCGACTAGAGTCATTGGATGTGTGTTCTTTTCATAAATCACATATGGATCTAGTAGAGTCATTGCATGTGTGTTCTTCTCCTAAACCACCACTAGAGTTCATTGCATCTGTGTTCTTTTCATAAACCACATGGATCCACCAGTGTAATAGCATGTGTGTTCTTTTCATAAACCACCACTAGAGTCATTGCATGTGTGTTCTTTTCATAAACCACATGGATCCACTAGTGTCATTGGATGCGTGTTCTTTTTCTAAACCACATGGATCCACTAGAGTCATTCCATGTGTGTTCTTCTCCTAAACCACCACTAGAGTCATTACATGTCTGTTCTTTTCATAAACCACATGGATCCACTAGAGTCATTGCATGTGTGTTCTTTTCATAAACCACATATGGATCCATGAGAGTCACTATATGTTAGTTCTTCTCCTAAACCACCACTAGAGTTCATTGCATGTGTGTTCTTTTCATAAACCACATGGATCCACCACTATTATTGCATGTGTGTTCTCTTCATAAACCACCACTAGAGTCATTGCATGTGTGTTCTTTTCATAAACCACATGGATCCACCAGGGTTATTGCATGTGAGTTCTTTTCATAAACCACCACTAGAGTCATTTCATGTGTGTTATTTTCATGAACCACATGGATACACCAGTGTCATTGCATGTGTGTTATTTTCATAAACCACCAATAGAGTCATTGCATGTGTGTTCTTTTCATAAACCACATGGATCCACCACTGTCATTGCATGTGTGTTCTTTTCATAAACCACATCTAGAGTCATTGCATGTGTGTTCTTTTCATAAATCACATATGGATCTAGTAGAGTCATTGCATTTGTGTTCTTTTCATAAACCATATTGATCCACCAGTGTCATTGTATGTGTGTGCTTTTCATAAACCACCACTAGAGTCATTGCATGTGTGTTCTTTTCATAAACCACATGGATCCACCACTGTCATTGCATGTGTGTTCTTTTCATAAACCACCACTAGAGTCATTGCATGTGTGTTCTTTTCATAAACCACATGGATCCACCAGGGTCATTGCATGTGTGTTCTTTTCATAAACCACCACTAGAGTCATTGCATGTGTGTTATTTTCATGAACCTCATGGATACACTGGTTTCATTGCATGTGTGTTCTTTTCATAAACCACATCTATATTTCATTGATGTGTGTTCTTTTCATAAACCACATGGATCCACCAGTGTCATTGCATGTGTGTTATTTTCATAAACCACCACTAGAGTCATTACATGTGTGTTCTTTTCATAAACCACATGGATCCACCAATGTCATTGCATGTGTGTTCTTTTCATAAACCACATGGATCCACCAGTGTCATTCCATGTGTGTTCTTTTCATAAACAACATGGATCCACTACTGTCATTACATGTGTGTTCTTTTCATAAACCACATCTAGAGTCATTGCATGTGTGTTCTTTTCATAAACCACATGGATCGACTAGAGTCATTGCATGTGTGTTCTTTTCATAAATCACATATGGATCTAGTAGAGTCATTGCATGTGTGTTCTTCTCCTAAAACACCACTAGAGTTCATTGCATTTGTGTTCTTTTCATAAACCACATGGATCCACCCGTGTCATTGCATGTGTGTTCTTTTCATAAACCACATGGATCCACCAGTGTCATTGCATGTGTGTTCTTTTAAGAAACCACATGGATCCACCAGTGTCATTGCATGTATGTTGTGTTCATAAACCACCACTAGAGTCATTGCATGTGTGTTCTTTTCATAAACCACATGGATCCACTAATGTCATTACATGTGTGTTCTTTTCATAAACCACATGGATCCACTAGAGTTCATTGCATGTGTGTTCTTTTCATAAACCACATGGATCCACCATGTTGGATGTGTGTTCTTCTCATAAACCAGCACTAGAGTCATTGCATGTGTGTTATTTTCATAAACCACATGGATCCACCACTGTCATTGCATGTGTGTTCTTTTCATAAACCACCATTAGAGTCATTACATGTGTGTTCTTTTCATAAACCACATGGATCCACCAGTGGCATTGCATGTGTGTTCTTTTCGTAAACCACATCTATATTTGATTGCATGTGTTTTTTTTTCATAAACCACATGGATCCACCAGTATCATTGCATGTATGTTCTTTTCATAAACCACCACTAGAGCCATTACATGTCGGTTCTTTTCATAAACCACATGGATCCACCAGTGTCATTGCATGTGTGTTCTTTTCATAAACCACATGGATCCACCAGTGTCATTACATGTGTGTTCTTTTCATAAACAATATGGATCCACTAGTGTCACTGCATGTGTGTTCTTTTCATAAACCACATCTAGAGTCATTGCATGTGTGTTCTTTTCATAAACCACATGGATCGACTAGAGTCATTGCATGTGTGTTCTTTTCATAAATCACATATGGATCTAGTAGAGTCATTGCATGTGTGTTCTTCTCCTAAACCACCACTAGAGTTCATTGCATCTGTGTTCTTTTCATAAACCACATGGATCCACCAGTGTAATAGCATGTGTGTTCTTTTCATAAACCACCACTAGAGTCATTGCATGTGTGTTATTTTCATAAACCACATGGATCCACTAGTGTCATTGGATGTGTGTTTTTTTCTAAACCACATGGATCCACTAGAGTCATTGCATGTGTGTTCTTCTCCTAAACCACCACTAGAGTCATTACATGTGTGTTCTTTTCATAAACCACATGGATCCACTAGAGTCATTGCATGTGTGTTCTTTTCATAAACCACATATGGATCCATTAGAGTCACTATATGTTAGTTCTTCTCCTAAACCACCACTAGAGTTCATTGCATGTGTGTTCTTTTCATAAACCACATGGATCCACCACTATTATTGCATGTGTGTTCTCTTCATAAACCACCACTAGATTCATTGCATGTGTGTTCTTTTCATAAACCACATGGATCCACCAGGGTTATTGCATGTGAGTTCTTTTCATAAACCACCACTAGAGTCATTTCATGTGTGTTATTTTCATGAACCACATGGATACACCAGTGTCATTGCATGTGTGTTATTTTCATAAACCACCAATAGAGTCATTGCATGTGTGTTCTTTTCATAAACCACATGGATCCACCACTGTCATTGCATATGTGTTCTTTTCATAAACCACATCTAGAGTCATTGCATGTGTGTTCTTTTCATAAACCACATGGATCGACTAGAGTCATTGCATGTGTGTTCTTTTCATAAATCACATATGGATCTAGTAGAGTCATTGCATTTGTGTTCTTTTCATAAACCATATGGATCCACCAGTGTCATTGTATGTGTGTTATTTTCATAAACCACCACTAGAGTCATTGCATGTGTGTTCTTTTCATAAACCACATGGATCCACCAGGGTCATTGCATGTGTGTTCTTTTCATAAACCACCACTAGAGTCATTGCATGTGTGTTCTTTTCATAAACCACATGGATCCACCAGGGTCATTGCATGTGTTTTTTTTTCATAAACGACCACTAGAGTCATTGCATGTGTGTTATTTTCATGAACCACATGGATACACTGGTTTCATTGCATGTGTGTTCTTTTCATAAACCACATCTATATTTCATTGATGTGTGTTCTTTTCATAAACCAGATGGATCCAACAGTGTCATTGAATGTGTGTTATTTTCATAAACACCACTAGAGTTCATTACATTTGTGTTCTTTTCATAAACCACATGGATCCACCGGTGTCATTGCATGTGTGTTCTTTTCATAAACCACATGGATCCACCAGTGTCATTGCATGTGTGTTCTCTTAATTAACCACATGGATCCACCAGTGTCATTGCATGTATGTTCTGTTCATAAACCACCACTAGAGTCATTGCATGTGTGTTCTTTTCATAAACCACATGGATCCACTAATGTCATTACATGTGTGTTCTTTTCATAAACCACATGGATCCACTAGAGTTCATTGCATGTGTGTTCTTTTCATAAACCACATGGATCCACCACGTTGTATGTGTGTTCTTCTCATAAACCAGCACTAGAGTCATTGCATGTGTGTTATTTTCATAAACCACATGGATCCACCACTGTCATTGCATGTGTGTTCTTTTCATAAACCACCATTAGAGTAATTATATGTGTGTTCTTTTCATAAACCACATGGATCCACCAGTGGCATTGCATGTGTGTTCTTTTCGTAAACCACATCTATATTTGATTGCATGTGTTTTTTTCATAAACCACATGGATCCACCAGTAGCATTGCATGTGTGTTCTTTTCATAAACCACCACTAGAGCCCTTACATGTCGGTTCTTTTCATAAACCACATGGATCCACCAGTGTCATTGCATGTGTGTTCTTTTCATAAACCACATGGATCCACCAGTGTCATTACATGTGTGTTCTTTTCATAAACAATATGGATCCACTAGTGTCACTGCATGTGTGTTCTTTTCATAAACCACATCTAGAGTCATTGCATGTGTGTTCTTTTCATAAACCACATGGATCGACTAGAGTCATTGCATGTGTGGTCTTTTCATAAATCACATATGGATCTAGTAGAGTCATTGCATGTGTGTTCTTCTCCTAAACCACCACTAGAGTTCATTGCATGTGTGTTCTTTTCATAAACCACATGGATCCACCAGTGTAATTGCATGTGTGTTCTTTTCATAAACCACCACTAGAGTCATTGCATGTGTGTTCTTTTCATAAACCACATGGATTGTCAGGATACCAACCTTAATAAAATATAAGGTAAGGTAGAATCCCCTGTGTTTACAATGCAAGTCCCTGGATCATTAGCTAGCATCCACAGTTATGATGTATATCAAGAGACAAAGGTCATAATACAACTTTATAACCAGGAATAACATAATTTTATTACATCAAGCATAGCTCATTTGGCTATTACATTACATTGCAGCGGAATAACTATAAGCATGGGGTCCTTCATCTTCAAAGTGCCACAGGCAGATGTTGGTTGTAGACTTTGTAATCCTAAACAATCAATCTTCACTAAAAACAATCAAACCTGCAACAATACAAGTTATAGCCACAAGGTGTCAATACATTTGAATTGTATTGGCAAGTGATACTTTGGTACTATAGTGGAGTCTAACATCTATATGCATTTGGCTAAGTGGAGCTTAGGCTTGCATTGCTCAAAATAGATTTTTCCTTATCATTTGAAAACACAAAGTTTTTGTTTGGCACAAATCACCCAAGGCATCTACCAATCCAAGACTGAAGATCCACTCAGGGCATCTACCAATCAAAAGACTGAAGATCCTTTAACCCTTGTTCACCCACAAGATTTTACTTAGAAATTGGGGTGATGAAATTCTTGAAGCTTCCATGTCTTGATGCTCAAATTGTCCTTTACCAGGGACATGGCTAAGTACTTAGATTTTACATTCTGCAGAGGTGGTGCACTTTCCCCACAAGACTTGGTTTCCCAAGACAAGATCTTTCAGAAGCCTTCCCTTAGACCAACATGGACGCGTTCCAACCTATCATTCCCCTACCACCAACTGTCCATTTGGCTAAGTTATTGCAACCTATGATCCAGGCAGAGCCCATATTGCCAAGTGGCTGCACTTGAAGCTTCTCAACATTTGACATCTCAAATCTCTTTGTTCTGGTGGCCATCCACAAGTGAGATACACAAGCCAGGTCATGGCCTTGTGAACCACTCAACACAAACCATTCCTTCCATTCCACCCAGGTGATTCATTCACTTAGTTGTTTTATTAAACAAAACATAAGTCCACAGACTTAGTAATTTTTCATAGCATGAATATATATTCCACCCTTGTTTTCTATTAGCTAAGCTAAGCATGAAGGCAGTAGGAATCTTAACTTAGGAAATTTCTACTAAGGCTTCATCTATTAGGTTTTCCCATAGCAAGGTCTATACTTAGCAAAATAAAATTCCATGCAAGTCCTACTTAGAAATATCACTAATGCATAGTGAAAATAATGGGACAAAAGTATGAAGCATCACTTGCCTTTTTGGTAGAGGGTATAGGTTCACTCCTTGTCCTTGCAACAATCACACTCTTCAAGTCACTACAAATCAATCAAGCAAGGCACAAACTTAATCTACCAATCAAGCAAACACAAATTCAATTCACATTCCAAACCAAAGTCAAACAAACAATTTTTCACACACAAAGTAATGGGATCTAAGTCATGCATAAGCATGCAAAGGTTGGTTCTATTGTAAGGATGGTCTTCACTAGGCTTATAAACTTTGTAAGTTCCAAATTGGTCATTTACCAAAATGGCAAAGTCATTTGCAAAAGGTTTCACTACAAAAACCATTTTTAATAAAATAACCACATTTCTATTTGACTAGAAATGGTTTTAAATCAAAGAATCATTATTTTTTTTCACCAAATGAGTTGCTATTGCAAAACTTGGTGTTTTGTGTCAGTAGGTTTGGTCTAAACCATTTTATCAAAGTTTTCTTTCCAAAAACATTTTCATAAACAAAACAATAGTTTTTAATTATCTAGAAATGGACTAAACCAAGTAATCCATTCTAAACTTTTCCAAATTCATTTTCCAAAACATAGGTTGGTTCCTAGGGTTAGTAAGGTCACAACAAACCATTTTGTAAAGGTTTTAACCCTAAAATCATTTTTAAACAATTTTTCTACTCTAAACAAGCACACCAAAGAATATGCAAAAACAAGCAAGTTAACAGATACTATTTGCTAAACTAAGGGCAGGGTTGGTTAGGTCTTGTTCTCCTGAGTCCAGCGACATAAAATTTGTAATTTTTGGACGTGTGGATCCAAAGATACAAAGGTTTGAAAATGGCATCAAAATCTGTTTTTCAAATTCTGTTTTAATCAAACCCTGGCCACGCGTCGCGTTCCTATTGGTCCATACCGGTTCGGGTGGATCGCACAGCTGCAGCCGTTGGATCTAAATTAGATCGTGCGGCGCAGGACTCGTACCTCTTCGCGGTTAAGTGATCTAATCCTGTTCGCTCAAACTAGATCCTATGGTTGCTGTTGCCTGGTCACAGATGGGCGGCGCTGCGCGGCGCTGCGGTGGCTACCGGCGGCGGAGCTGTCGGTCGACGACGGTGACGATGCTACAGGAGGTGAGGGAGAAAGGGGAGATGCTCACCGGGCTCAGGGGGTCACGGCGATGCTCGGGGAGGTGTTGGTCGGGGCGCCTGCACGACTGTGATTGCTCGTCGGAGTGGAGGACGGCGTCGGGTGCGTCAGGTGGTCGTCGTGGACGGTGCTGTGGATCACCTCGAGACAAAATGATGACGCGGTTAGACGCGCAGTATCATAACAAAGTTGTGTGCGTGATCGAGAGGTAGAGGGGCGGCCGGAAACTACCTGTGGGCTTCGCCGGAGAGGAAGCAGACGGTGGCGACGGTGGTCGTCGTCGTTGCCGAGCCTGCAGGGCACTTTCATGAAGGTTTGATACCGGCAGATGCGCCTGAGAGTGGGAAAGCTGCCAGCGTGCTCAGGGAGGCTCGGGGCGGTGTCGAGTCGCCGGAATCGTCGCCGAACCTCGTCGGAGACAGAGGAGCTCGGGGAGGAAATGGGGGCGGCCTGGAGGCAGAGGGGAGGCGGTGTCTGGGGGAAATGACAGAGGAGAGGGAGGCTTTTAAGGGGGCGTGGTCTCTGGGTGAGTTAAGCCTATCATCAACGCGGATTAATCGAAATCAATGGCGGCAGAGCGACGTTGAGGGAGGAGGGAGAAACGGCTGGCGTGGGTGAGGACGATGCACAGTGTTGTGGGACCCGTCTGTCAGCGAAAGAGAGAGAGTGGGAGTGGGTCCCGGTTGTCTGTGACTGAGTGGGTTCTTTCCGCGGTAAAGAAAACGGTTCGCTCGGGGAAAAGGGAGAGGTGGGGTCGTCTTGTCAGTGATAGAAAAGGAAAGGGTTTGGGTCCACCAGTCATTGTCTTTGCGGGTCAGAATCTGGGTGAGAAAGGAATGCTTCGGGGAAGAGAACAGGTGGGCTAGGTGGGCTGCTGCTGGGCCTTAGTGGGCTGAGTCCTTTTTCTTATTTTTTTCTGTCTGCTTTTCTTTTTCTTTTTCTAGTTCTTTTTCTGTTTTGAATTTCAATCAACATTTCAAACAACATTCAAACAAACAACAAACTTTTCTTTTGAATTTGGTTCTTTTTATCAACATAATCCAAATATCAAAATAAAATAATATTTTTATTTATTTTAGGATCCATTTAATAATTAAATAAAATGGATCTTTAGTTATTTAATAAAATAGGGTTTGATTAATTAATAAAATTTCCATTTAAATTCTTTCAACTTCCCAATTCCTTTCAGTAGGTTTTTATTTGTTTAGTTGGTTCAAATAATTCATCTTGAATTATTTGGAAAGTATTCTAATATGATTTATTAATCATTTAAGATTGGGTAATTGTTTTAATTCCAATGGAAATTAATATAGTTTTACTTCCCAAATTTATATTTGGAGGTTTTATTTTATTTAAGTTGATTAAACAACTTTTACTCCACTTGGGTGAATTCCAAATATCATTTTCTCATGTATTCTTATTTAGAGATTTGTCCTTATTAAGATACGGATAGAATGGTTATTGCCATTTTATTTTTATTTGGAATATTCTTTATCTTTTTATTTTATTTGGATTGGGATTATATTCACTCCATTTACTTAATGGATTAGGCCAAGATTTGATTTGGTCTTTAAATATTCTTTATTTAATATTTTTATCTTTGTCTTATAAAATCCATATCTTTTTATTTATAGATCCAAACTTGGTGATTCCAATTTGTGAAATCTTATTTATTATTTGTTTATCCTTTTGAATCCTTTTAGGATCTATTGTTCACCACTTGGTATGGATTTTAGATGAGGGATTTAATGGCTTTGGAAATTCAATTCCTTTATTAAATCCATAAGATTTTTATTTATGGTTCCAAATTAAGTGAAACCAATTTCTATGGTCTTATATTATTTATATTTGTCTTTCTTGATCATTTGTGAATGTTTGTTGATCAATTTTTCATATGGTTCAAATCCATACGCTTGGGGATAACTTGGAAATGGTTTTTATTCCATTAGGGTTTAGGGTTTTGGATTTATTTTCCAAGTGTTCAAATTTCCAGATACATTCATTGAGGAATGCATTTTACTTGATTTGAATTTTTTGAATTCAAACTTTAACCAAAGTTTGTTCAAGATGGGATTTTAAGTTTCCTTTTAGAAACAAAAGTTTCTTTTCACCCTGATTTTCAACAAAGATTTATTTTGTTTATTTATTTTTCACATTACAAGATTTGGAAAATCTTGGGATGTGATAGGCTACCACCCTTAATATAAATCTCATCCCCGAGATTTGGGAAGGTTAGGGTTACAAGCAGGTTCAAAACAACTAGGGTACTACCACCCTTAAAAATTTTCAAACTAAATTACATCTTGGCTTGCTGGGAATCTTGATGAAACTTCCTTGGGCTACCTTCTGTATAGTGTCCTTTGTTTCCACACTTGACTCATGGGCCAAGGTTGAGATTTTCCATAGGCTTGTTCAACTTTTCTAGACAATTGTTTGCATAATGGCCTAGTTCCTTGCATTTGAAACAGGTTATAAGTTTGAGGTCTTGAGGTGGCTTCTCTGGACAGTATGATGCATAATGTCCTAACTCCTTGCAGTGTTTGCACATCACTTGGCTAATATCCTTCCTCATCTTGGGTTTCACTAGCTTTTGTTTGTCTTCTTGGCTCTTTTTCTTTTCTGGGCATTCATTGGCATAATGACCCATCTCTTTGCATTTGAAACATTGCACTTGTGTAATATCCTTCTTGCTAGTGTTGGGGCATTTCTTCTTCTTCTTTTGGGTCTCCAAAGCTAGGAGTTCTTCTAGTTCATGCTCTTCATGAGTGGGAGATCTTTCTCTCTTGGGGCATTGATCTTCATGCTCCTTGGTTGCATGATCCTTGATTCCACAAGTATTGCTAACTTGGGTTCCTTCTAAATTAGCATCTTTGTCATCCTTGTTGTCATTAGCTCCTTGGGAAATGTTTTCTCTCATGTTGATCATTTGAGTAACCAATCCTTGCAACAATTGGGATTGAAGTTTCAAAATCCTTTGTATGGCTGGGTCTAATCCATTGTTGTTGGCTAGAAGCTGTTGTCTCTTGGCTCAACAGGTTTTGGGTTGCTATGAGTTCTCTCATGTGCTTCTCTTGGTTGTTGTTGTTGTCATCAATCTTGACGTTGGAGTCTCTTGGAGAAGTCACCTGTTTGGGTTGGGTTGGGATTAGAATAGGCAAAAGGTTTTTCTAAGGAAATAATTCTAATCACACACAACACAATTCACACAAGCAATGTGTAAGCAATCACAAACAAACACTCCACTAAATCAACAAGTTTTCAAGCACATACTTAGGCAACAAAATAATTTTTGTTACACCACATAAGTTGGTGGGTTTGACTTAACTAAAATATGGTGGTTAATCTACATGGTTTACTTGTGATCCTTCCATCCTTCTTGATTGATTCTTCTTGAATGAGATCTTTGTATCCTTGGAGAATTCTTGTGTCTTGGTCACAAATCTTCAAAGGTGGTCATGGTTCCTTCTAAGTTGTGTTTCCTTAATCTTCAAGTCTTGAGCAAAATTTCTTGTCTCACTTGTAGTCTTTAGTGATATCCAAGTTGGAAGTCCTTGGTGAATATGCTGAAGATGTTGAAGTCATTAGAGTTGAAGAAGTTGAAGATGTCCTTTTGCACATGGTGAAGTCTTTGGCCATGGGGTAGGCTTTTCCATCAAGTTTGAATATAGAAGAGATGTAGAGTTGAAACCAAAATGGTTGAGGAAAGAGTTTACAAGTTTGTTTTGTAAATAAGTTTTTGGAACAAATACAACTCCTATTTTTCTAAGGGTTTTTGTCCAATCCTAGGGTTACAAATCCTACAGGCAACACAATGCTCTGATACCATGTCAGGGTACCAACCTTAATAAAATATAAGGTAAGGTAGAATCCCCTGTGTTTACAATGCTAGTCCCTGGATCATTAGCTAGCATCCACAGTTATGATGTATATCAAGAGACAAAGGTCATAATACAACTTTATAACCAGGAATAACATAATTTTATTACATCAAGCATAGCTCATTTGGCTATTACATTACATTACAGCGGAATAACTATAAGCATGGGGTCCTTCATCTTCAAAGTGCCACAGGCAGATGTTGGTTGTAGACTTTGTAATCCTAAACAATCAATCTTCACTAAAAACAATCAAACCTGCAACAATACAAGTTACAGCCACAAGGGGTCAATACATTTGAATTGTATTGGCAAGTGATACTTTGGTAGTATAGTGGAGTCTAACATCTATATGCATTTGGCTAAGTGGAGCTTAGGCTTGCATTGCTCAAAATAGATTTTTCCTTATCATTTGAAAACACAGTTTTTGTTTGGCACAAATCACCCAAGGCATCTACCAATCCAAGACTGAAGATCCACTCAGGGAATCTACCAATCAAAAGACTGAAGATCCTTTAACCCTTGTTCACCCACAAGATTTTACTTAGAAATTGGGGTGATGAGATTCTTGAAGCTTCCATGTCTTGATGCTCAAATTGTCCTTTACCAGGGACATGGCTAAGTACTTAGATTTTACACTCTGCAGAGGTGGTGCACTTTCCCCACAAGACTTGGTTTCCCAATACAAGATCTTTCAGAAGCCTTCCCTTAGACCAACATGGACGCGTTCCAACCTATCATTCCCCTACCACCAACTCTCCATTTGGCTAAGTTATTGCAACCTATGATCCAGGCAGAGCCCATATTGCCAAGTGGCTGCACTTGAAGCTTCTCAACATTTGACATCTCAAATATCTTTGTTCCTGGGTGGCCATCCACAAGTGAGATACACAAGCCAGGTCATGGCCTTGTGAACCACTCAACACAAACCATTCCTTCCATTCCACCCAGGTGATTCATTCACTTAGTTGTTTTATTAAACAAAACATAAGTCCACAGACTTAGTAATTTTTCATAGCATGAATATATATTCCACCCTTGTTTTCTATTAGCTAAGCTAAGCATGAAGGTAGTAGGAATCTTAACTTAGGAAATTTCTACTAAGGCTTCATCTATTAGGTTTTCCCATAGCAAGGTCTATACTTAGAAAAATAAAATTCCATGCAAGTCCTACTTAGAAATATCACTAATGCATAGTGAAAATAATGGGACAAAAGTATGAAGCATCACTTGCCTTTTTAGTAGAGGGTATAGGTTCACTCCTTGTCCTTGCAACAATCACACTCTTCAAGTCACTACAAATCAATCAAGCAAGGCACAAACTTAATCTACCAATCAAGCAAACACAAATTCAATTCACATTCCAAACCAAAGTCAAACAAACAATTTTTCACACACAAAGTAATGGGATCTAAGTCATGCATAAGCATGCAAAGGTTGGTTCTATTGTAAGGATGGTCTTCACTAGGCTTATAAACTTTGTAAGTTCCAAATTGGTCATTTACCAAAATGGCAAAGTCATTTGCAAAAGGTTTCACTACAAAAACCATTTTTAATAAAATAACCACATTTCTATTTGACTAGAAATGGTTTTAAATCAAAGAATCATTATTTTGTTTCACCAAATGAGTTGCTATTGCAAAACTTGGTGTTTTGGGTCAGTAGGTTTGGTCTAAACCATTTTCTCAAAGTTTTCTTTCCAAAAACATTTTCATAAACAAAACAATAGTTTTTAATTAGCTAGAAATGGACTAAACCAAGCAATCCATTCTAAACTTTTCCAAATTCATTTTCCAAAACATAGGTTGGTTCCTAGGGTTAGTAAGGTCACAACAAACCATTTTGTAAAGGTTTTAACCCTAAAATCATTTTTAAACAATTTTTCTACTCTAAACAAGCACACCAAAGAATCTGCAAAAACAAGCAAGTTAACAGATACTATTTGCTAAACTAAGGGCAGGGTTGGTTAGGTCTTGTTCTCCTGAATCCAACGACATAAAATTTGTAATTTTTGGACGTGTGGATCCAAAGATACAAAGGTTTGAAAATGGCATCAAAATCTGTTTTTCAAATTCTGTTTTAATCAAACCCTGGCCACGCGTCGCGTTCCTATTGGTCCATACCGGTTCGGTGGATCGCAACCGCAGCCGTTGGATCTAAATTAGATCGTGGCGGCAGGACTGCATACCTCTTCAAGTTAAGTGATCTAATCCTGTTCGCTCAAACTAGATCCTATGGTTCATTGTCACCTGGTCATGGCGGGCTGGCTGGCGGCTACGGTGGCTACCGGCGGCGGAGCTATCGGTCGACGACGGTGACGATGCTACAGGAGGTGAGGGAGAAAGGGGAGATGCTCACCGGGCTCAGGGGGTCACGGCGATGCTCGGGGAGGTGTTGGTCGGGCGAGGGGCGCTCTGGTACGACTGCGATTGCTCGCCGGAGTGGAGGACGGCGCGTCGTCAAAAGGTCGGTGGTCGTGGATCACCTCGAGACAAAATGATGATGCGGTTAGACGCACAGTATCATAACAAAGTTGTGTGCGTGATCGAGAGGTAGAGGGGCGGCCGGAAACTACCTGTGGGCTTCGCCGGAGAGGAAGCAGACGGTGGCGACGGTGGTCGTCGTCGTTGCCGAGCCTGCAGGGCACTCGCGGGCGAGTTTGATGCACTGGCAGATGCGCCTGAGAGTGGGAAAGCTGCCAGCGTGCTCAGGGAGGCTCGGGGCGGTGTCGAGTCGCCGGAATCGTCGCCGAACCTCGTCGGAGACAGAGGAGCTCGGGGAGGAAATGGGGGCGGCCTGGAGGCAGAGGGGAGGCGGTGTCTGGGGGAAATGACAGAGGAGAGGGAGGCTTTTAAGGGGGCGTGGTCTCTGGGTGAGTTAAGCCTGTCATCAACGCGGATTAATCGAAATCAATGGCGGCAGAGCGACGTTGAGGGAGGAGGGAGAAACGGCTGGCGCGGGTGAGGACGATGCACAGTGGTGTGGGACCCGTCTGTCAGCGAAAGAGAGAGAGTGGGAGTGGGTCCCGGTTGTCTGTGACTGAGTGGGTTCTTTCCGCGGTAAAGAAAACGGTTCGCTCGGGGAAAAGGGAGAGGTGGGGTCGTCTTGTCAGTGATAGAAAAGGAAAGGGTTTGGGTCCACCAGTCATTGTCTTTGCGGGTCAGAATCTGGGTGAGAAAGGAATGCTTCGGGGAAGAGAACAGGTGGGCTAGGTGGGCTGCTGCTGGGCCTTAGTGGGCTGAGTCCTTTTTCTTATTTTTTCTGTCTGCTTTTCTTTTTCTTTTTCTAGTTCTTTTTCTGTTTTGAATTTCAATCAACATTTCAAACAACATTCAAACAAACAACAAACTTATCTTTTGAATTTGGTTCTGTTTATCAACATAATCCAAATCTCAAAATAAAATAATATTTTTATTTATTTTAGGATCCATTTAATAATTAAATAAAATGGATCTTTAGTTATTTAATAAAATAGGGTTTGATTAGTTAATAAAATTTCCATTTAAATTCTTTAAACTTCCCAATTCCTTTCAGTAGGTTTTTATTTGTTTAGTTGGTTCAAATAATTCATCTTGAATTATTTGGAAAGTATTCTAATATGATTTATTAATCATTTAAGATTGGGTAATTGTTTTAATTACAATGGAAATTAATATAGTTTTAATTCCCAAATTTTTATTTGGAGGTTTTATTTTATTTAAGTTGATTAAACAACTTTTACTCCACTTGGGTGAATTCCAAATATCATTTTCTCATGTATTCTTATTTAGAGATTTGTCCTTATTAAGATAGGGATAGAATGGTTATTGCCATTTTATTTTTATTTGGAATATTCTTTATCCTTTTATTTTATTTGGATTGGGATTATATTCACTCCATTTACTTAATGGATTAGGCCAAGATTTGATTTGGTCTTTAAATATTCTTTATTTAATATTTTTATCTTTGTCTTATAAAATCCATATCTTTTTATTTATAGATCCAAACTTGGTGATTCCAATTTGTGAGATCTTTTTTATTATTTGTTTATCCTTTTGAATCCTTTTAGGATCTATTGTTCACCACTTGGTATGAATTTTAGATGAGGGCTTTAATGGCTTTGGAAATTCAATTCCTTTATTAAATCCATAAGATTTTTATTTATGGTTCCAAATTAAGTGAAACCAATTTCTATGGTCTTATATTATTTCTATTTGTCTTTCTTGATCATTTGTGAATGTTTGTTGATCAATTTTTCATATGGTTCAAATCCATAGGCTTGGGGATAACTTGGAAATGGTTTTTATTCCATTAGGGTTTAGGGTTTTGGATTTATTTTCCAAGTGTTCAAATTTCCAGATACATTCATTGAGGAATGCATTTTACTTGATTTGAATTTGTTGAATTCAAACTTTAACCAAAGTTTGTTCAAGATGGGATTTTAAGTTTCCTTTTAGAAACAAAAGTTTATTTTCACCCTGATTTTCAATAAAGATTTATTTTGTTTATTTATTTTTCACATTACAAGATTTGGAAAATCTTGGGATGTGACATGGATCCACTAATGTCATTGGATGGGTGTTCTTTTTCTAAACCACATGGATCCACTAGAGTCATTGCATGTGTGTTCTTCTCCTAAACCACCACTAGAGTCATTATATGTGTGTTCTTTTCATACACCACATGGATCCACTAGAGTAATTGCATGTGTGTTCTTTTCATAAACCACATATGGATCCATTAGAGTCACTGTATGTTAGTTCTTATCCTAAACCACCACTAGAGTTCATTGCATGTGTGTTCTTTTCATAAACCACATGGATCCACCACTGTCATTGCATGTGTGTTCTTTTCGTAAACCACCACTAGAGTCATTGCATGTGTGTTCTTTTCATAAACCACATGGATCCACCAGGGTCATTGCATGTGAGTTCTTTTCATAAACCACCACTAGAGTCATTTCATGTGTGTTATTTTCATGAACCACATGGATACACCAGTGTCATTGCATGTGTGTTCTTTTCATAAACCACCAATAGAGTCATTGCATGTGTGTTCTTTTCATAAACCACATGGATCCACCACTGTCAGTGCATGTGTGTTCTTTTCATAAACCACATCTAGAGTCATTGCATGTGTGTTCTTTTCATAAACCACATGGATCGACTAGAGTCATTGCATGTGTGTTCTTTTCATAAATCACATATGGATCCAATAGAGTCATTGCATGTGTGTTCTTTTCATAAACCACATGGATCGACTAGAGTCATTGCATGTGTGGTCTTTTCATAAATCACATATGGACCTAGTAGAGTCATTGCATGTGTGTTCTTCTCCTAAACCACCACTAGAGTTCATTGCATGTGTGTTCTTTTCATAAACCACATGGATCCACCAGTGTAATTGCATGTGTGTTCTTTTCATAAACCACCACTAGGGTCATTGCATGTGTGTTCTTTTCATAAACCACATGGATCCACTAGTGTCATTGGATGTGTGTTCTTTTTCTAAACCACATGGATCCACTAGAGTCATTGCATGTGTGTTCTTCTCCTAAACCACCACTAGAGTCATTACATGTGTGTTCTTTTCATAAACCACATGGATCCACTAGAGTCATTGCATGTGTGTTCTTTTCATAAACCACATATGGATCCATTAGAGTCACTGTATGTTAGTTCTTCTCCTAAACCACCACTAGAGTTCATTGCATGTGTGTTCTTTTCATAAACCACATGGATCCACCACTATTATTGCACGTGTGTTCTCTTCATAAATCACCACTAGAGTCATTGCATGTGTGTTCTTTTCATAAACCACATGGATCCACCAGGGTTATTGCATGTGAGTTCTTTTCATAAACCACCACTAGAGTCATTTCATGTGTGTTATTTTCATGAACCACATGGATACACCAGTGTCATTGCATCTGTGTTATTTTCATAAACCACCAATAGAGTCATTGCATGTGTGTTCTTTTCATAAACCACATGGATCCACCACTGTCATTGCATGTGTGTTCTTTTCATAAACCACATCTAGAGTCATTGCATGTGTGTTCTTTTCATAAACCACATGGATCGACTAGAGTCATTGCATGTGTGTTCTTTTCATAAATCACATATGGATCTAGTAGAGTCATTGCATTTGTGTTCTTTTCATAAACCATATGGATCCAGCAGTGTCATTGTATGTGTGTTCTTTTCATAAACCACCACTAGAGTCATTGCATGTGTGTTCTTTTCATAAACCACATGGATCCACCACTGTCATTGCATGTGTGTTCTTTTCATAAACCACCACTAGAGTCATTGCATGTGTGTTCTTTTCATAAACCACATGGATCCACCACTGTCATTGCATGTGTGTTCTTTTCATAAACCACCACTAGAGTCATTGCATGTGTGTTCTTTTCATAAACCACATGGATCCACCAGGGTCATTGCATGTGTTTTTTTTTCATAAACGACCACTAGAGTCATTGCATGTGTGTTATTTTCATGAACCACATGGATACACTGGTTTCATTGCATGTGTGTTCTTTTCATAAACCACATCTATATTTCATTGATGTGTGTTCTTTTCATAAACCACATGGATCCACCAGTGTCATTGCATGTGTGTTATTTTCATAAACACCACTAGAGTTCATTGCATTTGTGTTCTTTTCATAAACCACATGGATCCACCGGTGTCATTGCATGTGTGTTCTTTTCATAAACCACATGGATCCACCCGTGTCATTGCATGTGTGTTCTTTTAATAAACCACATGGATCCACCAGTGTCATTGCATGTATGTTCTGTTCATAAACCACCACTAGAGTCATTGCATGTGTGTCCTTTTCATAAACCACATGGATCCACTAATGTCATTACATGTGTGGTCTTTTCATAAACCACATGGATCCACTAGAGTTCATTGCATGTGTGTTCTTTTCATAAACCACATGGATCCACCATGTTGTATGTGTGTTCTTCTCATAAACCAGCACTAGAGTCATTGCATGTGTGTTATTTTCATAAACCACATGGATCCACCACTGTCATTGCATGTGTGTTCTTTTCATAAACCACCACTAGAGTCATTGCATGTGTGTTCTTTTCATAAACCACATGGATCCACCAGGGTCATTGCATGTGTTTTCTTTTTGTAAACCACATCTATATTTGATTGCATGTGTTTTTTTTCATAAACCACATGGATCCACCAGTAGCATTGCGTGTGTGTTCTTTTCATAAACCACCACTAGGGTCATTGCATGTGTGTTCTTTTCATAAACCACATGGATCCACTAGTGTCATTGGATGTGTGTTCTTTTTCTAAACCACATGGATCCACTAGAGTCATTGCATGTGTGTTCTTCTCCTAAACCACCACTAGAGTCATTACATGTGTGTTCTTTTCATAAACCACATGGATCCACTAGAGTCATTGCATGCGTGTTCTTTTCATAAACCACATATGGATCCATTAGAGTCACTGTATGTTAGTTCTTCTCCTAAACCACCACTAGAGTTCATTGCATGTGTGTTCTTTTCATAAACCACATGGATCCACCACTATTATTGCATGTGTGTTCTCTTCATAAACCACCACTAGATTCATTGCATGTGTGTTCTTTTCATAAACCACATGGATCCACCACTGTCATTGCATGTGTGTTCTTTTCATAAACCACCACTAGAGTCATTGCATGTGTGTTCTTTTCATAAACCACATGGATCCACCAGGGTCATTGCATGTGTGTTATTTTCATAAACCACCAATAGAGTCATTGCATGTGTGTTCTTTTCATAAACCACATGGATCCACCACTGTCATTGCATGTGTGTTCTTTTCATAAACCACATCTAGAGTCATTGCATGTGTGTTCTTTTCATAAACCACATGGATCGACTAGAGTCATTGCATGTGTGTTCTTTTCATAAATCACATATGGACCTAGTAGAGTCATTGCATTTGTGTTCTTTTCATAAACCATATGGATCCACCAGTGTCATTGTATGTGTGTTCTTTTCATAAACCACCACTAGAGTCATTGCATGTGTGTTCTTTTCATAAACCACATGGATCCACCACTATCATTGCATGTGTGTTCTTTTCATAAACCACCACTAGAGTCATTGCATGTGTGTTCTTTTCATAAACCACATGGATCCACCACTGTCATTGCATGTGTGTTCTTTTCATAAACCACCACTAGAGTCATTGCATGTGTGTTCTTTTCATAAACCACATGGATCCACCAGGGTCATTGCATGTGTGTTTTTTTCATAAACGACCACTAGAGTCATTGCATGTGTGTTATTTTCATGAACCACATGGATACACTGGTTTCATTGCATGTGTGTTCTTTTCATAAACCACATCTATATTTCATTGATGTGTGTTCTTTTCATAAACCACATGGATCCACCAGTGTCATTGCATGTGTGTTATTTTCATAAACACCACTAGAGTTCATTGCATTTGTGTTCTTTTCATAAACCACATGGATCCACCGGTGTCATTGCATGTGTGTTCTTTTCATAAACCACATGGATCCACCAGTGTCATTGCATGTGTGTTCTTTTAATAAACCACATGGATCCACCAGTGTCATTGCATGTTCTGTTCATAAACCACCACTAGAGTCATTGCATGTGTGTTCTTTTCATAAACCACATGGATCCACTAATGTCATTACATGTGTGGTCTTTTCATAAACCACATGGATCCACTAGAGTTCATTGCATGTGTGTTCTTTTCATAAACCACATGGATCCACCATGTTGTATGTGTGTTCTTCTCATAAACCAGCACTAGAGTCATTGCATGTGTGTTATTTTCATAAACCACATGGATCCACCACTGTCATTGCATGTGTGTTCTTTTCATAAACCACCACTAGAGTCATTGCATGTGTGTTCTTTTCATAAACCACATGGATCCACCAGGGTCATTGCATGTGTTTTCTTTTTGTAAACCACATCTATATTTGATTGCATGTGTGTTTTTTCATAAACCACATGGATCCACCAGTAGCATTGCGTGTGTGTTCTTTTCATAAACCACCACTAGGGTCATTGCATGTGTGTTCTTTTCATAAACCACATGGATCCACTAGTGTCATTGGATGTGTGTTCTTTTTCTAAACCACATGGATCCACTAGAGTCATTGCATGTGTGTTCTTCTCCTAAACCACCACTAGAGTCATTACATGTGTGTTCTTTTCATAAACCACATGGATCCACTAGAGTCATTGCATGCGTGTTCTTTTCATAAACCACATATGGATCCATTAGAGTCACTGTATGTTAGTTCTTCTCCTAAACCACCACTAGAGTTCATTGCATGTGTGTTCTTTTCATAAACCACATGGATCCACCACTATTATTGCATGTGTGTTCTCTTCATAAACCACCACTAGATTCATTGCATGTGTGTTCTTTTCATAAACCACATGGATCCACCAGTGGCATTGCATGTGTGTTCTTTTCATAAACCACCACTAGAGTCATTGCATGTGTGTTCTTTTCATAAACCACATGGATCCACCAGGGTCATTGCATGTGTGTTATTTTCATAAACCACCAATAGAGTCATTGCATGTGTGTTCTTTTCATAAACCACATGGATCCACCACTGTCATTGCATGTGTGTTCTTTTCATAAACCACATCTAGAGTCATTGCATGTGTGTTCTTTTCATAAACCACATGGATCGACTAGAGTCATTGCATGTGTGTTCTTTTCATAAATCACATATGGACCTAGTAGAGTCATTGCATTTGTGTTCTTTTCATAAACCATATGGATCCACCAGTGTCATTGTATGTGTGTTCTTTTCATAAACCACCACTAGAGTCATTGCATGTGTGTTCTTTTCATAAACCACATGGATCCACCACTATCATTGCATGTGTGTTCTTTTCATAAACCACCACTAGAGTCATTGCATGTGTGTTCTTTTCATAAACCACATGGATCCACCACTGTCATTGCATGTGTGTTCTTTTCATAAACCACCACTAGAGTCATTGCATGTGTGTTCTTTTCATAAACCACATGGATCCACCAGGGTCATTGCATGTGTGTTTTTTTCATAAACGACCACTAGAGTCATTGCATGTGTGTTATTTTCATGAACCACATGGATACACTGGTTTCATTGCATGTGTGTTCTTTTCATAAACCACATCTATATTTCATTGATGTGTGTTCTTTTCATAAACCACATGGATCCACCAGTGTCATTGCATGTGTGTTCTTTTCATAAACACCACTAGAGTTCATTGCATTTGTGTTCTTTTCATAAACCACATGGATCCACCGGTGTCATTGCATGTGTGTTCTTTTCATAAACCACATGGATCCACCAGTGTCATTGCATGTGTGTTCTTTTAATAAACCACATGGATCCACCAGTGTCATTGCATGTATGTTCTGTTCATAAACCACCACTAGAGTCATTGCATGTGTGTTCTTTTCATAAACCACATGGATCCACTAATGTCATTACATGTGTGGTCTTTTCATAAACCACATGGATCCACTAGAGTTCATTGCATGTGTGTTCTTTTCATAAACCACATGGATCCACCATGTTGTATGTGTGTTCTTCTCATAAACCAGCACTAGAGTCATTGCATGTGTGTTATTTTCATAAACCACATGGATCCACCACTGTCATTGCATGTGTGTTCTTTTCATAAACCACCATTAGAGTCATTACATGTGTGTTCTTTTCATAAACCACATGGATCCACCAGTGGCATTGCATGTGTGTTCTTTTCGTAAACCACATCTATATTTGATTGCATGTGTGTTTTTTTCATAAACCACATGGATCCACCAGTAGCATTGCAAGTGTGTTCTTTTCATAAACCACCACTAGGGTCATTGCATGTGTGTTCTTTTCATAAACCACATGGATCCACTAGTGTCATTGGATGTGTGTTCTTTTTCTAAACCACATGGATCCACTAGAGTCATTGCATGTGTGTTCTTCTCCTAAACCACCACTAGAGTCATTACATGTGTGCTCTTTTCATAAACCACATGGATCCACTAGAGTCATTGCATTTGTGTTCTTTTCATAAACCACATATGGATCCATTAGAGTCACTGTATGTTAGTTCTTCTCCTAAACCACCACTAGAGTTCATTGCATGTGTGTTCTTTTCATAAACCACATGGATCCACCACTATTATTGCATGTGTGTTCTCTTCATAAACCACCACTAGAGTCATTGCATGTGTGTTCTTTTCATAAACCACATGGATCCACCAGGGTTATTGCATGTGAGTTCTTTTCATAAACCACCACTAGAGTCATTTCATGTGTGTTATTTTCATTAACCACATGGATACACCAGTGTCATTGCATGTGTGTTATTTTCATAAACCACCAATAGAGTCATTGCATGTGTGTTCTTTTCATAAACCACATGGATCCACCACTGTCATTGCATGTGTGTTCTTTTCATAAACCACATCTAGAGTCATTGCATGTGTGTTCTTTTCATAAACCACATGGATCGACTAGAGTCATTGCATGTGTGTTCTTTTCATAAATCACATATGGATCTAGTAGAGTCATTGCATTTGTGTTCTTTTCATAAACCATATGGATCCACCAGTGTCATTGTATGTGTGTTCTTTTTGTAAACCAGCACTAGAGTCATTGCATGTGTGTTCTTTTCATAAACCACATGGATCCACCACTGTCATTGCATGTGTGTTCTTTTCATAAACCACCACTAGAGTCATTGCATGTGTGTTCTTTTCATAAACCACATGGAGTCACCACTGTCATTGCATGTGTGTTCTTTTCATAAACCACCACTAGAGTCATTGCATGTGTGTTCTTTTCATAAACCACATGGATCCACCTGGGTCATTGCATGTGTGTTTTTTTCATAAACTAGAGTCATTGCATGTGTGTTATTTTCATGAACCACATGGATACACTGGTTTCATTGCATGTGTGTTCTTTTCATAAACCACATCTATATTTCATTGATGTGTGTTCTTTTCATAAACCACATGGATCCACCAGTGTCATTGCATGTGTGTTATTTTCATAAACACCACTAGAGTTCATTGCATTTGTGTTCTTTTCATAAACCACATGGATCCACCGGTGTCATTGCATGTGTGTTCTTTTCATAAACCACATGGATCCACCAGTGTCATTGCATGTGTGTTCTTTTAATAAACCACATGGATCCACCAGTGTCATTGCATGTATGTTCTGTTCATAAACCACCACTAGAGTCATTGCATGTGTGTTCTTTTCATAAACCACATGGATCCACTAATGTCATTACCTGTGTGTTCTTTTCATAAACCACATGGATCCACTAGAGTTCATTGCATGTGTGTTCTTTTCATAAACCACATGGATCCACCATGTTGTATGTGTGTTCTTCTCATAAACCACCAATAGAGTCATTGCATGTGTGTTCTTTTCATAAACCACATGGATCCACCACTGTCATTGCATGTGTGTTCTTTTCATAAACCACATCTAGAGTCATTGCATGTGTGTTCTTTTCATAAACCACATGGATCGACTAGAGTCATTGCATGTGTGTTCTTTTCATAAATCACATATGGATCTAGTAGAGTCATTGCATTTGTGTTCTTTTCATAAACCATATGGATCCACCAGTGTCATTGTATGTGTGTTCTTTTCATAAACCACCACTAGAGTCAGTGCATGTGTGTTCTTTTCATAAACCACATGGATCCACCACTGTCATTGCATGTGTGTTCTTTTCATAAACCACCACTAGAGTCATTGCATGTGTGTTCTTTTCATAAACCACATGGATCCACCACTGTCATTGCATGTGTGTTCTTTTCATAAACCACCACTAGAGTCATTGCATGTGTGTTCTTTTCATAAACCACATGGATCCACCAGGGTCATTGCATGTGTTTTTTTTTCATAAACGACCACTAGAGTCATTGCATGTGTGTTATTTTCATGAACCACATGGATACACTGGTTTCATTGCATGTGTGTTCTTTTCATAAACCACATCTATATTTCATTGATGTGTGTTCTTTTCATAAACCACATGGATCCACCAGTGTCATTGCATGTGTGTTATTTTCATAAACACCACTAGAGTTCATTGCATTTGTGTTCTTTTCATAAACCACATGGATCCACCGGTGTCATTGCATGTGTGTTCTTTTCATAAACCACATGGATCCACCCGTGTCATTGCATGTGTGTTCTTTTAATAAACCACATGGATCCACCAGTGTCATTGCATGTATGTTGTGTTCATAAACCACCACTAGAGTCATTGCATGTGTGTTCTTTTCATAAACCACATGGATCCACTAATGTCATTACATGTGTGTTCTTTTCATAAACCACATGGATCCACTAGAGTTCATTGCATGTGTGTACTTTTCATAAACCACATGGATCCACCATGTTGTATGTGTGTTCTTCTCATAAACCAGCACTAGAGTCATTACATGTGTGTTATTTTCATAAACCACATGGATCCACCACTGTCATTGCATGTGTGTTCTTTTCATAAACCACCATTAGAGTCATTACATGTGTGTTCTTTTCATAAACCACATGGATCCACCAGTGGCATCGCATGTGTGTTCTTTTCGTAAACCACATCTATATTTGATTGCATGTGTTTTTTTTTCATAAACCACATGGATCCACCAGTAGCATTGCATGTGTGTTCTTTTCATAAACCACCACTAGAGCCATTACATGTCGGTTCTTTTCATAAACCACATGGATCCACCAGTGTCATTGCATGTGTGTTCTTTTCATAAACCACATGGATCCACCGGTGTCATTACATGTGTTTTCTTTTCATAAACAATATGGATCCACTAGTGTCACTACATGTGTGTTCTTTTCATAAACCACATCTAGAGTCATTGCATGTGTGTTCTTTTCATAAACCACATGGATAGACTAGAGTCATTGCATGTGTGGTCTTTTCATAAATCACATATGGATCTAGTAGAGTCATTGCATGTGTGTTCTTCTCCTAAACCACCACTAGAGTTCATTGCATGTGTGTTCTTTTCATAAACCACATGGATCCACCAGTGTAATTGCATGTGTGTTCTTTTCATAAACCACCACTAGAGTCATTGCATGTGTGTTCTTTTCATAAACCACATGGATCCACTACTGTCATTGGATGGGTGTTCTTTTTCTAAACCACATGGATCCACTAGAGTCATTGCATGTGTGTTCTTCTCCTAAACCACCACTAGAGTCATTACATGTGTGTTCTTTTCATAAACCACATGGATCCACTAGAGTAATTGCATGTGTGTTCTTTTCATAAACCACATATGGATCCATTAGAGTCACTGTATGTTAGGTCTTCTCCTAAACCACCACTAGAGTTCATTGCATGTGTGTTCTTTTCATAAACCACATGGATCCACCACTGTCATTGCATGTGTGTTCTTTTCGTAAACCACCACTAGAGTCATTGCATGTGTGTTCTTTTCATAAACCACATGGATCCACCAGGGTCATTGCATGTGAGTTCTTTTCATAAACCACCACTAGAGTCATTTCATGCGTGTTATTTTCATGAACCACATGGATACACCAGTGTCATTGCATGTGTGTTCTTTTCATAAACCACCAATAGAGTCATTGCATGTGTGTTCTTTTCATAAACCACATGGATCCACCACTGTCATTGCATGTGTGTTCTTTTCATAAACCACATCTAGAGTCATTGCATGTGTGTTCTTTTCATAAACCACATGGATCGACTAGATTCATTGCATGTGTGTTCTTTTCATAAATCACATATGGATCCAATAGAGTCATTGCATGTGTGTTCTTTTCATAAACCACATGGATCGACTAGAGTCATTGCATGTGTGGTCTTTTCATAAATCACATATGGATCTAGTAGAGTCATTGCATGTGTGTTCTTCTCCTAAACCACCACTAGAGTTCATTGCATGTGTGTTCTTTTCATAAACCACATGGATCCACCAGTGTAATTGCATGTGTGTTCTTTTCATAAACCACCACTAGAGTCATTGCATGTGTGTTCTTTTCATAAACCACATGGATCCACTAGTGTCATTGGATGTGTGTTCTTTTTCTAAACCACATGGATCCACTAGAGTCATTGCATGTGTGTTCTTCTCCTAAACCACCACTAGAGTCATTACATGTGTGTTCTTTTCATAAACCACATGGATCCACTAGAGTCATTGCATGTGTGTTCTTTTCATAAACCACATATGGATCCATTAGAGTCACTGTATGTTAGTTCTTCTCCTAAACCACCACTAGAGTTCATTGCATGTGTGTTCTTTTCATAAACCACATGGATCCACCACTATTATTGCATGTGTGTTCTCTTCATAAACCACAACTAGAGTCATTGCATGTGTGTTCTTTTCATAAACCACATGGATCCACCAGGGTTATTGCATGTGAGTTCTTTTCATAAACCACCACTAGAGTCATTTCATGTGTAAGGTCCCCAACCTTTAATAAGATTGAGCCCCCTGTGTTTACAATGCTAGTCCCTGGATCAATAGCTAGCATCCACAGTTTAGATGTAATATCAAGAAACAAAAGTCATAATACAACTTTATAACCAGGAATAAAATAATTTTATTACATCAAACATAGCTCATTGGCTATTTACATTACATTGCAGCGGAATAACTATAAGCATGGGGTCCTTCATCTTCAAAGTGCCACAGGCAGATGTTGGTTGTAGACTTTGTAATCCTAATCAATAAATCTTCACTAAAATCAATCAAACCTGCAACATTACAAATTACAGCCACAAGGGTCAATACATTTGAATTGTATTGGCAAGTGATACTTTGGTAGTATAGTGGAGTCTAACATCTATATGCATTTGGCTAAGTGGAGTTGAGGCTTGCATTGCTCAAAATAGATTTTTCCCTAACACTTTGAAAATACTAAGTTTTTGCTTTGATAAAATCTTTCCCAAGACATCTACCAATCAAAGACTGAAGATCCACTCAGGGCATCTACCAATCAAAGACTGAAGATTTGCTTGGCAAAGTCATTTTTCCTCAATCAAAGATTTCAAGATCCTTGTTCCAAGCCATCTCTCCATCAAAGATTGAAGAATTCACACAACCCTTGTTCACCCACAAGTTTTAATTTAGAAATTTGAATGATGAGATTCTTGATTGCTTCCATGTCTTGATGCTCAAATTGTCCTTTACCAGGGACATGGCTAAGTACTTAGGTTTTACACTCTGCAGGTGGTGCACTTTCCCACAAGACTTGGTTTCCCAAGACAAGATCTTTCAGAAGCCTTCCCTTAGACCATCATGGACGCTCTCCAACCTATCAAACACTACCACCCACTGTCCATATGGCTAAGTTCTTGCAACCTATATGATCATGGCAGAGCCCATATTGCCAAGTGGTTGCACTTGAAGCTTCTCAACATTTGACATCTTAAATCTCTTTGTTTCCTGGGTGGCCATCCACAAGTGAGATACACTAAGGTAAACCATAAACATGGGCCTTGTGAACCACTCAACCAAAATCCACCAAGCAAGTCCCATTCCACCCAGGAGATTCATTAACTTAGTTGTTTTGTTAAATAAAACACAAGTCCTCAGACTTAGAGATTTTTCCATAGTATGAATATATATTCCACCCAGGTTTTCTATTAGCTAGGCTAAGCTTGGTAGTAATAGGATTCCTAACTTAGGAAAATCCTACTAAGGATTCATCTACTAGGTTTTCCTATAGCAAAGTCTATACTTAGCAAAACAAAATCCATGCAAGTTTTACTTAGCAAAAACACTAATGCATAGTGAAAATAATGGGACAAAAGATATGAAGCATCACTTGCCTTTTTGGTAGAGGGTATAAGTTCACTTCTTGTCCTTGCAACAACCACACTCTTCAAGTCACTACAAATCAATCAAGCAAGGCACAAACTTAATCTACCAATCAAGCAAACACAAATTCAATTCACATTCCAAACCAAAGTCAAACAAACAATTTTTCACACACAAAGTAATGGGATCTAAGTCATGCATAAGCATGCAAAGGTTGGTTCTATTGTAAGGATGGTCTCTACTAGGCTTCTAAACTTTGTAAGTTCCAAATTGGTCATTTACCAAAATGGCAAAGTCATTTGAAAAAGGTTTCACTAGGGCATTAACCCATAGGGTTCACCAAGTATGTTTTCACAAAACTTGGGGTTTGGGGTTAGTGAGTTTAAAACAAAACATTTTCCAAAGGTTTTCCTCCAAAACCATTTTTAATAAAAACCACATTTCTATTTGACTAGAAATGGTTTTAAATCAAAGAATCATTATTTTGTTTCACCAAATGAGTTGCTATTGCAAAACTTGGTGTCTTTGGTCAGTAGGTTTGGATCAAAACATTTTCTCAAAGTTTTTACTCAAAAACATTTTCATAAACAAAACAATAGTTTTATTTAGCTAGAAATGGACTAAACCAAGTAATACATTCTAAACTTTTCCAAATCATTTTCCAAAACATGGGTTGGTCTCTAGGGTCAGTAAGGTCACAACAAACCAATTTGCAAAGGTTTTAACCCTAAAATCATTTTTAAACAATTTTTCTAATCTAAACAAGCAATCAAATGTTTCTGCAAAATCAAGCAAACTAACAGTTACTATTTGCTAAACTAAAGGCAGGGTTGGTTAGGGCTTGTTCTCCTGAATCCAACGACATAAAATTTGTAATTTTTGGACGTGTGGATTCAAAGGTACAAGGGTTTGAAAATGGCAAATAAATCTGTTTTCAAATTTCTTTTAAACAGATCTAGTGCCACGCGTCATAATCTTATTCTTTGCATCGGTTCGCACGGATCAGCCTTCCTGGACCGTCAGATCTAAGTGGCTACGCGGTGCAGATCAACGATACCCTTTCGTTCACGTTCTATCACAACGCCACGATTAAGATCTCACGGATGCCACGCTTGACCACTGCAGCCGCTCGGCGGCGGCGACCAAGCGAGCGACCGCGGTGGCGTTGCCGGCGATGCATGAAGCAAGAGAGGAAAAGGGGATGCTCATCGTGCTTGCCGAAGTGCAGTGAAGCTCAAGGCGTGCTCTCGGGTTGTCGTCGTTGGCGTCGATGTGGATCACCCCAAGGCATAACAAGGCCGCTGTTAGATGCGCAGGACCAAGGCAAGGTTGTGTGCGTGATCGAGAGGTAGAGGGCGACCGAAACTACTGCAGAGCTCGTCGGAGAAGAACCAGACGGCGAGTCGAGGTCGACAAGCCGAGCTTCAGTCTGTGGAGCTAGCTGAGGCTATGGGCAGATGCGCAAGGTGCTGGAGAGCATGCTCGCGTGCAGAGGTAGGTGAGAGGCAGCGGGGTGTGGCCGGAATCGCTCGTGGAGCTCGCCGGAGACAGAGGAGCTCGGGGGAGACATTAGGGGCGGTCTAAGGCGTGCAATGAGGTGTCGAGAGGAATTATAGAGGAGAGGAGGCGTTTAAGTCTGCGTGATCAAGGCGAGGTAAAGGCTCGGCATTATGACGATTAAGCCGGAGAAATCAACGGCGAAGCGGGGAGAAGAACTGGTCGCTACGGGTGTGGAAGAAGAACACGGTGGTGGTGGGTCTACTGTCGTGAAAGAGGGAAGGAGGAGTGGGTCGGTGTCATTCACTCTGGGTTCTTTCCATGAAAGAAAAGCAGTTCGCTCGGGAAAGGGAGAGGTGGGGTCGTCTTGTCGTTGATAGAAAAGGAGAGGGTTTGGGTCCACCAGTCATTGTCTTTATGGTCGAATCTGGGTGAGAAAAGAATGCTTGGGAAAAGAAGGTGGGCTGTTGGGCTAGTTGGGCCAAAAGGTGGGCTGCTCTATTTTTTTTCTGTCTGTTTTCTTTTTCCTTTTCTAATTCTTTTCTGTTTTGAATTTCCAAACAATTTATTCAAACAATCAAACCATTCAAACAATTCAAACAATCACTCAACTTTATACTTTGAATTTGGTTCTGTTTATCAACATAATCCAAATTCCAAAATAAAATAATATTTTTATTTATTTTAGGATCCATTTATTAATTAAATAAAATGGATCTTTAGTTATTTAATAAAATAGGGTTTGATTTATTTAACAAAATTTCCATTTGAAATCCAAATACTTTCAAAACCAAACCAGTAGGTTTTATTTGAAAATAAGGATATTTGGAAATCTTGTATTAACAAAATAACCTTTTATTTTAGGTTCCATTAATAATTAAATAAATGGACCTTAGTTAATAATCCATATAGGATTTGTTTATTTAAAACTTTATTTTGAAATCCAAAATAAAACCAAAACACTTTAGTAGGTTTTATTTTGAGAAATCAAAATACTTGGAAAACTTATTTAGAATAAGTTTTAGTGTTTATTTAAAATGGGAAAAGCCTTTACTTAAATAAAATTGGATATTTAAATCCTTATTATTTTATTTAAATAAACCTTTACTCATTTTAACAAAACAAAATATTTTAATTTCCTTTATTAAATGTTTATCTTTTTAATCCCCTTAGGATTATTTGTTCACCAAAAGGTATGGGTTCTGGTAAGGGCTTTATTGGCTTTGGAAATTCAATTTCCTTATCTTATTATATTCATAAGATTTTGTCTATGGTTCCAAACTAAGTGAAACCAATCTCTATGGTCTTTTCTTGATCCTTTGTGATTATTTGTTGATCAGATTTGGAATGGATCAAATCCATAGATTTGGAGATACTTTGGAAAATGATTTCCTTCCATTAGGGCTTAGGGATTTTGATTTACTTTCTTAGTGTTCAAATTTCCAGATACATCCATTGAGGAATGCATTTCCCTTGATTTGGATTTTTGTTGAATTCAAACTTCTACCAAAGTTTGTTCAAGATGGGATTTCAGTTTCCTTTTAGAAACAAAAGTTTCTTTTTCACATAACAAGATTTAGAAAATCTTGGGATGTGACATCATGTATGTTATTTACATGAACCACATGGATACACCAGTGTCATTGCATGTGTTATATTTTCATAAACCGCCACTAGAGTCATTGCATGTGTGTTCTTTTCATAAACCACATCGATCGACTAGAGTCATTGCATGTGTGTTCTTTTCATAAATCACATATGGATCTAGTAGAGTCATTGCATTTGTGTTCTTTTCATAAACCATATGGATCCACCAGTGTCATTGTATGTGTGTTCTTTTCATAAACCACCACTAGAGTCATTGCATGTGTGTTCTTTTCATAAACCTCATGGATCCACCACTGTCATTGCATGTGTGTTCTTTTCATAAACCACCACTAGAGTCATTGCATGTGTGTTCTTTTCATAAACCACATGGATCCACCAGGGTCATTGCATGTGTGTTCTTTTCATAAACCACCACTAGAGTCATTGCATGTGTGTTATTTTCATGAACCACATGGATACACTGGTTTCATTGCATGTGTGTTCTTTTCATAAACCACATCTATATTTCATTGATGTGTGTTCTTTTCATAAACCACATGGATCCACCAGTGTCATTGCATGTGTGTTATTTTCATAAACCACCACTAGAGTCATTACATGTGTGTTCTTTTCATAAACCACATGGATCCACCAGTGTCATTGCATGTGTATTCTTTTCATAAACCACATGGATCCACCAGTGTCATTCCATGTGTGTTCTTTTCATAAACAACATGGATCCACTACTGTCATTACATGTGTGTTCTTTTCATAAACCACATCTAGAGTCATTGCATGTGTGTTCTTTTCATAAACCACATGGATCGACTAGAGTCATTCCATGTGTGTTCTTTTCATAAATCACATATCGATCTAGTAGAGTCATTGCATGTGTGTTCTTCTCCTAAACCACCACTAGAGTTAATTGCATTTGTGTTCTTTTCATAAACCACATGGATCCACCAGTGTCATTGCATCTGTTTTCTTTTCATAAACCAATACTAGAGTCATTACATGTGTGTTCTTTTCATAAACCACATGGATCCACCAGTGTCATTGCATGTGTGTTATTTTCATAAACCACATGGATCCACCAGTGTCATTACATGTGTGTTTTTTCATAAACAACATGGATCCACTAGTGTCATTACATGTGTGTTCTTTTCATAAACCACATCTAGAGTCATTGCATGTGTGTTCTTTTCATAAACCACATGGATCGACTAGAGTCATTGGATGTGTGTTCTTTTCATAAATCACATATGGATATAGTTGAGTCATTGCATGTGTGTTCTTCTCCTAAACCACCACTAGAATTCATTGCATTTGTGTTCTTTTCATAAACCATATGGATCCACCAGTGTCATTGTATGTGTGTTCTTTTCATAAACCACCACTAGAGTCATTGCATGTGTGTTCTTTTCATAAACCACATGGATCCACCACTGTCATTGCATGTGTGTTCTTTTCATAAACCACCAATAGAGTCATTGCATGTGTGTTCTTTTCATAAACCACATGGATCCACCACTGTCATTGCATGTGTGTTCTTTTCATAAACCACATCTAGAGTCATTGCATGAGTGTTCTTTTCATAAACCACATGGATCGACTAGAGTCATTGCATGTGTGTTCTTTTCATAAATCACATATGGATATAGTAGAGTCATTGCATGTGTGTTCTTCTCCTAAACCACCACTAGAATTCATTGCATTTGTGTTCTTTTCAAAAACCATATGGATCCACCAGTGTCATTGTATGTGTGTTCTTTTCATAAACCACCACTAGAGTCATTGCATGTGTGTTCTTTTCATAAACCACATGGATCCACCACTGCCATTGCATGTGTGTTCTTTTCATAAACCACCACTAGAGTCATTGCATGTGTGTTCTTTTCATAAACCACATGGATCCACCAGGGTCATTGCATGTTTTTTTTCATAAACCACCACTAGAGTCATTGCATGTGTGTTATTTTCATGAACCACATGGATACACTGGTTTCATTGCATGTGTGTTCTTTTCATAAACCACATCTATATTTCATTGATGTGTGTTCTTTTCATAAACCACATGGATCCACCAGTGTCATTGCATGTGTGTTATTTTCATAAACACCACTAGAGTTCATTGCATTTGTGTTCTTTTCATAAACCACATGGATCCACCGGTGTCATTGCATGTGTGTTCTTTTCATAAACCACATGGATCCACCGGTGTCATTGCATGTGTGTTCTTTTCATAAACCACATGGATCCACCAGTGTCATTACATGTGTGTTCTTTTCATAAACAACATGGATCCACTAGTGTCATTACATGTGTGTTCTTTTCATAAATCACATCTAGAGTCATTGCATGTGTGTTCTTTTCATAAACCACATGGATCGACTAGAGTCATTGCATGTGTGTTCTTTTCATAAATCACATATGGATCTAGTAGAGTCAGTGCATGTGTGTTCTTCTCCTAAAACACCACTAGAGTTCATTGCATTAGTGTTCTTTTCATAAACCACATGGATCCACCAGTGTCATTGCATGTGTGTTCTTTTCATAAACCACATGGATCCACCAGTGTCATTGCATGTGTGTTCTTTTAATAAACCACATGGATCCACCAGTGTCATTGCATGTATGTTGTGTTCATAAACCACCACTAGAGTCATTGCATGTGTGTTCTTTTCATAAACCACATGGATCCACTAATGTCATTACATGTGTGTTCTTTTCATAAACCACATGGATCCACTAGAGTTCATTGCATGTGTGTTCTTTTCATAAACCACATGGATCCACCATGTTGTATGTGTGTTCTTCTCATAAACCAGCACTAGAGTCATTGCATGTGTGTTATTTTCATAAACCACATGGATCCACCACTGTCATTGCATGTGTGTTCTTTTCATAAACCACCTTTAGATTCATTACATGTGTGTTCTTTTCATAAACCACATGGATCCAGCAGTGGCATTGCATGTGTGTTCTTTTCGTAAACCACATCTATATTTGATTGCATGTGTGTTTTTTTCATAAACCACATGGATCCACCAGTAGCATTGCATGTGTGTTCTTTTCATAAACCACCACTAGAGCCATTACATGTCGGTTCTTTTCATAAACCACATGGATCCACCAGTGTCATTGCATGTGTGTTCTTTTCATAAACCACATGGATCCACCAGTGTCATTACATGTGTGTTCTTTTCATAAACAATATGGATCCACTAGTGTCACTGCATGTGTGTTCTTTTCATAAACCACATCTAATGTCATTGCATGTGTGTTCTTTTCATAAACCACATGGATCGACTAGAGTCATTGCATGTGTGGTCTTTTCATAAATCACATATGGATCTAGTAGAGTCATTGCATGTGTGTTCTTCTCCTAAACCACCACTACAGTTCATTGCATGTGTGTTCTTTTCATAAACCACATGGATCCACCAGTGTAATTCCATGTGTGTTCTTTTCATAAACCACCACTAGAGTCATTGTATGTGTGTTCTTTTCATAAACCACATGGATACACTACTATCATTGGATGGGTGTCCTTTTTCTAAACCACATGGATCCACTAGAGTCATTGCATGTGTGTTCTTCTCCTAAACCACCACTGGAGTCATTACATGTGTGTTCTTTTCATAAACCACATGGATCCACTAGAGTAATTGTATGTGTGTTCTTTTCATAAACCACATATGGATCCATTAGAGTCACTGTATGTTAGTTCTTCTCCTAAACCACCACTAGAGTTCATTGCATGTGTGTTCTTTTCATAAACCACATGGATCCACCAGGGTCATTGCATGTGAGTTCTTTTCATAAACCACCACTAGAGTCATTTCATGTGTGTTATTTTCATGAACCACATGGATACACCAGTGTCATTGCATGTGTGTTCTTTTCATAAACCACCACTAGAGTCATTGCATGTGTGTTCTTTTCATAAACCACATGGATCCACCACTGTCATTGCATGTGTGTTCTTTTCATAAACCACATCTAGAGTCATTGCATGTGTGTTCTTTTCATAAACCACATGGATCGACTAGAGTCATTGCATGTGTGTTCTCTTCATAAATCACATATGGATCTAATAGAGTCATTGCATGTGTGTTCTTCTCCTAAACCACCACTAGAATTCATTGCATTTGTGTTGTTTTCATAAACCATATGGATCCACCAGTGTCATTGTATGTGTGTTCTTTTCATAAACCACCACTAGAGTCATTGCATGTGTGTTATTTTCATGAACCACATGGATACACCAGTGTCATTGCATGTGTGTTCTTTTCATAAACCACCACTAGAGTCATTGCATGTGTGTTCTTTTCATAAACCACATGGATCCACCACTGTCATTGCACGTGTGTTCTTTTCATAAACCACCACTAGAGTCATTGCATGTGTGTTCTTTTCATAAACCACATGGATCCACCAGGGTCATTGCATGTGTGTTCTTTTCATAAACCACCACTAGAGTCATTGCATGTGTGTTATTTTCATGAACCACATGGATACACCGGTTCCATTGCATGTGTGTTCTTTTCATAAACCACATCTATATTTCATTGATGTGTGTTCTTTTCATAAACCACATGGATCCACAAGTATCAATGCATGTGTGTTATTTTCATAAACCACCACTAGAGTCATTACATGTGTGTTATTTTCATAAACCACATGGATCCACCAGTGTCATTGCATGTGTGTTCTTTTCATAAACCACATGGATCCACCAGTGTCATTACATGTGTGTTCTTTTCATAAACAACTTGGATCCACTAGTGTCATTACATGTGTGTTCTTTTCATCAACCACATCTAGAGTCATTACATGTGTGTTCTTTTCATAAACCACATGGATCGACTAGAGTCATTGCATGTGTGTTCTTTTCATAAATCACATATGGATCTAATAGAGTCATTGCATGTGTGTTTTTCTACTAAAACACCACTAGAGTTCATTGCATTTGTGTTCTTTTCATAAACCACGTGGATCCACCAGTGTCACTGCATGTGTGTTCTTTTCATAAACCACATGGATCCACCAGTGTCATTGCATGTGTGTTCTTTTAATAAACCACATGGATCCACCAGTGTCATTGCATGTATGTTGTGTTCATAAACCACCACTAGAGTCATTGCATGTGTGTTCTTTTCATAAACCACATGGATCCACCACTGTCATTGCACGTGTGTTCTTTTCATAAACCACCACTAGAGTCATTGCATGTGTGTTCTTTTCATAAACCACATGGATCCACCAGGGTCATTGCATGTGTGTTCTTTTCATAAACCACCACTAGAGTCATTGCATGTGTGTTATTTTCATGAACCACATGGATACACCGGTTCCATTGCATGTGTGTTCTTTTCATAAACCACATCTATATTTCATTGATGTGTGTTCTTTTCATAAACCACATGGATCCACAAGTGTCAATGCATGTGTGTTATTTTCATAAACCACCACTAGAGTCATTACATGTGTGTTATTTTCATAAACCACATGGATCCACCAGTGTCATTACATGTGTGTTCTTTTCATAAACCACATGGATCCACCAGTGTCATTACATGTGTGTTCTTTTCATAAACAACATGGATCCACTAGTGTCACTACATGTGTGTTCTTTTCATAAATCACATCTAGAGTCATTGCATGTGTGTTCTTTTCATAAACCACATGGATCGACTAGAGTCATTGCACGTGTGTTCTTTTCATAAATCACATATGGATCTAGTAGAGTCATTGCATGTGTGTTCTTCTCCTAAAACAACCCAAAAAAGTTCATTGCATTAGTGTTCTTTTCATAAACCACATGGATCCACCAGTGTCATTGCATGTGTGTTCTTTTCATAAACCACATGGATCCACCAGTGTCATTGCATGTGTGTTCTTTTAACAAACCACATGGATCCACCAGTGTCATTGCATGTATGTTGTGTTCATAAACCACCACTAGAGTCATTGCATGTGTGTTCTTTTCATAAACCACATGGATCCACTAATGTCATTTCATGTGTGTTCTTTTCATAAACCACATGGATCCACTAGAGTTCATTGCATGTGTGTTCTTTTCATAAACCACATGGATCCACCATGTTGTATGTGTGTTCTTCTCATAAACCAGCACTAGAGTCATTGCATGTGTGTTATTTTCATAAACCACATGGATCCACCACTGTCATTGCATGTGTTCTTTTCATAAACCACCATTAGAGTCATTACATGTGTGTTCTTTTCATAAACCACATGGATCCACCAGTGGCATTGCATGTGTGTTCTTTCGTAAACCACATCTATATTTGATTGCATGTGTGTTTTTTCATAAACCACATGGATCCACCAGTAGCATTGCATGTGTGTTCTTTTCATAAACCACCACTAGAGCCATTACATGTCGGTTCTTTTCATAAACCACATGGATCCACCAGTGTCATTGCATGTGTGTTCTTTTCATAAACCACATGGATTCACCAGTGTCATTACATGTGTGTTCTTTTCATAAACAATATGGATCCACTAGTGTCACTGCATGTGTGTTCTTTTCATAAACCACATCTAGAGTCATTGCATGTGTGTTCTTTTCATAAACCACATGGATCGACTAGAGTCATTGCATGTGTGGTCTTTTCATAAATCACATATGGATCTAGTAGAGTCATTGCATGTGTGTTCTTCTCCTAAACCACCACTGGAGTTCATTGCATGTGTGTTCTTTTCATTAACCACATGGATCCACCAGTGTAATTGCATGTGTGTTCTTTTCATAAACCACCACTAGAGTCATTGCATGTGTGTTCTTTTCATAAACCAGATGGATCCACTACTGTCATTGGATGGGTGTTCTTTTTCTAAACCACATGGATCCACTAGAGTCATTGCATGTGTGTTCTTCTCCTAAACCACCACTAGAGTCATTACATGTGTGTTCTTTTCATAAACCACATGGATCCACTAGAGTAATTGCATGTGTGTTCTTTTCATAAACCACATATGGATCCATTAGAGTCACTGTATGTTAGTTCTTCTCCTAAACCACCACTAGAGTTCATTGCATGTGTGTTCTTTTCATAAACCACCACTAGAGTCATTTCATGTGTGTTCTTTTCATAAACCACATGGATCCACCACTGTCATTGCATGTGTGTTCTTTTCATAAACCACATCTAGAGTTATTGCATGTGTGTTCTTTTCATAAACCACATGGATCGACTAGAGTCATTGCATGTGTTTTCTTTTCATAAATCACATATGGATCTAATAGAGTCATTGCATGTGTGTTTTTCTCCTAAAACACCACTAGAGTTCATTGCATTTGTGTTCTTTTCATAAACCACGTGGATCCACCAGTGTCACTGCATGTGTGTTCTTTTCATAAACCACATGGATCCACCAGTGTCATTGCATGTGTGTTCTTTTAATAAACCACATGGATCCACCAGTGTCATTGCATGTATGTTGTGTTCATAAACCACCACTAGAGTCATTGCATGTGTGTTCTTTTCATAAACCACATGGATCCACCACTGTCATTGCACGTGTGTTCTTTTCATAAACCACCACTAGAGTCATTGCATGTGTGTTCTTTTCATAAACCACATGGATCCACCAGGGTCATTGCATGTGTGTTCTTTTCATAAACCACCACTAGAGTCATTGCATGTGTGTTATTTTCATGAACCACATGGATACACCGGTTCCATTGCATGTGTGTTCTTTTCATAAACCACATCTATATTTCATTGATGTGTGTTCTTTTCATAAACCACATGGATCCACAAGTGTCAATGCATGTGTGTTATTTTCATAAACCACCACTAGAGTCATTACATGTGTGTTATTTTCATAAACCACATGGATCCACCAGTGTCATTACATGTGTGTTCTTTTCATAAACCACATGGATCCACCAGTGTCATTACATGTGTGTTCTTTTCATAAACAACATGGATCCACTAGTGTCACTACATGTGTGTTCTTTTCATAAATCACATCTAGAGTCATTGCATGTGTGTTCTTTTCATAAACCACATGGATCGACTAGAGTCATTGCACGTGTGTTCTTTTCATAAATCACATATGGATCTAGTAGAGTCATTGCATGTGTGTTCTTCTCCTAAAACAACCCAAAAAAGTTCATTGCATTAGTGTTCTTTTCATAAACCACATGGATCCACCAGTGTCATTGCATGTGTGTTCTTTTCATAAACCACATGGATCCACCAGTGTCATTGCATGTGTGTTCTTTTAACAAACCACATGGATCCACCAGTGTCATTGCATGTATGTTGTGTTCATAAACCACCACTAGAGTCATTGCATGTGTGTTCTTTTCATAAACCACATGGATCCACTAATGTCATTTCATGTGTGTTCTTTTCATAAACCACATGGATCCACTAGAGTTCATTGCATGTGTGTTCTTTTCATAAACCACATGGATCCACCATGTTGTATGTGTGTTCTTCTCATAAACCAGCACTAGAGTCATTGCATGTGTGTTATTTTCATAAACCACATGGATCCACCACTGTCATTGCATGTGCGTTCTTTTCATAAACCACCATTAGAGTCATTACATGTGTGTTCTTTTCATAAACCACATGGATCCACCAGTGGCATTGCATGTGTGTTCTTTCGTAAACCACATCTATATTTGATTGCATGTGTGTTTTTTCATAAACCACATGGATCCACCAGTAGCATTGCATGTGTGTTCTTTTCATAAACCACCACTAGAGCCATTACATGTCGGTTCTTTTCATAAACCACATGGATCCACCAGTGTCATTGCATGTGTGTTCTTTTCATAAACCACATGGATTCACCAGTGTCATTACATGTGTGTTCTTTTCATAAACAATATGGATCCACTAGTGTCACTGCATGTGTGTTCTTTTCATAAACCACATCTAGAGTCATTGCATGTGTGTTCTTTTCATAAACCACATGGATCGACTAGAGTCATTGCATGTGTGGTCTTTTCATAAATCACATATGGATCTAGTAGAGTCATTGCATGTGTGTTCTTCTCCTAAACCACCACTGGAGTTCATTGCATGTGTGTTCTTTTCATTAACCACATGGATCCACCAGTGTAATTGCATGTGTGTTCTTTTCATAAACCACCACTAGAGTCATTGCATGTGTGTTCTTTTCATAAACCAGATGGATCCACTACTGTCATTGGATGGGTGTTCTTTTTCTAAACCACATGGATCCACTAGAGTCATTGCATGTGTGTTCTTCTCCTAAACCACCACTAGAGTCATTACATGTGTGTTCTTTTCATAAACCACATGGATCCACTAGAGTAATTGCATGTGTGTTCTTTTCATAAACCACATATGGATCCATTAGAGTCACTGTATGTTAGTTCTTCTCCTAAACCACCACTAGAGTTCATTGCATGTGTGTTCTTTTCATAAACCACCACTAGAGTCATTTCATGTGTGTTCTTTTCATAAACCACATGGATCCACCACTGTCATTGCATGTGTGTTCTTTTCATAAACCACATCTAGAGTTATTGCATGTGTGTTCTTTTCATAAACCACATGGATCGACTAGAGTCATTGCATGTGTGTTCTTTTCATAAATCACATATGGATCTAATAGAGTCATTGCATGTGTGTTCTTCTCCTAAACCACCACTAGAATTCATTGCATTTGTGTTCTTTTCATAAACCATATGGATCCACCAGTGTCATTGTATGTGTGTTCTTTTCATAAACCACCACTAGAGTCATTGCATGTGTGTTCTTTTCATAAACCATATGGATCCACCACTGTCATTGCACATGTGTTCTTTTCATAAACCACCACTAAAGTCATTGCATGTGTGTTCTTTTCATAAACCACATGGATCCACCAGGGTCATTGCATCTGTGTTCTTTTCATAAACCACCACTAGAGTCATTGCATGTGTGTTATTTTCATGAACCACATGGATACACCGGTTCCATTGCATGTGTGTTATTTTCATAAACCACATATATATTTCATTGATGTGTGTTCTTTTCATAAACCACATGGATCCACAAGTGTCAATGCATGTGTGTTATTTTCATAAACCACCACTAGAGTCATTACATGTGTGTTCTTTTCATAAACTACATGGATCCACCAGTGTCATTGCATGTGTGTTCTTTTCATAAACCACATGGATCCACCAGTGTCATTGCATGTGTGTTCTTTTCATTAACAACTTGGATCCACTAGTGTCATTACATGTGTGTTCTTTTCATAAACCACATCTAGAGTCACTGCATGTGTGTTCTTCTCATAAACCACATGGATCGACTAGAGTCATTGCATGTGTGTTCTTTTCATAAATCACATATGGATCTAATAGAGTCATTGCATGTGTGTTCTTCTCCTAAAACACCACTAGAGTTCATTGCATTTGTGTTCTTTTCATAAACCACATGGATCCACCAGTGTCATTGCATGTGTGTTCTTTTCATGAACCACATGGATCCACCAGTGTCATTGCATGTGTGTTCTTTTAATAAACCACATGGATCCACCAGTGTCATTGCATGTATGTTGTGTTCATAAAACACCACTAGAGTCATTGCATGTGTGTTATTTTCATAAACCACATGGATCCACTAATGTCATTACATGTGTGTTCTTTTCATAAACCACATGGATCCACTAGAGTTCATTGCATGTGTGTTCTTTTCATAAACCACATGGATCCACCACGTTGGATGTGTGTTCTTCTCATAAACCAGCACTAAAGTCATTGTATGTGTGTTATTTTCATAAACCACATGGATCCACCACTGTCATTGCATGTGTGTTCTTTTCATAAACCACCATTAGAGTCATTACATGTGTGTTCTTTTCATAAACCACATGGATCCACCAGTGGCATTGCATGTGTGTTCTTTTCGTAAACCACATCTATATTTGATTGCATGTGTTTTTTTCATAAACCACATGGATCTACCAGTATCATTGCATGTGTGTTCTTTTCATAAACCACCACTAGAGCCATTACATGTCGGTTCTTTTCATAAACCACATGGATCCACCAGTGTCATTGCATGTGTGTTCTTTTCATAAACCACATGGATCCACCAGTGTCATTACATGTGTATTCTTTTTATAAACAATATGGATCCACTAGTGTCACTCCATGTGTGTTCTTTTCATAAACCACATCTAGAGTCATTGCATGTCTGTTCTTTTCATAAACCACATGGATCGACTAGAGTCATTGCATGTGTGTTCTTTTCATAAATCACATATGGATCTAGTAGAGTCATTGCATGTGTGTTCTTCTCCTAAACCACCACTAGAGTTCATTGCATGTGTGTTCTTTCCATAAACCACATGGATCCACCAGTGTAATTGCATGTGTGTTCTTTTCATAAACCACCACTAGAGTCATTGCATGTGTGTTCTTTTCATAAACCACATGGATCCACTAGTGTCATTGGATGTGTGTTCTTTTTCTAAACCACGTGGATCCACTAGAGTCATTTCATGTGTGTTCTTCTCCTAAACCACCACTAGAGTCATTACATGTGTGTTCTTTTCATAAACCAGCACTAGAGTCATTGCATGTGTGTTATTTTCATAAACCACATATGGATCCATTAGAGTCACTGTATGTTAGTTCTTCTCCTAAACCACCACTAGAGTTCATTGCATGTGTGTTCTTTTCATAAACCACATGGATCCACCACTATTATTGCATGTGTGTTCTCTTCATAAACCACCACAAGAGTCATTGCATGTGTGTTCTTTTCATAAACCACATGGATCCACCAGGGTTATTGCATGTGAGTTCTTTTCATAAACCACCACTAGAGTCATTTCATGTGTGTTATTTTCATGAACCACATGGATACACCAGTGTCATTGCATGTGTGTTATTTTCATAAACCACCAATAGAGTCATTGCATGTGTGTTATTTTCATAAACCACATGGATCCACCACTGTCATTGCATGTGCGTTCTTTTCATAAACAACCATTAGAGTCATTACATGTGTGTTCTTTTCATAAACCACATGGATCCACCAGTGGCATTGCATGTGTGTTCTTTTCGTAAACCACATCTATATTTGATTCCATGTGTGTTTTTTCATAAACCACATGGATCCACCAGTAGCATTGCATGTGTGTTCTTTTCATAAACCACCACTAGAGCCATTACATGTCGGTTCTTTTCATAAACCACATGGATCCACCAGTGTCATTGCATGTGTGTTCTTTTCATAAACCACATGGATTCACCAGTGTCATTACATGTGTGTTCTTTTCATAAACAATATGGATCCACTAGTGTCACTGCATGTGTGTTCTTTTCATAAACCACATCTAGAGTCATTGCATGTGTGTTCTTCTCCTAAACCACCACTGGAGTTCATTGCATGTTTGTTCTTTTCATAAACCACATGGATGAACCAGTGTAATTGCATGTGTGTTCTTTTCATAAACCACCACTAGAGTCATTGCATGTGTGTTCTTTTCATAAACCACATGGATCCACTACTGTCATTGGATGGGTGTTCTTTTTCTAAACCACATGGATCCACTAGAGTAATTGCATGTGTGTTCTTCTCCTAAACCACCACTAGAGTCATTACATGTGTGTTGTAAGATCCCTCCTTTGTAAAGGAAAAGATCCCTGTGATTGCAATGCTAGTCCCTGGATCAATGCTAGCATCCACAGTTTAATATGAAGTACACAGATACAAAGGTCGTTTATTACAGTCATTCCAGAGATAAAACATAGCCTTTTACAACTCAGGGCCAAAGGCCTAATACAAGAGTTTATGGAATAAGTAAATAAACATAAGTCTTCATCTTCATGTGCCACAGGCAAGCATGTTGAGTGTAGACTCATGACTCCTAATCATCATCGGAGTAACCTGCAACATTACAAGTTACAGCCACAGAGGGTCAATACTTTGGAATAGTATTGGCAAGTGATACCTTAGTATAATTTAAGTGGACTATAATACTATATGCATTTTGGCTAGGTGGAGCTTAGGCTTGCATTGCTCAAAATAGATTTTTCCTTATCATTTGAAAATTCTAAGTTTTTGTTTGGCACAAAACTTTCCCAAGGCATCTACCAATCAAAGACTGAAGATCCACTCAGGGCATCTACCAATCAAAGACTGAAGATCCTTTAACCCTTGTTCACCCACAAGTTTTATTTAGAAATTGGAGTGATGAGATTCTTGAAGCTTCCATGTCTTGATGCTCAAATTGTCCTTTACCAGGGACATGGCTAAGTACTTAGGTTTTACACTCTGCAGAGGTGGTGCACTTTCCCACAAGACTTGGTTTCCCAAGACAAGATCCTTGAAGCCTTTCCTTAGTCAAATGGACGCTCCAACCTATCATTCCTCTACCACCAACTGTCCAAGAGACTAAGTTCTAGCAACCTAAGATCATGGTGAGCCCATATTGCCAAGTGGTTGCACTTGAAGCTTCTCAACATTTGACAACTCAAATCTCTTTGTTTCGGGTGGCCATCCACAAGTGAGATACACTAAGGTAAACCATAAACATGGGCCTTGTGAACCACTCAACCAAAACCACCATGCAAGTCCCAATCCACCGGAGATTCATTAACTTAGTTGTTTTGTTAAATAAAACACAAGTCCTCAGACTTAGAATATTTTTCCATAGTGTGAAAATATAAACCACCGTTGTTTTCTAGTAGCTAGGCTAAGCATGGCATGGTAACTTATCCTTAGGGAAATTTCCTAGCAATTCTACCATTCTAATCTACATAGGATTTCCCAACAAAACAATTGACAAAAGTAGCATGCAAGTCCTAACAAAATATCTAATGCAAGTATAAAATATGGGAAGGGAATATTCATGAAGATATCACTTGCCTTGGTAATGTGGAGAGTAGCACTCGTCACAATCACAATCACTAGCAAAATCTACACACAAAGTTGTAGCACACAATTACACACAAATATATACAAACAAAAATAATATGAATGCATGCATGCATGAATTTACTAAGTGGTGATTTTGAAAACTCTACCAAGCAAGTGTATGAATACAGAAACTTAACAAGTCACAAGTTTGCCCACTAAACAAAATTAACCCTAAAACAAAATACTAAACTAAATCTATTCTCAAAATGGCCTTAAACAAGTTTCTACAAATAAAGTCATTCTATTGGTTACTATTTGCTAAACACATTGGATAGGCAGAAAGGTCTTGTCTCACTGAATCCAACGGTATAAAGTTTGCAAAATTCTAACGTGGTAATCAAAAGTTATAAGCATTTGAATTTGGATCAAATTTCTGGTTTTAAACCTTTTTTTTAGATCTAACCCTAGCCACGCGTCGCGCTGTGATTGGCGCGTACCACTTCGGTTGGATCGCGCTCTGAAGCCGCAGGATCTAAACAGATCGTACGCTCCAGATCGCGTACCGCTTCGGTGTTAAGTGAATCTAACCTAGCGCTCAGATCTGGATCTAACGGTGCTTGTTCAAACGACCATGTCCTGGCGGCGCGCGGTGTCAGCGAGCGGCGAAGCGCTCGGTCTATGGCGGCGCTTGCGTTCCAGGTCATCCGCGAGAGGGAGAAGGGTCATACCAGGTTCGCAAGAGGCTGCTGAAGCTCAAGGTGGCTTTGGTTTGTCAAGGGGCGCACAAAGTTGCGGTAGATTTCTCGCCGGAGTTGAATCTGGCAACGGTGGTTCTGCCGAGTCGGGCGGCGTTGTAGATCACTAGGATGCGAACAAAAGGCGTGGTCAGATGAAGATCATGGAGAACATGCGGCGTGAACGACAAGGTTGGGCGGTCTGGACTTACCACTTACCACTAGAGCTCGCCGGAGTTGATGTTTCCGTCGGTGCTTGCGGTGTCGAGTGGAACCGGCGACCTGGGGCAGTACAGGACGAACTAGTGAGGTCAGGAGGTGCGCAAAGACTCACTGAGCAAGATAGCAAGAACGAGAGGCAGAGGGGAACACGAGGCTCACCGGAATCGATCGCCGGAGTGGGCTCTGTCTGCGGCGGTGCGAGGATGATTGAGAGCAGCCTGGTGGCGGAGTGAGCGAGGTGTTTGGGGGAAAAAGCTCGCGAGGCAGAGAGGGTCTTATAGCCAGAGGCTCGACAGGAAACGCTCGCGGTTTAATGCCCAATTCGCGCGCCATTACGGCAAGGATGGCAGCAGCGGCAGCGTGGTCGCAGCGCGGTTTGGGGAAGACGAGACGACGTGGACGGGCCCGCTTCGTCAGCCAAGTGTAGGTGAAGGTGGGGTGGGTGTCTGTGACTGAGTGTGTGCTCTCGCGTGAGAGAAGTAAAGAAAGGTTCGGGTGGGCTTGCTGGGCTCGATTATTGCTTGGGCCAGAAACCTGGCGCTCGGCCTTTTTCCTTTGTTTAAGTCTTTTCTTTTTCCATTTTGGTTTTCAGGAATGATTTAAATATGAATTCAAATCCTATTTGAATTCAAATCACTCTGGGGATTTTTGCAGGGTACTGTGGTTTCAAAAACAGTCAATTCACCATGTGGTTACCTTGTAAGGGTCTGGTCAAGCTTGGGTTTTGAAACAAACAGAGACTTTGTCTCTAGTTTGAAAATGTTTGAAATAGGGTTTAGAAAATATTTCTAAATTGGAAACTTGGGTTAAGATGCTACACCTAATCCTTCCAATAATGGAGGCAAGCAAACAAGTTCCTAAACAATCCAATCTCAAAGGGTGATGGCCAATTGAGTTGAATTTGCTCACATGAAATCATAGCACAAGCTTATGCATCTAAATGATTTTGAGAAAAACCCTAAATGGATGAAGGATGCAATGATGATATGAATGAGTTTTGAAATATGATTTTTGGGATGTTACATGTGTTCTTTTCATAAACCACATGGATCCACTAGAGTAATTGCATGTGTGTTCTTTTCATAAACCACATATGGATCCATTAGAGTCACTGTATGTTAGTTCTTCTCCTAAACCACCACTAGAGTTCATTGCATGTGTTCTTCTTTTCATAAAACACCACTAGAGTCATTGCATGTGTGTTCTTTCATAAACCACATGGATCCACCACTTGTCATTGCATGTGTGTTCTTTTCATAAACCACATCTAGAGTTATTGCATGTGTTCTTTTCATAAACCACATGGATCAGAGTCATTGCATGTGTGTTCTTTTCATAAATCACATATGGATCTAATAGAGTCATTGCATGTGTGTTCTTCTCCTAAACCACCACTAGAATTCATTGCATTTGTGTTCTTTTCATAAACCATATGGATCCACCAGTGTCATTGTATGTGTGTTCTTTTCATAAACCACCACTAGAGTCATTGCATGTGTGTTCTTTTCATAAACCATATGGATCCACCACTGTCATTGCACGTGTGTTCTTTTCATAAACCACCACTAGAGTCATTGCATGTGTGTTCTTTTCATAAACCACCACTAGAGTCATTGCATGTGTGTTCTTTTCATAAACAACTTGGATCCACTAGTGTCATTACATGTGTGTTCTTTTCATAAACCACATCTAGAGTCATTGCATGTGTGTTCTTTTCATAAACCACATGGATCGACTAGAGTCATTGCATGTGTGTTCTTTTCATAAAGCACATATGGATCTAATAGAGTCATTGCATGTGTGTTCTTCTCCTAAAACACCACTAGAGTTCATTGCATTTGTGTTCTTTTCATAAACCACATGGATCCACCAGTGTCATTGCATGTGTGTTCTTTTCATGAACCACATGGATCCACCAGTGCCATTGCATGTGTGTTCTTTTAATAAACCACATGTAACCACCAGTGTCATTGCATGTATGTTGTGTTCATAAACCACCACTAGAGTCATTCCGAAGATCATCTTCTCTTTCCCATGTTGCTTCCTCTTCGGAATGATGATTCCATTGTACTTTGCAAAACTTGATAGTCTTTGTCCTTGTGACTCTTTCTGCGGTCTCAAGAATCTTGACCGGCTTTTCTTCATAGGTGAGATCACTTTCTAGCTGAACTTCTTCCAAGGATATGGTATCCTTCAAAGAAGATCCTTCCATCTCCGGGTGACATTTCTTAAGCTGACTCACATGAAAAACATTATGGACTGCTAATAAAGATCTTTGGCTTGATTTCGTATGCGCTTCTCCTTGTGACTTAGAATGTTGAATGGTCCAACATATCTTGGTGCTAACTTTCCTTTGACTCAAATCTTTTCACTCCACAGTGGTGATACTCTAAGATAAGCTCTATCCCCAACTTCGTAAGTGACTTCTCTCGCTTAGCATCTAGCTTTTTTGTCGAGACTGCTATCTTCAACCTGTCCCTAACCAATTTGACTTTTTCTTCGGCGTCTTTGATGAGATCTGGTCCAAACAAACTTCTTTCTCCCACACCATTCCATAGCAATGGGGTGGTACACTTTCTTCCGTAGAGAAACTCAAATGGTGCCATCCCAATACTAGATTGGTGACTGTTGTTGTAGGAGAACTCTGCGTAAGGCAGACTTTCATCCCAACTTGCTCCATAGTCTAGGGCACATGCCCTCAACATGTCTTCAAGAATTTGATTAGTCCTTTCTGTTTGTCCATCAGTTTGAGGATGAAAAGCAGTGCTGAATTCCAACCTCGTTCCTAAAGATTCATGAAGCTGTCTCCAAAAATGAGAAGTGAACTGAGTTCCTCTATCTGACACAATACTCTTAGGTACACCGTGAAGGCATACAATTCTGCTCATGTAGATTTTGGCTAACTTGGCACTGGTATAAGTTGTCTTTACGGGTATAAAATGAGCCACTTTAGTTAGGCGATCCACTACTACCCATATGGAATCATATCCTGACCTGGTCCTTGGTAATCCGGTAATGAAATCCATACCAATATTTTCCCACTTCCATTCAGGAATAGGCATTGGTTGAAGCAAACCTTGGTTTCGATGCTCGCTTTCACTCTACTACACACATCACACAAAGCAATGTGTTGCGATGTCCTTTTGAGATTGTTCCACCAAAATCTTTCTTTCATATCCATGTACATTTTGGTGTTTCCCGGGTGAATAGAATATGGAGAGTTATGGGCTTCTTGTAAAATCAGTTTCCGCATTTCCGGATCTTGTGGAACACAAATACGTTTCCCGTGCCATAAAGTACCTTGTTCGTCCATATGGAAACTTTTAGCCTTCCCTTGGCTAATCCTTTCCTTAATCTCTTCGATTTCTTTATCCGTCTTTTGGGCTTCTTTAATCTTATCCAACAGAGTGGGTTAAACTTCCAAAGACATAAGATGTCCTTCTGGCACAATCTCCAACCTGAGTTCCTTGAATTGCTTACACAAGTCATCTGGCAATTCACCTTTGGTAAGGCCATTTACAAGCTCGACGACTTAGGGCATCTGCTACTACATTTGCTTTACCAGGATGGTATTGCAAACTCAAGTCGTAATCCTTGATAAGTTCTAGCCATCTCCTTTGTCTCATATTGATTTCCTTCTGGGTGAAGATATACTTCAAACTCTTATGATCGGTGAATACTTCACAATGTTTTCCCAAAAGGTAATGTCTCCATGTTTTGAGTGCATGGACAACAGCGGCTAACTCTAAATCATGAGTAGGATAGTTTACTTCATGGGTTTTGAGTTGTCTCGAGGCATAAGCCACAACTTTTCCGCCTTGCATAAGTACGGCACCTAATCCTTGATGCGAAGCATCACAATACACTTGGAAATGCTTTTCAAATCTGGTAGACATGAATCGGTGCCGACACAAGTCACTTCTTTAATTCTTGAAAGCTGAGTTCACAACCTTGGACCAAGCAAATTTCTTATCTTTCTTCAACAATTCTGTCATTGGTTTAGCCACCTTTGAAAAAATTTCAATGAACCTTCTGTAGTAACCTGCTAAACCAAGAAAACTACGAACTTCTTTTACGTTCTTAGGAGATTCCCATTCTATCACAGCTGAAACTTTAGCAGGATCAACTGCTACACCATCCTTTGTCATAACATGACCAAGAAATCCAACTTCCTCAAACCAAAACTCACACTTGCTGAATTTGGCATAAAGCTTATGTTCCCTTAGTTTCTCAAGTATCAAGCGGAGATGTCTTTCATGCTCTTCCTTGCTCTTGGAGTAGACCAAGATGTCATCGATGAAAACGACAACGAACTTGTCGAGAAATTCCATGAACACCTTGTTCATCATATTCATGAAGTATGCTGGAGCGTTGGTTAAACCAAAAGGCATCACCGTGTACTCATACAATCCATACCTTGTGGTGAATGCTGTTTTAGGTATGTCTTGCTCTCTTATCTTGAGTTGAAAATAGCCTGACCTAAGATCAATCTTCGAGAATACACATGCTCCTTCTAGCTGATCAAACAAGTCATTGATTCTTGGCAAAGGATATTTGTTCTTGATGGTTACCTCGTTGAGGAACGGTAATCTATGCATAATCTTTGAGTTCTCTCTCTTTCTCTGAACAAAACTGGAGCTCCCCAAGATGAAGAACTTGGCTGGATGAATCCTTTCTGTAACTGTTCTCCAAGCTGTTTCTTGAGTTCCTTAAGTTCGTCAACTGACATTTTATAAGGCCTCTTTGCTCTTGGTCCAGAACCTGGTACCAAATCTATTATAAACTCTACATCTCTATCTGGTGGCATTCCCGGTAACTCTTCCAGAAACACATCCGGATATTCACACACAATTGGCACACTGTCCATGCTAACCCCCTTAAGAGAATTCAGCTTACTTCCTTTGGATTTAAAATTGGACTTGAATTTTATCCTCTTACCTTTAGGGGTTGTGAGTGAAACTGTACGATTGGCACAATCTAGTACTCCCTCATACTTAGCCATCCAATCCATTCCCAAAATCACATCCAATCCTTGGGAATTTAGGATGATTAGGTTTACTGGAAATTTATGTTTTCCGATCTCTATAACTAGATCCCGGCATCCAAGACTCACTATCATTTCTCCACCCGGAGAGCTAACTTTTATTGGACACCCAATGTTTTCAGATGCAAACGCATTTCTATCAACAAATGCTTTTGATATGAATAAATGAGATGCACCAGTGTCAAAGAGTACAAATGCTGAGATGGAATTGAGTCTGAACTTACCAGCAACGGCATTAGGCTCTTCATAGACCTCCTCCACATTGATGTGGTTAACTTGTCCTTTCTGAAAAGGATTGGGCTTGTTAGGTACTTCAACCTTCTTTTCAGGGAACTCATTAGCATAATGCCCCAGCTTCTTGCATTTGAAGCATTCAACCTGACTGATGTCCCTTTTAGGCTGACTTCCACTTCCACTTCCACTATGGTGGCTCTTATGTCCACTCTTGTGATTCTTGTACTTATCATTGTCATGACTGCGATGATGCTTGTTGTCATGACGGTTGTGGTTGTGGTGCTTGTTAAATTTCCCATGCTTGTGGGATCCTGAGCTGACACTATCATCATAGTGAGATCATTTATGAGATGATCCCGAGCTGTGCTTGTCGGAGTGTTTCCTCTTTCTACTCTCAACTTGCTTCATTTTATTCTCCACAATAACAGCCTTGTCACACAGTGACTGATAAGTTGGAACATATGCCACGGACAGCTGCAGATTTAACTCATCATTCAAGCCTTCCAGAAACTTTTCCTTTCTTTTGGCATCCGTGTCAACCTCATCCGGTGCATAGCGCGCCAGATTGTTGAACTCTTCTATATATTCAGCCACGCTGTGGTGGCGCTGCTTTAGGTTGTGAAACTCCTTCTTTTTCAGGCTCATCATTCCTGGTGAGATATGAGTAGTGCGAAAGCCATCTTCAAAGATAGCCCAAGTCACCTCATCGATAGGTGTGGTGATCTGGAAGTTGTCCCACCATGCTGCGGCTCGTCCTTCCAACAGATGTGCCGCGAACCTGACTTTTTCAACATCCGTGCAGCCCACGGTCACTAAGTCTTTGTTCATAGAACGTAGCCAATCATTGGCCACCATGGGATCAGTCGTCCCCGAAAACTTAGCTGGCCTCAGACGCAGAAATCTGGTGAGCATATCAAAACCCGGAGGGTTGTTGTTGTTGTTGTTGTTGTTGTTGGGGTTGTTGTTGTTGTTGTTATTGGGGTTGTTGTTGTTCTGGTTTTGGATGAATGTTGTCATCATTTGCATAAGCTGTGTCTGCGCATTCATCATCTGTTGCATTTCTAGGGTAATGTTGGGGTTGGGGTTGGGGTTTGCGCGACAGGGAGGCATCTGTGGTTTATATAGAGATAAGAATGAGATACCCTTACATGATTCATGCACAATACATCGTACAAGCAAACACATAGCATGCAACACAAGGATAAAAGCTCAACAACAAGATAACAAAAGTCTCAAGTAAAAACACACAAGTGGCAAGCCATCCACATGTCGGATGGTCCAATAATAAGTTCACAAATAACAAGTACGATAAATAAAGATAATTGTGTAGTCAAGTCTACTCGTCAGCATCAATCTCCTCCTCGACGAAGGTAAGACCTGCGTTCTCCATTGCGGTCTTGTTCTCCTCGATGGTAGTGGTCAAGGAGTCGATCTTGGCCTTGAGAGCCCTATTCTGGGAACGAAGTCTCTCAATCACTGTCTGCTGCTGCTCTAACTCGAAGTCCTTGGACTGCAGTTCCTCGGTCATATCCCGAATCCTCTTGTTCCTATCCTGGACACGCTTCTCTTGACTCTTGAACTTACGGTCTTGGGTCTCGAACTTTGCCTCCATCTCCTTGACTATCTCGTCCTGCTGTGCGAAGAGCTTGTCCTTCTCGCGAAGCTGCACCTGAAGCTCGTCATTGCTAAGCATGACACTGGTCCTGTCAGTATCCACGTGCCTAATAAGAGTCTCTAAGTCCTGGAGGTACAGGCGTATCGGCTCTGCTGTGTCCCTCGAGTCGTCCTCAAAGTCGATGGACTCTCCGTCATCATCACGCCTTCCGAAGGCGTGGAAGTGAGTACCTCTAACCTGTCGAGAGTGATGGCCTAACAGTCGTCCTATCAGGTCCTGCATGACGACCTCCATGCCTCTCTCCCTGTCATCGTGCATAAGCTTGAAGACGATGGCCTCCGTGGTAGGCTCGGTCTGGCGTCCTGGCTGGTTCACCTTGAAGCCCCAAAGGTCCTTCCTCTCAAACTTGGTGAGTGGGTGCACCGTAATGGTGGGAAGAGGGAGATCGAGAAAGGTAGTAAGCTCTACGATACGAGGACCAAAACGGGTAACCTGGAACTCCTCAACGGTGCTGATGGCAATAGGCATCTATTTATAAGATTGAAAAAGTTAGAACAACACAATTTAAGATAACAAGTCAAACATTGATACACATTCCTGGAACACAAAAATCACACAAGTCATGCATACATGAATCCATTACATCAACCAAGGTTCAAACTTATTTAAGGTATCATTTGGAAAATAGGGTGATAGGTGGTGGTCCAACTAACGAAGTGCGTTCACAAACCTATCTCACTGGATCTGGTGGCTAACACAATGTTCCTAGAGGCAATCACCCTATCTTGTTCACATGCTTCTATCACCAGGTCTATAATATCTCCCCGTAAGGTTTGGTTGGTGGCTTCCAACTCTTGGGTATGTTCTTTCTCCTTCTCCAAGTCTTTTTGGAGGTTGAGCATCCTGCATTTGACTCTAGTACTTAGTTCTTTGATAGTCTTCCAAGCTGCTTCTTTTGCTGACTCAAAGAATGTGGTGTGCATAAAAGTGTTGGTGTACATGCAGAAGCCTTTTTCTTTGTGGTTGTCTTCCTTGTTTTTGTACAAGTGAAGCTATACCCACCAATACTCCACTCCTTCCTCCATCACTGGAAAGCCCTTGTACACAGCTGCACCATGTACTTCCATTGTCTCCATGAGGTCTTTGAGAATCTTGGGAAACTCAGTCTCACACTCCAAGGTCATGGTCATGAGTGGTCCTCTCTTCACGGCTTCGTTGATGGAGTTCATCTACAAATAGAGATGAGAATGAGAAGATTAGAAAAGTTTACGAGAAGAATAGACAAGTGTAGAAGTAGTTAAAAAATTTCCCTAATGGTTTCCAATCCTAGGGTCATAATCCTACAGGCAACACAGTGCTCTGATACCATCTGTAAGATCCCTCCTTTGTAAAGGAAAAGATCACTGTTATTGCAATGCTAGTCCCTGGATCAATGCTAGAATCCATAGTTTAAGATGAAGTACACAGAAACAAAGTTCGTTTATTACAGTCATTCCATAGATAAAATATAGTCTTTTACAACTCAGGGCCAAAGGCCTAATACAAGAGTTTATGGAATAAGTAAATAAACATAAGTCTTCATCTTCATGTGCCACAGGCAAGCATGTTGAGTGTAGACTCATGACTCCTAATCATCATCGGAGTAACCTGCAACATTACAAGTTACAGCCACAGAGGGTCAATACTTTGGAATAGTATTGGCAAGTGATACCTTAGTATAATTTAAGTGGACTATAATACTATATGCATTTTGGCTAGGTGGAGCTTAGGCTTGCATTGCTCAAAATAGATTTTTCCTTATCATTTGAAAATACTAAGTTTTTGTTTGGCACAAAACTTTCCCAAGGCATCTACCAATCAAAGACTGAAGATCCACTCAGGGCATCTACCAATCAAAGACTGAAGATCCTTTAACCCTTGTTCACCCACAAGTTTTATTTAGAAATTGGAGTGATGAGATTCTTGAAGCTTCCATGTCTTGATGCTCAAATTGTCCTTTACCAGGGACATGGCTAAGTACTTAGGTTTTACACTCTGCAGAGGTGGTGCACTTTCCCCACAAGACTTGGTTTCCCAAGACAAGATCCTTTAGAATCCTTTCCTTAGTCAAACGGACGCTCCAACCTATCATTCCCTCTACCACCAACTGTCCAAGAGACTAAGTTCTAGCAACCTAAGATCATGGCAGAGCCCATATTGCCAAGTGGTTGCACTTGAAGCTTCTCAACATTTGACAACTCAAATCTCTTTGTTTCCTGGGTGGCCATCCACAAGTGAGATACACTAAGGTAAACCATAAACATGGGCCTTGTGAACCACTCAACCAAAAACCACCATGCAAGTCCCAATCCACCCAGGAGATTCATTAACTTAGTTGTTTTGTTAAATAAAACACAAGTCCTCAGACTTAGAATATTTTTCCATAGTGTGAAAATATAAACCACCCTTGTTTTCTAGTAGCTAGGCTAAGCATGGCATGGCAACTTATCATTAGGGAAATTTCCTAGCAATTCTACCATTCTAATCTACATAGGATTTCCCAACAAAACAATTGACAAAAGTAGCATGCAAGTCCTAACAAAATATCTAATGCAAGTATAAAATATGGGAAGGGAATATTCATGAAGATATCACTTGCCTTGGTAATGTGGAGAGTAGCACTCGTCACAATCACAATCACTAGCAAAATCTACACACAAAGTTGTAGCACACAATTACACACAAATATATACAAACAAAAATAATATGAATGCATGCATGCATGAATTTACTAAGTGGTGATTTTGAAAACTCTACCAAGCAAGTGTATGAATACAGAAACTTAACAAGTCACAAGTTTGCCCACTAAACAAAATTAACCCTAAAACAAAATACTAAACTAAATCTATTCTCAAAATGGCCTTAAACAAGTTTCTACAAATAAAGTCATTCTATTGGTTACTATTTGCTAAACACATTGGATAGGCAGAAAGGTCTTGTCTCACTGAATCCAACGGTATAAAGTTTGCAAAATTCTAACGTGGTAATCAAAAGTTATAAGCATTTGAATTTGGATCAAATTTCTGGTTTTAAACCTTTTTTTTAGATCTAACCCTAGCCACGCGTCGCGCTGTGATTGGCGCGTACCGCTTCGGTTGGATCGCGCTCTGCAGCCGCAGGATCTAAACAGATCGTACGCTCCAGATCGCGTACCGCTTCGGTGTTAAGTGAATCTATCCTAGCGCTCAGATCTGGATCTAACGGTGCTTGTTCAAACGACCATGTCCTGGCGGCGCGCGGTGTCAGCGGCCGAGCGGAGCTTCGGTCACGGGCGCTTGTGTTCCAGGTCGTCCGCGAGAGGGAGAAGGGTCATACCAGGTTCGCAAGAGGATGCTGAAGCTCAAGGTGGCTTTGGTTTGTCAAGGGGCGCACAGAGTTGCGGTAGATTTCTCGCCGGAGTTGAATCTGGCAACGGTGGTTCTGCTCGAGGTCGGAGGCGACGTTGTAGATCACTAGGATGCGAACAAAAGGCGTGGTCAGATGCAGAAGATCATGGAGAACATGCGAGCGTGAACGACAAGGTTCGGGGCGGTCTGGACTTACCACTAGAGCTCGCCGGAGTTGATGTTTCCGTCGGTGCTTGCGGTGTCGAGTGGAACCGGCGACCTGGGGCAGTACAGGACGAACTAGTGAGGTCAGGAGGTGCGCAAAGACTCACTGAGCAAGATAGCAAGAACGAGAGGCAGAGGGGAACACGAGGCTCACCGGAATCGATCGCCGGAGTGGGCTCTGTCTGCGGCGGTGCGAGGATGATTGAGAGCAGCCTGGTGGCGGAGTGAGCGAGGTGTTTGGGGGAAAAAGCTCGCGAGGCAGAGAGGGTCTTATAGCCAGAGGCTCGACAGGAAACGCTCGCGGTTTAATGCCCAATTACGCCGCGCCATTACCGGCAGTGAATACAGCAGCGACGTGGTCGCATGCGCGGTTTGGGGAAGACGAGGACGACGTGGACCGGGCCCGCTCGTCAGCGAAGTGTGCGAGGTGAAGGTGGGGTCTGGCTGTCAGCGACTGGGTGTGTGCTCTCGCGCGTGAGAGAAGTAAAGAAAGGTTCCCGGGTGGGCTTGCTGGGCTCGATTCGCTTTGGGCCGGAAACCAAGCGCCGCCTTTTTCCTTTGTTTAAGTCTTTTCTTTTTCCATTTTTGTTTTCAAGAATGATTTAAATATGAATTCAAATCCTATTTGAATTCAAATCACTCTGGGGATTTTTGCAGGGTACTGTGGTTTCAAAAACAGTCAATTCACCATGTGGTTACCTTGTAAGGGTCTGGTCAAGCTTGGGTTTTGAAACAAACAGAGACTTTGTCTCTAGTTTGAAAATGTTTGAAATAGGGTTTAGAAAATATTTCTAAATTGGAAACTTGGGTTAAGATGCTACACCTAATCCTTCCAATAATGGAGGCAAGCAAACAAGTTCCTAAACAATCCAATCTCAAAGGGTGATGGCCAATTGAGTTGAATTTGCTCACATGAAATCATAGCACAAGCTTATGCATCTAAATGATTTTGAGAAAAACCCTAAATGGATGAAGGATGCAATGATGATATGAATGAGTTTTGAAATATGATTTTTGGGATGTTACATGTGTTCTTTTCATAAACCACATGGATCCACTAGAGTAATTGCATGTGTGTTCTTTTCATAAACCACATATGGATCCATTAGAGTCACTGTATGTTAGTTCTTCTCCTAAACCACCACTAGAGTTCATTGCATGTGTGTTCTTTTCATAAAACACCACTAGAGTCATTGCATGTGTGTTCTTTTCATAAACCACATGGATCCACCACTGTCATTGCATGTGTGTTCTTTTCATAAACCACATCTAGAGTTATTGCATGTGTGTTCTTTTCATAAACCACATGGATCGACTAGAGTCATTGCATGTGTGTTCTTTTCATAAATCACATATGGATCTAATAGAGTCATTGCATGTGTGTTCTTCTCCTAAACCACCACTAGAATTCATTGCATTTGTGTTCTTTTCATAAACCATATGGATCCACCAGTGTCATTGTATGTGTGTTCTTTTCATAAACCACCACTAGAGTCATTGCATGTGTGTTCTTTTCATAAACCATATGGATCCACCACTGTCATTGCACGTGTGTTCTTTTCATAAACCACCACTAGAGTCATTGCATGTGTGTTCTTTTCATAAACCACCACTAGAGTCATTGCATGTGTATTCTTTTCATAAACAACTTGGATCCACTAGTGTCATTACATGTGTGTTCTTTTCATAAACCACATCTAGAGTCATTGCATGTGTGTTCTTTTCATAAACCACATGGATCGACTAGAGTCATTGCATGTGTGTTCTTTTCATAAAGCACATATGGATCTAATAGAGTCATTGCATGTGTGTTCTTCTCCTAAAACACCACTAGAGTTCATTGCATTTGTGTTCTTTTCATAAACCACATGGATCCACCAGTGTCATTGCATGTGTGTTCTTTTCATGAACCACATGGACCCACCAGTGCCATTGCATGTGTGTTCTTTTAATAAACCACATGTAACCACCAGTGTCATTGCATGTATGTTGTGTTCATAAACCACCACTAGAGTCATTGCATGTGTGTTATTTTCATAAACCACATGGATCCACTAATGTCATTACATGTGTGTTCTTTTCATAAACCACATGGATCCACTAGAGTTCGTTGCATGTGTGTTCTTTTCATAAACCAAATGGATCCACCATGTTGGATGTGTGTTCTTCTCATAAACCAGCACTAGAGTCATTGCATGTGTGTTATTTTCATAAACCACATGGATCCACCACTGTCATTGCATGTGTGTTCTTTTCATAAACCACCATTAGAGTCATTACATGTGTGTTCTTTTCATAAACCACATGGATCCACCAGTGGCATTGCATGTGTGTTCTTTTCGTAAACCACATCTATATTTGATTGCATGTGTTTTTTTCATAAACCACATGGATCCACCAGTATCATTGCATGTGTGTTCTTTTCATAAACCACCACTAGAGCCATTACATGTCGGTTCTTTTCATAAACCACATGGATCCACCAGTGTCATTGCATGTGTGTTCTTTTCATAAACCACATGGATCCACCAGTGTCATTACATGTGTATTCTTTTTATAAACAATATGGATCCACTAGTGTCACTACATGTGTGTTCTTTTCATAAACCACATCTAGAGTCATTGCATGTGTGTTCTTTTCATAAACCACATGGATCGACTAGAGTCATTGCATGTGTGTTCTTTTCATAAATCACATATGGATCTAGTAGAGTCATTGCATTTGTGTTCTTCTCCTAAACCACCACTAGAGTTCATTGCATGTGTGTTCTTTTCATAAACCACATGGATCCACCAGTGTAATTGCATGTGTGTTCTTTTCATAAACCACCACTAGAGTCATTGCATGTGTGTTCTTTTCATAAACCACATGGATCCACTAGTGTCATTGGATGTTTGTTCTTTTTCTAAACCACATGGATCCACTAGAGTCATTGCATGTGTGTTCTTCTCCTAAACCACCACTAGAGTCATTACATGTGTGTTCTTTTCATAAACCACATGGATCCACTAGAGTCATTGCATGTGTGTTCTTTTCATAAACCACATATGGATCCATTAGAGTCACTGTATGTTAGTTCTTCTCCTAAACCACCACTAGAGTTCATTGCATGTGTGTTCTTTTCATAAACAACATGGATCCACCACTATTATTGCATGTGTGTTCTCTTCATAAACCACCACTAGAGTCATTGCATGTGTGTTCTTTTAATAAACCACATGGATCCACCAGGGCTATTGCATGTGAGTTCTTTTCATAAACCACCACTAGAGTCATTTCATGTGTGTTATTTTCATGAACCACATGGATACACCAGTGTCATTGCATGTGTGTTATTTTCATAAACCACCAATAGAGTCATTGCATGTGTGTTGTTTTCATAAACCACATGGATCCACCACTGTCATTGCATGTTTGTTCTTTTCATAAACCACATCTAGAGTCATTGCATGTGTGTTCATTTCATAAACCACATGGATCGACTAGAGTCATTGCATGTGTGTTCTTTTCATAAATCACATATGGATCTAGTAGTGTCATTGCATGTGTGTTCTTCTCCTAAACCACCACTAGAATTCATTGCATTTGTGTTCTTTTCATAAACCATATGGATCCACCAGTGTCATTGTATGTGTGTTCTTTTCATAAACCACCACTAGAGTCATTGCATGTGTGTTCTTTTCATAAACCACATGGATCCACCACTGTCATTGCATGTGTGTTCTTTTCATAAACCACCACTAGAGTCATTGCATGTGTGTTCTTTTCATAAACCACATGGATCCACCAGGGTCATTGCATGTGTGTTCTTTTCATAAACCACCACTAGAGTCATTGCATGTGTGTTATTTTCATGAACCACATGGATACACTGGTTTCATTGCATGTGTGTTCTTTTCATAAACCACATCTATATTTCATTGATGTGTGTTCTTTTCATAAACCACATGGATCCACCAGTGTCATTGCATGTGTGTTATTTTCATAAACCACCACTAGAGTCATTACATGTGTGTTCTTTTCATAAACCACATGGATCCACCAGTGTCATTGCATGTGTGTTCTTTTCTTAAACCACATGGATCCACCAGTGTCATTCCATGTGTGTTCTTTTCATAAACAACATGGATCCACTACTGTCATTACATGTGTGTTCTTTTCATAAACCACATCTAGAGTCATTGCATGTGTGTTCTTTTCATAAACCACATAGACCGACTAGAGTCATTGCATGTGTGTTCTTTTCATAAATCACATATGGATCTAGTAGAGTCATTGCATGTGTGTTCTTCTCCTAAACCACCACTAGAGTTAATTGCATTTGTGTTCTTTTCATAAACCACATGGATCCACCAGTGTCATTGCATCTGTGTTCTTTTCATAAACCACCACTAGAGTCATTACATGTGTGTTCTTTTCATAAACCACATGGATCCACCAGTGTCATTGCATGTGTGTTATTTTCATAAACCACATGGATCCACCAGTGTTATTACATGTGTGTTCTTTTCATAAACAACATGGATCCACTACTGTCATTACATGTGTGTTCTTTTCATAAACCACATCTAGAGTCATTACATGTGTGTTCTTTTCATAAACCACATGGATCCACCAGTGTCATTGCATGTGTGTTATTTTCATAAACCACATGGATCCACCAGTGTTATTACATGTGTGTTCTTTTCATAAACAACATGGATCCACTACTGTCATTACATGTGTGTTCTTTTCATAAACCACATCTAGAGTCATTGGATGTGTGTTCTTTTCATAAACCACATGGATCGACTAGAGTCATTGGATGTGTGTTCTTTTCATTAATCACATATGGATATAGTTGAGTCATTGCATGTGTGTTCTTCTCCTAAACCACCACTAGAATTCATTGCATTTGTGTTCTTTTCATAAACCATATGGATCCACCAGTGTCATTGTATGTGTGTTCTTTTCATAAACCACCACTAGAGTCATTGCATGTGTGTTCTTTTCATAAACCACATGGATCCACCACTGTCATTGCATGTGTGTTCTTTTCATAAACCACCAATAGAGTCATTGCATTTGTGTTCTTTTCATAAACCACATGGATCCACCACTGTCATTGCATGTGTGTTCTTTTCATAAACCACCACTAGAGTCATTGCATGTGTGTTCTTTTCATAAACCACATGGATCGACTAGAGTCATTGCATGTGTGTTCTTTTCATAAATCACATGGATCCACCAGTGTCATTCCATGTGTGTTCTTTTCATAAACAACATGGATCCACCAGTGTCATTGCATGTGTGTTCTTTTCATAAACCACATGGATCCACCAGTGTCATTACATATGTGTTCTTTTCATAAACAACATGGATCCACTAGTGTCATTACATGTGTGTTCTTTTCATAAACCACATCTAGAGTCATTGCATGTGTGTTCTTTTCATAAACCACATGGACCGACTAGAGTCATTGCATATGTGTTCTTTTCATAAATCACATATGGATCTAGTAGAGTCATTGCATGTGTGTTCTTCTCCTAAACCACCACTAGAGTTAATTGCATTTGTGTTCTTTTCATAAACCACATGGATCCACCAGTGTCATTGCATCTGTGTTCTTTTCATAAACCACCACTAGAGTCATTACATGTGTGTTCTTTTCATAAACCACATGGATCCACCAGTGTCATTGCATGTGTGTTATGTTCATAACCCACATGGATCCACCAGTGTTATTACATGTGTGTTCTTTTCATAAACAACATGGATCCACTACTGTCATTACATGTGTGTTCTTTTCATAAACCACATCTAGAGTCATTGCATGTGTGTTCTTTTCATAAACCACATGGATCGACTAGAGTCGTTGGATGTGTGTTCTTTTCATAAATCACATATGGATATAGTTGAGTCATTGCATGTGTGTTCTTCTCCTAAACCACCACTAGAATTCATTGCATTTGTGTTCTTTTCATAAACCATATGGATCCACCAGTGTCATTGTATGTGTGTTCTTTTCATAAACCACCACTAGAGTCATTGCATGTGTGTTCTTTTCATAAACCACATGGATCCACCACTGTCATTGCATGTGTGTTCTTTTCATAAACCACCAATAGAGTCATTGCATGTGTGTTCTTTTCATAAACCACATGGATCCACCACTGTCATTGCATGTGTGTTCTTTTCATAAACCACCACTAGAGTCATTGCATGTGTGTTCTTTTCATAAACCACATGGATCGACTAGAGTCATTGCATGTGTGTTCTTTTCATAAATCACATGGATCCACCAGTGTCATTCCATGTGTGTTCTTTTCATAAACAACATGGATCCACCAGTGTCATTGCATGTGTGTTCTTTTCATAAACCACATGGATCCACCAGTGTCATTACATATGTGTTCTTTTCATAAACAACATGGATCCACTAGTGTCATTACATGTGTGTTCTTTTCATAAACCACATCTAGAGTCATTGCATGTGTGTTCTTTTCATAAACCACATGGATCAACTAGAGTCATTGCATGTGTGTTCTTTTCATAAATCACATATGGATCTAGTAGAGTCATTGCATGTGTGTTCTTCTCCTAAACCACCACTAGAGTTCATTGCATTTCTGTTCTTTTCATAAACCACATGGATCCACCAGTGTCATTGCATGTGTGTTCTTTTCATAAACCACATGGATCCACCAGTGTCATTGCATGTGTGTTCTTTTAATAAACCACATGGATCCACCAGTGTCATTGCATGTATGTTCTTTTCATAAACCACCACTAGAGTCATTGCATGTGTGTTCTTTTCATAAACCACATGGACCCACCAATGTCATTACATGTGTGTTCTTTTCGTAAACCACATGGATCCACTAGAGTTCATTGCATGTGTGTTCTTTTCATAAACCACATGGATCCACCACATTGGATGTGTGTTCTTTTCATAAACCACCACTAGAGTCATTGCATGTGGTCTTTTCATAAACCACATGGATCCACCACTATCATTGCATGTGTGTTCTTTTCATAAACCACCATTAGACTCATTACACATGTGTTCTTTTCATAAACTACATGGATCCACCAGTGTCATTGCATCTGTGTTCTTTTAATAAACCACACCTATATTTCATTGCATGTGTGTTCTTTTCATAAACCACATGGACCCACCAGTATCATTGCATCTGTGTTCTTTTCATAAACCACCACTAGAGTCATTACATGTGTGTTCTTTTCATAAACCACATGGATCCACTAGTGTCATTGCATGTGTGTTCTTTTCATAAACCACATGGATCCACCAGTGTTATTACATGTGTGTTCTTTTCATAAACAACATGGATCCACTAGTGCCATTACATGTGTGTTCTTTTCATAAACCACATCTTGAGTCATTGCATGTGTGTTCTTTTCATAAACCACAAGGATCGACTAGAGTCATTGGATGTGTGTTCTTTTCATAAATCACATATGGATATAGTTGAGTCATTGCATGTGTGTTATTCTCCTAAACCACCACCAGAATTCATTGCATTTGTGTTCTTTTCATAAACCATATGGATCCACCTGTGTCATTGTATGTGTGTTCTTTTCATAAACCACCACTAGAGTCATTGCATGTGTGTTCTTTTCATAAACCACATGGATCCACCACTGTCATTGCATGTGTGTTCTTTTCATAAACCACCACTAGAGTCATTGCATGTGTGTTCTTTTCATAAACCACATGGATCCACCAGGGTCATTGCATGTGTGTTCTTTTCATAAACCACCACAAGAGTCATTGCATGTGTGTTATTTTCATGAACCACATGGATACACCGGTTTCATTGCATGTGTGTTCTTTTCATAAACCACATCTATATTTCATTGATGTGTGTTCTTTTCATAAACCACATGGATCCACAAGTGTCATTGCATGAGTGTTATTTTCATAAACCACCGCTAGAGTCATTACATGTGTGTTCTTTTCATAAACCACATGGATCCACCAGTATCATTGCATGTGTGTTCTTGTAAGATCCCTCCTTATTAAAGGAAAAGATCCCTGTGATTGCAATGCTAGTCCCTGGATCAATGCTAGCATCCACAGTTTAAGATGAAGTACACAGATACAAAGGTCGTTTATTACAGTCATTCCAGAGATAAAACATAGTCTTTTACAACTCATGGCCAAAGGCCTAGTACAAGAGTTTATGGAATAAGTAAATAAACATAAGTCTTCATCTTCATGTGCCACAGGCAAGCATGTTGAGTGTAGACTCATGACACCTAATCATCATCAGAGTAACCTGCAACATCATAAGTTACAGCCACAAGGGTCAATACTTTGGAATAGTATTGGCAAGTGATACCTTAGTATATTTTAAGTGGACTATAATACTATATGCATTTGGCTGGTGGAGTTTAGGCTTGCATTGCTCAAAATAGATTTTTCCTTAACTTTTTGAAAATACTAAGTTTTTGTAAGGCATAAAACACCCAAGGCATCTACCAATCAAAGACTGAAGATCCACTGTCACATCCCAAGATTTTCCAAATCTTGTAATGTGAAAAATAAATAAACAAAATAAATTTTTGTTGAAAATCAGGGTGAAAAGAAACTTTTGTTTCTAAAAGGAGACTTAAAATCCCATCTTGAACAAACTTTGGCAGAAGTTTGAATTCAACAAATTCAAATCAAGGGAAATGCATTCCTCAATGAATGTATCTGGAAATTTGAACATTTGGAAAGAAATCCAAAACCCTAAACCCTAATGGAAGGAAATCATTTTCCAAAGTATCTCCAAATCCATGGATTTGATCCATACCAAGTTGATCAACAAATTTTCACAAAGGATCAAGAAAGACCTTAGAGATTAGTTTCACTTAAATTGGAACCAAAGACAAAATCTTGTGAATATAATAAGATAAGGAAATTGAATTTCCAAAGTCAATAAAGCCCTTACCCAAAAGCCCATACCAAATGGTGAACAAATAATCCTAAAGGGATTTATTTGGATAAACATTTATCAAAGGAAAATAAATTGTTTTGGAAACACTGTTTTAGATCTTTTAATAAAAGACTTGGGTTCAAATGAAAAGATAAGCCAAATTAATTTTGGCCAAGCTTTTGAAATAAAATATTTTGTTTTGATAAATGAGTAAAGGTTTATTTAAATAAAATGATAAGGATCTAAATATCCAATTTTATTTAAGTAAAAGCTTTTCCCATTTTAAATAAACACCAAGTATTTTATTACTACTTTGAAATCTTTTATTAAAAGGTTTTGCTTTGATTAAAATGAGTAAAGGATTATTTAAATAAAATAATAAGGATTTAAATATCCAATTTTATTTAAGTAAAGGCTTTCCCATTTTAATTAAAACACCAAAACTTATTTATTTAAATAAGTTTCCAAGTATTCTTTATGTTTCAAATTAAACCTTCCGGTTTGATTTTGAAAATAATTGAAATTCAAATGGAAATTTTGTTAAATAAATCAAACACTATTAATAAATCAAAGATCCATTTTATTTAATTATTAAATGGATCCTAAAATAAATAAAATAATATTTCATTTTGAGATTTGGATTATGTTGCCAAACAGTAACCAAATTCAAATGAAAAGTTTGTTTGATTTTGATTTGAGTGTTGTTTGAAATTGTTTGAATTAATTGTTTGAAATTGAAAACAGAAAAGAATTAGAAAAGAAAAGAGAGTTAGAGAAAAAAAAGAAACAGGAGCAGCCCATTAGGCCCAACTCAGCCCAGCCTTTCACCGCTCAAGAAATCTTTTTCTAACTCAGAATGACCCACACAGAGATGCGTGGGACCCACTTCCCCTCTTCCTCTCTCACGACAACAGACCCCACCTTTCTCACCCACTCTCCCGAACTGCTTTTTCTCAGACCGAGAAAGAAACCCGCAGAGTGATCAACTGTGGACCCCTCCTCTCTTTCCTTTTTCCATCGACCAGAGGACCCCATCGCCACCTCCTTCTTCTTCATCATGACTTCTTCTCCCCAGACGACGCTGCGTTGCGCCTTCAATCCGCTTCAATTGCGTTAATGCTGCGTTAATTCCTCGCCGACGACGCCTACTTAAACGCCTTCCTCCTCTCGTCTTTTCCCTGACATCGCCTCCTTCGCCCCTAGGTGCAAGAATCGCTTTCGAACACTCTCTGCTCCGAGCCCCCTCCTCAATTCCGGCCACATCCCGCGCCTCACCTACCTTCTGACGCGAGCACACTCCACGCATCCTAGTGCATCTTTCCTTGCCACCCATTCGCTGGGAGCACCGTAACCCCGACTCCAACAAGCCTCGCCAGCGCCGTCTGTTCCAACTACGGCGACATTCCCAGTGACCTGAGACCTCCCAGACCTCTCAAGGATACTCCTCTCGCGACCTTGTGCGCATTCTAACCCTGCCTCCTTTGCCTTAGGGTGATCTGTAGCGACGACTCCGACAAGCACAGAGCGCCGCCGTGTCTGTTTCTTCTCCGGCGACTCTTCTGGTAAGCACAAGACGACCCCGACCCCTCTCGTTCACGCACACGACCTTGCCTTGGACCCGCGCATCTAACTGTGCCTTCCTTTCGCTTCGGAGTGAATCACAGCGACGTCCACGACGACAAGCCGAGAGCACCACCCGCAAAGAATCTGACGAGGAATTCTGCAACCCTAGTGCGCTCGCCCGACCAACACCTCCCCGAGCATCGCCGTAACCTCCTGAGCCTGGTGAGCATCTCCTCCTTCTCCCTTGCCCTATGCATCGCCGGCACCGTCATCGACCGACGACTCCGCCGCCAGCAGCCGCCGCATCGCCGCCCACGTTAGGTCAAGCCTGCCGAAGCCGTTCGATTCAGATCGAACAAATACGATAGATTCATTTAATCCCGAAGGGGTACTGGCTCAGCGTCGCACGATCTAAATAGATCCAACGCTCCACGTTGCCGATCCACACCGAACCGGTACCGGCCAATCACAGCGCAACGCGTGGCACCAGTTGATCTGAATTAGAAATTTGAAAACAGAATTTCTTGCTAACTTCAAACCCCTGTATCTTTTGATCCACACGTCCAAATTTTACAAATTTGATGTCGTTGGAATCAGCAAGACAAGCCCTAACCAACCCTGCCCTTAGTTTAGCAAATAGTATCTGTTAACTTGTTTAACCTTGCAGATTCTTTTGGATGCTTGCTAACATTAGAAAAATCATTTAAAAATGATATTTAGGTTAAAACCTTTGCCAATTGGTTTGTTGTGACCTTGCTGACCTTAGGAACCAACCCATAGTTTGGAAAGTGATTTTGGAAAAGAATAGAATGGATTAATTAGTTTAGTCCATTTCTAGCTAACTAAAACTATTTGTTTTGTTTATGAAAATGCTTTCATAAAGAAAACCTTGAGAAAATGTCCGGACCAAACCTATCGACCCAAAAGCACCAAGTTTTGCAATAGCAACTCATTTGGTGAACCCTATAGACTAAAACCCTAGTAGACATATTTCTTCACCACATAAAATGACCAAATAGGTGCCTTGTTTTGAAATTGGTTTTTTAGGTGAAACCTTTTGCAAATGACTTTGCCATTTTGGTAAATGACCAATTTGGAACTTACAAAGTTTAGAAGCCTAGTGAGGACCATCCCTACATTAGAACCAACCTTTGCATGCCTATGCATGACTTTGCCACCTTACAAAATGACCATTAGGTGTACCCAAATGTCTATGACCCACTAGGAACCACTTTTGCAAACAAAGCAAAGCTTGGCATGCTTGCATGCATTTCTTTGACTTTGTTATTTTATGTGTGTTGATTTGCTTGATTGGTAGATTGAGTTTGTGCCTTGCTTGATTGATTGTAGTGACTTGAAGAGTGTGAGTGTTGCAAGGACAAGGAGTGAACTTATACCCTCTACCAAAAAGGCAAGTGATGCTTCATATCTTATGTCCTATTATTTTCACTATGCATTAGTGTTTTTGCTAAAGTAAACTTGCATGGTTTTCATTTTGCTAAGTATAGACCTTGCTATAGGAAATCTAGTAGATGAATCCTTAGTAGGATTTTCCTAAGTTAAGAATCCTATTACTACCAAGCTTAGCCTAGCTAATAGAAAACTTGGGTGGGATATATATTCACACTATGAAAAATATTCTAAGTCTGAGGACTTGTGTTTTGTTTAATAAAACAACTAAGATTAATGAATCTCCTGGGTGGAATGGGATTGCATGGTGGTTTTTGGTTGAGTGGTTCACAAGGCCCATGTTTATGGTTTACCTTAGTGTATCTCACTTGTGGATGGCCACCCAGGAAACAAAGAGATTTGAGATGTCAAATGTTGAGAAACTTCAAGTGCAACCACTTGGCATTATGGGCTCTGCCATGATCTTAGGATGCTGGAACTTAGTCTTTTGGACAGTGGGTGGTAGTGATTGATAGGTTGGAACGTCCATTTGACTAAGGAAAGGCTATCAAGGATCATTCTTGGGGAAACCAAGACTTGTGGGGAAAGTGCACCACCTCTGCAGAGTGAAAAACCTAAGTACTTAGCCATGTCCCTGGTAAAGGACAATTTGAGCATCAAGACATGGAAGCAATCAAGAATCTCATCATTCCAATTTTTAAATTAAAACTTGGGCGAACAAGGGTTGTGTGAAATCTTAAATCTTTGATTGGTAGATGCCTTGAGAGGATCTTCAATCATTGGTTGAGAATTTGTTTTGCCAAGTAAATCTTCAGTCTCGATTGGTAGATGCCCTGAGTGGATCTTCAGTCTTGATTGGTAGATGCCTTGGAATTTGTTTTGCCAAACAAAACTTATTTTCAAATGATAGGAAAAATCTATTTTGAGCAATGCAAAGCCTCAACTCCACTTAGCCAAATGCATATAGATGATAGAATCCACTATACTACCAAAGTATCACTTGCCAATACAATTCAAATGTATTGACCCTTGTGGCTGTAACTTATTATGTTGCAGGTTTGTTTGTTTTAGTGAAGATTGATTGATTAGGATTACAAAGCCTACAACCAATATGTTCACTGTGGCACTTTGAAGATGAAGGACCCAATGCTTATAGTTATTCCGCTGCAATGTAATGTAAATAGCCAATGAGCTATGTTTGATGTAATAAAATTATGTTATTCCTGGTTATAAAGTTGTATTATGACCTTTGTTTCTCGATATTACATCTGAACTGTGGATGCTAGCTATTGATCCAGGGACTAGCATTGTAAACACAGGGACTCAATCTTATTTAAGGTTGGGGACGCCATGAATGGTATCAGAGCATTGTGTTGCCTGTAGGATTTGTAACCCTAGGATTGGACAAAAACCCTTAGAAAAATAGGAGTTGTCTTATTCCAAAACTTATTTACAAAAACAATCTTGTGAACTCTTTCCTCAACCATTTTGGTTTCAACTCTACTTCTCTTCTATTTCAAACTTGATGGAAAAGCCTACCCCATGACCCAAGACTACACCATGTGCAAAGGACATCTTCAACTTCTTCAACATCTTCAACATGTACACCAAGGACTTCAACTTGGATATCACTAAAGACTACAAGTCTTGAGTAACATTTCACTTGAAGACTAAGGAAAAACAACTTAAAAGGAGCCATCAACATCTTTGAAGTATTTGTGACCAAGAGACAAGAATTCTCCAAGGATACAAAGATCTCATTCAAGAAGAATCAACCAAGAAGGATGGAAAGATCACAAGTGAACCATATAGATGGACCACCATATTTAGTTAAGTCAAACCCACCAACTTATGTGGTGTAACAAAAATATTTTGTTGCCTAAGTATGTGCTTGAAACTTGTTGTTTGAGTGAAATGTTTGGTTTGTGAATGCTTGCACATTGCTTGTGTGAATTGTGAAGTGTGAATAGAATTGATTCCCTTAGAAACCTTTTGCCTATTCTAATCCCTATCCAACCCAAACAGATGACTTCTCCAAGAGACTCCAACATCAAGGATGGTGACAACAACAACCAAGAGGTCAACATGAGAGAACTCATAGCAACCCAACACCAATTGAGCCAACTAACAGCTCAGTTCATAGCCAACAATAGTGATAAAGACCCTACCTTGCAAAAGTTTTTGGAAGAACAATCCCAACTGATGCTTAAGGTGACTAATCAAATGATCAGCATGGAAGAAAACTATCCCAAAAGAGTGTATGACAACAAGGATGACAAGAACATTATGCTAGATGGAGCACCAGCTTGCATTATTTGTGGAGACAAGGATCATACATCCAAAGAGCATGAAGATCAATGCCCCAATTGTGAAGAGGAACATCCAGGCCAATGCCCAACATCTCAAGTTACTTGTCACCTTTGTGAAGGAAACGACCATGTACCTATCCAATGCCCCGTCTATGCCATTGTTGAACAAAGGAAACAAGAAGGATCCAAGTATGCCAAGAATGATGATGACAAAGGAAAAGGACCACTTATACCCCCAAACAAGACAACCCGATTCAAAGGATCAAAGAAGCCCAAGAAACCAAAGCAAGACATGAGCCTTGTGCAATGTCGTAAATGTAAGGAAATGGGACACAACCCCAGTGGATGCCCAGAGTCCATAAAGAATAAAAGGATGGACCAAGTAGTGTGCAACAACTGCAAAGAGCTAGGCCATTATGTAGCAGTTTGTCCATAAGAGCAACGTAAAGAACTCCAAGATATCCACTGTTTCAATTGCAAGGAACCGTGACACTATGTAAGCAATTGTCCGAAAAGATGAAGAACAAGATGAACAAGCCAAAAGGAGAAACCCAACCTTAGCCCATGAGTCAAGCATGGAAATAATGGACACTATGCAGAAGTTTTCCAAGAAGAAGTTTTCATCAAGCAAGCCAAGATGTAGTTTAGTTGGAAAATTTTTAAGGGTGGTAGTACCCTAGTTGTTTTGAGCCAACTTGTAACCCTAGCCTCCCCAAATCTCGGGACGAGATTTATTTTAAGGTGAAATGTCACATCCCAAGATTTTCCAAATCTTGTAATGTGAAAAATAATAAACAAAATAAATTTTTGTTGAAAATCAAGGTGAAAAGAAACTTTTGTTTCTAAAAGGAGACTTAAAATCCCATCTTGAACAAACTTTGGCAGAAGTTTGAATTCAACAAATTCAAATCAAGGGAAATGCATTCCTCAATGAATGTATCTGGAAATTTGAACATTTGGAAAGAAATCCAAAACCCTAAACCCTAATGGAAGGAAATCATTTTCCAAAGTATCTCCAAATCCATGGATTTGATCCATACCAAGTTGATCAACAAATTTTCACAAAGGATCAAGAAAGACCTTAGAGATTAGTTTCACTTAAATTGGAACCAAAGACAAAATCTTGTGAATATAATAAGATAAGGAAATTGAATTTCCAAAGTCAATAAAGCCCTTACCCAAAAGCCCATACCAAATGGTGAACAAATAATCCTAAAGGGATTTATTTGGATAAACATTTATCAAAGGAAAATAAATTGTTTTGGAAACACTGTTTTAGATCTTTTAATAAAAGACTTGGGTTCAAATGAAAAGATAAGCCAAATTAATTTTGGCCAAGCTTTTGAAATAAAATATTTTGTTTTGATAAAATGAGTAAAGGTTTATTTAAATAAAATGATAAGGATCTAAATATCCAATTTTATTTAAGTAAAAGCTTTTCCCATTTTAAATAAACACCAAGTATTTTATTACTACTTTGAAATCTTTATTAAAAGGTTTTGCTTTGATTAAAATGAGTAAAGGATTATTTAAATAAAATAATAAGGATTTAAATATCCAATTTTATTTAAGTAAAAGGCTTTCCCATTTTAATTAAAACACCAAAACTTATTTATTTAAATAAGTTTCCAAGTATTCTTTTATGTTTCAAATTAAACCTTCTGGTTTGATTTTGAAAATAATTGAAATTCAAATGGAAATTTTGTTAAATAAATCAAACACTATTAATAAATCAAAGATCCATTTTATTTAATTATTAAATGGATCCTAAAATAAATAAAAATAATATTTCATTTTGAGATTTGGATTATGTTGCCAAACAGAACCAAATTCAAATGAAAAGTTTGCTGTTTGATTTTGATTTGAGTGTTGTTTGAAATTGTTTGAATTAATTGTTTGGAAATTGAAAACAGAAAAAGAATTAGAAAAAGAAAAAGAGAGTTAGACAGAAAAAAAAATAAGAAACAGGAGCAGCCCATTAGGCCCAACTCCAGCCCAGCCTTTCACTGCCCGAAGAAATCTTTTTCTCACTCAGAAACTGACCCACACAGAGACAGACAGCGTGGACCCACTTCCCCCTCTTCCTCTCTCGCTGACAACAGACCCCACCTTTCTCACCCACTCTCCCCGAACCGCTTTTACAGACCGAGAAAGAAACCCGCAGAGTGACTGAACCGTGGACCCCCTCCTCTCTTTCCTTTTTCCACTGACCAGAGGACCCCACTGCCACCTCCTTCTTCTTCACCGCGACTTCTTCTCCCCCAGACGACGCTGCCGTTGCTGCCTTCAATCCGCGGCTTCAATTCGCGTTAATGCTGCGTTAATTCCTCACCGCGACGACGCCTACTTAAACGCCTTCCTCTCCTCTGTCTTTTCCCTCAGACATCGCCTCCTCTCTGCCCCTAGGCTGCAAGAATCGCCTGCTCGAACACTCTCTGCTCCGACGAGCCCCCTCCTCAATTCCGGCCACATCCCGCCGCCTCTCACCTACCTCTGCACGCGAGCACACTCACCGCATCCTAGTGCATCTTTCCTTGCCACCCATTCGCCCGCGGGAGCACCAGAACCCCGACTCCAACAAGCCCCGAGCCAGCGCCGCCGTCTGTTCCAACTACGGCGACATTCCCCGGTGAGCACAGACCTCCCCAGCACCTCTCAAGGATACTCCCTCGTTCGCGACCCTTGTGCGTACCTAACCCTGCCTCTCCTTTGCCTTAGGGCGATCTCCAGCGACGACTCCGACAAGCTCTAAACGCCGCCGTGTCTGTTTCTTCTCCGGCGACTCTTCTGGTAAGCACAAGACGACCCCGACCCCTCTCGTTCACGCACACGACCTTGCCTTGGACCCGCGCATCTAACTGTGCCTTCCTTTCGCTTCGGAGTGAATCACAGCGACGTCCACGACGACAAGCCGAGAGCACCGCCGCCCGCAGCAACTCCGACGAGGAATTCCTGCAACCCTAGTGCGCCCCTCGCCCGACCAACACCTCCCCGAGCATCGCCGTAACCTCCTGAGCCTGGTGAGCATCTCCTCCTTCTCCCTTGCCCTCTGCATCGCCGGCACCGTCATCGACCGACGACTCCGCCGCCAGCAGCCGCCGCATCGCCGCCCACGTTAGGTCAAGCCTGCCGAAGCCGTTCGATTCAGATCGAACGAATACGATAGATTCATTTAATCCCGAAGGGGTACTGGCTCAGCGTCGCACGATCTAAATAGATCCAACGCTCCACGTTGCCGATCCACACCGAACCGGTACCGGCCAATCACAGCGCAACGCGTGGCACCAGTTGATCTGAATTAGAAATTTGAAAACAGAATTTCTTGCTAACTTCAAACCCCTGTATCTTTTGATCCACACGTCCAAATTTTACAAATTTGATGTCGTTGGAATCAGCAAGACAAGCCCTAACCAACCCTGCCCTTAGTTTAACAAATAGTATCTGTTAACTTGTTTAACCTTGCAGATTCTTTTGGATGCTTGCTAACATTAGAAAAATCATTTAAAAATGATATTTAGGTTAAAACCTTTGCCAATTGGTTTGTTGTGACCTTGCTGACCTTAGGAACCAACCCATAGTTTGGAAAGTGATTTTAGAAAAGAATAGAATGGATTAATTAGTTTAGTCCATTTCTAGCTAACTAAAAACTATTTGTTTTGTTTATGAAAATGCTTTCATAAAGAAAACCTTGAGAAAATGTCTGGACCAAACCTACTGACCCAAAAGCACCAAGTTTTGCAATAGCAACTCATTTGGTGAACCCTATAGACTAAAACCCTAGTAGACATATTTCTTCACCACATAAAATGACCAAATAGGCGCCTTGTTTTGAAATTGGTTTTTTAGGTGAAACCTTTTGCTAATGACTTTGCCATTTTGGTAAATGACCAATTTGGAACTTACAAAGTTTAGAAGCCTAGTGAGGACCATCCCTACATTAGAACCAACCTTTGCATGCCTATGCATGACTTTGCCACCTTACAAAATGACCATTAGGTGTACCCAAATGTCTATGACCCACTAGGAACCACTTTTGCAAACAAAGCAAAGCTTGGCATGCTTGCATGCATTTCTTTGACTTTGTTATTTTATGTGTTGATTTGCTTGATTGGTAGATTGAGTTTGTGCCTTGCTTGATTGATTGTAGTGACTTGAAGAGTGTGAGTGTTGCAAGGACAAGGAGTGAACTTATACCCTCTACCAAAAAGGCAAGTGATGCTTCATATCTTATGTCCTATTATTTTCACTATGCATTAGTGTTTTTGCTAAAGTAAACTTGCATGGTTTTCATTTTGCTAAGTATAGACCTTGCTATAGGAAATCTAGTAGATGAATCCTTAGTAGGATTTTCCTAAGTTAAGAATCCTATTACTACCAAGCTTAGCCTAGCTAATAGAAAACTTGGGTGGGATATATATTCACACTATGAAAAATATTCTAAGTCTGAGGACTTGTGTTTTGTTTAATAAAACAACTAAGATTAATGAATCTCCTGGGTGGAATGGGATTGCATGGTGGTTTTTGGTTGAGTGGTTCACAAGGCCCATGTTTATGGTTTACCTTAGTGTATCTCACTTGTGGATGGCCACCAGAAACAAAGAGATTTGAGATGTCAAATGTTGAGAAACTTCAAGTGCAACCACTTGGCATTATGGGCTCTGCCATGATCTTAGGATCTGGAACTTAGTCTTTTGGACAGTGGGTGGTAGTGATTGATAGGTTGGAGCAACGTCCATTTGACTAAGGAAAGGCTCTTGAAGGATCATTCTTGGGAAACCAAGACTTGTGGGGAAAGTGCACCACCTCTGCAGAGTGAAAAACCTAAGTACTTAGCCATGTCCCTGGTAAAGGACAATTTGAGCATCAAGACATGGAAGCAATCAAGAATCTCATCATTCCAATTTTTAAATTAAAACTTGTGGGCGAACAAGGGTTGTGTGAAATCTTAAATCTTTGATTGGTAGATGCCTTGAGAGGATCTTCAATCATTGGTTGAGAATTTGTTTTTGGCAAGTAAATCTTCAGTCTCTGATTGGTAGATGCCCTAAGTGGATCTTCAGTCTTGATTGGTAGATGCCTTGGAATTTGTTTTTGCCAAACAAAACTTATTTTCAAATGATAGGGAAAAATCTATTTTGAGCAATGCAAAGCCTCAACTCCACTTAGCCAAATGCATATAGATGATAGAATCCACTATACTACCAAAGTATCACTTGCCAATACAATTCAAATGTATTGACCCTTGTGGCTGTAACTTATTATGTTGCAGGTTTGTTTGTTTTAGTGAAGATTGATTGATTAGGATTACAAAGCCTACAACCAACATGTTCACTGTGGCACTTTGAAGATGAAGGACCCAATGCTTATAGTTATTCCGCTGCAATGTAATGTAAATAGCCAATGAGCTATGTTTGATGTAATAAAATTATGTTATTCCTGGTTATAAAGTTGTATTATGACCTTTGTTTCTCGATATTACATCTGAACTGTGGATGCTAGCTATTGATCCAGGGACTAGCATTGTAAACACAGGGGACTCAATCTTATTTAAGGTTGGGGACGCTACATCCACTCCGGGCATCTACCAATCAATGACTGAAGATCCTTTTAACCCTTGTTCACCCACAAGTTTTATTTAGAAATTGGAGTGATGAGATTCTTGAAGTTTCCATGTCTTGATGCTCAAATTGTCCTTTACCAGGGACATGGCTAAGTACTTAGGTTTTACACTCTGCAGAGGTGGTGCACTTTCCCCACAAGTCTTGGTTTCCCAAGAATGATCCTTCAGTAGCCTTTCCTTAGTCAAATGGACGCGTTCCAACCTATCATCCCATCTACCACCCTCTGTCCAAAAGACTAAGTTCTAGCATCCTAAGATCATGGCAGAGCCCATAATGCCAAGTGGTTGCACTTGAAGCTTCTCAACATTGGACAACTCAAATCTCTTTGTTTCCTGGGTGGCCATCCACAAGTGAGATACACTAAGGTAAACCATAGACATGGGCCTTGTGAACCACTCAACCAAAAACCACCAAGCAAGTCCCATTCCACCCAGGAGATTCATTAACTTAGTTGTTTTGTTAAATAAAAACAAGTCCTTAGACTTAGAATAATTTTCAAAGTGTGAATATATAAACCACCCTTGTTTTCTAGTAGCTAGGCTAAGCATGGCATGGCAACTTGTCCTTAGGGAATTACCTAGCAATTCTAGCATTCTATTCTAAATAGGATTTCCCATCATTAGTTGACAAAAGTAGCATGCAAGTCCTAACAAAATATATCTAATGCAAGTATAAAATATAGTTAGTGAATATTCTTGAAGATATCACTTGCCTTGGTAGTGTGGAGAGTAGCACTCGTCACAATCACAATCACTAGCAAAATCTACACACAAAGTTGTAGCATACAATTACACACAAATATATACAAACAAAAGTATTATGAATGCATGCATGCATGAATCTACCAAGTGATGATTTTTGAAAACTTCAACCAAGCAAGTGCATGAATACAGAAACTAAAACAAGTCACAAAAATAGCCAAGGCAACTTATTTAGCTCTAAACAAAAATACTAAACTAAATCTATACTCAAAAGGCCTCAAACAAGTCTCTGCATTTTAAACACATCTAATGGTTACTATATGCTATATAAAGAGGATAGGCAGAAATGTATTGTTTTTCTGAATCCAAAGGTATAAAGTATTAAAAATTCCAACGTGGTGTTCAAAAGATATAGGCATTTGAATTTGGGTCAAATTTGGTTTTAAATTCTATTTCCAGATCTAACCTAGCCGCGTCTTATTCTTATTCGCTCGTGCGGTTCGCTGGATCGAGCTCCACACGTAGGATCTAAATGAAATCTGGCGGCTCAGATCGCGTCGCTTGGGTTAAGTGGATCTATCCTAAGCGCCACGATGCAGATCTAACGGCTGCTACTTCTCCAAGAAGCTGGCGGCGGGCGGCTACGGCGGCCGGAATCGTCGATGATGTTCTTGATGATGCGACGGGCGAGGAAGAAGGAGGAGTGGCTTACCGGGCTCGGAGGTCACGCCAAGCTTCGTCGTACTGTGATTGGTCAAGGCGCGCCGGGCAGCTGCTATTCCTCACGGAGTTAAATGGCGGCGTCGGGTGCGTCGGGTGGTTGTCGGGGACGTCGCTGTGGATCACCCCAAGGCAAGGCGAGGTCATGGTTAGATTCACAAGGTCAAGGTGAAGTAGTGAGCATGAACTAGGAGGCGCGGGGCGGTCTGGACTTACCACTGGGGTTCGCCGGAGTTCGTGCAGACGTCGGTGGCGACTAGTCGATGATGTTGCGGCCTTCGGTCCATGCGAGAGCAAACGAAATGTGTTAAAGAAGCGCAGAGGCTCACTGAATCAGTTTGCAGAATGAGAGGCGGAGGAGCTCTGGACTCACGGAATCGCCGGCTGATCGTCGGAGGCAACAGAGCTGAGCAATACACGCAGCCTGGTGGCGCTCTGGGTTCAGGGTTTGAGGAGAAGAGAGAGAGGCGAGAGGATTCTTATAGCCTGGTCACGGCGAGAATTACTCGCCAATAACTCGAATTGACACCGCAAATTTAAACACGAAGCTTCGCGTTGATTTGGGGATGAACGGTCGTGCGGGTGGAGACGACGGTGGCGTGGAGAAGGCCCGCTTTGTCAGCGAGGAGCGGTGTGCGGTGGGGTCTGCTGTCGGCTCGTAAGGCGTCTTCTTGCGTGAGAGAAGAAAAGGAGATCCGGGTGGGCTTGTTGGGCTCGATCTGCTGCTGGGCGGATTCTGGCATGGCCTTTTCCTTTGTTAAGTCTTTATCTTTTTCTAAATTCATTTTTTGGATAGAATTTGATATGAATTCAAATCCATTTGAATTCAAACTTCTTTGGGGATTTTTGCAGGGTTCTTGTGGGTTCAAATGCAGTCAAATAACCATGTGGTCACCTTGCAAGGCTTGGTCAAGCTTGGGTCTTTGAAATAAACAGAGACTTTGTCTCTTTGCAAATATTTGGAATAGGGTTTAGATAATATTTCTAAATTGGAATCTTGGGTTTAAATGCTACTCCTAATCTTTCCAACCATGGAGGCAAGCAAACAAGTACCTAAGCATTCAAATCTCAAAGGGTGATGGCCAATTGAGATAAAATGCCCACATGAAATCATAGCTCAAACTTCTGCCTCTAAATGATTTTGAGAAAAACCCTATATGAATGAATGATGCAAAAATGATATGAATGAGTTTTGAAACATGATTTTTAGGGATGTTACAAATCTAACCCCCTTAAAATGAATCTCGCCCTCGAGATTCGGATTGGCTAGCAAATAGGTGAGGGTGGTCTTTCCGAAGATCATCTTCTCTTTCCCATGTTGCTTCTTCTTCGGAATGATGATTCCATTGTACTTTGCAAAACTTGATAGTCTTTGTTCTCGTGACTCTTTCTGTGGTCTCAAGTATCTTGTGTGCTTTTCTTCATAGGTGAGATCACTTTCTAGTTGAACTTCTTCCAAAGATATGGTATCTTTCAAAGATGTTTCTTCCATTTGGGTGACATTTCTTAAGTGGCTCACATGAAAACATTATGGATTTGCTAGTAAAGATGCTGGTAATTCAATTTCATATGCAGCTTCTCCTTGCGACTTAAAATGTTGAATGGTCCAACATATCTTGGTGCTAACTTTCCTTTGACTCCAAATCTTTTTACTCCACGAAGTGGTGATACTCTAAGATAAGCTCTATCCCCAACTTCGTAAGTGACTTCTCTATGCTTAGCATCTGCGTAGCTTTTCCGTCGAGACTGCTATCTTCAATCTGTCTCTAACCAATTTGACCTTTTCTTGGCGTCTTTGATAAGGTCTGGTCCAAACAAACTTCTTTCTCCACACCATTCCATAGCAATGGGGTGGTACACTTTCTTCGTATAGAAACTCAAATGGTGCCATCCCAATACTAGATTGGTGGTTGTTGTAAGAAAACTCTGCGTAAAGGGACTTTCATCCCAACTTGCTCCATAGTCTAGGGCACATGCCCTCAACATGTCTTCAAGAATTTGGTTAGTCCTTTCTGTTTGTCCATCGGTTTGAGGATGAAAGCAGTGCTGAATTCCAACCTCGTTCCTAGAGATTCATGAAGTCTCCAAAAGTGAGAAGTGAACTGAGTTCCTCTATCGGACACAATACTCTTAGGTACACCGTGGAGGCATACAATTCTGCTCATGTAGATTTTGGCTAACTTTGCCTTTGGTATAAGTTGTCTTCTGGGTATAAAATGAGCCACTTTAGTTAGGCGATCTACTATTACCCATATGGAATCATACCGACCTGGTCCTTGGTAATCCAAAGAATGAAATCCATACCAATATTTTCCCACTTCCATTCAGGAATAGGCATTGGTTGAAGCAAACTGCTGGTTTCGATGCTCGCTTTCACTCTACTACACCGTCACACAAGGCAATGTGTTGGCGATGTCTCTTTTGAGATTGTTCCACCAAAATCTTTCTTTCATATCCATGTACATTTTGGTGTTTCCCGGTGAATAGAATACGGAGAGTTATGGGCTTCTTGTAAAATCAGTTTCCATAATTCGGATCTTGTGGAACACAAATACGTTTCTCGTGCCATAAAGTACCTTGTTCGTCCACATGGAAACTTTTAGCTTTCCCTTGGCTAATCCTTTCCTTAATCTCTTCGATTTCTTTATCCGTCTTTTGGGCTTCTTTAATCTTATCCAGAGTGGGTTGAACATCCAAAGACATAAGATGTCCTTCAGGCACAATCTCCAACCTGAGTTCCTTGAATTGCTTACACAAATCATCAGGCAATTCACCTTTGGTAAGACCATTTACAAATGCTTTACGACTTAGAGCATCTGCTACTACATTTGCTTTAACGGGGTGGTATTGCAAATTCAAGTCATAATCCTTGATAAGTTCTAGCCATCTCCGTTGTCTCATATTGATTTCCTTCTGGGTGAAGATATACTTCAAACTCTTATGATCGGTGAATACTTCACAACGTTTTCCCAAAAGGTAATGTCTCCATGTTTTGAGTGCATGGACAACATCGGCTAACTCTAAATCATGAGTAGGATAGTTTACTTCATGAGTTTTGAGTTGTCTCGAGGCATAAGCCACAACTTTTCCGCCTTGCATAAGTATCGCTCCTAATCCTTGATGCGAAGCATCACAATACACTTGCAAATCCTTTTCCAAATCTGGTAAACCTGAGCAGTCTTGACACAAGTCTCTTCTTTAGTTCTTGAAAGCTGAGTTCACATCCTTGGACCAAGCAAATTTCTTATCTTTCTTTAACAATTCCGTCATTGGTTTAGCAACCTTAGAAAATTTTCAATGAACCTTCAGTAGTAACTTGCTAAACCAAGGAAACGAACCTCTTTTACATTCTTAGGAGATTCCCATTACATTCTTGCTGAAACCTTAGCAGGGTCAACTGCTACACCATCCTTTGTCATAACATGACCAAGAAATCCAACTTCGTCTAACCAAAACTCACACTTGCTGAACTTGGCATAAAGCTTATGTTCCCTTAGTTTCTCAAGTATCAAGCGAGATGTCTTTCATGCTCCTCCTTGCTCTTGGAGTAGACCAAGATGTCATCGATGAAAACGACAACGAACTTGTCGAGAAATTCCATGAACACTTTGTTCATCATATTCATGAAGTATCTTTGAGCGTTGGTTAATCCAAAAGGCATCACCGTGTACTCATACAATCCATACCTTGTGGTGAATGCTGTTTTAGGTATGTCTTGCTCTCTTATCTTGAGTTGAAAATAGCCTAATCAAGATCAATCTTGAGAACACACAAGCTCCTTCTAGCTGATCAAACAAGTCATTGATTCTTGGTAAAGGATATTTGTTCTTGATGGTTACCTCGTTAAGAGAACGGTAATCTATGCATAATCTTTGAGTTCTATCTCTCTTTTCTACGAACAAAACTGGAGCTCCCCAAGATGAAGAACTTGGCTGGATGAATCCTTTGCAATTGTTCTCCAAGTTGTTTCTTGAGTTCTTTAAGTTCATCAAGACATTTTATAAGGCCTCTTTGCCCTTGGCCCGGATCTGGTACCAATTCTATTATAAACTCCACATCTCTATCTGGTGGCATTCGGTAACTCTTAGGAACACATCAGGATACTCACACAATTGGCTGCTTGTCCATGCTAACCCCTTAAGAGAATTCAGCTTACTCCTTTTGATTTAAAGTTGGACTTGAATATTATCCTCTTACATTCAGGGGTTGTGAGTGAAACTGTATGATTTGCACAATCTAGTACTCCATTATACTTAGTCATACAATCAATTACCAAAATCACATCCAATCCATGGCAATTTAGGATTATTAGGTTCTTTGAAACTTATATTTTCCAAACTCTATGACTAGGTCATGGCATCCTGAGTTTACTATCATTTCTCCACCAGGAGAACTTACTCTTATAGGACACCCAATGGTTTCTACCGGTAGTTCATTTCTTTCGACAAATGCTTTAGATATGAATGAATGAGATGCACCAGTGTCAAAGAGTACAAATCTTGAGATGGAATTGAGTCTGAACTTACCAAAGAATGACATCAGGCTCTTCAAAGACCTCCTCCACATTGATGTGGTTAACCTGTCCTTTCTGAAAAGGATTTGGCTTGTTAGGTCCTTCAACTTTCTTTTCAGTGCACTCATTAGCATAATGCCCTAGCTTCTTGCATTTGAAGCATTCAACTTTGTTGATGTCCCTCTTAGTGACTTCCACTTCCACTTCCACCTCCACTATGGTGGCTCTTATATCCACTCTTGTGGTTCTTGTACTTATCATTGTCATGACTGCGATGATGCTTGTTGTCATGACGGTTGTGGTTGTGGTGCTTGTTAAACTTCCCATGCTTGTGGGATCCGGAGCTGACACTATCATCATAGTGAGATCGTTTATGAGACGACCCCGAGCTGTGCTTGTCGGAGTGTTTCCTCTTCTTACTCTCGACTTGCTTCATTTTATTCTCCACAATAACAGCCTTGTCGCACAGCGACTGATAAGTTGGAACATATGCCACAGACAGCTGTAGATTCAGCTCATCATTCAAGCCTTCTAGAAACTTTTCCTTCCTTTTGGCATCAGTGTCAACCTCATCCGGTGCATAGCGCGCCAGATTGTTGAACTCTTCAATATATTCAGCCACGCTGTGGTGGCGCTGCTTCAGGTTGTGAAATTCCTTCTTTTTCAGGCTCATCATACCTGGTGAGATATGAGTGGTCGAAAACCATCTTCAAATATAGCCCAAGTCACCTCATCAATAGGCGTGGTAATCTGGAAGTTGTCCCACCATGCTGCGGCTGGTCCTTCCAACAGATGTGCTGCAAACCTGACCTTTTCAGCATCCGTGCATCCTACGGTCACTAAATCCTTGTTCACAGAACATAGCCAATCATTGGCCACCATGGGATCAGTCGTTCCTGAAAACTTAGCTGGCCTTAGACGCAGAAATCTGGTGAGCATATCAAAACCTGGAGGGTTGTTGTTGTTGTTATTGTTGTTGTTGTTGGGATTGGGGTTGTTGTTGTTGTTGTTCTGGTTCTGGATGAACGTCGTCATCATTTGCATAAGCTGTGTCTGCGCATTCATCATTTGTTGCATTTCCGGGGTAATGTTGGGGTTGGGGTTGGTGTTTGCGCGACGGGGAGGCATCTGTGGTTTGTTCATATAGAGATAAGAATGAGATACCCTTACATGATTTATGCACAATACTAGGATAAAATCTAAACACTAGGATAAAATCTAAACAACAAGATAACAAAAGTCTCAAGGTACAATCACACAAGTGGCAAGCCATCCACATGTCGGATGGTCCAACAATAAGTTCATAAATAACAAGTGCGGAAAAACAAAGATAACTGAGTAGTCAAATCTACAAATGGCATCAATCTCCTCCTCGACAAAGGTAAGACCTGCGTTTTCCATTGCGGTCTTGTTCTCCTCGATGGTAGTGGTCAAAGAGTCGATCTTGGCCTTGAGAGCCCTCTTCTGGGAACGAAGCCTCTCAATTACTGTCTGCTGCTGCTCTAACTCGAAGTCCTTGGACTGTAGTTCCTCGGTCATATCACGAATCCTCTTGTTCCTATCCTGGACACGCTTCTCTTGACTCTTGAACTTACGGTCTTGGGTCTCGAACTTCGTCTCCATCTCCTTGACTATCTCGTCCTGCTGCGCGAAGAGCTTGTCCTTCATGAAGCTGCACTGAGCTCGTCATTACTAAGCATGACGTTGGTCCTATCGGTATCCACGTGCCTAATAAGAGTCTCTAAGTCCTGGAGGTACAGGCGTATCGGCTCTGCTGTGACCCTCGAGTCGTCCTCAAAGTCAATGGACTCTCCGTCATCATCTCGCCTTCCGAAAGCGTGGAAGTGAGTGCCTCTAACCTGTCGGGAGTGACGGCCTAACAGTCGTCCTATCAGATCCTGCATGACAACCTCCATGCCTCTCTCCCTGTCATCGTGCATAAGCTTGAAGACGATGGCCTCCGTAGTAGGCTCTGCCTGGCGTCCTGGCTGGTTCACCTTGAAGCCCCAAAGGTCCTTCCTCTCAAACTTGGTGAGCGGGTGCACCGTAATGATAGGAAGAGGGAGATCGAGTAAAGTGGTAAGCTCTACGATACGAGGACCAAAGCGGGTAGCTGGAACTCCTCAACAGTCTTTGATGGCAATAGGCATCTATTTATAAGATTGAAAAGTTAGAACAACACAAATTTAAATTTAACAAGTCAAACATTCAAGCATAACCATGGAACACAAAAATCACACAAGTCATGCATACATAAATTCATTACATCAACCAAGGTTCAAACTTATTTAAGGTATCATTTTTGAAAATAAGGTGATAGGTGGTGGTCCAACTAACGAAGTGCGCTTACAATCCTATCTCATTGGATCTGGTGGCTAACACAATGTTCCTAGTGGCAATCACCCTTTCTTGTTCACATGCTTCTATCACTAAGTCTATAATATCTCCTCTTAAGGATTTGTTGGTGACTTCCAACTCTTGGGTATGTTCCTTCTCTTTCTATAAGTCTTTTTGGAGGTTGAGCATCCTGCACTTGACTCTAGCACTTAGTTCCTTGATAGTCTTCCAAGCTGCTTCTTTTGCTGACTCAAAGAATGTGGTGTGCATAAAAGTGTTGGTGTACATGCAGAAGCCTTTTTCTTTGTGGTTGTCTTCCTTGTTCTTGTACAAGTGAAGTTGCACCCACCAATACTCCACTCCATCCTCCATCACTGGAAAGCCTTTGTACACTGCTGCACCATGTACTCCCATGGTTTCCATGAGGTCCTTGAGAATCTTGGGAAACTCAGTCTCACACTCCAAGGTCATGGTCATGAGTGGTCCTTTCTTCACGGCTTCGTTGACGGAGTTCATCTACAAATAGAGATGAGAAGGAGAAGATTAGAAAAGTTCTGAGAAGAATAGACAAGTGTAGAAGAAGTAAAATTTTCCTTAGTGGTTTCCAATCCTAGGGTCATAATCCTCACAGGCAACACAAAGGCTCTGATACCATCCGTAAGATCCCTCCTTATTAAAGGAAAAGATCCCTGTGATTGCAATGCTAGTCCCTGGATCATTGCTAGCATCCACAGTTTAAGATGAAGTACACAGATACAAAGGTCGTTTATTACAGTCATTCCAGAGATAAAACATAGTCTTTTACAACTCATGGCCCAAGGCCTAATACAAGAGTTTATGGAATAAGTAAATAAACATAGGTCTTCATCTTCATGTGCCACAGGCAAGCATGTTGAGTGTAGACTCATGACTCCTAATCATCATCAGAGTAACCTGCAACATCATAAGTTACAGCCACAGAGGGTCAATACTTTGGAATAGTATTGGCAAGTGATACCTTAGTATATATTTAAGTGGACTATAATACTATATGCTTTTGGCTGGTGGAGCTTAGGCTTGCATTGCTCAAAAATAGATTTTTCCCTATCTTTTGAAAATACTAAGTTTTTGCAAGGCATAAAACACCCAAGGCATCTACCAATCAAAGACTGAAGATCCACTCCGGGCATCTACCAATCAATGACTGAAGATCCTTTTAACCCTTGTTCACCCACAAGTTTTATTTAAAAATTGGAGTGATGAGATTCTTGAAGTTTCCATGTCTTGATGCTCAAATTGTCCTTTACCAGGGACATGGCTAAGTACTTAGGTTTTACACTCTGCGGTGGTGCACTTTCCCCACAAGTCTTGGTTTCCCAAGAATGATCCTTCATAGCCTTTCCTTAGTCAAATGGGCGTTCAACCTATCATCCCATCTACCACCCTGTCCAAAGACTAAGTTCCAGCATCCTAAGATCATGGCGAGCCCATAATGCCAAGTGGTTGCACTTGAAGCTTCTCAACATTTGACAACTCAAATCTCTTTGTTTCTGGGTGGCCATCCACAAGTGAGATACACTAAGGTAAACCATAGACATGGGCCTTGTGAACCACTCAACCAAAAACCACCAAGCAAGTCCCATTCCACCGGAGATTCATTAACTTAGTTGTTTTGTTAAATAAAACAAGTCCTTAGACTTAGAATAATTTTCAAAGTGTGAATATATAAACCACCCTTGTTTTCTAGTAGCTAGGCTAAGCATGGCATGGCAACTTGTCCTTAGGGAATTACCTAGCAATTCTAGCATTCTATTCTAAATAGGATTTCCCATCATTAGTTGACAAAAGTAGCATGCAAGTCCTAACAAAATATATCTAATGCAAGTATAAAATATAGGTAGGAATATTCATGAAGATATCACTTGCCTTGGTAGTGTGGAGAGTAGCACTCGTCACAATCACAATCACTAGCAAAATCTACACACAAAGTTGTAGCATACAATTACACACAAATATATACAAACAAAAGTATTATGAATGCATGCATGCATGAATCTACCAAGTGATGATTTTGAAAACTTCAACCAAGCAAGTGCATGAATACAGAAACTAAAACAAGTCACAAAAATAGCCAAGGCAACTTATTTAGCTCTAAACAAAATACTAAACTAAATCTATACTCAAAAGGCCTCAAACAAGTCTCTACATTTTAAACACATCTAATGGTTACTATATGCTATATAAAGAGGATAGGCAGAAAGGTCTTGTTTTCTGAATCCAACGGTATAAAGTTTGCAAAATTCAACGTGGAATTCAAAAGATATAGGCATTTGAATTTGGGTCAAATTTACGGTTTTAAATTCTATTTCAGATCTAACCTAATACGCGTCTTATTCTTATTCGCTGCATCAGTTCGCTGCTGGATCGAGCTCAGCCAGAGGATCTAAATGAAATCTGGCGGCTCAGATCGCGCATCGCTTGGGTTAAGTGGATCTATCCTAGCGCCACGATGCGATCTAACGGCTGCTACTTCTCGCCAAGAACTGGCGGCGGAGCGGCGGCTACCGGCGCGGAATCGTCGATGATGTTCTTGATGATGCAGACGGCGAGGAAGAAGGAGGTGGCTTACCGGGCTCGGGAGGTCACGGCGCTTCGTCGTACTCGCGGTTGGTCAAGGGCGGGCACGGCTGCTATTCCTGACGGAGTTCGTGGCGTCGGGTGCGTCGGGTGGTCGTCGGGACGCCGCTGTGGATCACCCCAAGGCAAGGCGAGGTCACGGTTAGATTCACAAGGTCAAAGTAGTGAGCATGAACTAGGAGGCGCGGGTGATGCGGACTTACCACCGGGTTCGCGGAGTTCGTGCAGGCGTCGGTGGCGACTAGTCGATGATGTTGCGGCGCTACGGTCCATGCGAGCAAACGAAATGTGTTAAAAAGCGCAGAGGCTCACTGAATCAGTTTGCAAGAATGAGAGGCGGGGAGCTCTGGACTCACCGGAATTCGCCGCGATCGCCGGAGGCAGCGGGCTCTGAGAGCAATACGCAGCACTGGTGGCGCCTGGTTCGGGGTTTGAGGAGAAGAGAGAGAGGAGGAGGGATTCTTATAGCCTGGTCACGGCGAGAATTACTCGGCCAATAACTCGAATTGACACCGCAAATTTAAACACAAACGCTCGCGTTGATTTGGGGATGAACGGGTCGTGCGGGTGGAGACGACGGTGACGTGGAGAAGGCCCGCCTGTCAGCGAGGAGCGTGCAGGTGGGGTTCTGCACACGGCTCAACAGGCGCTGGCTTGCGTGAGAGAAGAAAAAGGAGATCCCGGGTGGGCTTGTTGGGCTCGATCTGCTTGGGCGGATTCTGGCCGCGCGGCCTTTTTCCTTTGTTAAGTCTTTTTCTTTTTCTAAATTCATTTTCTGGATAGAATTTGATATGAATTCAAATCCATTTGAATTCAAACTTCTTTGGGGATTTTTGCAGGGTTCTTGTGGGTTCAAATGCAGTCAAATAACCATGTGGTCACCTTGCAAGGCTTGGTCAAGCTTGGGTCTTTGAAATAAACAGAGACTTTGTCTCTTTGCAAATATTTGGAATAGGGTTTAGAAAATATTTCTAAATTGGAATCTTGGGTTTAAATGCTACTCCTAATCTTTCCAACCATGGAGGCAAGCAAACAAGTACCTAAGCATTCAAATCTCAAAGGGTGATGGCCAATTGAGATAAAATGCCCACATGAAATCATAGCTCAAACTTCTGCCTCTAAATGATTTTGAGAAAAACCCTATATGAATGAATGATGCAAAAATGATATGAATGAGTTTTGAAACATGATTTTTAGGGATGTTACAGTTCTTTTCATAAACCACATGGATCCACCAGTGTCATTACATATGTGTTCTTTTCATAAACAACATGGATCCACTAGTGTCATTACATGTGTGTTCTTTTCATAAACCACATCTAGAGTCATTGCATGTGTGTTCTTTTCATAAACCACATGGATCGACAAGAGTCATTGCATGTGTGTTCTTTTCATAAATCACATATGGATATAGTAGAGTCATTGCATGTGTGTTCTTATCCTAAACCACCACTAGAGTTCATTGCATTTGTGTTCTTTTCATAAACCACATGGATCCACCAGTGTCATTGCATGTGTGTTCTTTTCATAAACCACATGGATCCACCAGTGTCATTGCATGTGTGTTCTTTTAATAAACCACATGGATCCACCAGTGTCATTGCATGTATGTTCTTTTCATAAACCACCACTAGAGTCATTGCATGTGTGTTCTTTTCATAAACCACATGGACCCACCAATGTCATTACATGTGTGTTCTTTTCGTAAACCACATGGATCCACTAGAGTTCATTGCATGTGTGTTCTTTTCATAAACCACATGGATCCACCACATTGGATGTGTGTTCTTTTCATAAACCACCACTAGAGTGATTCCATGTGGTCTTTTCATAAACCACATGGATCCACCACTATCATTGCATGTGTGTTCTTTTCATAAACCACCATTAGACTCATTACACATGTGTTCTTTTCATAAACTACATGGATCCACCAGTGTCATTGCAGGTGTGTTCTTTTAATAAACCACACCTATATTTCATTGCATGTGTGTTCTTTTCATAAACCACATGGATCCACCAGTATCATTGCATCTGTGTTCTTTTCATAAACCACCACTAGAGTCATTACATGTGTGTTCTTTTCATAAACCACATGGATCCACTAGTGTCATTGCATGTGTGTTCTTTTCATAAACCACATGGATCCACCAGTGTTATTACATGTGTGTTCTTTTCATAAACAACATGGATCCACTAGTGCCATTACATGTGTGTTCTTTTCATAAACCACATCTTGAGTCATTGCATGTGTGTGTAACATCCCTAAAAATCATGTTTCAAAACTCATTCATATCATTCCTGCATCATTCATTCATATAGGGTTTTTCTCAAAAATCATTTAGAGGCAGAAGTTTGAGCTATGATTTCATGTGGGCATTTTATCTCAATTGGCCATCACCCTTTGAGATTTGAATGCTTAGGTACTTGTTTGCTTGCCTCCATGGTTGGAAAGATTAGGAGTAGCTTTTAAACCCAAGATTCCAAATTTAGAAATATTTTATAAACCCTATTCCAAATATTTGCAACTAGAGCAAGTCTCTGTTTATTTCAAAGACCCAAGCTTGACCAAGCCTTGCAAGGTGACCACATGGTTATTTGACTGCATTTGAACCCACAAGAACCCTGCAAAAATCCCCAAAGAAGTTTGAATTCAAAAGGATTTGAATTCATATCAAATTCATTCCAGAAAATGAAATTAGAAAAAGAAAAAGGCTAAGGAAAAGAAAAGGGCGGAGGCGAATCCGCCCAGCAGCAGATCCAGCCCAGCAAGCCCACCCGGGATCTTCTTTTTCTTCTCTCACGCGCAAGCGCACGCGCTGAGTCGCTGACAGGCAGACCCCACCGCACACCTCAAGACTCTCACCGACGAGCGGCCGGTCCACGCCGCCTCGTCTTCCCTGCAGACCACGCCCTCACGTCGCCGCGGCAGTGAAGACCGGTAATGGCGCGGCGTAAATGGGCATTAAACCCGAGCGTTTCCTGTCGACTCCCCGGCTATAAGATCCTCTCTGCTCCACGATCTTTTTCCCCCAGACACCTCGCTCACTCCGCCACCAGTTGCCCTCAATCAGCTTTGCCGCCCGCCAGAGCCTCTCGGCGATCGATTCCGGTGAGCCCAGTGTTCCCCTCGCCTCTCGTTTGCTATCCTGCTCGGTGAATCTTGGCGCATCTCCGACCTCGCTAGTCCGTCTCAGTTGCCCGTGTCGCCGTTCCACTTGACACCGCGAGCACCGACGACATCAACTCCGACGAGCTCTAGTGGTAAGTGCATCACCGCCCGCCTTTCCTAGTTCATGCTCACTACCGCCTTGACGTGAACCTAACCGTGTCTCGACTTGCCTTTGGGGTGATCCACACGACGCCCCCGACGACCACCCGACGCACCCGACGCCATTTAACTCCGGTGAGGAATCGCAGCCGTGAGAGCGCCTTTGACCAACCGCAAGTACGACGAAGCCCGTGACCTCCCGAGCCCGGTGAGCTACTCCTCTTCTCCTCTCCTCTGCATCGCCGGTAACGCCATCGACGCCGGTAGCCGCCATGCCGCTACCGCCGCCGCTGTGGCGATAGGAACCGTTAGATTCGGATCTAACGCCACGATAGATCACTAAACAAGGGTATGCGGATCTGAGCCGCACCTGCCCTTTAGATCCTACGGCTGTGGAGCTCGATCCAGCGAACCGCACGGCGAATAAGAATAAGACGCTATGGCTAGGTTAGATCTGAGAATAGAATTTAAAACAGAATTTGATCCAAATTCAAATGCCTATATCTTTTGAATGCCACGTTGAATTTTGCAAACTTTATACCGTTGATTCAGAAAACAAGACCTTTCTGCCTATCCTTTTGTTTAGCATATAGTAACCATTAGATGTGCTAAATTTGCAGAGACTTGTTTAAGGCCATTTTAAGTATAGATTTAGTTTAGTATTTTGTTTTAGGGTTATTTAATTTGTCTTGGATATATTTGTGACTTTTTTAGATTCTGTAAACATGCACTTGCTTGGTTGAAGTTTTAAAAAATCATCACTTGGTAGATTCATGCATGCATGCATTCATAATACTTTTGTTTGTATATATATTTGTGTGTAATTGTATGCTACAACTTTGTGTGTAGATTTTGCTAGTGATTGTGATTGTGATAGTGCTACTCTCCACACTACCAAGGCAAGTGATATCATCATGAATATTCCATTCCTATATTTTATATATGCATTAGTATTATTTTTCTAAGTATAGGACTTGCATGGTTTTTAGCTACAAGTTATGCTTTGGAAAACCTATTAGAATAAGAATTTAGTGAAAATTTCCTAAGTCCAAATTCCTATGCTATCATGCTTAGCCTAGCTACTAGAAAACAAGGGTGGTTTATAAATTCACACTATGGAAAAATTTCTAAGTCTAAGGACTTATGTTTTTGTAAAAAAACAACTAAGTTAATGAACCACATTGGTGGAATGGAAGGAATGGCTTATGTTGAGTGGTTCACAAGGCCAGGACTGGCTTGTGTATCTCACTTGTGGATGGCCACCCAGAACAAAGAGATTTGAGATGTCAAATGTTGAAAAGCTTCAAGTGCAACCACTTGGCATTATGGGCTGCCATGATCTTAGGATGCTGGAACTTAGTCTTTTGGACAAGGTGGTAGATGGGATGATAGGTTGGAGCGTCCATTTGACTAAGGAAAGGCTACTGAAGGATCATCCTTGGGAAACCAAGGCTTGTGGGAAAGTGCACCACCTCTGCAGAGTGTAAAACCTAAGTACTTAGCCATGTCCCGTAAAGGACAATTTGAGCATCAAGACATGGAAACTTCAAGGATCTCATCACTCCAATTTCTAAATAAAACTTGTGGGTGAACAAGGGATAAAAGGATCTTCAGTCATTGATTGCTAGATGCCCGAGTGGATCTAGAGTCTTTGTTGATAGATGCCTTGGGTGTTTTGCCAAGTATCTTCAGTCCTTGATTAGTAGATGCCTTGAGTGGATCTTCGCCTTGGATTGAAGATGTCTTGGAAAGTTTTTGCCAAACAAAAACTTAGTATTTTCAAAAGATAAGGAAAAATCTATTTTGAGCAATGCAAGCCTAAACTCCACCAGCCAAATGCATATAGTATTTTAGTCCACTTAAAATATATTAAGTATCACTTGCCAATACTATTCCAAAGTATTGACCCTTGTGGTTGTAACTTATGATGTTGCAGTTACTCGATGATGATTAGGTGTCATGAGTCTACACTCAACATGCTTGCGTGGCACATGAAGATGAAGACTTATGTTTATTTACTTATTCCATAAACTCATGTACTAGGCCTTTGGCCATGAGTTGTAAAAGACTATGTTTTATCTCTGGAATGACTGTAATAAACGACCTTTGTATCTGTGTACTTCATCTTAAACTGTGGATGCTAGCAATGATCCAGGGACTAGCATTGCAATCACAGGATCTTTTCCTTTAATAAGGAGGGATCTTACAGATGGTATCGAGCAATGTGTTGCCTGTAGGATTATGACCCTAGGATTGGAAACCACTAAGGAAAATTTTAACTTCTTCTACACTTGTCTATTCTTCTCAGAACTTTTCTAATCTTCTCATTCTCATCTCTATTTGTAGATGAACTCCACAACGAAGCCGTGAAGAAAGGACCACTCATGACCATGACCTTGGAGTGTGAGACTGAGTTTCCCAAGATTCTCAAGGACCTCATGGAAACCATGGGAGTACATGGTGCAGCAAAGGTACAAAGGCTTTCCAGTGATGGAGGATGGAGGAGTATTGGTGGGTGCAACTTCACTTGTACAAAAACAAGGAAGACAACCACAAAAAAAGGGCTTCTGCATGTACACCAACACTTTTATGCACACCACATTCTTTGAGTCAGCAAAAGAAGCAGCTTGGAAGACTATCAAGGAACTAAGTGCTAGAGTCAAGTGCAGGATGCTCAACCTCCAAAAAGACTTAGAGAAAGAGAAGGAACATACCCAAGAGTTGGAAGTCACCAACAAATCCTTAAGAAGAGATATTATAGACTTAGTGATAGAAGCATGTGAACAAGATAGGGTGATTGCCACTAGGAACATTGTGTTAGCCACCAGATCCAATGAGATAGGATTGTAAGCGCACTTCGTTAGTTGGACCACCACCTATCACCTTATTTTCCAAAATAAGACCTTAAATAAGTTTGAACCTTGGTTGATGTAATGGATTTATGTATGCATGACTTGTGTGATTTATGTGTGTCCCATGAATGTGTTTGAATGTTTGACTTGTTTATCTTAAATTGTGTTGTTCTAACTTTTCAATCTTATAAATAGATGCCTATTGCCATCAGACTGCTGAGGAGTTCCAGTTACCTGCTTTGGTCCTCGATCGTAGAGCTTACTACTTTACTCGATCTCCCTCTTCCTATCATTACGGTGCACCCACTCACCAAGTTTGAGAGGAAGGACCTTTGGGGCTTCAAGGTGAACCAGCCAGGACGCCAGACTGAGCCTACTACGGAGGCCATCGTCTTCAAGCTTATGCACGATGACAGGGAGAGAGGCATAGAGGTTGTCATGCAGGATTTGATAGGACAACTGTTAGGACGTCACTCCCGACAGGTTAGAGGCACTCACTTCCACGCCTTCGGAAGGCGTGATGATGACGGAGAGTCCATCGACTTTGAGGACGACTCGAGGGTCACAATGAGAGCCGATACGCCTGTACCTCCGGGACTAAGAGACTCTTATTAGGCACGTGGATACCGATAGGACCAACGTCATGCTTAGTAATGACGAGCTCTAGGTGCAGCTTCGCGAGAAGGACAAGCTCTTTGCGCAGCAGGACGAGATAGTCAAGGAGATGGAGGCAAAGTTCGAGACCCAAGACCGTAAGTTCAAGAGTCAAGAGAAGCGTGTCCAGGATAGGAACAAGAGGATTCGTGATATGACCGAGGAACTGCAGTCCAAGGACTTGAGTTAGAGCAGCAAGAGACAGTGATTGAGAGGCTTGCCGGAAGAGGGCTCTCAAGGCCAAGATCGACTCTTTGACCACTACCATCGAGGAGAACAAGACCACAATGGAGAACGCAGGTCTTACCTTTGTCGAGGAGGAGATTGATGCCGCAGTAGATTTGACTACTCGATTATCTTTATTTACCGCACTTATTATTTGTGAACTTATTGTTGGACCATCCGACATGTGGATGGCTTGCCACTTGTATGATTGTATTTGAGATTTTTGTTATCTTGTTGTTTAGCTTTATCCTAGTTTGCTTGCTATGTGTTGGCTTGAGTAATGTATTGTGCATAAATCATATAAGGGTATCTCATTCTTATCTCTATATGGATAAACCACAGATGCCTCCCGTCAAGCAAACACCAACCCCAACCTCAACATTACCCGAAATGCAACAAATGATGAATGCGCAAACACTTTTATGCAAATGATGACGACATTCATCCGTAACTGAACAACAACAACCCCAATAACAATAACAATAACAACAACAACAACAACCCTCCGTGTTTTGATATGCTCACCAGATTTCTGCGTCGAGGCCGCTAAGTTTTCGAACGACCGATCCCATGGTGGCCAATGATTGGCTACGTTACGTGAACAAAGACTTAGTGACCGTGGGATGCACAGATGCTGAAAAGGTCGGGTTTGCAGACATCTGTTGGAAGGACCAGCCGCGATGGTGGGACAACTTCCAGATTACCACGCCTATTGATGAAGTGACTTGGGCTATCTTTGAAGATGGATTTCAGACTACACATATCTCACCAGAATGATGAGCCTGAAAAGAAGGAATTTCAAAACTGAAGTAGCCATACCACACGTGGCTGAATATATTGAAGAGTTCAACAATTTGGCGCTTATGCACCGGATGAGGTTGACATCGATGCCAAAAGGAAGGAAAAGTTTCGAAGGCTTGAATGATGAGCTGAATTTGCGGTTATGCGTGGCATATGTTCCAACTTATCGATCAGTGTGACAAGGCTGTTATTGTGGAGAATAAAATGAAGCAAGTTGAGAGTAGAAAGAGGAAACACTGACAAGCATAGCTCGATCATCTCATAAACGATCTCACCATGATGATAGTGTCACCAGGATCCCACAAGCATGGGAAGTTTAACAAGCACCACAACCACAACCGTCATGACAACAAGCATCATCGCAATCATGACAATGATAAGTACAAGAACCACAAGAGTGGATATAAGAGCCACCATAATGGAAGTGGAAGTGGAAGTCAACCTAAGAAGGACATCATCAGGTTGAATGCTTCAAATGCAAGAAGCTTGGACATTATGCTAATGAGTGTCCTAAGAAGATAGTTGAAGGACCTATCAAGCCCAATCCTTTTCAGAAAGGACAGGTTAACCACATTAATGTGGAGGAGGTCTATGAAGAACCTGATGTCGTTATGGTAAGTTCAGACTCAATTCCATCTCAGCATTTGTACTCTTTGACCGGTGCATCTCATTCATTCATATCAAAAGCATTTGTTGATATAAATGGGTTTGCATCTGAAAACATTGGGTGTCCTATAAAAGTTAGCTCTCCGGAGGAGATATGATAGTGAGTCTTGGATGCCGGATCTAGTCATAGAGTTTGAAAATATAAGTTTCATAAACCTAATAATCCTAAATTCCCAAGGATTGGATGTAATTTTGGGAATGGATTGGATGGCTAAGTATGAGGGAGTACTAGATTGTGCAAATCGCAAATTTCACTCACAACCCTCAAGGTAAGAGGATAACATTTAAGTCCAATTTTAAATCTAAAGGAAGCAAGCTAAATTCTCTTAAGGGGGTTAGCATGGACAGTGTGCCAATTGTGTGTGAATATCCGGATGTGTTTCCGGAAGAATTACCAGGAATGCCACCAGATAGAGATGTGGAGTTTATAATAGATTTGGTACCGTGTTCGGACCAAGAGCAAAGAGGCCTTATAAAATGTCGGTTGACGAACTTAAGGAACTCAAGAAACAACTTGGAGAACAATTGCAAAAGGATTCATCCAGCCAAGTTCTTCATCTTGGGAGCTCCAGCTTTGTTCAGAGAAAAGAGAGAGAACTCAAAGGTTATGCATAGATTACCGTTCTCTCAACGAGGTAACCATCAAGAACAAGTATCCTTTGCCAAGAATAAATGACGGTTTGATCAGCTAGAAGGAGCATGTGTGTTCTCAAGATTGATCTTCGGTCGCTATTTTCAACTCAAGATAAGAGAGCAAGACATACCTAAAACAGCATTCACCACAAGGTATGGATTGTATGAGTACACCGTGATGCCTTTTGGTTTAACCAACGCCCAAAGATACTTCATGAATATGATGAACAAAGTGTTCATGGAATTTCTCGACAAGTTTGTTGTCGTTTTCATCGATGACATCTTAGTCTACTCCAAGAGCAAGGAAGAGCATGAAAGACATCTACGCTTGATACTTGAGAAACTAAGGGAACATAAGCTTTATGCCAAATTCAGCAAGTGTGAGTTTTGGTTATAGGAAGTTGGATTTCTTGGTCATGTTATGACAAAGGATGGTGTAGCAGGATCCTGCTAAAGTTTGGCTGTGATGTAATGGGAATCTCCTAAGAGCGTAAAAGAGGTTCGTAGTTTCCTTGGTTTAGCAGGTTACTACAGAAGATTCATTGAAATTTTTCTAAGGTTGCTAAACCAATGATGAATTGTTAAAGAAAGATAAGAAATTTGCTTGGTGCGAAGGATGTGAACTCAGCTTTCAAGAATTAAAGAAGAGACTTGTGTCAAGACCAAGATCAGGTTTACCAGATTTGGAAAAGGATTTCCAAGTGTATTGTGATGCTTCGCATCAGGGATTAGGAGCCGTACTTATGCAAGGAGGAAAAGTTGTGGCTTATGCCTCGAGACAACTCAAAACTCATGAAGTAAATTATCCTACTCATGATTTAGAGTTAGCCGCTGTTGTCCATGCACTCAAAACATGGAGACATTACCTTTTGGGAAAACGTTGTGAAGTATTCACCGACCATAAAAGTTTGAAATATATCTTCACCCAGAAGGAGATCAATATGAGACAAAGAAGATGGCTAGAACTTATCAAGGATTACGACTTGAATTTGCAATACCACCCCGGTAAAGCAAATGTAGTAGCAGATGCTCTAAGTCGTAAAGCGTTTGTAAATGGCCTTACCAAAGGTGAATTGCCAGATGACTTGTGTAAGCAATTCAAGGAACTCAGGTTGGAGATTGTGCCGAAGGACATCTCATGTCTTTGGATGTTCAACCCACTCATTGGATAAGATTAAAGAAGCCCAAAAGACGGATAAAGAGATCGAAGAGATCAAGGAAAGGATTAGCCAAGGGAAAGCTAAAAGTTTCCATATGGACGAACAAGGTACTTTATGGCACGAGAAACGTATTTGTGTTCCACAAAACAAGAAGCCCATAACTCTCCGTATTCTATTCACCCGGGAAACACCAAAATGTATATGGATATGAAAGAAAGATTTTGGTGGAACAATCTTAAAAGGGACATCGCCGAACACATTGCTTTGTGTGACGTGTAGTAGAGTGAAAGTGGAGCATCGAAACCAGCAGGTTTGCTTCAACCAATGCCTATTCCTGAATGGAAGTGGGAAAATATTGGTATGGATTTCATTACCGGATTACCAAGGACTAGGTCGGTATGATTCCATATGGGTAGTAGATCGCCTAACTAAAGTGGCTCATTTTATACCAGTAAAGACAACTTATACCAAAGGCAAAGTTAGCCAAAATCTACATGAGCAGAATTGTATGCCTTCACGGAGTACCTAAGAGTATTGTGTCCGATAGAGGAACTTTCACTTCTCACTTTTGGAGACAGCTTCATGAATCTCTAGGAACGAGGTTGGAATTCAGCACTGCTTTTCATCCTCAAACTGATGGACAAACAGAAAGGACTAATCAAATTCTTGAAGACATGTTGAGGGCATGTGCCCTAGACTATGGAGCAAGTTGGGATGAAAGTCGCCTTTACGCAGAGTTCTCTTACAACAACAATCACCAATCTAGTATTGGGATGGCACCATTCGAGTTTCTATACGGAAGAAAGTGTACCACCCATTGCTATGGAATGGTGTGGGAGAAAGAAGTTTGTTTGGACCAGATCTTATCAAAGACGCCAAGAAAAGGTCAAATTGGTTAGAGACAGATTGAAGATAGCACGTCTCGACAGAAAGCTACGCAGATGCTAAGCGAGAGAAGTCACTTACGAAGTTGGGGATAGAGCTTATCTTAGAGTATCACCACTGTGGAGTAAAAGATTTGGAGTCAAAGGAAAGTTAGCACCAATATATGTGGGACCATTCAACATTCTAAGTCGCAAGGGAGAAGTCAGATATGAAATCGAATCAAAGATCTTTATTAGCAAATTCATAATGTTTTTCATGTGAGCCAGCTCAAGAAATGTCACCCGAAATGGAAGAAACATCTTTGAAAGATACCATATCTTTGGAAGAAGTTCAACTAGAAAGTGATCTCACCTATGAAGAAAAGCTGTCAAGATTCTTGAGACCACGTAAAGAGTCACAAGGACAAAACCACCAAGTTTTGCAAAGTACAATGGAACCATCATTCAAGAAGAAGCAACATGGGAAAGAGAAGACGATCTTCGGAAAGACCACCTCACCTATTTGTTAGTTAATCCGAATCTCGGCTTAGATTCATTTTAAGTTAGATTTGTAACATCCCAAAAATCATGTTTCAAAACTCATTCATTTCATCCTTGCATCATTCATTCATATAGGGTTTTAGAGGCGAAGTTTGAGCTATGATTTCATGTGGGCAATTTATTTCAATTGGCCACCACCCTTTGGGATTTGTTTGTCCATGACCTTGTTTGCTTGCCTCCATGATTGGAAAGATTAGAGTAGCATTTAAACCCAAGATTCCAAATTTAGAAATAGTTTCAAACCCCTATTTCAAATATTTGCAACTAGAACAAATCGCTTATTTTGAAACCCAAGCTTGACTAAGCCCTTGCAAGGTAACCACTAGGATATTTGATTGTTTATGAACCCACAGAACCCTGCAAAATCCCCAGCAGTTTGAATTCAAAAGGATTTGAATTCATATCAAATTCTATTCAGAAATGGATTTAGAAAAGAAAAGGCTTAAAGAAAGGAAAAGGGCCGAGCGCCAGAATCTGGCCCAGCAGAATGATCAAGCCAACAAGCCCACCCGGGATCTCCTTTTCTTCTCTCACGCTGCGTTAAGTCAGTGACGAGCAGACCCCCACCACGCAGACTCTTCTGACGAAGGCGGGCCGGTCCATCGCCTCGTCTTCCCAGATCGCGCCGACCACGTCAGCAAAGCGATGATGGTAATGGCGCGGCGTAAATGGGCATTTATCCTCGGCGTTTCGTCGATTCCCGGCTATAAGATCCTCTACGCCTCGCGATCTTTTCCCCAAACACCTCACTCACTCCGCCACCAGGCTGTCCTCAATCAGCTTTGCCCCGCCAGACAGAGCATCTCCCATGATCGATTCTGTGAGTCCAGAGCTCCTCCGCCTCGTTCTACAATCGACTCAGCGTGTCTTGGCGCACCTCGACCTCACTAGTCCGCTTTGTCTTGCCCAGTCCGGTTCCACTTGACACCGCGAAAGCACCGGCGACATCTACTCCGACGAAGTTTTTCAAGGTATGCATCGCCTCGCTTTCCGTTCACGCTCACTACTTCGCCTTGACCTCGTGGAATCTAACCGTGTCCTCGCTTTGCCTTGGGTGATCCACAACGACGCCCACGACGACCACCCGACGCACCCGACGCCGCCATTTAACTCCGTGAGCAATCGCAGCGTGCGAGCGCCTTGACCAACCGCAGTACGACGAGCTTTGCCGTGACCTCCCGAGTCCGGTGAGCTACTCCTCTTTCTCCTCTCCGTCGCATCGCCGGCAACGTCATCGACCGAGTTCCGCCGCGGTAGCCGCGCCCGCCGCCGCTTCGCCAGGTCGATAGGAACTGTTAGATTCGCATCTAATGGCTTAGATAGAATGACTAATCAAGGGGTACGCGTTGATCTGAGCCGCACCTGCCCTTTAGATCCAGCGGTCGTATCGCTTCGATCCAGCGAACCGCACGGGCGAATAAGAACATGACGCTGGCTAGGTTAGATCTGAAAATAGAATTTAAAAACAGATTTTGATCCAGTTTTCAAATGCCTATATCTTTTGAATTCCACGTTAGAATTTTGCAAACTTTATACCGTTGGATTCAGAAAAACAAGACTTTCTGCCTATCCTTTTTGTTTAGCAAATAGTAACCATTAGTTTGGCTTAAATTGCAGAAACTTGTTTGAGGCCTTTTTGAGTATAGTTTTAGTTTAATAACTTGCTTTAGGGTTAATTAAGTTTGTCTTGGTTATTTTGTGACTTGTTTAGTTTCTGTATTCATGCACTTGCTTGGTTGAGTTTTCAAAAATCATCACTTGGTAGATTCATGCATGCATGCATTCATAATATTTTTGTTTGTATATATATTTGTGTGTAATTGTGTGCTATAACTTTGTGTGTAGATTTTGCTAGTGATTGTTATTTTGACTATTGGTAATATCCACACTACCAAGGCAAGTGATATCTTCATGAATATTCCATACCTATATTTTATACTTGCATTAGATATATTTTTGTTAGGACTTGCATGCTACTTTTGTCAATTGTTGATGGGAAATCCTATTTAGAATAGAATGCTAGAATTGCTAGGAAAAATCCCTAAGGATAAGTTGTCATGCCATGCTTAGCCTAGCTACTAGAAAACAAGGGTGGTTTATATATTCACACTATGGAAAAATATTCTAAGTCTAAGGACTTGTTTTATTTAAACAAAACAACTAAGTTAATGAATCACCTGGGTGGAATGGAAAGAATGGGATATGTTGAGTGGTTACACAAGGCCAGGGGTACTGGTGAACCTTGTGTATCTCACTTGTGGATGGCCACCCAGGAACAAAGAGATTTGAGTTGTCAAATGTTGAGAAGCTTCAAGTGCAACCACTTGGTAATATGGGCTCTGCCATGATCTTAGGATGCTGGAACTTAGTCTCTTGGACAGTGGGTGGTAGATGGGTTGATAGGTTGGAGCGTCCCATTTGACTAAGGAAAGGCTACTGAAGGATCATGTCTTGGGAAACCAAGGCTTGTGGGAAAGTGCACCACCTGCAGAGTGTAAAACCTAAGTACTTAGCCATGTCCCTGGTAAAGGACAATTTGAGCATCAAGACATGGAAACTTCAAGAATCTCATCACTCCAATTTCTGAATAAAACTTGTGGGTGAACAAGGGTTAAAGGATCTTCAGTCTTTGATTGGTAGATGCCCTGAGTGGATCTTCAGTCTTTGATTGGTAGATACCTTGGGATAGTCTTTGCCAAACAAAAACTTAGTATTTTCAAAAAGTTAAGGAAAAATCTATTTTGAGCAATGCAAGCCTAAGCTCCACCAGCCAAATGCATATAGTATTATAGTCCACTTAAAATATACTAAGGTATCACTTGCCAATACTATTCCAAAGTATTGACCCTCTGTGGCTGTAACTTATGATGTTGCAGGTTACTCTGATGATGAATAGGAGTCATGAGTCTACATTCAACATGCTTGCCTGTGGCACATGAAGATGAAGACTTATGTTTATTTACATATTCCATAAACTCTTGTATTAGGCCTTTGGCCATGAGTTGTAAAAGACTATGTTTTATCTCTGGAATGACTGTAATAAACGCCCTTTGTATCTGTGTACTTCATCTTAAACTGTGGATGCTAGCATTGATCCAGGGACTAGCATTGCAATCACAGGGATCTTTTCCTTTAATAAGGAGGGATCTTACACACATGGATCCACTAGATGGCATTGCATATGTGTCCTTTTCATAAACCACATGGATCCACTAGATGTTATTGCATTTGTGTTCTTTTCATAAACCACATTTATCCACTAGATGTCATTGCACGTGTGTTCTTTTGATAAACCACATGGATCCACTAGAGTCATTGCATGTTTGTTCTTTTCATAAACCACATGGATCCACTAGAGCTCATTACATGTGTGTTCTGTTAATGAACCACATGGATCCACTAGATGTCATTACATGTGTGTTATTTTCATAAAGCACATGGATCCACTAGAGTCACTGCATGTACATATTTTCATAAACCACATGGATCCACTAGATGCATTTCATGTATATTTTCATAAATCACATGGATCCACTAGATGTAATTGCATGTGTGTTCGTTTCCTAAACCACATGGATCCACTAGATGTCATTGCATGTGTGTTCTTTTCATAAACAACATGGATGCACTAGATGTCATTGCATGTGTGTTCTTTTCCTAAACCACATGGATCCACTAGATGTCATTGCGTGTGTGTTCTTTTTATAAAACAGATGGATCCACTAGATGTCATTGCATGTGTGTACTTTTCATAAACCACATGAATCCACTAGATGTCATTGCATGTGTGTTCTTTTCATAAACCACATTGATCCACTAGAGTCATTGCATGTGTGTTCTTTTCATAAACCACATGTATCCACTAGATGTCATTGCATGTGTGTTCTTTTGATAAACCACATCGATCCACTATATGTCATTGCTTGTGTGTTGTTTTCATCAACCACATGGATACACTAGATGTCATTGCATGTGATTTATTTTCACAAACCACATGGATACACTAGATGTCATTGCATGTGTTCTTTTCCTAAACGACATGCATCCACTAGATGGCATTGCATGTGTGTTCTTTTCATAAACCACATGGATCCACTAGATGGCATTGCATGTGTGTTCTTTTCATAAACCAGATGGATCCAGTAGATGTGTTTGCATGTGTGTTCTTTTTCTAAACCACATTGATTCACTAGATGTCATTGCACGTGTGTTCTTTTGATAAACCACATGGATCCAGTAGAGTCATTGCATGTTTGTTCTTTTCATAAACCACATGGATCCACTATATGGCATTGCATGTGTGTCCTTTTCATAAACCACATGGATCCACTAGATGTTATTGCATTTGTGTTATTTTCATAAACCACATTTATCCACTAGATGTCATTGCACGTGTGTTCTTTTGATAAACCACATTAATCCACAAGAGTCATTGCATGTTTGTTCTTTTCATAAACCACATGGATCCACTAGATCTCATTACATGTGTGTTATTTGAAAAAACCACAAGGATCCACTAGATGTCATTAGATATGTGTTTTTTTCATAAAGCACATGTATCCAATAGAGTCATTGCATGGCTTATTTTCATAAACGACATGGATCCACTAGATGCATTGTATATGTATTTTCGTAAACCACATGGATCCACTAGATGTAATTGCATGTGTGTTCTTTTCCTAAACCACATGGATCCACTAGATGTCATTGCATTTGTGTTTTTTTCATAATCAACATGGATCCACTAGATGTCATTGCATGTGTGTTCTTTTCCTAAACCACATGGATCCACTAGATGTGATTGCATGTGTGTACTTTTTATAAACCAGATGGATCCACTAGATGTCATTGCATGTTTGTTCTTTTCATAAACCACATGAATCCACTAGATGTCATTGCATGTGTGTTCTTTTCATAAACCACATTGATCCACTAGAGTCATTGCATGTGTGTTCTTTTCATAAACCAGATGTATCCACTAGATGTCATTGCATGTGTGTTCTTTTCATAAACCACATGGATCCACTATATGTAATTTCTCGTGTGTTCTTTTCATCAACCACATGGATACACTAGATGTCATTCCATGTGTGTTCTTTTCATAAACCACATGGATACACTAGATGTCATTGCATGTGTGTTCTTTTCCTAAACGACATGCATCCACTAGATGGCATTTCATGTGTGTTCTTTTCATAAACCACATGGACCCACTAGATGGCATTGTAGGTGTGTTCTTTTCATAAACCAGATGGATCCAGTAGATGTGTTTGCATGTGTGTTCTTTTTCTAAACCACATTGATTCACTAGATGTCATTGCACGTGTGTTGTTTTGATAAACCACATGGATCCAGTAGAGTCATTGCATGTTTGTTCTTTTCATAAACCACATGGATCCACTATATAGCATTGCATGTGTGTCCTTTTCATAAACCACATGGATCCACTAGATGTTATTGCATTTGTGTTATTTTCATAAACCACATTTATCCACTAGATGTCATTGCACGTGTGTTCTTTTGATAAACCACATTAATCCACAAGAGTCATTGCATGTTTGTTCTTTTCATAAACCACATGGATCCACTAGATCTCATTACATGTGTGTTATTTGAAAAAACCACAAGGATCCACTAGATGTCATTAGATATGTGTTATTTTCATAAAGCACATGGATCCAATAGAGTTATTGCATGTCTTATTTTCATAAACCACATGGATCCACTAGATGCATTGCATATGTATTTTCGTAAACCACATGGATCCACTAGATGTAATTGCATGTGTGTTCTTTTCCTAAACCACATGGATCCACTAGATGTCATTGCATGTGTGTTCTTTTCATAAACAACATGGATCCACTAGATGTCATTGCATGTGTGTTCTTTTCCTAAACCACATGGATCCACTAGATGTGATTGCATGTGTGTACTTTTTATAAACCAGATGGATCCACTAGATGTCATTGCATGTTTGTTCTTTTCATAAACCACATGAATCCACTAGATGTCATTGCATGTGTGTTCTTTTCATAAACCACATTGATCCACTAGAGTCATTGCATGTGTGTTCTTTTCATAAACCAGATGTATCCACTAGATGTCATTGCATGTGTGTTCTTTTCATAAACCACATGGATCCACTATATGTAATTTCTTGTGTGTTCTTTTCATCAACCACATGGATACACTAGATGACATTGCATGTGTGTTCTTTTCATAAACCACATGGATACACTAGATGTCATTGCATGTGTGTTCTTTTCCTAAACGACATGCATCCACTAGATGGCATTTCATGTGTGTTATTTTCATAAACCACATGGACCCACTAGATGGCATTGTAGGTGTGTTCTTTTCCTAAACCACATTGATCCACTAGATGGCATTGCAGGTGGGGTTCTTTTTCTAAACCACATTGATTCACTAGATGTCATTGCATGTGTGTTCTTTTGATAAACCACATGGATCCAGTAGAGTCATTGCATGTTTGTTCTTTTCATAAACCAGATGGATCCACTATATGGCATTGCATGTGTGTCCTTTTCATAAACCACATGGATCCACTAGATGTTATTGCATTTGTGTTATTTTCATACACCACATTTATCCACTAGATGTCATTGCACGTGTGTTCTTTTGATAAACCACATTAATCCACAAGAGTCATTGCATGTTTGTTCTTTTCATAAACCACATGGATCCACTAGATCTCATTACATGTGTGTTATTTTAAAAAACCACAAGGATCCACTAGATGTCATTAGATATGTGTTATTTTCATAAAGCACATGGATCCAATAGAGTCATTGCATGTCTTATTTTTATAAACCACATGGATCCACTAGATGCATTGCATATGTATTTTCGTAAACCACATGGATCCACTAGATGTAATTGCATGTGTGTTCTTTTCCTAAACCACATGGATCCACTAGATGTCATTGCATGTGTGTTCTTTTCATAAACAACATGGATCCACTAGATGTCATTGCATGTGTGTTCTTTTCCTAAACCACATGGATCCACTAGATGTCATTGCATGTGTGTTCTTTTTATAAAACAGATGGATCCACTAGATGTCATTGCATGTGTGTTCTTTTCATAAACCACATGAATCCACTAGATGTCATTGCATGTGTGTTCTTTTCATAAACCACATTGATCCACTAGAGTCATTGCATGTGTGTTCTTTTCATAAACCACATGTATCCACTAGATGTCATTGCATGTGTGTTCTTTTGATAAACCACATCGATCCACTATATGTCATTGCTTGTGTGTTGTTTTCATCAACCACATGGATACACTAGATGTCATTGCATGTGATTTATTTTCACAAACCACATGGATACACTAGATGTCATTGCATGTGTGTTCTTTTCCTAAACGACATGCATCCACTAGATGGCATTTCATGTGTGTTCTTTTCATAAACCACATGGACCCACTAGATGTCATTGTAGGTGTGTTCTTTTCCTAAACCACATTGATCCACTAGAGTCATTGCATGTGTGTTCTTTTCATAAACCACATGTATCCACTAGATGTCATTGCATGTGTGTTCTTTTGATAAACCACATCGATCCACTATATGTCATTGCTTGTGTGTTGTTTTCATCAACCACATGGATACACTAGATGTCATTGCATGTGATTTATTTTCACAAACCACATGGATACACTAGATGTCATTGCATGTATGTTCTTTTCCTAAACGACATGCATCCACTAGATGGCATTGCATGTGTGTTCTTTTCATAAACCACATGGATCCACTAGATGGCATTGCATGTGTGTTGTTTTCATAAACCAGATGGATCCAGTAGATGTGTTTGCATGTGTGTTCGTTTTCTAAACCACATTGATTCACTAGATGTCATTGCACGTGTGTTCTTTTGATAAACCACATGGATCCAGTAGAGTCATTGCATGTTTGTTCTTTTCATAAACCACATGGATCCACTATATGGCATTGCATGTGTGTCCTTTTCATAAACCACATGGATCCACTAGATGTTATTGCATTTGTGTTATTTTCATAAACCACATTTATCCACTAGATGTCATTGCACGTGTGTTCTTTTGATAAACCACATTAATCCACAAGAGTCATTGCATGTTTGTTCTTTTCATAAACCACATGGATCCACTAGATCTCATTACATGTGTGTTATTTTAAAAAACCACAAGGATCCACTAGATGTCATTAGATATGTGTTATTTTCATAAAGCACATGGATCCAATAGAGTCATTGCATGTCTTATTTTCATAAACCACATGGATCCACTAGATGCATTGCATATGTATTTTCGTAAACCACATGGATCCACTAGATGTAATTGCATGTGTGTTCTTTTCCTAAACCACATGGATCCACTAGATGTCATTGCATGTGTGTTCTTTTCATAAACAACATGGATCCACTAGATGTCATTGCATGTGTGTTCTTTTCCTAAACCACATGGATCCACTAGATGTGATTGCATGTGTGTACTTTTTATAAACCAGATGGATCCACTAGATGTCATTGCATGTTTGTTCTTTTCATAAACCACATGAATCCACTAGATGTCATTGCATGTGTGTTCTTTTCATAAACCACATTGATCCACTAGAGTCATTGCATGTGTGTTCTTTTCATAAACCAGATGTATCCACTAGATGTCATTGCATGTGTGTTCTTTTCATAAACCACATGGATACACTATATGTAATTTCTCGTGTGTTCTTTTCATCAACCACATGGATACACTAGATGTCATTGCATGTGTGTTCTTTTCATAAACCACATGGATACACTAGATGTCATTGCATGTGTGTTCTTTTCCTAAACGACATGCATCCACTAGATGGCATTTCATGTGTGTTCTTTTCATAAACCACATGGACCCACTAGATGGCATTGTAGGTGTGTTCTTTTCATAAACCAGATGGATCCAGTAGATGTGTTTGCATGTGTGTTCTTTTTCTAAACCACATTGATTCACTAGATGTCATTGCACGTGTGTTGTTTTGATAAACCACATGGATCCAGTAGAGTCATTGCATGTTTGTTCTTTTCATAAACCACATGGATCCGCTATATAGCATTGCATGTGTGTCCTTTTCATAAACCACATGGATCCACTAGATGTTATTGCATTTGTGTTATTTTCATAAACCACATTTATCCACTAGATGTCATTGCACGTGTGTTCTTTTGATAAACCACATTAATCCACAAGAGTCATTGCATGTTTGTTCTTTTCATAAACCACATGGATCCACTAGATCTCATTACATGTGTGTTATTTAAAAAACCACAAGGATCCACTAGATGTCATTAGATATGTGTTATTTTCATAAAGCACATGGATCCAATAGAGTCATTGCATGTCTTATTTTCATAAACCACATGGATCCACTAGATGCATTGCATATGTATTTTCGTAAACCACATGGATCCACTAGATGTAATTGCATGTGTGTTCTTTTCCTAAACCACATGGATCCACTAGATGTCATTGCATGTTTGTTCTTTTCATAAACCACATGGATCCACTAGATGTCATTGCATGTATGTTCTTTTCATAAACCACATTGATCCACTAGAGTCATTGCATGTGTGTTCTTTTCATAAACCAGATGTATCCACTAGATGTCATTGCATGTGTGTTCTTTTCATAAACCACATGGATCCACTATATGTAATTTCTTGTGTGTTCTTTTCATCAACCACATGGATACACTAGATGTCATTGCATGTGTGTTCTTTTCATAAACCACATGGATACACTAGATGTCATTGCATGTGTGTTCTTTTCCTAAACGACATGCATCCACTAGATGGCATTTAATGTGTGTTCTTTTCATAAACCACATGGACCCACTAGATGGCATTGTAGGTGTGTTCTTTTCCTAAACCACATTGATCCACTAGATGGCATTGCAGGTGTGTTCTTTTCCTAAACCACATTGATCCACTAGATGTCATTGCACGTGTGTTCTTTTGATAACCCACATGGATCCACTAGAGTCATTGCATGTTTGTTCTTTTCATAAACCACATGGATCCACTAGATGGCATTGCATATGTGTCCTTTTCATAAACCACATGGATCCACTAGATGTTACTGCATTTGTGTTCTTTTCATAAACCACATTTATCCACTAGATGTCATTGCACGTGTGTTCTTTTGATAAACCACATGGATCCACTAGAGTTATTGCATGTTTGTTCTTTTCATAAACCGCATGGATCCACTAGAGCTCATTACATGTGTGTTCTGTTAATGAACCACATGGATCCACTAGATGTCATTACATGTGTGTTATTTTCATAAAGCACATGGATCCACTAGAGTCACTGCATGTCTGTTATTTTCATAAACCACATGGATCCACTAGATGCATTTCATGTATATTTTCATAAATCACATGGATCCACTAGATGTAATTGCATGTGTGTTCTTTTCCTAAACCACATGGATCCACTAGATGTCATTGCATGCGTGTTCTTTTCATAAACAACATGGATCCACTAGATGTCATTGCATGTGTGTTCTTTTCCTAAACCACATGGATCCACTAGATGTGATTGCATGTGTGTACTTTTTATAAACCAGATGGATCCACTAGATGTCATTGCATGTTTGTTCTTTTCATAAACCACATGAATCCACTAGATGTCATTGCATGTGTGTTCTTTTCATAAACCACATTGATCCACTAGAGTCATTGCATGTGTGTTCTTTTCATAAACCAGATGTATCCACTAGATGTCATTGCATGTGTGTTCTTTTCATAAACCACATGGATCCACTATATGTAATTTCTCGTGTGTTCTTTTCATCAACCACATGGATACACTAGATGTCATTGCATGTGTGTTCTTTTCATAAACCACATGGATACACTAGATGTCATTGCATGTGTGTTCTTTTCCTAAACGACATGCATCCACTAGATGGCATTTCATGTGTGTTCTTTTCATAAACCACATGGACCCACTAGATGGCATTGTAGGTGTGTTCTTTTCATAAACCAGATGGATCCAGTAGATGTGTTTGCATGTGTGTTCTTTTTCTAAACCACATTGATTCACTAGATGTCATTGCACGTGTGTTGTTTTGATAAACCACATGGATCCAGTAGAGTCATTGCATGTTTGTTCTTTTCATAAAACACATGGATCCACTATATGGCATTGCATGTGTGTCCTTTTCATAAACCACATGGATCCACTAGATGTTATTGCATTTGTGTTATTTTCATAAACCACATTTATCCACTAGATGTCATTGCACGTGTGTTCTTTTGATAAACCACATTAATCCACAAGAGTCATTGCATGTTTGTTCTTTTCATAAACCACATGGATCCACTAGATCTCATTACATGTGTGTTATTTTAAAAAAACCACAAGGATCCACTAGATGTCATTAGATATGTGTTATTTTCATAAAGCACATGGATCCAATAGAGTCATTGCATGTCTTATTTTTATAAACCACATGGATCCACTAGATGCATTGCATATGTATTTTCGTAAACAACATGGATACACTAGATGTAATTGCATGTGTGTTCTTTTCCTAAACCACATGGATCCACTAGATGTCATTGCATGTGTGTTATTTTCATAAACAACATGGATCCACTAGATGTCATTGCATGTGTGTTCTTTTCCTAAACCACATGGATCCACAAGATGTGATTGCATGTGTGTACTTTTTATAAACCAGATGGATCCACTAGATGTCATTGCATGTTTGTTCTTTTCATAAACCACATGAATCCACTAGATGTCATTGCATGTATGTTCTTTTCATAAACCACATTGATCCACTAGAGTCATTGCATGTGTGTTCTTTTCATAAACCAGATGTATCCACTAGATGTCATTGCATGTGTGTTCTTTTCATAAACCACATGGATCCACTATATGTAATTTCTTGTGTGTTCTTTTCATCAACCACATGGATACACTAGATGTCATTGCATGTGTGTTCTTTTCATAAACCACATGGATACACTAGATGTCATTGCATGTGTGTTCTTTTCCTAAACGACATGCATCCACTAGATGGAATTTCATGTGTGTTCTTTTCATAAACCACATGGACCCACTAGATGGCATTGTAGGTGTGTTCTTTTCCTAAACCACATTGATCCACTAGATGGCATTGTAGGTGTGTTCTTTTCCTAAACCACATTGATCCACTAGATGTCATTGCACGTGTGTTCTTTTGATAAACCACATGGATCCACTAGAGTCATTGCATGTTTGTTCTTTTCATAAACCACATGGATCCACTAGATGGCATTGCATATGTGTCCTTTTAATAAACCACATGGATCCACTAGATGTTACTGCATTTGTGTTCTTTTCATAAACCACATTTATCCACTAGATGTCATTGCACGTGTGTTCTTTTGATAAACCACATGGATCCACTAGAGTCATTGCATGTTTGTTCTTTTCATAAACCGCATGGATCCACTAGAGCTCATTACATGTGTGTTCTGTTAATGAACCACATGGATCCACTAGATGTCATTACATGTGTGTTATTTTCATAAAGCACATGGATCCACTAGAGTCACTGCATGTCTGTTATTTTCATAAACCACATGGATCCACTAGATGCATTTCATGTATATTTTCATAAATCACATGGATCCACTAGATGTAATTGCATGTGTGTTCGTTTCCTAAACCACATGGATCCACTAGATGTCATTGCATGTGTGTTCTTTTCATAAACAACATTGATGCACTAGATGTCATTGCATGTGTGTTCTTTTCCTAAACCACATGGATCCACTAGATGTCATTGCATGTGTGTTCTTTTTATAAAACAGATGGATCCACTAGATGTCATTGCATGTGTGTTCTTTTCATAAACCAAATGAATCCACTAGATGTCATTGCATGTGTGTTCTTTTCATAAACCACATTGATCCACTAGAGTCATTGCATGTGTGTTCTTTTCATAAACCACATGTATCCACTAGATGTCATTGCATGTGTGTTCTTTTGATAAACCACATCGATCCACTATATGTCATTGCTTGTGTGTTGTTTTCATCAACCACATGGATACACTAGATGTCATTGCATGTGATTTATTTTCACAAACCACATGGATACACTAGATGTCATTGCATGTGTGTTCTTTTCCTAAACGACATGCATCCACTAGATGGCATTGCATGTGTGTTCTTTTCATAAACCACATGGATCCACTAGATGGCATTGCATGTGTGTTCTTTTCATAAACCAGATGGATCCAGTAGATGTGTTTGCATGTGTGTTCTTTTTCTAAACCACATTGATTCACTAGATGTCATTGCAGGTGTGTTCTTTTGATAAACCACATGGATCCAGTAGAGTCATTGCATGTTTGTTCTTTTCATAAACCACATGGATCCACTAGATCTCATTACATGTGTGTTATTTTAAAAAACCACAAGGATCCACTAGATGTCATTAGATATGTGTTATTTTCATAAAGCACATGGATCCAATAGAGTCATTGCATGTCTTATTTTCATAAACCACATGGATCCACTAGATGCATTGCATATGTATTTTCGTAAACCACATGGATCCACTAGATGTAATTGCATGTGTGTTCTTTTCCTAAACCACATGGATCCACTAGATGTCATTGCATGTGTGTTCTTTTCATAAACAACATGGATCCACTAGATGTCATTGCATGTGTGTTCTTTTCCTAAACCACATGGATCCACTAGATGTGATTGCATGTGTGTACTTTTTATAAACCAGATGGATCCACTAGATGTCATTGCATGTTTGTTCTTTTCATAAACCACATGAATCCACTAGATGTCATTGCATGTGTGTTCTTTTCATAAACCACATTGATCCACTAGAGTCATTGCATGTGTGTTCTATTCATAAACCAGATGTATCCACTAGATGTCATTGCATGTGTGTTCTTTTCATAAACCACATGGATCCACTATATGTAATTTCTTGTGTGTTCTTTCCATCAACCAAATGGATACACTAGATGTCATTGCATGTGTGTTCTTTTCATAAACCACATGGATACACTAGATGTCATTGCATGTCTGTTCTTTTCCTAAACCACATGGATCCACTAGATGTCATTGCATCTGTGTTCTTTTCATAAACAACATGGATGCACTAGATGTCATTGCATGTGTGTTCTTTTCCTAAACCACATGGATCCACTAGATGTCATTGCATGTGTGTTCTTTTTATAAAACAGATGGATCCACTAGATGTCATTGCATGTGTGTTCTTTTCATAAACCACATGAATCCACTAGATGTCATTGCATGTGTGTTCTTTTCATAAACCACATTGATCCACTAGAGTCATTGCATGTGTGTTCTTTTCATAAACCACATGTATCCACTAGATGTCATTGCATGTGTGTTCTTTTGATAAACCACATCGATCCACTATATGTCATTGCTTGTGTGTTGTTTTCATCAACCACATGGATACACTAGATGTCATTGCATGTGATTTATTTTCACAAACCACATGGATACACTAGATGTCATTGCATGTGTGTTCTTTTCCTAAACGACATGCATCCACTAGATGGCATTGCATGTGTGTTCTTTTCATAAACCACATGGATCCACTAGATGGCATTGCATGTGTGTTCTTTTCATAAACCAGATGGATCCAGTAGATGTGTTTGCATGTGTGTTCTTTTTCTAAACCACATTGATTCACTAGATGTCATTGCACGTGTCTTCTTTTGATAAACCACATGGATCCAGTAGAGTCATTGCATGTTTGTTCTTTTCATAAACCACATGGATCCACTATATGGCATTGCATGTGTGTCTTTTTCATAAACCACATGGATCCACTAGATGTTATTGCATTTGTGTTATTTTCATAAACCACATTTATCCACTAGATGTCATTGCACGTGTGTTCTTTTGATAAACCACATTAATCCACAAGAGTCATTGCATGTTTGTTCTTTTCATAAACCACATGGATCCACTAGATCTCATTACATGTGTGTTATTTGAAAAAACCACAAGGATCCACTAGATGTCATTATATATGTGTTATTTTCATAAAGCACATGGATCCAATAGAGTCATTGCATGTCTTATTTTCATAAACCACATGGATCCACTAGATGCATTGCATATGTATTTTCGTAAACCACATGGATCCACTAAATGTAATTGCATGTGTGTTCTTTTCCTAAACCACATGGATCCACTAGATGTCATTGCATGTGTGTTCTTTTCATAAACAACATGGATCCACTAGATGTCATTGCATGTGTGTTCTTTTCCTAAACCACATGGATCCACTAGATGTGATTGCATGTGTGTACTTTTTATAAACCAGATGGATCCACTAGATGTCATTGCATGTTTGTTCTTTTCATAAACCCATGAATCCACTAGATGTCATTGCATGTGTGTTCTTTTCATAAACCACATTGATCCACTAGAGTCATTGCATGTGTGTTCTTTTCATAAACCAGATGTATCCACTAGATGTCATTGCATGTGTGTTCTTTTCATAAACCACATGGATCCACTATATGTAATTTCTTGTGTGTTCTTTCCATCAACCACATGGATACACTAGATGTCATTGCATGTGTGTTCTTTTCATAAACCACATGGATACACTAGATGTCATTGCATGTGTGTTCTTTTCCTAAACGACATGCATCCACTAGATGGCATTTCATGTGTGTTCTTTTCATAAACCACATGGACCCACTAGATGGCATTGTAGGTGTGTTCTTTTCCTAAACCACATTGATCCACTAGATGGCATTGCAGCTGTGTTCTTTTCCTAAACCACATTGATCCACTAGATGTCATTGCACGTGTGTTCTTTTGATAAACCACATGGATCCACTAGAGTCATTGCATGTTTGTTCTTTTCATAAACCACATGGATCCACTAGATGGCGTTACATGTGTGTCCTTTTCATAAACCACATGGATCCACTATATGTTATTGCATTTGTGTTCTTTTCATAAACCACATTTATCCACTAGATGTCATTGCACGTGTGTTCTTTTGATAAACCACATGGATCCACTAGAGTCATTGCATGTTTGTTCTTTTCATAAACCACATGGATCCACTAGAGCTCATTACATGTGTGTTCTGTTAATGAACCACATGGATCCACTAGATGTCATTACATGTGTGTTATTTTCATAAAGCACATGGATCCACTAGAGTCACTACATGTCTGTTATTTTAATAAACCACATGGATCCACTAGATGCATTTCATGTATATTTTCATAAATCACATGGATCCACTAGATGTAATTGCATGTGTGTTCGTTTCCTAAACCACATGGATCCAATAGATGTCATTGCATGTGTGTTCTTTTCATAAACAACATGGATGCACTAGATGTCATTGCATGTGTGTTCTTTTCCTAAACCACATGGATCCACTAGATGTAATTGCATGTGTGTTCTTTTTATAAAAAGATGGATCCACTAGATGTCATTGCATGTGTGTTCTTTTCATAAACCACATGAATCCACTAGATGTCATTGCATGTGTGTTCTTTTCATAAACCACATTGATCCACTAGAGTCATTGCATGTGTGTTCTTTTCATAAACCACATGTATCCACTAGATGTCATTGCATGTGTGTTCTTTTGATAAACCACATCGATCCACTATATGTCATTGCTTCTGTGTTGTTTTCATCAACCACATGGATACACTAGATGTCATTGCATGTGATTTATTTTCACAAACCACATGGATACACTAGATGTCATTGCATGTGTGTTCTTTTCCTAAACGACATGCATCCACTAGATGGCATTGCATGTGTTCTTTTCATAAACCACATGGATCCACTAGATGGCATTGCATGTGTGTTCTTTTCATAAACCAGATGGATCCAGTAGATGTGTTTGCATGTGTGTTCTTTTTCTAAACCACATTGATTCACTAGATGTCATTGCACGTGTGTTCTTTTGATAAACCACATGGATCCAGTAGAGTCATTGCATGTTTGTTCTTTTCATAAACCACATGGATCCACTATATGGCATTGCATGAGTCCTTTTCATAAACCACATGGATCCACTAGATGTTATTGCATTTGTGTTATTTTCATAAACCACATTTATCCACTAGATGTCATTGCACGGGTGTTCTTTTGATAAACCACATTAATCCACAAGAGTCATTGCATGTTTGTTCTTTTCATAAACCACATGGATCCACTAGATCTCATTACATGTGTGTTATTTGAAAAAACCACAAGGATCCACTAGATGTCATTAGATATGTGTTATTTTCATAAAGCACATGGATCCAATAGAGTCATTGCATGTCTTATTTTCATAAACCACATGGATCCACTAGATGCATTGCATATGTATTTTCGTAAACCACATGGATCCACTAGATGTAATTGCATGTGTGTTCTTTTCCTAAACCACATGGATCCACTAGATGTCATTGCATGTGTGTTCTTTTCATAAACAACATGGATCCACTAGATGTCATTGCATGTGTGTTATTTTCCTAAACCACATGGATCCACTAGATGTGATTGCATGTGTGTTCTTTTCATAAACCACATTGATCCACTAGAGTCATTGCATGTGTGTTCTTTTCATAAACCACATGTATCCACTAGATGTCATTGCATGTGTGTTCTTTTGATAAACCACATCGATCCACTATATGTCATTGCTTGTGTGTTGTTTTCATCAACCACATGGATCCACTATATGTAATTTCTTGTGTGTTCTTTTCCTAAACGACATGCATCCACTAGATGGCATTGCATGTGTGTTCTTTTCATAAACCACATGGATCCACTAGATGTCATTGCATGTGTGTTCTTTTCCTAAACGACATGCATCCACTAGATGGCATTTCATGTGTGTTCTTTTCATAAACCACATGGACCCACTAGATGGCATTGTAGGTGTGTTCTTTTCCTAAACCACATTGATCCACTAGATGGCATTGCATGTGTGTTCTTTTCCTAAACCACATTGATCCACTAGATGTCATTGCACGTGTGTTCTTTTGATAAACCACATGGATCCACTAGAGTCATTGCATGTTTGTTCTTTTCATAAACCACATGGATCCACTAGATGGCATTGCATATGTGTCCTTTTCATAAACCACATGGATCCACTAGATGTTATTGCATTTGTGTTCTTTTCATAAACCACATTTATCCACTAGATGTCATTGCACGTGTGTTCTTTTGATAAACCACATGGATCCACTAGAGTCATTGCATGTTTGTTCTTTTCATAAACCACATGGATCCACTAGAGCTCATTACATGTGTGTTCTGTTAATGAACCACATGGATCCACTAGATGTCATTACATGTGTGTTATTTTCATAAAGCACATGGATCCACTAGAGTCACTACATGTCTGTTATTTTCATAAACCACATGGATCCACTAGATGCATTTCATGTATATTTTCATAAATCACATGGATCCACTAGATGTAATTGCATGTGTGTTCGTTTCCTAAACCACATGGATCCAATAGATGTCATTGCATGTGTGTTCTTTTCATAAACAACATGGATGCACTAGATGTCATTGCATGTGTGTTCTTTTCCTAAACCACATGGATCCACTAGATGTCATTGCATGTGTGTTCTTTTTATAAAACAGATGGATCCACTAGATGTCATTGCATGTGTGTTCTTTTCATAAACCACATGAATCCACTAGATGTCATTGCATGTGTGTTCTTTTCATAAACCACATTGATCCACTAGAGTCATTGCATGTGTGTTCTTTTCATAAACCACATGTATCCACTAGATGTCATTGCATGTGTGTTCTTTTGATAAACCACATCGATCCACTATATGTCATTGCTTCTGTGTTGTTTTCATCAACCACATGGATACACTAGATGTCATTGCATGTGATTTATTTTCACAAACCACATGGATACACTAGATGTCATTGCATGTGTGTTCTTTTCCTAAACGACATGCATCCACTAGATGGCATTGCATGTGTGTTCTTTTCATAAACCACATGGATCCACTAGATGGCATTGCATGTGTGTTCTTTTCATAAACCAGATGGATCCAGTAGATGTGTTTGCATGTGTGTTCTTTTTCTAAACCACATTGATTCACTAGATGTCATTGCACGTGTGTTCTTTTGATAAACCACATGGATCCAGTAGAGTCATTGCATGTTTGTTCTTTTCATAAACCACATGGATCCACTATATGGCATTGCATGTGTGTCCTTTTCATAAACCACATGGATCCACTAGATGTTATTGCATTTGTGTTATTTTCATAAACCACATTTATCCACTCGATGTCATTGCACGGGTGTTATTTTGATAAACCACATTAATCCACAAGAGTCATTGCATGTTTGTTCTTTTCATAAACCACATGGATCCACTAGATCTCATTACATGTGTGTTATTTGAAAAAACCACAAGGATCCACTAGATGTCATTAGATATGTGTTATTTTCATAAAGCACATGGATCCAATAGAGTCATTGCATGTCTTATTTTCATAAACCACATGGATCCACTAGATGCATTGCATATGTTTTCGTAAACCACATGGATCCACTAGATGTAATTGCATGTGTGTTCTTTTCCTAAACCACATGGATCCACTAGATGTCATTGCATGTGTGTTCTTTTCATAAACAACATGGATCCACTAGATGTCATTGCATGTGTGTTATTTTCCTAAACCACATGGATCCACTAGATGTGATTGCATGTGTGTTCTTTTCATAAACCACATTGATCCACTAGAGTCATTGCATGTGTGTTCTTTTCATAAACCACATGTATCCACTAGATGTCATTGCATGTGTGTTCTTTTGATAAACCACATCGATCCACTATATGTCATTGCTTGTGTGTTGTTTTCATCAACCACATGGATCCACTATATGTAATTTCTTGTGTGTTCTTTTCCTAAACGACATGCATCCACTAGATGGCATTGCATGTGTGTTCTTTTCATAAACCACATGGATCCACTAGATGGCATTGCATGTGTGTTCTTTTCATAAACCAGATGGATCCACTAGAGCTCATTACATGTGTGTTCTGTTAATGAACCACATGGATCCACTAGATGTCATTACATGTGTGTTATTTTCATAAAGCACATGGATCCACTAGAGTCACTGCATGTCTGTTATTTTCATAAACCACATGGATCCACTAGATGCATTTCATGTATATTTTCATAAATCACATGGATCCACTAGATGTAATTGCAAGTGTGTTCGTTTCCTAAACCACATGGATCCACTAGATGTCATTGCATGTATGTTCTTTTCATAAACAACATGGATGCACTAGATGTCATTGCATGTGTGTTCTTTTCCTAAACCACATGGATCCACTAGATGTCATTGCATGTGTGTTCTTTTTATAAAACAGATGGATCCACTAGATGTCATTGCATGTGTGTTCTTTTCATAAACCACATGAATCCACTAGATGTCATTGCATGTGTGTTCTTTTCATAAACCACATTGATCCACTAGAGTCATTGCATGTGTGTTCTTTTCATAAACCACATGCATCCACTAGATGTCATTGCATGTGTGTTCTTTTGATAAACCACATCGATCCACTATATGTCATTGCATCTGTGTTCTTTTCATAAACAACATGGATGCACTAGATGTCATTGCATGTGATTTATTTTCACAAACCACATGGATACACTAGATGTCATTGCATGTGTGTTCTTTTCCTAAACGACATGCATCCACTAGATGGCATTGCATGTGTGTTCTTTTCATAAACCACATGGATCCACTAGATGGCATTGCATGTGTGTTCTTTTCATAAACCAGATGGATCCAGTAGATGTGTTTGCATGTGTGTTCTTTTTCTAAACCACATTGGTTCACTAGATGTCATTGCACGTGTGTTCTTTTGATAAACCACATGGATCCAGTAGAGTCATTGCATGTTTGTTCTTTTCATAAAACACATGGATCCACTATATGGCATTGCATGTGTGTCCTTTTCATAAACCACATGGATCCACTAGATGTTATTGCATTTGTGTTATTTTCATAAACCACATTTATCCACTAGATGTCATTGCACGTGTGTTCTTTTGATAAACCACATTAATCCACAAGAGTCATTGCATGTTTGTTCTTTTCATAAACCACATGGATCCACTAGATCTCATTACATGTGTGTTATTTGAAAAAACCACAAGGATCCACTAGATGTCATTAGATATGTGTTATTTTCATAAAGCACATGGATCCAATAGAGTCATTGCATGTCTTATTTTCATAAACCACATGGATCCACTAGATGCATTGCATATGTATTTTCGTAAACCACATGGATCCACTAGATGTAATTGCATGTGTGTTCTTTTCCTAAACCACATGGATCCACTAGATGTCATTGCATGTGTGTTCTTTTCATAAACAACATGGATCCACTAGATGTCATTGCATGTGTGTTCTTTTCCTAAACCACATGGATCCACTAGATGTGATTGCATGTGTGTACTTTTTATAAACCAGATGGATCCACTAGATGTCATTGCATGTTTGTTCTTTTCATAAACCACATGAATCCACAAGATGTCATTGCATGTGTGTTCTTTTCATAAACCACATTGATCCACTAGAGTCATTGCATGTGTGTTCTTTTCATAAACCAGATGTATCCACTAGATGTCATTGCATGTGTGTTCTTTTCATAAACCACATGGATCCACTATATGTAATTTCTTGTGTGTTCTTTTCATCAACCACATGGATACACTAGATGTCATTGCATGTGTGTTCTTTTCATAAACCACATGGATACATTAGATGTCATTGCATGTGTGTTATTTTCCTAAACGACATGCATCCACTAGATGGCATTTCATGTGTGTTCTTTTCATAAACTAGATGGATCCACTAGATGTGTTTGCATGTGTGTTCTTTTCCTAAACCACATTGATTCACTAGATGTCATTGCACGTGTGTTCTTTTGATAAACCACATGGATCCACTAGAGTCATTGCATGTTTGTTCTTTTCATAAACCACATGGATCCACTAGATGGCATTGCATATGTGTCCTTTTCATAAACCACATGGATCCACTAGATGTTATTGCAATTGTGTTCTTTTCATAAACCACATTTATCCACTAGATGTCATTGCACGTGTGTTCTTTTGATAAACCACATGGATCCACTAGAGTCATTGCATGTTTGTTCTTTTCATAAACCACATGGATCCACTAGAGCTCATTACATGTGTGTTCTGTTAATGAACCACATGGATCCACTAGATGTCATTACATGTGTGTTATTTTCATAAAGCACATGGATCCACTAGAGTCACTACATGTCTGTTATTTTAATAAACCACATGGATCCACTAGATGCATTTCATGTATATTTTCATAAATCACATGGATCCACTAGATGTAATTGCATGTGTGTTCGTTTCCTAAACCACATGGATCCAATAGATGTCATTGCATGTGTGTTCTTTTCATAAACAACATGGATGCACTAGATGTCATTGCATGTGTGTTCTTTTCCTAAACCACATGGATCCACTAGATGTAATTGCATGTGTGTTCTTTTTATAAAAAGATGGATCCACTAGATGTCATTGCATGTGTGTTCTTTTCATAAACCACATGAATCCACTAGATGTCATTGCATGTGTGTTCTTTTCATAAACCACATTGATCCACTAGAGTCATTGCATGTGTTCTTTTCATAAACCACATGTATCCACTAGATGTCATTGCATGTGTGTTCTTTTGATAAACCACATCGATCCACTATATTTCATTGCTTGTGTGTTTTCATCAACCACATGGATACACTAGATGTCATTGCATGTGATTTATTTTCACAAACCACATGGATACACTAGATGTCATTGCATGTGTGTTCTTTTCCTAAACGACATGCATCCACTAGATGGCATTGCATGTGTGTTCTTTTCATAAACCACATGGATCCACTAGATGGCATTGCATGTGTGTTCTTTTCATAAACCAGATGGATCCAGTAGATGTGTTTGCATGTGTGTTCTTTTTCTAAACCACATTGATTCACTAGATGTCATTGCACGTGTGTTCTTTTGATAAACCACATGGATCCAGTAGAGTCATTGCATGTTTGTTCTTTTCATAAACCACATGGATCCACTATATGGCATTGCATGTGTGTCCTTTTCATAAACCACATGGATCCACTAGATGTTATTGCATTTGTGTTATTTTCATAAACCACATTTATCCACTAGATGTCATTGCACGGGTGTTCTTTTGATAAACCACATTAATCCACAAGAGTCATTGCATGTTTGTTCTTTTCATAAACCACATGGATCCACTAGATCTCATTACATGTGTGTTATTTGAAAAAACCACAAGGATCCACTAGATGTCATTAGATATGTGTTATTTTCATAAAGCACATGGATCCAATAGAGTCATTGCATGTCTTATTTTCATAAACCACATGGATCCACTAGATGCATTGCATATGTATTTTCGTAAACCACATGGATCCACTAGATGTAATTGCATGTGTGTTCTTTTCCTAAACCACATGGATCCACTAGATGTCATTGCATGTGTGTTCTTTTCATAAACAACATGGATCCACTAGATGTCATTGCATGTGTGTTATTTTCCTAAACCACATGGATCCACTAGATGTGATTGCATGTGTGTTCTTTTCATAAACCACATTGATCCACTAGAGTCATTGCATGTGTGTTCTTTTCATAAACCACATGTATCCACTAGATGTCATTGCATGTGTGTTCTTTTGATAAACCACATCGATCCACTATATGTCATTGCTTGTGTGTTGTTTTCATCAACCACATGGATCCACTATATGTAATTTCTTGTGTGTTCTTTTCCTAAACGACATGCATCCACTAGATGGCATTGCATGTGTGTTCTTTTCATAAACCACATGGATCCACTAGATGTCATTGCATGTGTGTTCTTTTCCTAAACGACATGCATCCACTAGATGGCATTTCATGTGTGTTCTTTTCATAAACCACATGGACCCACTAGATGGCATTGTAGGTGTGTTCTTTTCCTAAACCACATTGATCCACTAGATGGCATTGCATGTGTGTTCTTTTCCTAAACCACATTGATCCACTAGATGTCATTGCACGTGTGTTCTTTTGATAAACCACATGGATCCACTAGAGTCATTGCATGTTTGTTCTTTTCATAAACCACATGGATCCACTAGATGGCATTGCATATGTGTCCTTTTCATAAACCACATGGATCCACTAGATGTTATTGCATTTGTGTTCTTTTCATAAACCACATTTATCCACTAGATGTCATTGCACGTGTGTTCTTTTGATAAACCACATGGATCCACTAGAGTCATTGCATGTTTGTTCTTTTCATAAACCACATGGATCCACTAGAGCTCATTACATGTGTGTTCTGTTAATGAACCACATGGATCCACTAGATGTCATTACATGTGTGTTATTTTCATAAAGCACATGGATCCACTAGAGTCACTGCATGTCTGTTATTTTCATAAACCACATGGATCCACTAGATGCATTTCATGTATATTTTCATAAATCACATGGATCCACTAGATGTAATTGCATGTGTGTTCGTTTCCTAAACCACATGGATCCAATAGATGTCATTGCATGTGTGTTCTTTTCATAAACAACATGGATGCACTAGATGTCATTGCATGTGTGTTCTTTTCCTAAACCACATGGATCCACTAGATGTCATTGCATGTGTGTTCTTTTAATAAACCAGATGGATCCACTAGATGTCATTGCATGTGTGTTCTTTCATAAACCACATGAATCCACTAGATGTCATTGCATGTGTGTTCTTTTCATAAACCACATTGATCCACTAGAGTCATTGCATGTGTGTTCTTTTCATAAACCACATGTATCCACTAGATGTCATTGCATGTGTGTTCTTTTGATAAACCACATCGATCCACTATATGTCATTGCTTGTGTGTTTTCATCAACCACATGGATACACTAGATGTCATTGCATGTGATTTATTTTCACAAACCACATGGATACACTAGATGTCATTGCATGTGTGTTCTTTTCCTAAACGACATGCATCCACTAGATGGCATTGCATGTGTGTTCTTTTCATAAACCACATGGATCCACTAGATGGCATTGCATGTGTGTTCTTTTCATAAACCAGATGGATCCAGTAGATGTGTTTGCATGTGTGTTCTTTTTCTAAACCACATTGATTCACTAGATGTCATTGCACGTGTGTTCTTTTGATAAACCACATGGATCCAGTAGAGTCATTGCATGTTTGTTCTTTTCATAAACCACATGGATCCACTATATGGCATTGCATGTGTGTCCTTTTCATAAACCACATGGATCCACTAGATGTTATTGCATTTGTGTTATTTTCATAAACCACATTTATCCACTCGATGTCATTGCACGGGTGTTATTTTGATAAACCACATTAATCCACAAGAGTCATTGCATGTTTGTTCTTTTCATAAACCACATGGATCCACTAGATCTCATTACATGTGTGTTATTTGAAAAAACCACAAGGATCCACTAGATGTCATTAGATATGTGTTATTTTCATAAAGCACATGGATCCAATAGAGTCATTGCATGTCTTATTTTCATAAACCACATGGATCCACTAGATGCATTGCATATGTATTTTCCGAAACCACATGGATCCACTAGATGTAATTGCATGTGTGTTCTTTTCCTAAACCACATGGATCCACTAGATGTCATTGCATGTGTGTTCTTTTCATAAACAACATGGATCCACTAGATGTCATTGCATGTGTGTTATTTTCCTAAACCACATGGATCCACTAGATGTGATTGCATGTGTGTTCTTTTCATAAACCACATTGATCCACTAGAGTCATTGCATGTGTGTTCTTTTCATAAACCACATGTATCCACTAGATGTCATTGCATGTGTGTTCTTTTGATAAACCACATCGATCCACTATATGTCATTGCTTGTGTGTTGTTTTCATCAACCACATGGATCCACTATATGTAATTTCTTGTGTGTTCTTTTCCTAAACGACATGCATCCACTAGATGGCATTGCATGTGTGTTCTTTTCATAAACCACATGGATCCACTAGATGGCATTGCATGTGTGTTCTTTTCATAAACCAGATGGATCCACTAGAGCTCATTACATGTGTGTTCTGTTAATGAACCACATGGATCCACTAGATGTCATTACATGTGTGTTATTTTCATAAAGCACATGGATCCACTAGAGTCACTGCATGTCTGTTATTTTCATAAACCACATGGATCCACTAGATGCATTTCATGTATATTTTCATAAATCACATGGATCCACTAGATGTAATTGCAAGTGTGTTCGTTTCCTAAACCACATGGATCCACTAGATGTCATTGCATGTATGTTCTTTTCATAAACAACATGGATGCACTAGATGTCATTGCATGTGTGTTCTTTTCCTAAACCACATGGATCCACTAGATGTCATTGCATGTGTGTTCTTTTTATAAAACAGATGGATCCACTAGATGTCATTGCATGTGTGTTCTTTTCATAAACCACATGAATCCACTAGATGTCATTGCATGTGTGTTCTTTTCATAAACCACATTGATCCACTAGAGTCATTGCATGTGTGTTCTTTTCATAAACCACATGCATCCACTAGATGTCATTGCATGTGTGTTCTTTTGATAAACCACATCGATCCACTATATGTCATTGCTTGTGTGTTGTTTTCATCAACCACATGGATACACTAGATGTCATTGCATGTGATTTATTTTCACAAACCACATGGATACACTAGATGTCATTGCATGTGTGTTCTTTTCCTAAACGACATGCATCCACTAGATGGCATTGCATGTGTTCTTTTCCTAAACCACATGGATCCACTAGATGGCATTGCATGTGTGTTCTTTTCATAAACCAGATGGATCCAGTAGATGTGTTTGCATGTGTGTTCTTTTTCTAAACCACATTGGTTCACTAGATGTCATTGCACGTGTGTTCTTTTGATAAACCACATGGATCCAGTAGAGTCATTGCATGTTTGTTCTTTTCATAAAACACATGGATCCACTATATGGCATTGCATGTGTGTCCTTTTCATAAACCACATGGATCCACTAGATGTTATTGCATTTGTGTTATTTTCATAAACCACATTTATCCACTAGATGTCATTGCACGTGTGTTCTTTTGATAAACCACATTAATCCACAAGAGTCATTGCATGTTTGTTCTTTTCATAAACCACATGGATCCACTAGATCTCATTACATGTGTGTTATTTGAAAAAACCACAAGGATCCACTAGATGTCATTAGATATGTGTTATTTTCATAAAGCACATGGATCCAATAGAGTCATTGCATGTCTTATTTTCATAAACCACATGGATCCACTAGATGCATTGCATATGTATTTTCGTAAACCACATGGATCCACTAGATGTAATTGCATGTGTGTTCTTTTCCTAAACCACATGGATCCACTAGATGTCATTGCATGTGTGTTCTTTTCATAAACAACATGGATCCACTAGATGTCATTGCATGTGTGTTCTTTTCCTAAACCACATGGATCCACTAGATGTGATTGCATGTGTGTACTTTTTATAAACCAGATGGATCCACTAGATGTCATTGCATGTTTGTTCTTTTCATAAACCACATGAATCCACAAGATGTCATTGCATGTGTGTTCTTTTCATAAACCACATTGATCCACTAGAGTCATTGCATGTGTGTTCTTTTCATAAACCAGATGTATCCACTAGATGTCATTGCATGTGTGTTCTTTTCATAAACCACATGGATCCACTATATGTAATTTCTTGTGTGTTCTTTTCATCAACCACATGGATACACTAGATGTCATTGCATGTGTGTTCTTTTCATAAACCACATGGATACATTAGATGTCATTGCATGTGTGTTATTTTCCTAAACGACATGCATCCACTAGATGGCATTTCATGTGTGTTCTTTTCATAAACTAGATGGATCCACTAGATGTGTTTGCATGTGTGTTCTTTTCCTAAACCACATTGATTCACTAGATGTCATTGCACGTGTGTTCTTTTGATAAACCACATGGATCCACTAGAGTCATTGCATGTTTGTTCTTTTCATAAACCACATGGATCCACTAGATGGCATTGCATATGTGTCCTTTTCATAAACCACATGGATCCACTAGATGTTATTGCAATTGTGTTCTTTTCATAAACCACATTTATCCACTAGATGTCATTGCACGTGTGTTCTTTTGATAAACCACATGGATCCACTAGAGTCATTGCATGTTTGTTCTTTTCATAAACCACATGGATCCACTAGAGCTCATTACATGTGTGTTCTGTTAATGAACCACATGGATCCACTAGATGTCATTACATGTGTGTTATTTTCATAAAGCACATGGATCCACTAGAGTCACTACATGTCTGTTATTTTAATAAACCACATGGATCCACTAGATGCATTTCATGTATATTTTCATAAATCACATGGATCCACTAGATGTAATTGCATGTGTGTTCGTTTCCTAAACCACATGGATCCAATAGATGTCATTGCATGTGTGTTCTTTTCATAAACAACATGGATGCACTAGATGTCATTGCATGTGTGTTCTTTTCCTAAACCACATGGATCCACTAGATGTAATTGCATGTGTGTTCTTTTTATAAAAAGATGGATCCACTAGATGTCATTGCATGTGTGTTCTTTTCATAAACCACATGAATCCACTAGATGTCATTGCATGTGTGTTCTTTTCATAAACCACATTGATCCACTAGAGTCATTGCATGTGTGTTCTTTTCATAAACCACATGTATCCACTAGATGTCATTGCATGTGTGTTCTTTTGATAAACCACATCGATCCACTATATGTCATTGCTTCTGTGTTGTTTTCATCAACCACATGGATACACTAGATGTCACTGCATGTGATTTATTTTCACAAACCACATGGATACACTAGATGTCATTGCATGTGTGTTCTTTTCCTAAACGACATGCATCCACTAGATGGCATTGCATGTGTGTTCTTTTCATAAACCACATGGATCCACTAGATGGCATTGCATGTGTGTTCTTTTCATAAACCAGATGGATCCAGTAGATGTGTTTGCATGTGTGTTCTTTTTCTAAACCACATTGATTCACTAGATGTCATTGCACGTGTGTTCTTTTGATAAACCACATGGATCCAGTAGAGTCATTGCATGTTTGTTCTTTTCATAAACCACATGGATCCACTATATGGCATTGCATGTGTGTCCTTTTCATAAACCACATGGATCCACTAGATGTTATTGCATTTGTGTTATTTTCATAAACCACATTTATCCACTAGATGTCATTGCACGGGTGTTCTTTTGATAAACCACATTAATCCACAAGAGTCATTGCATGTTTGTTCTTTTCATAAACCACATGGATCCACTAGATCTCATTACATGTGTGTTATTTGAAAAAACCACAAGGATCCACTAGATGTCATTAGATATGTGTTATTTTCATAAAGCACATGGATCCAATAGAGTCATTGCATGTCTTATTTTCATAAACCACATGGATCCACTAGATGCATTGCATATGTATTTTTCGTAAACCACATGGATCCACTAGATGTAATTGCATGTGTGTTCTTTTCCTAAACCACATGGATCCACTAGATGTCATTGCATGTGTGTTCTTTTCATAAACAACATGGATCCACTAGATGTCATTGCATGTGTGTTATTTTCCTAAACCACATGGATCCACTAGATGTGATTGCATGTGTGTTCTTTTCATAAACCACATTGATCCACTAGAGTCATTGCATGTGTGTTCTTTTCATAAACCACATGTATCCACTAGATGTCATTGCATGTGTGTTCTTTTGATAAACCACATCGATCCACTATATGTCATTGCTTGTGTGTTGTTTTCATCAACCACATGGATCCACTATATGTAATTTCATGTGTTCTTTTCCTAAATGACATGCATCCACTAGATGGCATTGCATGTGTGTTCTTTTCATAAACCACATGGATCCACTAGATGTCATTGCATGTGTGTTCTTTTCCTAAACGACATGCATCCACTAGATGGCATTTCATGTGTGTTCTTTTCATAAACCACATGGATCCACTGGATGGCATTGTAGGTGTTCTTTTTCCTAAACCACATTGATCCACTAGATGGCATTGCATGTGTGTTCTTTTCCTAAACCACATTGATCCACTAGATGTCATTGCACGTGTGTTCTTTTGATAAACCACATGGATCCACTAGAGTCATTGCATGTTTGTTCTTTTCATAAACCACATGGATCCACTAGATGGCATTGCATATGTGTCCTTTTCATAAACCACATGGATCCACTAGATGTTATTGCATTTGTGTTCTTTTCATAAACCACATTTATCCACTAGATGTCATTGCACGTGTGTTCTTTTGATAAACCACATGGATCCACTAGAGTCATTGCATGTTTGTTCTTTTCATAAACCACATGGATCCACTAGAGCTCATTACATGTGTGTTCTGTTAATGAACCACATGGATCCACTAGATGTCATTACATGTGTGTTATTTTCATAAAGCACATGGATCCACTAGAGTCACTACATGTCTGTTATTTTCATAAACCACATGGATCCACTAGATGCATTTCATGTATATTTTCATAAATCACATGGATCCACTAGATGTAATTGCATGTGTTCTTTCCTAAACCACATGGATCCAATAGATGTCATTGCATGTGTGTTCTTTTCATAAACAACATGGATGCACTAGATGTCATTGCATGTGTGTTCTTTTCCTAAACCACATGGATCCACTAGATGTAATTGCATGTGTGTTCTTTTTATAAAAAGATGGATCCACTAGATGTCATTGCATGTGTGTTCTTTTCATAAACCACATGAATCCACTAGATGTCATTGAATGTGTTTTCTTTTCATAAACCACATTGATCCACTAGAGTCATTGCATGTGTGTTCTTTTCATAAACCACATGTATCCACTAGATGTCATTGCATGTGTGTTCTTTTGATAAACCACATCGATCCACTATATGTCATTGCTTCTGTGTTGTTTTCATCAACCACATGGATACACTAGATGTCACTGCATGTGATTTATTTTCACAAACCACATGGATACACTAGATGTCATTGCATGTGTGTTCTTTTCCTAAACGACATGCATCCACTAGATGGCATTGCATGTGTGTTCTTTTCATAAACCACATGGATCCACTAGATGGCATTGCATCTGTGTTCTTTTCATAAACCAGATGGATCCAGTAGATGTGTTTGCATGTGTGTTCTTTTTCTAAACCACATTGATTCACTAGATGTCATTGCACGTGTGTTCTTTTGATAAACCACATGGATCCAGTAGAGTCATTGCATGTTTGTTCTTTTCATAAACCACATGGATCCACTATATGGCATTGCATGTGTGTCCTTTTCATAAACCACATGGATCCACTAGATGTTATTGCATTTGTGTTATTTTCATAAACCACATTTATCCACTAGATGTCATCAGACGGTGTTATTTTGATAAACCACATTAATCCACAAGAGTCATTGCATGTTTGTTCTTTTCATAAACCACATGGATCCACTAGATCTCATTACATGTGTGTTATTTGAAAAAACCACAAGGATACACTAGATGTCATTAGATATGTGTTATTTTCATAAAGCACATGGATCCAATAGAGTCATTGCATGTCTTATTTTCATAAACCACATGGATCCACTAGATGCATTGCATATGTATTTTCGTAAACCACATGGATCCACTAGATGTAATTGCATGTGTGTTCTTTTCCTAAACCACATGGATCCACTAGATGTCATTGCATGTGTGTTCTTTTCATAAACAACATGGATCCACTAGATGTCATTGCATGTGTGTTATTTTCCTAAACCACATGGATCCACTAGATGTGATTGCATGTGTGTTCTTTTCATAAACCACATTGATCCACTAGAGTCATTGCATGTGTGTTCTTTTCATAAACCACATGTATCCACTAGATGTCATTGCATGTGTGTTCTTTTGATAAACCACATCGATCCACTATATGTCATTGCTTGTGTGTTGTTTTCATCAACCACATGGATCCACTATATGTAATTTCTTGTGTGTTCTTTTCCTAAACGACATGCATCCACTAGATGGCATTGCATGTGTGTTCTTTTCATAAACCACATGGATCCACTAGATGGCATTGCATGTGTGTTCTTTTCATAAACCAGATGGATCCACTAGAGCTCATTACATGTGTGTTCTGTTAATGAACCACATGGATCCACTAGATGTCATTACATGTGTGTTATTTTCATAAAGCACATGGATCCACTAGAGTCACTTCATGTCTGTTATTTTCATAAACCACATGGATCCACTAGATGCATTTCATGTATATTTTCATAAATCACATGGATCCACTAGATGTAATTGCAAGTGTGTTCGTTTCCTAAACCACATGGATCCACTAGATGTCATTGCATGTATGTTCTTTTCATAAACAACATGGATGCACTAGATGTCATTGCATGTGTGTTCTTTTCCTGAACCACATGGATCCACTAGATGTCATTGCATGTGTGTTCTTTTTATAAAACAGATGGATCCACTAGATGTCATTGCATGTGTGTTCTTTTCATAAACCACATGAATCCACTAGATGTCATTGCATGTGTGTTCTTTTCATAAACCACATTGATCCACTAGAGTCATTGCATGTGTGTTCTTTTCATAAACCACATGCATCCACTAGATGTCATTGCATGTGTGTTCTTTTGATAAACCACATCGATCCACTATATGTCATTGCTTGTGTGTTGTTTTCATCAACCACATGGATACACTAGATGTCATTGCATGTGATTTATTTTCACAAACCACATGGATACACTAGATGTCATTGCATGTGTGTTCTTTTCCTAAACGACATGCATCCACTAGATGGCATTACATGTGTGTTCTTTTCATAAACCACATGGATCCACTAGATGGCATTGCATGTGTGTTCTTTTCATAAACCAGATGGATCCAGTAGATGTGTTTGCATGTGTGTTCTTTTTCTAAACCACATTGGTTCACTAGATGTCATTGCACGTGTGTTCTTTTGATAAACCACATGGATCCAGTAGAGTCATTGCATGTTTGTTCTTTTCATAAAACACATGGATCCACTATATGGCATTGCATGTGTGTCCTTTTCATAAACCACATGGATCCACTAGATGTTATTGCATTTGTGTTATTTTCATAAACCACATTTATCCACTAGATGTCATTGCACGTGTGTTCTTTTGATAAACCACATTAATCCACAAGAGTCATTGCATGTTTGTTCTTTTCATAAACCACATGGATCCACTAGATCTCATTACATGTGTGTTATTTGAAAAAACCACAAGGATCCACTAGATGTCATTAGATATGTGTTATTTTCATAAAGCACATGGATCCAATAGAGTCATTGCATGTCTTATTTTCATAAACCACATGGATCCACTAGATGCATTGCATATGTATTTTCGTAAACCACATGGATCCACTAGATGTAATTGCATGTGTGTTCTTTTCCTAAACCACATGGATCCACTAGATGTCATTGCATGTGTGTTCTTTTCATAAACAACATGGATCCACTAGATGTCATTGCATGTGTGTTCTTTTCCTAAACCACATGGATCCACTAGATGTGATTGCATGTGTGTACTTTTTATAAACCAGATGGATCCACTAGATGTCATTGCATGTTTGTTCTTTTCATAAACCACATGAATCCACAAGATGTCATTGCATGTGTGTTCTTTTCATAAACCACATTGATCCACTAGAGTCATTGCATGTGTGTTCTTTTCATAAACCAGATGTATCCACTAGATGTCATTGCATGTGTGTTCTTTTCATAAACCACATGGATCCACTATATGTAATTTCTTGTGTGTTCTTTTCATCAACCACATGGATACACTAGATGTCATTGCATGTGTGTTCTTTTCATAAACCACATGGATACATTAGATGTCATTGCATGTGTGTTATTTTCCTAAACGACATGCATCCACTAGATGGCATTTCATGTGTGTTCTTTTCATAAACCACATGGACCCACTAGATGGCATTGTAGGTGTGTTCTTTTCCTAAACCACATTGATCCACTAGATGGCATTGCAGGTGTGTTCTTTTCCTAAACCACATTGATTCACTAGATGTCATTGCACGTGTGTTCTTTTGATAAACCACATGGATCCACTAGAGTCATTGCATGTTTGTTCTTTTCATAAACCACATGGATCCACTAGATGGCATTGCATATGTGTCCTTTTCATAAACCACATGGATCCACTAGATGTTATTGCATTTGTGTTCTTTTCATAAACCACATTTATCCACTAGATGTCATTGCACGTGTGTTCTTTTGATAAACCACATGGATCCACTAGAGTCATTGCATGTTTGTTCTTTTCATAAACCACATGGATCCACTAGAGCTCATTACATGTGTGTTCTGTTAATGAACCACATGGATCCACTAGATGTCATTACATGTGTGTTATTTTCATAAAGCACATGGATCCACTAGAGTCACTGCATGTCTGTTATTTTCATAAACCACATGGATCCACTAGATGCATTTCATGTATATTTTCATAAATCACATGGATCCACTAGATGTAATTGAATGTGTGTTCGTTTCCTAAACCACATGGATCCACTAGATGTCATTGCATGTGTGTTCTTTTCATAAACAACATGGATGCACTAGATGTCATTGCATGTGTGTTCTTTTCCTAAACCACATGGATCAACTAGATGTCATTGCATGTGTGTTCTTTTTATAAAAAAGATGGATCCACTAGATGTCATTGCATGTGTGTTCTTTTCATAAACCACATGAATCCACTAGATGTCATTGCATGTGTGTTCTTTTCATAAACCACATTGATCCACTAGAGTCATTGCATGTGTGTTCTTTTCATAAACCACATGTATCCCACTAGATGTCATTGCATGTGTGTTCTTTCGATAAACCACATCGATCCACTATATGTCATTGCTTGTGTGTTGTTTTCATCAACCACATGGATACACTAGATGTCATTGCATGTGATTTATTTTCAGAAACCACATGGATACACTAGATGTCATTGCATGTGTGTTCTTTTCCTAAACGACATGCATCCACTAGATGGCATTGCATGTGTGTTCTTTTCATAAACCACATGGATCCACTAGATGGCATTGCATGTGTGTTCTTTTCATAAACCAGATGGATCCAGTAGATGTGTTTGCATGTGTGTTCTTTTTCTAAACCACATTGATTCACTAGATGTCATTGCACGTGTGTTCTTTTGATAAACCACATGGATCCAGTAGAGTCATTGCATGTTTGTTCTTTTCATAAACCACATGGATCCACTATATGGCATTGCATGTGTGTCCTTTTCACAAACCACATGGATCCACTAGATGTTATTGCATTTGTGTTATTTTCATAAACCACATTTATCCACTAGATGTCATTGCACGTGTGTTCTTTTGATAAACCACATTAATCCACAAGAGTCATTGCATGTTTGTTCTTTTCATAAACCACATGGATCCACTAGATCTCATTACATGTGTGTTATTTTAAAAAACCACAAGGATCCACTAGATGTCATTAGATATGTGTTATTTTCATAAAGCACATGGATCCAATAGAGTCATTGCATGTCTTATTTTCATAAACCACATGGATCCACTAGATGCATTGCATATGTATTTTCGTAAACCACATGGATACACTAGATGTAATTGCATGTGTGTTCTTTTCCTAAACCACATGGATCCACTAGATGTCATTGCATGTGTGTTCTTTTCATAAACAACATGGATCCACTAGATGTCATTGCATGTGTGTTCTTTTCCTAAACCACATGGATCCACTAGATGTGATTGCATGTGTGTACTTTTTATAAACCAGATGGATCCACTAGATGTCATTGCATGTTTGTTCTTTTCATAAACCACATGAATCCACTAGATGTCATTGCATGTGTGTTCTTTTCATAAACCACATTGATCCACTAAAGTCATTGCATGTGTGTTCTTTTCATAAACCAGATGTATCCACTAGATGTCATTGCATGTGTGTTCTTTTCATAAACCACATGGATCCACTATATGTAATTTCTTGTGTGTTCTTTTCATCAACCACATGGATACACTAGATGTCATTGCATGTGTGTTCTTTTCATAAACCACATGGATACACTAGATGTCATTGCATGTGTGTTCTTTTCCTAAACGACATGCATCCACTAGATGGCATTTCATGTGTGTTCTTTTCATAAACCACATGGACCCACTAGATGGCATTGTAGGTGTGTTCTTTTCCTAAACCACATTGATCCACTAGATGGCATTGCAGGTGTGTTCTTTTCCTAAACCACATTGATCCACTAGATGTCATTGCACGTGTGTTCTTTTGATAAACCACATGGATCCACTAGAGTCATTGCATGTTTGTTCTTTTCATAAACCACATGGATCCACTAGATGGCATTGCATATGTGTCCTTTTCATAAACCACATGGATCCACTAGATGTTATTGCATTTGTGTTCTTTTCATAAACCACATTTATCCACTAGATGTCATTGCACGTGTGTTCTTTTGATAAACCACATGGATCCACTAGAGTCATTGCATGTTTGTTCTTTTCATAAACCACATGGATCCACTAGAGCTCATTACATGTGTGTTCTGTTAATGAACCACATGGATCCACTAGATGTCATTACATGTGTGTTATTTTCATAAAGCACATGGATCCACTAGAGTCACTGCATGTCTGTTATTTTCATAAACCACATGGATCCACTAGATGCATTTCATGTATATTTTCATAAATCACATGGATCCACTAGATGTAATTGCATGTGTGTTCGTTTCCTAAACCACATGGATCCACTAGATGTCATTGCATGTGTGTTCTTTTCATAAACAACATGGATGCACTAGATGTTATTGCATTTGTGTTCTTTTCCTAAACCACATGGATCCACTAGATGTCATTGCATGTGTGTTCTTTTTATAAAACAGATGGATCCACTAGATGTCATTGCATGTGTGTTCTTTTCATAAACCACATGAATCCACTAGATGTCATTGCATGTGTGTTCTTTTCATAAACCACATTGATCCACTAGAGTCATTGCATGTGTGTTCTTTTCATAAACCACATGTATCCACTAGATGTCATTGCATGTGTGTTCTTTTGATAAACCACATCGATCCACTATATGTCATTTCTTGTGTGTTGTTTTCATCAACCACATGGATACACTAGATGTCATTGCATGTGATTTATTTTCAGAAACCACATGGATACACTAGATGTCATTGCATGTGTGTTCTTTTCCTAAACGACATGCATCCACTAGATGGCATTGCATGTGTGTTCTTTTCATAAACCACATGGATCCACTAGATGGCATTGCATATGTGTTCTTTTCATAAACCAGATGGATCTAGTAGATGTGTTTGCATGTGTGTTCTTTTTCTAAACCACATTGATTCACTAGATGTCATTGCACGTGTGTTCTTTTGATAAACCACAAGGATCCAGTAGAGTCATTGCATGTTTGTTCTTTTCATAAACCACATGGATCCACTATATGGCATTGCATGTGTGTCCTTTTCACAAACCACATGGATCCACTAGATGTTATTGCATTTGTGTTATTTTCATAAACCACATTTATCCACTAGATGTCATTGCACGTGTGTTCTTTTGATAAACCACATTAATCCACAAGAGTCATTGCATGTTTGTTCTTTTCATAAACCACATGGATCCACTAGATCTCATTACATGTGTGTTATTTTAAAAAACCACAAGGATCCACTAGATGTCATTAGATATGTGTTATTTTCATAAAGCACATGGATCCAATAGAGTCATTGCATGTCTTATTTTCATAAACCACATGGATCCACTAGATGCATTGCATATGTATTTTCGTAAACCACATGGATCCACTAGATGTAATTACATGTGTGTTCTTTTCCTAAACCACATGGATCTACTAGATGTCATTGCATGTGTGTTCTTTTCATAAACAACATGGATCCACTAGATGTCATTGCATGTGTGTTCTTTTCCTAAACCACATGGATCCACTAGATGTGATTGCATGTGTGTACTTTTTATAAACCAGATGGATCCACTAGATGTCATTGCATGTTTGTTCTTTTCATAAACCACATGAATCCACTAGATGTCATTGCATGTGTGTTCTTTTCATAAACCACATTGATCCACTAAAGTCATTGCATGTGTGTTCTTTTCATAAACCAGATGTATCCACTAGATGTCATTGCATGTGTGTTCTTTTCATAAACCACATGGATCCACTATATGTAATTTCTTGTGTGTTCTTTTCATCAACCACATGGATACACTAGATGTCATTGCATGTGTGTTCTTTTCATAAACCACATGGATACACTAGATGCCATTGCATGTGTGTTCTTTTCCTAAACGACATGCATCCACTAGATGGCATTTCATGTGTGTTCTTTTCATAAACCACATGGACCCACTAGATGGCATTGTAGGTGTGTTCTTTTCCTAAACCACATTGATCCACTAGATGGCATTGCAGGTGTGTTCTTTTCCTAAACCACATTGATCCACTAGATGTCATTGCACGTGTGTTCTTTTGATAAACCACATGGATCCACTAGAGTCATTGCATGTTTGTTCTTTTCATAAACCACATGGATCCACTAGATGGCATTGCATATGTGTCCTTTTCATAAACCACATGGATCCACTAGATGTTATTGCATTTGTGTTCTTTTCATAAACCACATTTATCCACTAGATGTCATTGCACGTGTGTCTTTTGATAAACCACATGGATCCACTAGAGTCATTGCATGTTTGTTCTTTTCATAAACCACATGGATCCACTAGAGCTCATTACATGTGTGTTCTGTTAATGAACCACATGGATCCACTAGATGTCATTACATGTGTGTTATTTTCATAAAGCACATGGATCCACTAGAGTCACTGCATGTCTGTTATTTTCATAAACCACATGGATCCACTAGATGCATTTCACGTATATTTTCATAAATCACATGGATCCACTAGATGTAATTGCATGTGTGATCGTTTCCTAAACCACATGGATCCACTAGATGTCATTGCATGTGTGTTCTTTTTATAAACAACATGGATGCACTAGATGTTATTGCATGTGTGTTCTTTTCCTAAACCACATGGATCCACTAGATGTCATTGCATGTGTGTTCTTTTTATAAAACAGATGGATACACTAGATGTCATTGCATGTGTGTTCTTTTCATAAACCACATGAATCCACTAGATGTCATTGCATGTGTGTTCTTTTCATAAACCACATTGATCCACTAGAGTCATTGCATGTGTGTTCTTTTCATGAACCACATGTATCCACTAGATGTCATTGCATGTGTGTTCTTTTGATAAACCACATCGATCCACTATATGTCATTGCTTGTGTGTTGTTTTCATCAACCACATGGATACACTAGATGTCATTGCATGTGATTTATTTTCACAAACCACATGGATACACTAGATGTCATTGCATCTGTGTTCTTTTCCTAAACGACATGCATCCACTAGATGGCATTGCATGTGTGTTCTTTTCATAAACCACATGGATCCACTAGATGGCATTGCATGTGTGTTCTTTTCATAAACCAGATGGATCTAGTAGATGTGTTTGCATGTGTGTTCTTTTTCTAAACCACATTGATTCACTAGATGTCATTGCACGTGTGTTCTTTTGATAAACCACATGGATCCAGTAGAGTCATTGCATGTTTCTTCTTTTCATAAACCACATGGATCCACTATATGGCATTGCATGTGTGTCCTTTTCATAAACCACATGGATCCACTAGATGTTATTGCATTTGTGTTATTTTCATAAACCACATTTATCCACTAGATGTCATTGCACGTGTGTTCTTTTCATAAACCACATTAATCCACAAGAGTCATTGCATGTTTGTTATTTTCATAAACCACATGGATCCACTAGATCTCATTAAATGTGTGTTATTTGAAAAAACCACAAGGATCCACTAGATGTCATTAGATATGTGTTATTTTCATAAAGCACATGGATCCAATAGAGTCATTGCATGTCTTATTTTCATAAACCACATGGATCCACTAGATGCATTGCATATGTATTTTCGTAAACCACATGGATCCACTAGATGTAATTGCATGTGTGTTCTTTTCCTAAACCACATGGATCCACTAGATGTCATTGCATGTGTGTTCTTTTCATAAACAACATGGATCCACTAGATGTCATTGCATGTGTGTTCTTTTCCTAAACCACATGGATCCACTAGATGTGATTGCATGTGTGTACTTTTTATAAACCAGATGGATCCACTAGATGTCATTGCATGTTTGTTCTTTTCATAAACCACATGAATCCACTAGATGTCATTGCATGTGTGTTCTTTTCATAAACCACATTGATCCACTAGAGTCATTGCATGTGTGTTCTTTTCATAAACCAGATGTATCCACTAGATGTCATTGCATGTGTGTTCTTTTCATAAACCACATGGATCCACTATATGTCATTGCTTGTGTGTTGTTTTCATCAACCACATGGATACACTAGATGTCATTGCATGTGATTTATTTTCACAAACCACATGGATACACTGGATGTCATTGCATCTGTGTTCTTTTCCTAAACGACATGCATCCACTAGATGGCATTGCATGTGTGTTCTTTTCATAAACCACATGGATCCACTAGATGGCATTGCATGTGTGTTCTTTTCATAAACCAGATGGATCTAGTAGATGTGTTTGCATGTGTGTTCTTTTTCTAAACCACATTGATTCACTAGATGTCATTGCACGTGTGTTCTTTTGATAAACCACATGGATCCACTAGAGTCATTGCATGTTTGTTCTTTTCATAAACCACATGGATCCACTAGAGCTCATTACATGTGTGTTCTGTTAATGAACCACATGGATCCACTAGATGTCATTACATGTGTGTTATTTTCATAAAGCACATGGATCCACTAGAGTCACTGCATGTCTGTTATTTTCATAAACCACATGGATCCACTAGATGCATTTCATGTATATTTTCATAAATCACATGGATCCACTAGATGTAATTGCATGTGTGTTGGTTTCCTAAACCACATGGATCCACTAGATGTCATTGCATGTGTGTTCTTTTCATAAACAACATGGATGCACTAGATGTTATTGCATGTGTGTTCTTTTCCTAAACCACATGGATCCACTAGATGTCATTGCATGTGTGTTCTTTTTATAAAACAGATGGATCCACTATATGTCATTGCATGTGTGTTCTTTTCATAAACCACATGAATCCACTAGATGTCATTGCATGTGTGTTCTTTTCATAAACCACATTGATCCACTAGAGTCATTGCATGTGTGTTCTTTTCATAAACCACATGTATCCACTAGATGTCATTGCATGTGTGTTCTTTTGATAAACCACATCGATCCACTATATTTCATTGCTTGTGTGTTGTTTTCATCAACCACATGGATACACTAGATGTCATTGCATGTGATTTATTTTCACAAACCACATGGATACACTAGATGTCATTGCATCTGTGTTCTTTTCCTAAACGACATGCATCCACTAGATGGCATTGCATGTGTGTTCTTTTCATAAACCACATGGATCCACTAGATGGCATTGCATGTGTGTTCTTTTCATAAACCAGATGGATCTAGTAGATGTGTTTGCATGTGTGTTCTTTTTCTAAACCACATTGATTCACTAGATGTCATTGCACGTGTGTTCTTTTGATAAACCACATGGATCCAGTAGAGTCATTGCATGTTTGTTCTTTTCATAAACCACATGTATCCACTATATGGCATTGCATGTGTGTCCTTTTCATAAACCACATGGATCCACTAGATGTTATTGCATTTGTGTTATTTTCATAAACCACATTTATCCACTAGATGTCATTGCACGTGTGTTATTTTGATAAACCACATTAATCCACAAGAGTTATTGCATGTTTGTTCTTTTCATAAACCACATGGATCCACTAGATCTCATTAAATGTGTGTTATTTGAAAAAACCACAAGGATCCACTAGATGTCATTAGATATGTGTTATTTTCATAAAGCACATGGATCCAATAGAGTCATTGCATGTCTTATTTTCATAAACCACATGGATCCACTAGATGCATTGCATATGTATTTTCGTAAACCACATGGATCCACTAGATGTAATTGCATGTGTGTTCTTTTCCTAAACTACATGGATCCACTAGATGTCATTGCATGTGTGTTCTTTTCATAAACAACATGGATCCACTAGATGTCATTGCATGTGTGTTCTTTTCCTAAACCACATGGATCCACTAGATGTGATTGCATGTGTGTACTTTTTATAAACCAGATGTATCCACTAGATGTCATTGCATGTGTGTTCTTTTCATAAACCACATGGATCCACTATATGTAATTCCTTGTGTGTTCTTTTCATCAACCACATGGATACACTAGATGTCATTGCATGTGTGTTCTTTTCATAAACCACATGGATACACTAGATGTCATTGCATGTGTGTTATTTTCCTAAACGACATGCATCCACTAGATGGCATTTCATGTGTGTTCTTTTCATAAACCACATGGACCCACTAGATGGCATTGTAGGTGTGTTCTTTTCCTAAACCACATTGATCCACTAGATGGCATTGCAGGTGTGTTCTTTTCCTAAACCACATTGATCCACTAGATGTCATTGCACGTGTGTTCTTTTGATAAACCACATGGATCCACTAGAGTCATTGCATGTTTGTTCTTTTCATAAACCACATGGATCCACTAGATGCATTGCATATGTGTCCTTTTCATAAACCACATGGATCCACTAGATGTTATTGCATTTGTATTCTATTGATAAACCACATTTATCCACTAGATGTCATTGCACGTGTGTTCTTTTGATAAACCACATGGATCCACTAGAGTCATTGCATGTTTGTTCTTTTCATAAACCACATGGATCCACTAGAGCTCATTACATGTGTGTTCTGTTAATGAACCACATGGATCCACTAGATGTCATTACATGTGTGTTATTTTCATAAAGCACATGGATCCACTAGAGTCATTGCATGTCTATTATTTTCATAAACCACATGGATCCACTAGATGCATTTCATGTGTATTTTCATAAATCAAATGGATCCACTAGAGTCATTGCATGTGTGTTCTTTTCATAAACCACATGTATCCACTAGATGTCATTGCATGTGTTTTTTTTTTGATAAACCACATGGATCCACTATATGTCATTGCTTGTGTGTTCTTTTCATCAACCACATGGATACACTAGATGTCATTGCATGTGTTTTATTTTCATAAACCACATGGATACACTAGATGTCATTGCATGTGTGTTCTTTTCCTAAACGACATGCATCCACTAGATGGCATTGCATGTGTGTTCTTTTCATAAACGACATGGATCCACTAGATGGCATTGCATGTGTGTTCTTTTCATAAACCAGATGGATCCACTAGATGTGTTTGCATGTGTGTTCTTTTCCTAAACCACATGGATCCACTAGATGTCATTTCATGTGTGTTCTTTTTATAAACCAGATGCATCCACTAAATGTCATTGCATGTGTGTTATTTTTATAAACCACATGGATCCAGTAGAGTCATTGCATGTGTGTTCTTTTGATAAACCACATGGATCCACTACAGTCATTGCATGTTGTTCTTTTCATAAACCACATGGATCCACTAGATCTCATTACATGTGTATTCTTTTAATAAACCACATGGATCCAGTAGATGTCATTACATGTGTGTTATTTTAATAAAGCACATGGATCCACTAGAGTCATTGCATGTCTTATTTTCATAAACCACATGGATCCACTAGATGCATTGCATGTGTATTTTCATAAACCACATGGATCCACTAGATGTCATTGCATGTGTGTTCTTTTCATAAACCACATGAATCCACTAGATGTCATTGCATGTGTGTTCTTTTCATCAACTGCATTGATCCACTAGAGTCATTGCATGTGTGTTCTTTTCATAAACCAGATGTATCCACTAGATGTCATTGCATGTGTGTTCTTTTCATAAACCACATGGATCCACTATATGTCATTGCATGTGTGTTCTTGTCATCAACCACATGGATACACTAGATGTCATTGCATGTGTTTTATTTTCATAAACGACATGGATCCACTAGATGTCATTGCATGTGTGTTCTTTTCCTAAACCACATGGATCCACTAGATGTCATTGCATGTGTGTTATTTTTATAAACCAGATGGATCCACTAGATGTCATTGCATCTGTGTTCTTTTCATAAACCAAATGAATCCACTAGATGTCAGTGCATATGTGTTCTTTTCATAAACCACATTGATCCACTAGAGTCATTGCATGTGTGTTCTTTTCATAAACCACATGTATCCACTAGATGTCATTGCATGTGTTTTTTTTTTGATAAACCACGTGGATCCACTATATGCCATTGCTTGTGTGTTCTTTTCATCAACCACATGGATACACTAGATGTCATTGCATGTGTTTTATTTTCATAAACCACATGGATACACTAGATGTCATTGCATGTGTGTTCTTTTCCTAAACGACATGCATCCACTAGATGGCATTGCATGTTTGTTCTTTTCATAAACCACATGGATCCACTAGATGGCATTGCATGTGTGTTCTTTTCATAAACCAGATGGATCCACTAGATGTGTTTGCATGTGTGTTCTTTTCCTAAACCACATGGATCCACTAGATGTCATTTCATGTGTGTTCTTTTTATAAACCAGATGCATCCACTAAATGTCATTGCATGTGTGTTCTTTTTATAAACCACATGGATCCACTATATGTCATTGCTTGTGTGTTCTTGTCATCAACCACATGGATACACTAGATGTCATTGCATGTGTTTTATTTTCATAAACCACATGGATACACTAGATGTCATTGCATGTGTGTTCTTTTCCTAAACGACATGCATCCACTAGATGGCATTTCATGTGTGTTCTTTTCATAAACCACATGGATCCACTAGATGGCATTGCAGGTGTGTTCTTTTCCTAAACCACATTGATCCACTAGATGGCATTGCACGTGTGTTCTTTTGATAAACCACATGGATCCACTAGAGTCATTGCATGTTTGTTCTTTTCATAAACCACATGGATCCACTAGATGGCATTGCATATGTGTCCTTTTCATAAACCACATGGATCCACTAGATGTTATTGCATTTGTGTTCTTTTCATAAACCACATTTATCCACTATATGTCATTGCACGTGTGTTCTTTTGATAAACCACATGGATCCACTAGAGTCATTGCATGTTTGTTCTTTTCATAAACCACATGGATCCACTAGAGCTCATTACATGTGTGTTCTGTTAATAAACCACATGGATCCACTAGATGTCATTACATGTGTGTTATTTTCATAAGGCACATGGATCCACTAGAGTCATTGCATGTGTGTTCTTTTCATAAACCACATGGATCCACAATATCTCATTACATGTGTGTTATTTGAAAAAACCACAAGGATCCACTAGATGTCATTAGATATGTGTTATTTTCATAAAGCACATGGATCCAATAGAGTCATTGCATGTCTTATTTTCATAAACCACATGGATCCACTAGATGCATTGCATGTGTATTTTCAAAAACCACATGGATCCACTAGATGTAATTGCATGTGTGTTCTTTTCCAAAACCACATGGATCCACTATATGTCATTGCATGTGTGTTCTTTTCATAAACAACATGGATCCACTAGATGTCATTGCATGTGTGTTCTTTTCCTAAACCACATGGATCCACTAGATGTGATTGCATGTGTGTACTTTTTATAAACCAGATGGATCCACTAGATGTCATTGCATGTTTGTTCTTTTCATAAACCACATGAATCCACTAGATGTCATTGCATGTGTGTTCTTTTCATAAACCACATTGATCCACTAGAGTCATTGCATGTGTGTTCTTTTCATAAACCAGATGTATCCACTAGATGTCATTGCATGTGTGTTCTTTTCATAAACCACATGGATCCACTATATGTAATTTCTTGTGTGTTCTTTTCATCAACCACATGGATACACTAGATGTCATTGCATGTGTGTTCTTTTCATCAACCACATGGATACACTAGATGTCATTGCATGTGTGTTATTTTCCTAAACGACATGCATCCACTAGATGGCATTTCATGTGTGTTCTTTTCATAAACCACATGGACCCACTAGATGGCATTGTAGGTGTGTTCTTTTCCTAAACCACATTGATCCACTAGATGGCATTGCAGGTGTGTTCTTTTCCTAAACCACATTGATCCACTAGATGTCATTGCACGTGTGTTCTTTTGATAAACCACATGGATCCACTAGAGTCATTGCATGTTTGTTCTTTTCATAAACCACATGGATCCACTAGATGGCATTGCATATGTGTCCTTTTCATAAACCACATGGATCCACTAGATGTTATTGCATTTGTTTTCTATTCATAAACCACATTTATCCACTAGATGTCATTGCACGTGTGTTATTTCGATAAACCACATGGATCCACTAGAGTCATTGCATGTTTGTTCTTTTCATAAACCACATGGATCCACTAGAGCTCATTACATGTGTGTTCTGTTAATGAACCACATGGATCCACTAGATGTCATTACATGTGTGTTATTTTCATAAAGCACATGGATCCACTAGAGTCATTGCATGTCTGTTATTTTCATAAACCACATGGATCCACTAGATGCATTTCATGTGTATTTTCATAAATCAAATGGATCCACTAGATGTAATTGCATGTGTGTTCTTTTCCTAAACCACATGGATCCACTAGATGCCATTGCATGTGTGTTCTTTTCATAAACGACATGGATCCACTAGATGTCATTGCATGTGTGTTATTTTTATAAACTAGATGGATCCACTAGATATCATTGCATCTGTGTTCTTTTCATAAAAAAAATGAATCCACTAGATGTCAGTGCATATGTGTTCTTTTCATAAACCACATTGATCCACTAGAGTCATTGCATGTGTGTTCTTTTCATAAACCACATGTATCCACTAGATGTCATTGCATGTTTTTTTTTTGATAAACCACATGGATCCACTAGAGTCATTGCATGTGTGTTCTTTTCATAAACCAGATGTATCCACTAGATGTCATTGCATGTGTGTTCTTTTCATAAACCACATGGATCCACTATATGTCATTGCTTGTGTGTTCTTGTCATCAACCACATGGATACACTAGATGTCATTGCATGTGTTTTATTTTCATAAACCACATGGATACACTAGATGTCATTGCATGTGTGTTCTTTTCCTAAACGACATGCATCCACTAGATGGCATTTCATGTGTGTTCTTTTCATAAACCACATGGATCCACTAGATGGCATTGCAGGTGTGTTCTTTTCCTAAACCACATTGATCCACTAGATGTCATTGCACGTGTGTTATTTTGATAAACCACATGGATCCACTAGAGTCATTGCATGTTTGTTCTTTTCATAAACCACATGGATCCACTAGATGGCATTGCATATGTGTCCTTTTCATAAACCACATGGATCCACTAGATGTTATTGCATTTGTGTTCTTTTCATAAACCACATTTATCCACTATATGTCATTGCACGTGTGTTCTTTTGATAAACCACATGGATCCACTAGAGTCATTGCATGTTTGTTCTTTTCATAAACCACATGGATCCACTAGAGCTCATTACATGTGTGTTCTGTTAATAAACCACATTGATCCACTAGAGTCATTGCATGTGTGTTCTTTTCATAAACCAGATGTATCCACTAGATGTAATTGCATGTGTGTTCTTTTCATAAACCACATGGATCCACTATATGTCATTGCTTGTGTGTTCTTGTCATCAACCACATGGATACACTAGATGTCATTGCATGTGTTTTATTTTCATAAACCACATGGATACACTAGATGTCATTGCATGTGTGTTCTTTTCCTAAACGACATGCATCCACTAGATGGCATTTCATGTGTGTTCTTTTCATAAACCACATGGATCCACTAGATGGCATTGCAGTGTGTTCTTTTCCTAAACCACATTGATCCACTAGATGTCATTGCGTGTGTTCTTTTGATAAACCACATGGATCCACTAGAGTCATTGCATGTTTGTTCTTTTCATAAACCACATGGATCCACTAGATGGCATTGCATATGTGTCCTTTTCATAAACCACATGGATCCACTAGATGTTATTGCATTTGTGTTCTTTTCATAAACCACATTTATCCACTATATGTCATTGCACGTGTGTTCTTTTGATAAACCACATGGATCCACTAGAGTCATTGCATGTTTGTTCTTTTCATAAACCACATGGATCCACTAGAGCTCATTACATGTGTGTTCTGTTAATAAATCACATGGATCCACTAGATGTCATTACATGTGTGTTATTTTCATAAGGCACATGGATCCACTAGAGTCATTGCATGTGTGTTCTTTTCATAAACCACATGGATCCACAAGATCTCATTACATGTGTGTTATTTGAAAAAACCACAAGGATCCACTAGATGTCATTAGATATGTGTTATTTTCATAAAGCACATGGATCCAATAGAGTCATTGCATGTCTTATTTTCATAAACCACATGGATCCACTAGATGCATTGCATATGTATTTTCGTAAACCACATGGATCCACTAGATGTAATTGCATGTGTGTTCTTTTCCTAAACCACATGGATCCACTAGATGTCATTGCATGTGTGTTCTTTTCATAAACAACATGGATCCACTAGATGTCATTGCATGTGTGTTCTTTTCCTAAACCACATGGATCCACTAGATGTGATTGCATGTGTGTACTTTTTATAAACCAGATGGATCCACTAGATGTCATTGCATGTTTGTTCTTTTCATAAACCACATGAATCCACTAGATGTCATTGCATGTGTGTTCTTTTCATAAACCACATTGATCCACTAGAGTCATTGCATGTGTGTTCTTTTCATAAACCAGATGTATCCACTAGATGTCATTGCATGTGTGTTCTTTTCATAAACCACATGGATCCACTATATGTAATTTCTTGTGTGTTCTTTTCATCAACCACATGGATACACTAGATGTCATTGCATGTGTGTTCTTTTCATCAACCACATGGATACACTAGATGTCATTGCATGTGTGTTATTTTCCTAAACGACATGCATCCACTAGATGGCATTTCATGTGTGTTCTTTTCATAAACCACATGGATCCACTAGAGTCATTGCATGTTTGTTCTTTTCATAAACCACATGGATCCACTAGAGCTCATTACATGTGTGTTCTGTTAATAAACCACATTGATCCACTAGAGTCATTTCATGTGTGTTCTTTTCATAAACCAGATGTATCCACTAGATGTAATTGCATGTGTGTTCTTTTCATAAACCACATGGATCCACTATATGTCATTGCTTGTGTGTTCTTGTCATCAACCACATGGATACACTAGATGTCATTGCATGTGTTTTATTTTCATAAACCACATGGATACACTAGATGTCATTGCATGTGTGTTCTTTTCCTAAACGACATGCATCCACTAGATGGCATTTCATGTGTGTTCTTTTCATAAACCACATGGATCCACTAGATGGCATTGCAGGTGTGTTCTTTTCCTAAACCACATTGATCCACTAGATGTCATTGCACGTGTGTTCTTTTGATAAACCACATGGATCCACTAGAGTCATTGCATGTTTGTTCTTTTCATAAACCACATGGATCCACTAGATGCATTTCATGTGTATTTTCATAAATCAAATGGATCCACTAGATGTAATTGCATGTGTGTTATTTTCCTAAACCACATGGATCCACTAGATGTCATTGCATGTGTGTTCTTTTCATAAACCACATGGATCCACTAGATGTCATTGCATGTGTGTTATTTTTATAAACTAGATGGATCCACTAGATGTCATTGCATGTGTGTTATTTTTATAAACCAGATGGATCCACTAGATGTCATTGCAGGTGTGTTCTTTTCATAAAAAAATGAATCCACTAGATGTCAGTGCATATGTGTTCTTTTCATAAACCACATTGATCCACTAGAGTCATTGCATGTGTGTTCTTTTAATAAACCACATGTATCCACTAGATGTCATTGCATGTGTTTTTTTTTGATAAACCACATGGATCCACTATATGTCATTGCTTGTGTGTTCTTTTCATCAACCACATGGATACACTAGATGTCATTGCATGTGTTTTATTTTCATAAACCACATGGATACACTAGATGTCATTGCATGTGTGTTCTTTTCCTAAACGACATGCATCCACTAGATGGCATTGCATGTGTGTTCTTTTCAGAAACCACATGGATCCACTAGATGGCATTGCATGTGTGTTCTTTTCATAAACCAGATGGATCCACTAGATGTGTTTGCATGTGTGTTCTTTTCCTAAACCACATGGATCCACTAGATGTCATTTCATGTGTGTTCTTTTTATAAACCAGATGCATCCACTAAATGTCATTGCATGTGTGTTCTTTTTAAACCACAGGGATCCAGTAGAGTCATTGCATGTGTGTTCTTTTGATAAACCACATGGATCCACTAGAGTCATTGCATGTTGTTCTTTTCATAAACCACATGGATCCACTAGATCTCATTACATGTGTATTCTTTTAATAAACCACATGGATCCAGTAGATGTCATTACATGTGTGTTATTTTAATAAAGCACATGGATCCACTAGGGTCATTGCATGTCTTATTTTCATAAACCACATGGATCCACTAGATGCATTGCATGTGTATTTTCATAAACCACATGGATCCACTAGATGTCATTGCATGTGTGTTATTTTCATAAACCACATGAATCCACTAGATGTCATTGCATGTGTGTTCTTTTCATCAACTACATTGATCCACTATAGACATTGCATGTGTGTTCTTTTCATAAACCAGATGTATCCACTAGATGTCATTGCATGTGTGTTCTTTTCATAAACCACATGGATCCACTATATGTCATTGCTTGTGTGTTCTTGTCATCAACCACATGGATACACTAGATGTCATTGCATGTGTTTTATTTTCATAAACCACATGGATACACTAGATGTCATTGCATGTGTGTTCTTTTCCTAAACGACATGCATCCACTAGATGGCATTTCATGTGTGTTCTTTTCATAAACCACATGGATCCACTATATGTAATTTCTTGTGTGTTCTTTTCATCAACCACATGGATACACTAGATGTCATTGCATGTGTGTTCTTTTCATAAACCACATGGATACACTAGATGTCATTGCATGTGTGTTATTTTCCTAAACGACATGCATCCACTAGATGGCATTTCATGTGTGTTCTTTTCATAAACCACATGGACCCACTAGATGGCATTGTAGGTGTGTTGTTTTCCTAAACCACATTGATCCACTAGATGGCATTGCAGGTGTGTTCTTTTCCTAAACCACATTGATCCACTAGATGTCATTGCACGTGTGTTCTTTTGATAAACCACATGGATCCACTAGAGTCATTGCATGTTTGTTATTTTCATAAACCACATGCATCCACTAGATGGCATTGCATATGTGTCCTTTTCATAAACCACATGGATCCACTATATGTCATTGCTTGTGTGTTCTTGTCATCAACCACATGGATACACTAAATATCATTGCGTCTGTGTTCTTTTCATAAAAAAAATGAATCCACTAGATGTCAGTGCATATGTGTTCTTTTCATAAACCACATCGATCCACTAGAGTCATTGCATGTGTGTTCTTTTCATAAACCACATGTATCCACTAGATGTCATTGCATGTTTTTTTTTTGATAAACCACATCAATCCACTAGAGTCATTGCATGTGTGTTCTTTTCATAAACCAGATGTATCCACTAGATGTCATTGCATGTGTGTTCTTTTCATAAACCACATGGATCCACTATATGTCATTGCTTGTGTGTTCTTGTCATCAACCACATGGATACACTAGATGTCATTGCATGTGTTTTATTTTCATAAACCACATGGATACACTAGATGTCATTGCATGTGTGTTCTTTTCCTAAACAACATGCATCCACTAGATGGCATTTCATGTGTGTTCTTTTCATAAACCACATGGATCCACTAGATGGCATTGCATGTGTGTTCTTTTCCTAAACCACATTGATCCACTAGATGTCATTGCACGTGTGTTCTTTTGATAAACCACATGGATCCACTAGAGTCATTGCATGTTTGTTCTTTTCATAAACCACATGGATCCACTAGATGGCATTGCATATGTGTCCTTTTCATAAACCACATGGATCCACTAGATGTTATTGCATTTGTGTTCTTTTCATAAACCACATTTATCCACTATATGTCATTGCACGTGTGTTCTTTTGATAAACCACATGGATCCACTAGAGTCATTGCATGTTTGTTCTTTTCATAAACCACATGGATCCACTAGAGCTCATTACATGTGTGTTCTGTTAATAAACCACATTGATCCACTAGAGTCATTGCATGTGTGTTCTTTTCATAAACCAGATGTATCCACTAGATGTAATTGCATGTGTGTTCTTTTCATAAACCACATGGATCCACTATATGTCATTGCTTGTGTGTTCTTGTCATCAACCACATGGATACACTAGATGTCATTGCATGTGTTTTATTTTCATAAACCACATGGATACACTAGATGTCATTGCATGTGTGTTATTTTCCTAAACGACATGCATCCACTAGATGGCATTTCATGTGTGTTCTTTTCATAAACCACATGGATCCACTAGATGGCATTGCAGGTGTGTTCTTTTCCTAAACCACATTGATCCACTAGATGTCATTGCACGTGTGTTCTTTTGATAAACCACATGGATCCACTAGAGTCATTGCATGTTTGTTCTTTTCATAAACCACATGGATCCACTAGATGGCATTGCATATGTGTCCTTTTCATAAACCACATGGATCCACTAGATGTTATTGCATTTGTGTTCTTTTCATAAACCACATTTATCCACTATATGTCATTGCACGTGTGTTCTTTTGATAAACCACATGGATCCACTAGAGTCACTGCATGTTTGTTCTTTTCATAAACCACATGGATCCACTAGAGCTCATTACATGTGTGTTCTGTTAATAAACCACATGTATCCACTAGATGTCATTACATGTGTGTTATTTTCATAAGGCACATGGATCCACTAGAGTCATTGCATGTGTGTTCTTTTCATAAACCACATGGATCCACAAGATCTCATTACATGTGTGTTATTTGAAAAAACCACAAGGATCCACTAGATGTCATTAGATATGTGTTATTTTCATAAAGCACATGGATCCAATAGAGTCATTGCATGTCTTATTTTCATAAACCACATGGATCCACTAGATGCATTGCATATGTATTTTCGTAAACCACATGGATCCACTAGATGTAATTGCATGTGTGTTCTTTTCCTAAACCACATGGATCCACTAGATGTCATTGCATGTGTGTTCTTTTCATAAACAACATGGATCCACTAGATGTCATTGCATGTGTGTTCTTTTCCTAAACCACATGGATCCACTAGATGTGATTGCATGTGTGTACTTTTTATAATCCAGATGGATCCACTAGATGTCATTGCATGTTTGTTCTTTTCATAAACCACATGAATCCACTAGATGTCATTGCATGTGTGTTCTTTTCATAAACCACATTGATCCACTAGAGTCATTTCATGTGTGTTCTTTTCATAAACCAGATGTATCCACTAGATGTCATTGCATGTGTGTTCTTTTCATAAACCACATGGATCCACTATATGTAATTTCTTGTGTGTTCTTTTCATCAACCACATGGATACACTAGATGTCATTGCATGTGTGTTCTTTTCATCAGCCACATGGATACACTAGATGTCATTGCATGTGTGTTATTTTCCTAAACGACATGCATCCACTAGATGGCATTTCATGTGTGTTCTTTTCATAAACCACATGGATCCACTAGAGTCATTGCATGTTTGTTCTTTTCATAAACCACATGGATCCACTAGAGCTCATTACATGTGTGTTCTGTTAATAAACCACATTGATCCACTAGAGTCATTGCATGTGTGTTCTTTTCATAAACCAGATGTATCCACTAGATGTAATTGCATGTGTGTTCTTTTCATAAACCACATGGATCCACTATATGTCATTGCTTGTGTGTTCTTGTCATCAACCACATGGATACACTAGATGTCATTGCATGTGTTTTATTTTCATAAACCACATGGATACACTAGATGTCATTGCATGTGTGTTCTTTTCCTAAACGACATGCATCCACTAGATGGCATTTCATGTGTGTTCTTTTCATAAACCACATGGATCCACTAGATGGCATTGCAGGTGTGTTCTTTTCCTAAACCACATTGATCCACTAGATGTCATTGCACGTGTGTTCTTTTGATAAACCACATGGATCCACTAGAGTCATTGCATGTTTGTTCTTTTCATAAACCACATGGATCCACTAGATGCATTTCATGTGTATTTTCATAAATCAAATGGATCCACTAGATGTAATTGCATGTGTGTTCTTTTCCTAAACCACATGGATCCACTAGATGTCATTGCATGTGTGTTCTTTTCATAAACCACATGGATCCACTAGATGTCATTGCATGTGTGTTATTTTTATAAACTAGATGGATCCACTAGATGTCATTGCATGTGTGTTATTTTTATAAACCAGATGGATCCACTAGATGTCATTGCAGGTGTGTTCTTTTCATAAAAAAATGAATCCACTAGATGTCAGTGCATATGTGTTCTTTTCATAAACCACATTGATCCACTAGAGTCATTGCATGTGTGTTCTTTTAATAAACCACATGTATCCACTAGATGTCATTGCATGTGTGTTTTTTTGATAAATCACATGGATCCACTATATGTCATTGCTTGTGTGTTCTTTTCATCAACCACATGGATACACTAGATGTCATTGCATGTGTTTTATTTTCATAAACCACATGGATACACTAGATGTCATTGCATGTGTGTTCTTTTCCTAAACGACATGCATCCACTAGATGGCATTGCATGTGTGTTCTTTTCAGAAACCACATGGATCCACTAGATGGCATTGCATGTGTGTTCTTTTCATAAACCAGATGGATCCACTAGATGTGTTTGCATGTGTGTTCTTTTCCTAAACCACATGGATCCACTAGATGTCATTTCATGTGTGTTCTTTTTATAAACCAGATGCATCCACTAAATGTCATTGCATGTGTGTTCTTTTTATAAACCACAGGGATCCAGTAGAGTCATTGCATGTGTGTTCTTTTGATAAACCACATGGATCCACTAGAGTCATTGCATGTTGTTCTTTTCATAAACCACATGGATCCACTAGATCTCATTACATGTGTATTCTTTTAATAAACCACATGGATCCAGTAGATGTCATTACATGTGTATTTTCATAAACCACATGGATCCACTAGATGTCATTGCATGTGTGTTCTTTTCATAAACCACATGGATCCACTATATGTCATTGCTTGTGTGTTCTTGTCATCAACCACATGGATACACTAGATGTCATTGCATGTGTTTTATTTTCATAAACCACATGGATACACTAGATGTCATTGCATGTGTGTTCTTTTCCTAAACGACATGCATCCACTAGATGGCATTTCATGTGTGTTCTTTTCATAAACCACATGGATCCACTAGATGGCATTGCAGGTGTGTTCTTTTCCTAAACCACATTGATCCACTAGATGTCATTGCACGTGTGTTCTTTTGATAAACCACATGGATCCACTAGAGTCATTGCATGTTTGTTCTTTTCATAAACCACATGGATCCACTAGATGCATTTCATGTGTATTTTCATAAATCAAATGGATCCACTAGATGTAATTGCATGTGTGTTCTTTTCCTAAACCACATGGATCCACTAGATGTCATTGCATGTGTGTTCTTTTCATAAACCACATGGATCCACTAGATGTCATTGCATGTGTGTTATTTTTATAAACTAGATGGATCCACTAGATGTCATTGCATGTGTGTTATTTTTATAAACCAGATGGATCCACTAGATGTCATTGCAGGTGTGTTCTTTTCATAAAAAAATGAATCCACTAGATGTCAGTGCATATGTGTTCTTTTCATAAACCACATTGATCCACTAGAGTCATTGCATGTGTGTTCTTTTAATAAACCACATGTATCCACTAGATGTCATTGCATGTGTGTTTTTTTGATAAATCACATGGATCCACTATATGTCATTGCTTGTGTGTTCTTTTCATCAACCACATGGATACACTAGATGTCATTGCATGTGTTTTATTTTCATAAACCACATGGATACACTAGATGTCATTGCATGTGTGTTCTTTTCCTAAACGACATGCATCCACTAGATGGCATTGCATGTGTGTTCTTTTCGAAACCACATGGATCCACTAGATGGCATTGCATGTGTGTTCTTTTCATAAACCAGATGGATCCACTAGATGTGTTTGCATGTGTGTTCTTTTCCTAAACCACATGGATCCACTAGATGTCATTTCATGTGTGTTCTTTTTATAAACCAGATGCATCCACTAAATGTCATTGCATGTGTGTTCTTTTTAAACCACAGGGATCCAGTAGAGTCATTGCATGTGTGTTCTTTTGATAAACCACATGGATCCACTAGAGTCATTGCATGTTGTTCTTTTCATAAACCACATGGATCCACTAGATCTCATTACATGTGTATTCTTTTAATAAACCACATGGATCCAGTAGATGTCATTACATGTGTATTTTCATAAACCACATGGATCCACTAGATGTCATTGCATGTGTGTTCTTTTCATAAACCACATGAATCCACTAGATGTCATTGCATGTGTGTTCTTTTCATCAACTACATTGATCCACTATAGTCATTGCATGTGTGTTCTTTTCATAAACCAGATGTATCCACTAGATGTCATTGCATGTGTGTTCTTTTCATAAACCACATGGATCCACTATATGTCATTGCTTGTGTGTTCTTGTCATCAACCACATGGATACACTAGATGTCATTGCATGTGTTTTATTTTCATAAACCACATGGATACACTAGATGTCATTGCATGTGTGTTCTTTTCCTAAACGACATGCATCCACTAGATGGCATTTCATGTGTGTTCTTTTCATAAACCACATAGATCCACTATATGTAATTTCTTGTGTGTTCTTTTCATCAACCACATGGATACACTAGATGTCATTGCATGTGTGTTCTTTTCATAAACCACATGGATACACTAGATGTCATTGCATGTGTGTTATTTTCCTAAACGACATGCATCCACTAGATGGCATTTCATGTGTGTTCTTTTCATAAACCACATGGACCCACTAGATGGCATTGTAGGTGTGTTCTTTTCCTAAACCACATTGATCCACTAGATGGCATTGCAGGTGTGTTCTTTTCCTAAACCACATTGATCCACTAGATGTCATTGCACGTGTGTTCTTTTGATAAACCACATGGATCCACTAGAGTCATTGCATGTTTGTTATTTTCATAAACCACATGCATCCACTAGATGGCATTGCATATGTGTCCTTTTCATAAACCACATGGATCCACTATATGTCATTGCTTGTGTGTTCTTGTCATCAACCACATGGATACACTAGATATCATTGCATCTGTGTTCTTTTCATAAAAAAAATGAATCCACTAGATGTCAGTGCATATGTGTTCTTTTCATAAACCACATCGATCCACTAGAGTCATTGCATGTGTGTTCTTTTCATAAACCACATGTATCCACTAGATGTCATTGCATGTTTTTTTTTTTGATAAACCACATCAATCCACTAGAGTCATTGCATGTGTGTTCTTTTCATAAACCAGATGTATCCACTAGATGTCATTGCATGTGTGTTCTTTTCATAAACCACATGGATCCACTATATGTCATTGCTTGTGTGTTCTTGTCATCAACCACATGGATACACTAGATGTCATTGCATGTGTTTTATTTTCATAAACCACATGGATACACTAGATGTCATTGCATGTGTGTTCTTTTCCTAAACGACATGCATCCACTAGATGGCATTTCATGTGTGTTCTTTTCATAAACCACATGGATCCACTAGATGGCATTGCAGGTGTGTTCTTTTCCTAAACCACATTGATCCACTAGATGTCATTGCACGTGTGTTCTTTTGATAAACCACATGGATCCACTAGAGTCATTGCATGTTTGTTCTTTTCATAAACCACATGGATCCACTAGATGGCATTGCATATGTGTCCTTTTCATAAACCACATGGATCCACTAGATGTTATTGCATTTGTGTTCTTTTCATAAACCACATTTATCCACTATATGTCATTGCGTGTGTTCTTTTGATAAACCACATGGATCCACTAGAGTCATTGCATGTTTGTTCTTTTCATAAACCACATGGATCCACTAGAGCTCATTACATGTGTGTTCTGTTAATAAACCACATTGATCCACTAGAGTCATTGCATGTGTGTTCTTTTCATAAACCAGATGTATCCACTAGATGAAATTGCATGTGTGTTCTTTTCATAAACCACATGGATCCACTATATGTCATTGCTTGTGTGTTCTTGTCATCAACCACATGGATACACTAGATGTCATTGCATGTGTTTTATTTTCATAAACCACATGGATACACTAGATGTCATTGCATGTGTGTTATTTTCCTAAACGACATGCATCCACTAGATGGCATTTCATGTGTGTTCTTTTCATAAACCACATGGATCCACTAGATGGCATTGCAGGTGTGTTCTTTTCCTAAACCACATTGATCCACTAGATGTCATTGCGTGTGTTCTTTTGATAAACCACATGGATCCACTAGAGTCATTGCATGTTTGTTCTTTTCATAAACCACATGGATCCACTAGATGGCATTGCATATGTGTCCTTTTCATAAACCACATGGATCCACTAGATGTTATTGCATTTGTGTTCTTTTCATAAACCACATTTATCCACTATATGTCATTGCACGTGTGTTCTTTTGATAAACCACATGGATCCACTAGAGTCACTGCACGTTTGTTCTTTTCATAAACCACATGGATCCACTAGAGCTCATTACATGTGTGTTCTGTTAATAAACCACATGTATCCACTAGATGTCATTACATGTGTGTTATTTTCATAAGGCACATGGATCCACTAGAGTCATTGCATGTGTGTTCTTTTCATAAACCACATGGATCCACAAGATCTCATTACATGTGTGTTATTTGAAAAAACCACAAGGATCCACTAGATGTCATTAGATATGTGTTATTTTCATAAAGCACATGGATCCAATAGAGTCATTGCATGTCTTATTTTCATAAACCACATGGATCCACTAGATGCATTGCATATGTATTTTTCAGAAACCACATGGATCCACTAGATGTAATTGCATGTGTGTTCTTTTCCTAAACCACATGGATCCACTAGATGTCATTGCATGTGTGTTCTTTTCATAAACAACATGGATCCACTAGATGTCATTGCATGTGTGTTCTTTTCCTAAACCACATGGATCCACTAGATGTGATTGCATGTGTGTACTTTTTATAATCCAGATGGATCCACTAGATGTCATTGCATGTTTGTTCTTTTCATAAACCACATGAATCCACTAGATGTCATTGCATGTGTGTTCTTTTCATAAACCACATTGATCCACTAGAGTCATTGCATGTGTGTTCTTTTCATAAACCAGATGTATCCACTAGATGTCATTGCATGTGTGTTCTTTTCATAAACCACATGGATCCACTATATGTAATTTCTTGTGTGTTCTTTTCATCAACCACATGGATACACTAGATGTCATTGCATGTGTGTTCTTTTCATCAGCCACATGGATACACTAGATGTCATTGCATGTGTGTTATTTTCGTTATCTAAATGCATCCACTAGATGGAATTTCATGTGTTTTCTTTTCATAAACCACATGGATCCACTAGAGTCATTGCATGTTTGTTCTTTTCATAAACCACATGGATCCACTAGAGCTCATTACATGTGTGTTCTTTTAATAAACCACATTGATCCACTAGAGTCATTGCATGTGTGTTCTTTTCATAAACCAGATGTATCCACTAGATGTAATTGCATGTGTGTTCTTTTCATAAACCACATGGATCCACTATATGTCATTGCTTGTGTGTTCTTGTCATCAACCACATGGATACACTAGATGTCATTGCATGTGTTTTATTTTCATAAACCACATGGATACACTAGATGTCATTGCATGTGTGTTCTTTTCCTAAACGACATGCATCCACTAGATGGCATTTCATGTGTGTTCTTTTCATAAACCACATGGATCCACTAGATGGCATTGCAGGTGTGTTCTTTTCCTAAACCACATTGATCCACTAGATGTCATTGCACGTGTGTTCTTTTGATAAACCACATGGATCCACTAGAGTCATTGCATGTTTGTTCTTTTCATAAACCACATGGATCCACTAGATGCATTTCATGTGTATTTTCATAAATCAAATGGATCCACTAGATGTAATTGCATGTGTGTTCTTTTCCTAAACCACATGGATCCACTAGATGTCATTGCATGTGTGTTCTTTTCATAAACCACATGGATCCACTAGATGTCATTGCATGTGTGTTATTTTTATAAACTAGATGGATCCACTAGATGTCATTGCATGTGTTATTTTTATAAACCAGATGGATCCACTAGATGTCATTGCATGTGTGTTCTATTCATAAACCAAATGAATCCACTAGATGTCATTGCATGTGTGTTCTTTTCATAAACCACATTGATCCACTAGAGTCATTGCATGTGTGTTCTTTTAATAAACCACATGTATCCACTAGATGTCATTGCATGTGTGTTTTTTTGATAAATCACATGGATCCACTATATGTCATTGCTTGTGTGTTCTTTTCATCAACCACATGGATACACTAGATGTCATTGCATGTGTTTTATTTTCATAAACCACATGGATACACTAGATGTCATTGCATGTGTGTTCTTTTCCTAAACGACATGCATCCACTAGATGGCATTGCATGTATGTTCTTTTCATAAACCACAAGGATCCACTAGATGGCATTGCATGTGTGTTCTTTTCATAAACCAGATGGATCCACTAGATGTGTTTGCATGTGTGTTCTTTTCCTAAACCACATGGATCCACTAGATGTCATTGCATGTGTGTTCTTTTTATAAACCAGATGCATCCACTAAATGTCATTGCATGTGTGTTCTTTTTATAAACCACATGGATCCACTCGAGTCATTGCATGTGTGTTCTTTTGATAAACCACATGGATCCACTAGAGTCATTGCATGTTTGTTCTTTTCATAAACCACATGGATCCACTAGATCTCATTTCATGTGTGTTCTTTTACTAAACCACATGGATCCAGTAGATGTCATTACATGTGTATTTTCATAAACCACATGGATCCACTAGATGTCATTGCATGTGTGTTCTTTTCATAAACCACATGGATCCACTATATGTCATTGCTTGTGTGTTCTTGTCATCAACCACATGGATACACTAGATGTCATTGCATGTGTTTTATTTTCATAAACCACATGGATACACTAGATGTCATTGCATGTGTGTTCTTTTCCTAAACGACATGCATCCACTAGATGGCATTTCATGTGTGTTCTTTTCATAAACCACATGGATCCACTAGATGGCATTGCAGGTGTGTTCTTTTCCTAAACCACATTGATCCACTAGATGTCATTGCACGTGTGTTCTTTTGATAAACCACATGGATCCACTAGAGTCATTGCATGTTTGTTCTTTTCATAAACCACATGGATCCACTAGATGCATTTCATGTGTATTTTCATAAATCAAATGGATCCACTAGATGTAATTGCATGTGTGTTCTTTTCCTAAACCACATGGATCCACTAGATGTCATTGCATGTGTGTTCTTTTCATAAACCACATGGATCCACTAGATGTCATTGCATGTGTGTTATTTTTATAAACTAGATGGATCCACTAGATGTCATTGCATGTGTGTTATTTTTATAAACCAGATGGATCCACTAGATGTCATTGCAGGTGTGTTCTTTTCATAAAAAAATGAATCCACTAGATGTCAGTGCATATGTGTTCTTTTCATAAACCACATTGATCCACTAGAGTCATTGCATGTGTGTTCTTTTAATAAACCACATGTATCCACTAGATGTCATTGCATGTGTGTTTTTTTGATAAATCACATGGATCCACTATATGTCATTGCTTGTGTGTTCTTTTCATCAACCACATGGATACACTAGATGTCATTGCATGTGTTTTATTTTCATAAACCACATGGATACACTAGATGTCATTGCATGTGTGTTCTTTTCCTAAACGACATGCATCCACTAGATGGCATTGCATGTGTGTTCTTTTCAGAAACCACATGGATCCACTAGATGGCATTGCATGTGTGTTCTTTTCATAAACCAGATGGATCCACTAGATGTGTTTGCATGTGTGTTCTTTTCCTAAACCACATGGATCCACTAGATGTCATTTCATGTGTGTTCTTTTTATAAACCAGATGCATCCACTAAATGTCATTGCATGTGTGTTCTTTTTATAAACCACAGGGATCCAGTAGAGTCATTGCATGTGTGTTCTTTTGATAAACCACATGGATCCACTAGAGTCATTGCATGTTGTTCTTTTCATAAACCACATGGATCCACTAGATCTCATTACATGTGTATTCTTTTAATAAACCACATGGATCCAGTAGATGTCATTACATGTGTATTTTCATAAACCACATGGATCCACTAGATGTCATTGCATGTGTGTTCTTTTCATAAACCACATGAATCCACTAGATGTCATTGCATGTGTGTTCTTTTCATCAACTACATTGATCCACTATAGTCATTGCATGTGTGTTCTTTTCATAAACCAGATGTATCCACTAGATGTCATTGCATGTGTGTTCTTTTCATAAACCACATGGATCCACTATATGTCATTGCTTGTGTGTTCTTGTCATCAACCACATGGATACACTAGATGTCATTGCATGTGTTTTATTTTCATAAACCACATGGATACACTAGATGTCATTGCATGTGTGTTCTTTTCCTAAACGACATGCATCCACTAGATGGCATTTCATGTGTGTTCTTTTCATAAACCACATGGATCCACTATATGTAATTTCTTGTGTGTTCTTTTCATCAACCACATGGATACACTAGATGTCATTGCATGTGTGTTCTTTTCATAAACCACATGGATACACTAGATGTCATTGCATGTGTGTTATTTTCCTAAACGACATGCATCCACTAGATGGCATTTCATGTGTGTTCTTTTCATAAACCACATGGACCCACTAGATGGCATTGTAGGTGTGTTCTTTTCCTAAACCACATTGATCCACTAGATGGCATTGCAGGTGTGTTCTTTTCCTAAACCACATTGATCCACTAGATGTCATTGCACGTGTGTTCTTTTGATAAACCACATGGATCCACTAGAGTCATTGCATGTTTGTTATTTTCATAAACCACATGGATCCACTAGATGGCATTGCATATGTGTCCTTTTCATAAACCACATGGATCCACTATATGTCATTGCTTGTGTGTTCTTGTCATCAACCACATGGATACACTAGATGTCATTGCAGGTGTGTTCTTTTCCTAAACCACATTGATCCACTAGATGTCATTTCATGTGTGTTCTTGTCATCAACTACATTGATCCACTAGAGTCATTGCATGTGTGTTCTTTTCATAAACCAGATGTATCCACTAGATGTCATTGCATGTGTGTTCTTTTCATAAACCACATGGATCCACTATATGTCATTGCTTGTGTGTTCTTGTCATCAACCACATGGATACACTAGATGTCATTGCATGTGTTTTATTTTCATAAACCACATGGATACACTAGATGTCATTGCATGTGTGTTCTTTTCCTAAACGACATGCATCCACTAGATGGCATTTCATGTGTGTTCTTTTCATAAACCACATGGATCCACTAGATGGCATTGCAGGTGTGTTCTTTTCCTAAACCACATTGATCCACTAGATGTCATTGCACGTGTGTTCTTTTGATAAACCACATGGATCCACTAGAGTCATTGCATGTCTTATTTTCATAAACCACATGGATCCACTAGATGGCATTGCATATGTGTCCTTTTCATAAACCACATGGATCCACTAGATGTTATTGCATTTGTGTTCTTTTCATAAACCACATTTATCCACTATATGTCATTGCACGTGTGTTCTTTTGATAAACCACATGGATCCACTAGAGTCATTGCATGTTTGTTCTTTTCATAAACCACATGGATCCACTAGATCTCATTACATGTGTGTTCTTTTAATAAACCACATGGATCCACTAGATGTCATTACATGTGTGTTATTTTCATAAAGCACATGGATCCACTAGAGTCATTGCATGTCTGTTATTTTCATAAACCACATGGATCCACTAGATGCATTTCATGTGTATTTTCATAAATCACATGGATCCACTAGATGTAATTGCATGTGTGTTCTTTTCCTAAACCACATGGATCCACTAGATGTCATTGCATGTGTGTTCTTTTCATAAACAACATGGATCCACTAGATGTCATTGCATGTGTGTTCTTTTCCTAAACCACATGGATCCACTAGATGTCATTGCATGTGTGTTCTTTTTATAAACCAGATGGATCCACTAGATGTCATTGCATGTGTGTTCTTTTCATAAACCAAATGAATCCACTAGATGTCAGTGCATATGTGTTCTTTTCATAAACCACATTGATCCACTAGAGTCATCACATGTGTGTTCTTTTCATAAACCACATGTATCCACTAGATGTTGCATGTGTGTTCTTTTGATAAACCACATGGATCCACTATATGTCATTGCTTGTGTGTTCTTTTCATCAACAACATGGATACACTAGATGTCATTGCATGTGTTTTATTTTCATAAACCACATGGATACACTAAATGTCATTGCATGTGTGTTCTTTTCCTAAACGACATGCATCCACTAGATGGCATTTCATGTGTGTTCTTTTCATAAACCACATGGATCCACTAGATGGCATTGCAGGTGTGTTCTTTTCCTAAACCATATTGATCCACTAGATGTCATTGCACGTGTGTTCTTTTGATAAACCACATGGATCCACTAGAGTCATTGTGTAAGATCCCTCCTTATTAAAGGAAAAGATCCCTGTGATTGCAATGCTAGTCCCTGGATCAATGCTAGCATCCACAGTTTAAGATGAAGTACACAGATACAAAGGTCGTTTATTACAGTCATTCCAGAGATAAAACATAGTCTTTTACAACTCATGGCCAAAGGCCTAGTACAAGAGTTTATGGAATAAGTAAATAAACATAAGTCTTCATCTTCATGTGCCACAGGCAAGCATGTTGAGTGTAGACTCATGACTCCTAATCATCATCAGAGTAACCTGCAACATCATAAGTTACAGCCACAAGGGTCAATACTTTGGAATAGTATTGGCAAGTGATACCTTAGTATATATTTAAGTGGACTATAAGACTATATGCATTTGGCTGGTGGAGCTTAGGCTTGCATTGCTCAAAATAGATTTTTCCTTAACTTTTTGAAAACACTAAGTTTTTGCTTGACAAAGTCCATCCCAAGGTATCTACCAATCAGAGACTGAAGATCCACTCAGGGCATCTACCAATCAAAGACTGAAGATCCTTTAACCCTTGTTCACCCACAAGTTTTATTCAGAAATTGGAGTGATGAGATTCTTGAAGTTTCCATGTCTTGATGCTCAAATTGTCCTTTACCAGGGACCTGGCTAAGTACTTAGGTTTTACACTCTGCAGAGGTGGTGCACTTTTCCCACAAGCCTTGGTTTCCCAAGGATGATCCTTCAGTAGCCTTTCCTTAGTCAGATGGACGCGTTCCAACCTATCATCCCATCTACCACCCACTGTCCAAAAGACTAAGTTCCAGCATCCTAAGATCATGGCAGAGCCCATAATGCCAAGTGGTTGCACTTGAAGCTTCTCAACATTAGACATCTCAAATCTCTTTGTTTCCTGGGTGGCCATCCACAAGTGAGATACACAAGGTTCACCAGTACCCCTGGCCTTGTGTAACCACTCAACATACCCCATTCTTTCCATTCCACCGGTGATTCATTAACTTAGTTGTTTTGTTAAATAAAACAAGTCCTTAGACTTAGAATATTTTTCCATAGTGTGAATATATAAACCACCCTTGTTTTCTAGTAGCTAGGCTAAGCATGGCATGGCAACTTATCTTTAGGGAATTCTCCTAGCAATTCTAGCATTCTATTCTAAATAGGATTTCCCATTATCAATTGACAAAAGTAGCATGCAAGTCCTAACAAAATATATCTAATGCAAGTATAAAATATAGGTATGGAATATTCATGAATATATCACTTGCCTTGGTAGTGTGGAGAGTAGCACTCGTCACAATCACAATCACTAGCAAAATCTACACACAAAGTTATAGCACACAATTACACACAAATATATACAAACAAAAATATTATGAATGCATGCATGCATGAATCTACCAAGTGATGATTTTTGAAAACTCAACCAAGCAAGTGCATGAATACAGAAACTAAACAAGTCACAAAATAGCCAAGACAACTTAAATAACCTAAAACAAAATACTAAACTAAATCTATACTCAAAAGGCCTCAAACAAGTCTCTGCAATTTTAGCACATCTAATGGCTACTATTTGCTAAACAAAAAGGATGGGCAGAAAGGTCTTGTTTTTCTGAATCCAACGGTATAAAGTTTGCAAAATTCTAACGTGGGATTCAAAAGATATAGGCATTTGAAATCTGGATCAAAATCTGTTTTAAATTCTATTTTCAGATCAGCTCCTAGCCAGCGTCATGTTCTTATTCGCCGTGCCGGTTCAAGACTGGATCGAGCTCCACAGGTAGGATCTAAATAAAATCTGGCGGCTCAGATCGCGTGCATCTTGGGGTTAAGTGATCTATCGTGGCGTTCGATCCAGATCTAACGGCTACTCTTGCTGACCCACAGATGGGCGGCACTTGCGGTATGGCTACCGTGGCGGCGAGCTGTCGATCGGCAGCGTTGCCGATGATCACGGCGAGAGAAGGAGGAGTAGCTCACCGGGCTCGAGAGGTCACAGCGGCTTCGTCGTACTGCGGTTGGTCGAGGCGCCGGGCACGGCTGCGATTGCTCACCGGAGTTCTTTGGCGGCGGTTGCGTCGGGTGGTCGTCGTGGGCGTCGCCGTGAATCACCGAGGCAAGATAATGACACGGTTAGGTTCACGAGGTCAAGGCGAGTAGTGAGCATGAACGGGAAGCGGTGATGCACCTACCGGAAAACTTCGTCGGAGTTGATGTCGCCGTCGGTGCTCGCGGTGTCGGTGGAACCGGCGACACAGGCGTCTGAGACAGACTAGTGAGGTCGGGAGATGCGCAAAGACATGCTGAGTCAGATTGTAAACGAGAGCGGAGGGGCCTTAGGCTCACCGGAATCGATCGCGGAGAGGCTCTGTCATGGCGGTGCAAAGTTGATTGAGGACGCCTGGTGGCGGAGCGGCGAGGTGTTTGGGGAAAATGATCGCGGCGAGAGGGTCTTATAGCGGATGCTCGGCGAAACGTCCGTCGATTAATGCCCAATTACTCCGGCATCAACTGCGGCAGCGGTGGCGGAGATCGTCTTGCGGAGAGCAGGGAAAACGATCTTGGCGTGGAGAAGGCCGCTTTGTCGGCGAGGCCGGAGTCAGAGTGGGGTCAGCGTCTGTTCGCGTGTGCTCGCGCGTGTGAGAAGAAAAAGGAGATCCCCGGGTGGGCTTGCTGGGCTTGATCCGCTGCTGGGCCAGAGGCTGGCCGCTCGGCCTTTTCCTTTCTTTAAGCCTTTTATTTTTCTTATTTCATTTTCTGAATAGAATTTGATATGAATTCAAATCCTTTTGAATTCAAACTTCTTCAGGGATTTTTGCAGGGTTACGTGGGTTCACAAACAATCAAATAACCTAGTGGTTACCTTGCAAAGGCTTGGTCAAGCTTGGGTTTCAAAATAAGCAGATTTGCTCTAGTTGCAAATATTTGGAATAGGGTTTAGAAAATATTTCTAAATTGAAGTCTTGGGTTTAAATGTTACTCCTATTCTTTCCAACCATGGTGGCAAGCAAACAAGATCATGAACAATCAAATCCCAAAGGGTGTTGGCCAATTGAGACAATTTGCCCACATGAAATCATAGCTCAAACTTACATCTCCAAATGATTTTGAGAAAAACCCTACATGAATGACTGAGGCACGAATGACATGAAGGAGTTTATGAAACATGATTTTTGGGATGTTACAAATCTAACCCCCTTAAAATGAATCTCGCCCTCGAGATTCGGATTGGCTAGCAAAATAGGTGAGGTGGTCTTTCCAAGATCATCTTCTCTTTCCCATGTTGCTTCTTCTTGAATGATGATTCCATTGTACTTTGCAAAACTTGATAGTCTTTGTTCTTGTGACTCTTTCGTGGTCTCAAGAATCTTGTGAGCTTTTCTTCATAGGTGAGGTCACTTTCTAGTTGAACTTCTTCCAAAGATATGGTATCTTTCAAAGATGTTTCTTCCATTTCGGGTGACATTTCTTGAGCTGGCTCACATGAAAAACATTATGGATGCTAGTAAAGATCTTTGGCGATTCGATTTCATATCTGACTTCTCCTTGCGACTTAAATTGTTGAATGGTCCCACATATCTTGGTGCTAACTTTCCTTTGACTCCAAATCTTTTACTCCACGGTGGTGATACTCTAAGATAAGCTCTATCCCCAACTTAAAGTGACTTCTCTCGCTTAGCATCTGCGTAGCTTTTCTGTCGAGGCGTGCTATCTTCAATCATCTCTAACCAATTTGACCTTTTCTTCGGCGTCTTTGATAAGGTCTGGTCCAAACAAACTTCTTTCTCCCACACCATTCCATAGCAATGGGGTGGTACACTTTCTTCCGTATAGAAACTCAAATGGTGCCATCCCAATACTAGATTGGTGACTGTTGTTGTAAGAGAACTCTGCGTAAGGCAGATTTTCATCCCAACTTGCTCCATAGTCCAGGGCACATGCCCTCAACATGACTTCAAGAATTTGATTAGTCCTTTCTGTTTGTCCATCAGTTTGAGGATGAAAAGCAGTGCTGAATTCCAACCTCGTTCCTAGAGATTCATGAAGTTGTCTCCAAAAGTGAGAAGTGAACTGAGTTCCTCTATCAGACACAATACTCTTAGGTACACCGTGAAGGCATACAATTCTGCTCATGTAGATTTTGGCTAACTTTGCCTTTGGTATAAGTTGTCTTTCTGGTATAAAATGAGCCACTTTAGTTAGGCGATCTACTATTACCCATATGGAATCATACCCTGACCTGGTCCTTGGTAATCCGGTAATGAAATCCATACCAATATTTTCCCACTTCCATTCAGGAATAGGCATTGGTTGAAGCAAACCTGCTGGTTTCTGATGCTCCGCTTTCACTCTACTACACACATCACACAAAGCAATGTGTTCGGCGATGTCCCTTTTAAGATTGTTCCACCAAAATCTTTCTTTCATATCCATATACATTTTGGTGTTTCCCGGGTGAATAGAATATGGAGAGTTATGGGCTTCTCGTAAAATCAGTTTCCGCATTTCGGATCTTGTGGAACACAAATCGTTTCTTGTGCCATAAAGTACCTTGTTCGTCCATATGGAAACTTTTAGCTTTCCTTGGCTAATCCTTTCCTTGATCTCTTCGATCTCTTTATCCGTCTTTTGGGCTTCTTTAATCTTATCCAACAGAGTGGGTTGAACATCCAAAGACATGAGATGTCCTTCTGGCACAACCTCCAACCTGAGTTCCTTGAATTGCTTACACAAATCATCAGGCAATTCACCTTTGGTAAGACCATTTACAAACGCCTTACGACTTAGAGCATCTGCTACTACATTTGCTTTACCGGGGTGGTATTGCAAACTCAAGTCGTAATCCTTGATAAGTTCTAGCCATCTCCTTTGTCTCATATTGATATCCTTCTGGGTGAAGATATATTTCAAGCTCTTATGGTCGGTGAACACTTCACAACGTTTTCCCAAAAGGTAGTGTCTCCATGTTTTGAGTGCATGGACAACAGCGGCTAACTCTAAATCATGAGTAGGATAATTTACTTCATGGGTTTTGAGTTGTCTCGAGACATAAGCCACAACTTTTCCGCCTTGCATAAGTACGGCTCCTAATCCTTGATCTGCATCACAATATACTTGAAATCCTTTTCCAAATCTGGTAAACCTGAATCTGGTGTGACACAAGTCTCTCCTTTAGTTCTTGAAAGCTGAGTTCACATCCTTGGACCAAGCAAATTTCTTATCTTTCTTTAACAATTCTGTCATTGGTTTAGCAACCTTAGAAAAAATTTCAATGAATCTTCTGTAGTAACCTGCTAAACCAAGGAAACTACGAACCTCTTTTACGTTCTTGGGACTTTTCCATTACATCACGGCGAAACTTTAGCAGGATCAACTGCTACACCATCCTTTGTCATAACATGACCAAGAAATCCAACTTCCTCTAACCAAAACTCACACTTGCTGAATTTGGCATAAAGCTTATGTTCCCTTAGTTTCTCAAGTATCAAGCGTAGATGTCTTTCATGTTCTTCCTTGCTCTTGGAGTAAACTAAGATGTCATCGATAAATGACAACGAACTTGTCGAGAAATTCCATGAACACTTTGTTCATGATATTCATGAAGTATCTTTGGGCGTTGGTTAAACCAAAAGGCATCACAGTACTCATACAATCCATACCTTGTGGTAAATGCTGTTTTAGGTATGTCTTGCTCTCTTATCTTGAGTTGAAAATAACTGACGAAGATCAATCTTGAGAACACACATGCTCCTTCTAGCTGATCAAACAAGTCATTTATTCTTGGCAAAGGATACTTGTTCTTGATGGTTACCTCGTTGAGAGACCGGTAATCTATGCATAATCTTTGAGGTCTATCTCTCTTTTCTACGAACAAAGCTGGAGCTCCCAAGATGAAGAACTTGGCTGGATGAATCCTTTACGCAATTGTTCTCCAAGTTGTTTCTTGAGTTCCTTAAGTTAAATCAGCCGACATTTTATAAGGCCTCTTTGCCCTTGGTCGAACACGGTACCAAATCTATTATAAACTCCACATCTCTATCTGGTGGCATTCTGGTAATTCTTAGGGAACACATCAGGATACTCACACCTAATTGGCACCGTGTCCATGCTAACCCCTTAAGAGAATTCAGCTTACTCCTTTTGACTTAAAGTTGGACTTGAATATTATCCTCTTACCTTGAGGGGTTGTGAGTGGCCATGATTTGCACAATCTAGTACTCCCTTATACTTAGTCATCCAATCCATTCCCAAAATCACATCCAATCCTTGGGAATTTAGGATTATTAGGTTTACTGGAAACTTATGTTTTCCAAACTCTATGACCAGGTCATGGCATCCTGAGTTTACTATCATTTCTCCACCAAGAGAACTTACTCTTATAGGACACCCAATGGTTTCTACTGGTAGTTCATTTCTTTCGACAAATGCTTTTGATATGAATGAATGAGATGCACCAGTGTCAAAGAGTACAAATGCTGAGATGGAATTGAGTCTGAACTTACCAACAGCGGCATCGGGTTCTTCATAGACTTCCTCCACATTGATGTGGTTAACACATCCTTTACGAAAAGGGTTGGGTTTGTTAGGTCCTTCAACGTTCTTCTCGGGGCACTCATTAGCATAATGCCCGACTTCTTGCATTTGAAGCATTCAACTTTGTTGTCCTTCTTAGGTTGACTTCCACTTCCACTTCCACTTCCACTATGGTGGCTCTTATATCCACTCTTGTGGTTCTTGTACTTATCATTGTCATGTCTGCGATGATGCTTGTTGTCATGAGGTTGTGGTTGTGGTGCTTGTTAAACTTCCCCTTGTGGGATCTGGTGACACTATCATCATAGTGAGATCGTTTATGATCTGATCGAGCTATGCTTGTCAGATGTTTCCTCTTTCTACTCTCAACTTGCTTCATTTTATTCTCCACAATAACAGCCTTGTCACACGGCGGTAAGTTGGACCATATGCCACAGACATTGCTGAGATTTAGCTCATCATTCAAGCCTTCTAGAAACTTTTCCTTCCTTTTGGCATCGATGTCAACCTCATCCGGTGCATAGCGCAGATTGTTGAACTCTTCGATGTATTCAGCCATTGTGGTGGCGCTATTTCAGGTTGTGAAATTCCTTCTTTTTCAGGCTCATCATACGGTGAGATATGAGTAATCTGAAATCCATCTTCAAAGATAGCCCAAGTCACCTCATCAATAGGCGTGGTAACTGAAGTTGTCCCACCATGCGTGGCTGGTCCTTCCAACAGATGTCTTGCGAACTGACCTTTTCAGCATCATGCATCCTACGGTCACTAAGTCTTTGTTCACGAGCGTAGCCAATCATTGGCCACCATGGGATCGATCGTTCACGAAAACTTAGCGGCCTTAGGCGAAATCTGGTGAGCATATCAAAACACGGAGGGTTGTTGTTGTTGTTATTGTTGTTATTGTTGTTGTTGGGGTTGTTGTTGTTGTTACAGTTACGGATGAGCGTCGTCATCATTTGCATAAGGCGTGTCTGCGCATTCATCATTTGTTGCATTTCGGGGTAATGTTGGGGTTGGGGTTGGGGTTGGTGTTTGCTTGTGACGGGAGGCATCGTGGTTTATTCATATAGAGATAAGAATGAGATACCCTTACATGATTTATGCACAATACATTACACAAGCAAACACATAGCAAGCAACACTAGGATAAAAGCTAAACAACAAGATAACAAAAGTCTCAAAGTACAAACACACAAGTGGCAAGCCATCCACATGTCGGATGGTCCAACAATAAGTTCACAAATAACAAGTGCGGTAAATAAAGATAAATGATTAGTCAGATCTACTCGTAGGAATCAATCTCATCCTCGACAAAGGTAAGACCTGAGTTCTCAATTGCGGTCTTGTTCTCCTCGATGGTAGTGGTCAAAGAGTAGATCTTGGCCTTGAGAGCCCTCTTAGGAGCAAGCCTCTCAATCCTTTGTCTGCTGCTCTAACTCGAAGTCCTTGGACTGTAGTTCCTCGGTCATATCACGAATCCTCTTGTTCCTATCCTGGACACGCTTCTCTTGACTCTTGAACTTACGGTCTTGGGTCTCGAACTTTGCCTCCATCTCCTTGACTATCTCGTCCTGCTGCGCGAAGAGTTTGTCCTTCTCATGAATGCACACTGGCTCGTCATTACTAAGCATGACGTTGGTCCTATCGGTATCCACGTGCCTAATAAGAGTCTCTAAGTCCTGGAGGTACAGGCGTATCGGCTCTGCGGTGACCCTCGAGTCGTCCTCAAAGTCAATGGACTCTCCGTCATCATCACGCCTTCCGAAGGCGTGGAAGTGAGTGCCTCTAACCTGTCGGGAGTGACGGCCTAACAGTCGTCCTATCAGATCCTGCATGACAACCTCCATGCCTCTCTCCCTGTCATCGTGCATAAGCTTGAAGACGATGGCCTCCGTAGTAGGCTACATGGCGTCTGGCTGGTTCACCTTGAAGCCCCAAAGGTCCTTCCTCTCAAACTTGGTGAGTGGGTGCACCGTAATGATAGGAAGAGGAGATCGAGTAAAGTAGTAAGCTCTACGATCGAGGACCAAAGCAGGTAACTGGAACTCCTCAACAGTGCTGATGGCAATAGGCATCTATTTATAAGATTGAAAAAGTTAGAACAACACAATTTAAGATAAACAAGACAAACATTCAAACACAATCTTGGGACACACAAAAATCATACAAGTCATGCATACAAGAATCCCTTACATCAACCAAGGTTCAAACTTATTTAAGGTATCATTTTGGAAAATAAGGTGATAGGTGGTGGTCCAACTAACGAAGTGCGCTTACAATCCTATCTCATTGGATCTGGTGGCTAGCACAATGTTCCTAGTGGCAATCACCCTATCTTGTTCACATGCTTCTATCACTAAGTCTATAATATCTCCTCTTAAGGATTGGTTGGTGATTTCCAACTCTTGGGTATGTTCCTTCTCTTTCTCTAAGTCTTTTTGAAGGTTGAGCATCCTGCACTTGACTCTAGCACTTAGTTCCTTGATAGTCTTCCAAGCTGCTTCTTTTGCTGACTCAAAGAATGTGGTGTGCATAAAAGTGTTGGTGTACATGCAGAAGCCTTTTTCTTTGTGGTTGTCTTCCTTGTTCTTGTACAAGTGAAGTTGCACCCACCAATACTCCACTCCATCCTCCATCCTTTGGAAAGCCTTTGTACACTGCTGCACCATGTACTACCATGGTTTCCATGAGGTCCTTGAGAATCTTGGGAAACTCAGTCTCACACTCCAAGGTCATGGTCATGAGTGGTCCTTTCTTCACGGCTTCGTTGACGGAGTTCATCTACAAATAGAGATGAGAAGGAGAAGATTAGAAAAGTTTACGAGAAGAATAGACAAGTGTAGAAGAAGTAAAATTTTTCCTTAGTGGTTTCCAATCCTAGGGTCATAATCCTACAGGCAACACAGTGCTCTGATACCATCTGTAAGATCCCTCCTTATTAAAGGAAAAGATCCTTGTGATTGCAATGCTAGTCCACTGGATCAATGCTAGCATCCACAGTTTAAGATGAAGTACAGATACAAAGGTCGTTTATTACAGTCATTCCGGAGATAAAACATAGTCTTTTTACAACTCATGGCCAAAGGCCTAGTACAAGAGTTTATGGAATAAGTAAATAAACATAAGTCTTCATCTTCATGTGCCACGAGCAAGCATGTTGAGTGTAGACTCATGACTCCTAATCATCATCGAGTAACTTTGCAACATCATAAGTTACAGCCACAAGGGTCAATACTTTGGAATAGTATTGGCAAGTGATACCTTAGTATATATTTAAGTGGACTATAAGACTATATGCATTTGGCTGGTGGAGCTTAGGCTTGCATTGCTCAAAATAGATTTTTCCTTAACTTTTTGAAAACACTAAGTTTTTGCTTGACAAAGTCCATCCCAAGGTATCTACCAATCAGTGAAGATCCACTCAGGGCATCTACCAATCAAAGACTGAAGATCCTTTAACCCTTGTTCACCCACAAGTTTTATTCAGAAATTGGAGTGATGAGATTCTTGAAGTTTCCATGTCTTGATGCTCAAATTGTCCTTTACCAGGGACCTGGCTAAGTACTTAGGTTTTACACTCTGCAGAGGTGGTGCACTTTCCCACAAGCCTTGGTTTCCCAAGGATGATCCTTGATAGCCTTTCCTTAGTCAGATGGACGCGTTCCAACCTATCATCCCATCTACCACCTTGTCCAAAAGACTAAGTTCGACATCCTAAGATCATGGCAGAGCCCATAATGCCAAGTGGTTGCACTTGAAGCTTCTCAACATTAGACATCTCAAATCTCTTTGTTTCCTGGGTGGCCATCCACAAGTGAGATACACAAGGTTCACCAGTACCCCTGGCCTTGTGTAACCACTCAACATACCCCATTCTTTCCATTCCACCCAGGTGATTCATTAACTTAGTTGTTTTGTTAAATAAAAACAAGTCCTTAGACTTAGAATATTTTTCCATAGTGTGAATATATAAACCACCCTTGTTTTCTAGTAGCTAGGCTAAGCATGGCATGGCAACTTATCTTTAGGGAATTCTCCTAGCAATTCTAGCATTCTATTCTAAATAGGATTTCCCATTATCAATTGACAAAAGTAGCATGCAAGTCCTAACAAAATATATCTAATGCAAGTATAAAATATAGGTATGGAATATTCATGAAGATATCACTTGCCTTGGTAGTGTGGAGAGTAGCACTCGTCACAATCACAATCACTAGCAAAATCTACACACAAAGTTATAGCACACAATTACACACAAATATATACAAACAAAAATATTATGAATGCATGCATGCATGAATCTACCAAGTGATGATTTTTGAAAACTCAACCAAGCAAGTGCATGAATACAGAAACTAAACAAGTCACAAAATAGCCAAGACAACTTAAATAACCCTAAAACAAAATACTAAACTAAATCTATACTCAAAAGGCCTCAAACAAGTCTCTGCAATTTTAGCACATCTAATGGCTACTATTTGCTAAACAAAAAGGATAGGCAGAAAGGTCTTGTTTTTCTGAATCCAACGGTATAAAGTTTGCAAAATTCTAACGTGGGATTCAAAAGATATAGGCATTTGAAATCTGGATCAAAATCTGTTTTAAATTCTATTTTCAGATCAGCTCCTAGCCACGCGTCATGTTCTTATTCGCCCGTACCGGTTCGCACTGGATCGAGCTCCACAGCCGTAGGATCTAAATAAAATCTGGCGGCTCAGATCACGTACCGCTTCGGGGTTAAGTGATCTATCGTAGGCGTTCGATCCAGATCTAACGGCTACTCTTGCTCGCCACAGATGGCGGCTGGCGGCTACCGTGGCCCGAACTGTCGGTCGACGGCGTTGCCGATGATGCAGCGAGGAGAAGGAGGAGTAGCTCACCGGGCTCGAGGAGGTCAATGGCTTCGTCGTACTGCGGTTGGTCGAGGCTCGAACGCAGCTGCGATTGCTCACCGGATTCTTTGTGGGCGGCGGCGTGGTTGCGTCGTGGTCGTCGGCGTCGTGAATCACCCCGAGGCAAGATAATGACACAGTTAGGTTCAGCGAGTGGTCATGAAAACTTCGTCCGGAGTTGATGTCGCCGTCGGTGCTCGCGGTGTCGAGTGGAACCGGCGACACGAAGCGTCTGAGACTAGTGAGGTCGGAGATGCGCAAAGACATGCCGAGTCAGATTGTAAACGAGGCAGAGGGGCGCTAGGCTCACGGAATCGATCGCGGAGAGGCTCTGTCATGGCGGTGCAAAGTTGATTGAGGACAGACTGGTGGCGAGCGGCGAGTGTTTGGGGAAAATGATCGCGAGGCGGAGGGGTCTTATAGCGGATGCTCGACAGAAGCGTCCGTCGATTAATGCCCAATTACTCCGGCATCACTGCGGCAGCGGTGGCGGAGATCGTCTTGTGAGCGAGGAAGACGATCTTGGCGTGGAGAAGGCCTTTGTCGTGAGGAGGCCTTGGTCTGCAGGTGGGGTCGGTATCGGCGTCATTCGCGTGTGCTCGCGATGTGAGAAGAAAAAGGAGATCCCGGGTGGGCTTGCTTGGGCTTGATCCGTCTTTGGGCGGTCTGGCCGCTCGGCCTTTTCCTTTCTTTAAGCCTTTTCTTTTCTAATTTCATTTTCTGAATAGAATTTGATATGAATTCAAATCCTTTTGAATTCAAACTTCTTGGGATTTTGCAGGGTTCTGTGGGTTCACAAACAATCAAATAACCTAGTGGTTACCTTGCAAAGGCTTGGTCAAGCTTGGGTTTCAAAATAAACAGAGATTTGCTCTAGTTGCAAATATTTGGAATAGGGTTTAGAAAATATTTCTAAATTGAAGTCTTGGGTTTAAATGTTACTCCTATTCTTTCCAACCATGGTGGCAAGCAAACAAGATCATGAACAATCAAATCCCAAAGGGTGTTGGCCAATTGAGACAATTTGCCCACATGAAATCATAGCTCAAACTTCTGTCTCCAAATGATTTTGAGAAAAACCCTAAATGAATGAATGATGCAAGAATGAAATGAATGAGTTTTTGAAACATGATTTTTGGGATGTTACACATTGCATGTTTGTTCTTTTCATAAACCACATGGATCCACTAGATGGCATTGCATATGTGTCCTTTTCATAAACCACATGGATCCACTAGATGTTATTGCATTTGTGTTCTTTTCATAAACCACATTTATCCACTATATGTCATTGCACGTGTGTTCTTTTGATAAACCACATGGATCCACTAGAGTCATTGCATGTTTGTTCTTTTCATAAACCACATGGATCCTCTAGAGCTCATTACATGTGTGTTCTGTTAATAAACCACATGGATCCACTAGATGTCATTACATGTGTGTTATTTTCATAAAGCACATGGATCCACTAGAGTCATTGCATGTCTGTTATTTTCATAAACCACATGGATCCACTATATGCATTTCATGTGTATTTTCATAAATCAAATGGATCCACTAGATGTAATTGCTTGTGTGTTCTTTTCCTAAACCACATGGATCCACTAGATGTCATTGCATGTGTGTTCTTTTCATAAACAACATGGATCCACTAGATGTCATTGCATGTGTGTTCTTTTCCTAAACCACATGGATCCACTAGATGTCATTGCATGTGTGTTCTTTTTATAAACCAGATGGATCCACTAGATGTCATTGCATGTGTGTTCTTTTCATAAACCAAATGAATCCACTAGATGTCAGTGCATATGTGTTCTTTTCATAAACCACATTGATCCACTAGAGTCATCGCATGTGTGTTCTTTCCATAAACCACATGTATCCACTAGATGTTGCATGTGTGTTCTTTTGATAAACCACATGGATCCACTATATGTCATTGCTTGTGTGTTCTTTTCATCAACAACATGGATACACTAGATGTCATTGCATGTGTTTTATTTTCATAAACCACATGGATACACTAGATGTCATTGCATGTGTGTTCTTTTCCTAAACAACATGCATCCACTAGATGGCATTGCATGTGTGTTCTTTTCATAAACCACATGGATCCACTAGATGGCATTGCATGTGTGTTCTTTTCATAAACCACATGTATCCACTAGATGTCATTGCATGTGTGTTCTTTTGATAAACCACATGGATCCACTAGATGTAATTGCATGTGTGTTCTTTTCCTAAACCACATGGATACACTAGATGTCATTGCATGTGTTTTATTTTCATACACCACATGGATACACTAGATGTCATTGCATGTGTGTTCTTTTCCTAAACGACATGCATCCACTAGATGGCATTGCATGTGTGTTCTTTTCATAAACCACATGGATCCACTAGATGTGTTTGCATGTGTGTTCTTTTCCTAAAGCACATGGATCCACTAGATGTCATTTCATGTGTGTTCTTTTTATAAAACAGATGCATCCACTAAATGTCATTGCATGTGTGTTCTTTTTATAAACCACATGGATCCAGTAGAGTCATTGCATGTGTGTTCTTTTGATAAACCACATGGATCCACTAGATCTCATTACAACATGGATCCAGTAGATGTCATTACATGTGTGTTATTTTCATAAAGCACATGGATCCACTAGAGTCATTGCATGTCTTATTTTCATAAACCACATGGATCCACTAGATGCATTGCATGTGTATTTTCATAAACCACATGGATCCACTAGATGTCATTGCATGTGTGTTCTTTTCCTAAACCACATGGATCCACTAGATGTCATTGCATGTTTGTTCTTTTCATAAACAACATGGATCCACTAGATGTCATTGCATGTGTGTTCTTTTCCTAAACCACATGGATCCACTAGATGTGATTCCATGTGTGTACTTTTTATAAACCAGATGGATCCACTAGATGTCATTGCGTGTTTGTTCTTTTCATAAACCACATGAATCCACTAGATGTCATTGCATGTGTGTTCTTTTCATAAACCACATTGATCCACTAGAGTCATTGCATGTGTGTTCTTTTCATAAACCAGATGTATCCACTAGATGTCATTGCATGTGTGTTCTTTTCATAAACCACATGGATCCACTATATGTAATTTCTTGTGTGTTCTTTTCATCAACCCCATGGATACACTAGATGTCATTGCATGTGTGTTCTTTTCATAAACAACATGGATACACTAGATGTCATTGCATGTGTGTTCTTTTCCTAAACGACATACATCCACTAGATGGCATTTCATGTGTGTTCTTTTCATAAACCACATGGATCCACTAGATGGCATTGTAGGTGTGTTCTTTTCCTAAACCACATTGATCCACTAGATGGCATTGCAGGTGTTTTCTTTTCCTAAACCACATTGATCCACTAGATGTCATTGCACGTGTGTTCTTTTGATAAACCACATGGATCCACTAGAGTCATTGCATGTTTGTTCTTTTCATAAACCACATGGATCCACTAGATCTCATTACATGTGTATTTTTTTAATAAACCACATGGATCCAGTAGATGTCATTACATGTGTGTTATTTTCATAAAGCACATGGATCCACTAGAGTCATTGCATGTCTTATTTTCATAAACCACATGGATCCACTAGATGTCATTGCATGTGTGTTCTTTTTATAAACCAGATGGATCCACTAGATGTCATTGCATGTGTGTTCTTTTCATAAACCAAATGAATCCACTAGATGTCAGTGCATATGTGTTCTTTTCATAAACCACATTGATCCACTAGAGTCAGTGCATGTGTGTTCTTTTCATAAACCACATGTATCCACTAGATGTCATTGCATGTGTTTTTTTTTTGATAAACCACATGGATCCACTATATGTCATTGCTTGTGTGTTCTTTTCATCAACCACATGGATACACTAGATGTCATTGCATGTGTTTTATTTTCATAAACCACATGGATACACTAGATGTCATTGCATGTGTGTTCTTTTCCTAAACGACATGCATCCACTAGATGGCATTGCATGTGTGTTCTTTTCATAAACCACATGGATCCACTAGATCGCATTGCATGTGTGTTCTTTTCATAAACCAGATGGATCCACTAGATGTGTTTGCATGTGTGTTCTTTTCCTAAACCACATGGATCCACTAGATGTCATTTCATGTGTGTTCTTTTTATAAACCAGATGCATCCACTAAATTTCATTGCATGTGTGTTCTTTTTATAAACCACATGGATCCAGTAGAGTCATTGCATGTGTGTTCTTTTGATAAACCACATGGATCCACTAGAGTCACTGCATGTTTGTTCTTTTCATAAACCACATGGATCCACTAGATCTCATTACATGTGTATTCTTTTAATAAACCACATGGATCCTATAGATGTCATTACATGTGTGTTATTTTCATAAAGCACATGGATCCACTAGAGTCATTGCATGTCTTATTTTCATAAACCACATGGATCCACTAGATGCATTGCATGTGTATTTTCATAAACCACATGGATCCACTAGATGTCATTGCATGTGTGTTCTTTTCCTAAACCACATGGATCCACTAGATGTCATTGCATGTGTGTTCTTTTCATAAACAACATGGATCGACTAGATGTCATTGCATGTGTGTTCTTTTCCTAAACCACATGGATCCACTAGATGTGATTGCATGTGTGTACTTTTTATAAACCAGATGGATCCACTAGATGTCATTGCATGTTTGTTCTTTTCATAAACCACATGAATCCAATAGATGTCATTGCATGTGTGTTCTTTTCATAAACCACATTGATCCACTAGAGTCATTACATGTGTGTTCTTTTCCTAAACCACATGGATCCACTAGATGTGATTGCATGTGTGTACTTTTTATAAACCAGATGGATCCACTAGATGTCATTGCATGTTTGTTCTTTTCATAAACCACATGAATCCACTAGATGTCATTGCATGTGTTTTCTTTTCATAAACCACATTGATCCACTAGAGTCATTGCATGTGTGTTCTTTTCATAAACCAAATGTATCCACTAGATGTCATTGCATGTGTGTTCTTTTCATAAACCACATGGATCCACTATATGCAATTTCTTGTGTGTTCTTTTCATCAACCACATGGATACACTAGATGTCATTGCATGTGTGTTCTTTTCATAAACCACATGGATACACTAGATGTCATTGCATGTGTGTTCTTTTCCTAAACGACATGCATCCACTAGATGGCATTTCATGTGTGTTCTTTTCATAAACCACATGGATCCACTAGATGGCATTGTAGGTGTGTTCTTTTACTAAAACACATTGATCCACTAGATGGCATTGCAGGTGTGTTCTTTTCCTAAACCACATTGATCCACTAGATGTCATTGCACGTGTGTTCTTTTGATAAACCACATGGATCCACTAGAGTCATTGCATGTTTGTTCTTTTCATAAACCACATGGATCCACTAGATGGCATTGCATATGTGTCCTTTTCATAAACCACATGGATCCACTAGATGTTATTGCATTTGTGTTCTTTTCATAGACCACATTTATCCACTAGATGTCATTGCACGTGTGTTCTTTTGATAAACCACATGGATCCACTAGAGTCATTGCATGTTTGTTCTTTTCATAAACCACATGGATCCACTAGAGCTCATTACATGTGTGTTCTGTTAATAAACCACATGGATCCACTAGATGTCATTACATGTGTGTTATTTTCATAAAGCACATGGATCCACTAGAGTCATTGCATGTCTGTTATTTTCATAAACCACATGGATCCACTAGATGCATTTCATGTGTATTTTCATAAATCAAATGGATCCACTAGATGTAATTGCATGTGTGTTCTTTTCCTAAACCACATGGATCCACTAGATGTCATTGCATGTGTGTTCTTTTCATAAACAACATGGATCCACTAGATGTCATTGCATGTGTTTTCTTTTCCTAAACCACATGGATCCACTATATGTCATTGCATGTGTGTTCTTTTTATAAACCAGATGGATCCACTAGATGTCATTGCATGTGTGTTCTTTTCATAAACCAAATGAATCCACTAGATGTCAGTGCATATGTGTTCTTTTCATAAACCACATTGATCCACTAGAGTCATTGCATGTGTGTTCTTTTCATAAACCACATGTATCCACTAGATGTCATTGCATGTGTTTTTTTTGATAAACCACATGGATCCACTATATGTCATTGCTTGTGTGTTCTTTTCATCAACCACATGGATACACTAGATGTCATTGCATGTGTTTTATTTTCATAAACCACATGGATACACTAGATGTCATTGCATGTGTGTTCTTTTCCTAAACGACATGCATCCACTAGATGGCATTGCATGTGTGTTCTTTTCATAAACCACATGGATCCACTAGATGGCATTGCATGTGTGGTCTTTTCATAAACCAGATGGATCCACTAGATGTGTTTGCATGTGTGTTCTTTTCCTAAACCACATGGATCCACTAGATGTCATTTCATGTGTGTTCTTTTTATAAACCAGATGCATCCACTAAATGTCATTGCATGTGTGTTCTTTTTATAAACCACATGGATCCAGTAGAGTCATTGCATGTGTGTTCTTTTGATAAACCACATGGATCCACTAGAGTCACTGCATGTTTGTTCTTTTGATAAACCACATGGATCCACTAGATCTCATTACATGTGTATTCTTTTAATAAACCACATGGATCCAGTAGATGTCATTACATGTGTGTTATTTTCATAAAGCACATGGATCCACTAGAGTCATTGCATGTCTTGTTTTCATAAACCACATGGATCCACTAGATGCATTGCATGTGTATTTTCATAAACCACATGGATCCACTAGATGTCATTGCATGTGTGTTCTTTTCCTAAACCACATGGATCCACTAGATGTCATTGCATGTGTTTTCTTTTCATAAACAACATGGATCCACTAGATGTCATTGCATGTGTGTTCTTTTCCTAAACCACATGGATCCACTAGATGTGATTGCATGTGTGTACTTTTTATAAACCAGATGGATCCACTAGATGTCATTGCATGTTTGTTCTTTTCATAAACCACATGAATCCACTAGATGTCATTGCATGTGTGTTCTTTTCATAAACCACATTGATCCACTAGAGTCATTGCATGTGTGTTCTTTTCATAAGCCAGATGTATCCACTAGATGTCATTGCATGTGTGTTCTTTTCATAAACCACACGGATCCACTATATGTAATTTCTTGTGTGTTCTTTTCATCAACCACAAGGATACACTAGATGTCATTGCATGTGTGTTCTTTTCCTAAACGACATGTATCCACTGGATGGCATTTCATGTGTGTTCTTTTCATAAACCACATGGATCCACTAGATGGCATTGTAGGTGTGTTCTTTTCCTAAACCACATTGATCCACTAGATGTCATTGCACGTGTGTTCTTTTGATAAACCACATGGATCCACTAGAGTCATTGCATGTTTGTTCTTTTCATAAACCACATGGATCCACTAGATGGCATTGCATGTGTGTCCTTTTCATAAACCACATGGATCCACTAGATGTTATTGCATTTGTGTTCTTTTCATAAACCACATTTATCCACTAGATGTCATTGCACGTGTGTTCTTTTGATAAACCACATGGATCCACTAGAGTCATTTCATGTTTGTTCTTTTCATAAACCACATGGATCCACTAGAGCTCATTACATGTGTGTTCTTTTAATAAACCAGATGGATCCACTACATGTCATTATATGTGTGTTATTTTCATAAAGCACATAGATCCACTAGAGTAATTGCATGTCTATTATTTCCATAAACCACATGGATCCACTAGATGCATTTCATGTGTATTTTCATAAATCACATGGATCCACTAGATGTAATTGCATGTGTGTTCTTTTCCGAAACCACATGGATCCACTAGATGTCATCGCATGTGTGTTCTTTTCATAAACATAACGGATCCACTAGATGTCATTGCATGTGTGTTCTTTTCCTAAACCACATGGATCCACTAGATGTCATTGCATGTGTGTTCTTTTTATAAACCAGATGGATCCACTAGATGTCATTGCATGTGTGTTCTTTTCATAAACCAAATGAATCCACTAGATGTCATTGCATGTGTGTTCTTTTCATAAACCACATTGATCCACTAGAGTCATTGCATGTGTGTTCTTTTCATAAACCACATGTATCCACTAGATGTCATTGCATGTGTGTTCTTTTGATAAACCACATGGATCCACTATATGGCATTGCTTGTGTGTTCTTTTCATCAACCACATGGATACACTAGATGTCATTGCATGTGTTTTATTTTCATAAACCACATGGATACACTAGATGTCATTGCATGTGTGTAGTTTTCCTAAACGACATGCATCCACTAGATGGCATTAAATGTGTGTTCTTTTCATAAACCACATGGATCCACTAGATGGCATTGCATGTGTGTTCTTTTCATAAACCAGATGGATCCACTAGATGTGTTTGCATGTGTGTTCTTTTCCTAAACCACATGGATCCACTAGATGTCATTGCATGTGTGTTCTTTTTATAAACCAGATGCATCCACTAAATGTCATTGCATGTGTGTTCTTTGCATAAACCACATGGATCCACTATATGTTATTGCTTGTGTGTTCTTGTCATCAACAACATGGATACACTAGATGTCATTGCATGTGTTTTATTTTCATAAACCACATGGATACACTAGATGTCATTGCATGTGTGTTCTTTTCCTAAACGACATGCATCCACTAGATGGCATTTCATGTGTGTTCTTTTCATAAACCACATGGATCCACTAGATGGCATTGCCGGTGTGTTCTTTTCCTAAACCACATTGATCCACTAGATATCATTGCACGTGTGTTCTTTTGATAAACCACCTGGATCCACTAGAGTCATTGCATGTTTATTCTTTTCGTAAACCACTTGGATCCACTAGATGGCATTGCATATGTGTCCTTTTCATAAACCACATGGATCCACTAGATGTTATTGCATTTGTGTTCTTTTCATAAACCACATTTATCCAATAGATGTCATTGCCCGTGTGTTCTTTTGATAAACCACATGGATCCACTAAAGTCATTGCATGTTTGTTCTTTCCATAAACCACATGGATCCACTAGAGCTCATTACATGTGTGCTCTGTTAATAAACCACATGGATCCACTAGATGTCATTACATGTGTGTTATTTTCATAAAGCACATGGATCCACTAGAGTCATTGCATGTCTATTATTTTCATAAACCACATGGATCCACTAGATGCATTTCATGTGTATTTTCATAAATCACATGGATCCACCAGATGTAATTGCACGTGTGTTCTTTTCCTAAACCACATGGATCCACTAGATGTCATTGCATGTGTGTTCTTTTCATAAACAACATCGATCCACTAGATGTCATTGCATGTGTGTTTATTTCCTAAACCACATGGATCCACTAGATGTCATTGCATGTGTGTTCTTTTTATAAACCAGATGGATCCACTAGATGTCATTGCATGTGTGTTCTTTTCATAAACCAAATGAATCCACTAGATGTCATTGCATGTGTGTTCTTTTCATAAACCACATTGATCCACTAGAGTCATTGCATGTGTGTTCTTTTCATAAACCACATGTATCCACTAGATGTCATTGCATGTGTGTTCTTTTGATAAACCACATGGATCCACTATATGCCATTGCTTGTGTGTTCTTTTCATCAACCACATGGATACACTAGATGTCATTGCATGTGTGATCTTTTCCTAAACGATATGCATCCACTAGATGGCATTGCATGTGTGTTGTTTTCATAAACCACATGGATCCACTAGATTGCATTGCATGTGTGTTCTTTTCATAAACCAGATGGATCCACTAGATGTGTTTGCATGTGTGTTCTTTTCCTAAACCACATGGACCCACTAGATGGCATTGCATGTGTGTCCTTTTCATAAACCACATGGATCCACTAGATGTTATTGCATTTGTGTTCTTTTCATAAACCACATTTATCCACTAGATGTCATTGCACGTGTGTTCTTTTGATAAACCACATGGATCCACTAGAGTCATTGCATGTTTGTTCTTTTCATAAACGATATGGATCCACTAGAGCTCATTACATGTGTGTTCTTTTAATAAACCACATGGATCCACTAGATGTCATTACATGTGTGTTATTTTCATAAAGCACATGGATCCACTAGAGTCATTGCATGTCTGTTATTTTCATAAACCACATGGATCCCCTAGATGCATTTCATGTGTATTTTCATAAATCTCATGGATCCACTAGATGTAATTGCATGTGTGTTCTTTTCCTAAACCACATGGATCCACTAGATGTCATCGCATCTGTGTTCTTTTCATAAACAACATGGATCCACTAGATGTCATTGCATGTGTGTTCTTTTCCTAAACCACATGGATCCACTAGATGTCATTGCATGTGTGTTCTTTTTATAAACCAGATGGATCCACTAGATGTTATTGCATGTCTGTTCTTTTCATAAACCAAATGAATCCACTAGATGTCATTGCATGTGTGTTCTTTTCATAAACCACATGGATCCACTATATGGCATTGCTTGTGTGTTCTTTTCATCAACCACATGGATACACTAGATGTCATTGCATGTGTTTTATTTTCATAAACCACATGGATACACTAGATGTCATTGCATGTGTGTTCTTTTCCTAAACGACATGCATCCACTAGATGGCATTACATGTGTGTTCTTTTCATAAACCACATGGATCCACTACATGGCATTGCATGTGTGTTCTTTTCATAAACGACATGCATCCACTAGATGGCATTACATGCTTTTCATAAACCACATGGATCCACTAGATGGCATTGCATGTGTGTTCTTTTCATAAACCAGATGCATCCACTAAATGTCATTGCATGTGTGTTCTTTGCATAAACCACATGGATCCACTATATGTCATTGCTTGTGTGTTCTTGTCATCAACCACATGGATACACTAGATGTCATTGCATGTGTTTTATATTCATAAACCACATGGATACACTAGATGTCATTGCATGTGTGTTCTTTTCCTAAACGACATGCATCCACTAGATGGCATTTCATGTGTGTTCTTTTCATAAACCACATGGATCCACTAGATGGCATTGCCGGTGTGTTCTTTTCCTAAACCACATTGATCCACTAGATGTCATTGCACGTGTGTTCTTTTGATAAACCACATGGATCCACTAGAGTCATTGCATGTTTATTCTTTTCATAAACCACTTGGATCCACTAGATGGCATTGCATATGTGTCCTTCTCATAAACCACATGGATCCACTAGATGTTATTGCATTTGTGTTCTTTTCATAAACCACATTTATCCAATAGATGTCATTGCACGTGTGTTCTTTTGATAAACCACATGGATCCACTAGAGTCATTGCATGTTTGTTCTTTTCATAAACCACATGGATCCACTAGAGCTCATTACATGTGTGCTCTGTTAATAAACCACATGGATCCACTAGATGTCATTACATGTGTGTTATTTTCATAAAGCACATGGATCCACTAGAGTCATTGCATGTCTATTATTTTCATAAACCACATGGATCCACTAGATGCATTTCATGTGTATTTTCATAAATCACATGGATCCACCAGATGTAATTGCACGTGTGTTCTTTTCCTAAACCACATGGATCCACTAGATGTCATTGCATGTGTGTTCTTTTCATAAACAACATCGATCCACTAGATGTCATTGCATGTGTGTTTATTTCCTAAACCACATGGATCCACTAGATGTCATTGCATGTGTGTTCTTTTTATAAACCAGATGGATCCACTAGATGTCATTGCATGTGTGTTCTTTTCATAAACCAAATGAATCCACTAGATGTCATTGCATGTGTGTTCTTTTCATAAACCACATTGATCCACTAGAGTCATTGCATGTGTGTTCTTTTCATAAACCACATGTATCCACTAGATGTCATTGCATGTGTGTTCTTTTGATAAACCACATGGATCCACTATATGCCATTGCTTGTGTGTTCTTTTCATCAACCACATGGATACACTAGATGTCATTGCATGTGTGTTCTTTTCCTAAACGATATGCATCCACTAGATGGCATTGCATGTGTGTTGTTTTCATAAACCACATGGATCCACTAGATTGCATTGCATGTGTGTTCTTTTCATAAACCAGATGGATCCACTAGATGTGTTTGCATGTGTGTTCTTTTCCTAAACCACATGGACCCACTAGATGGCATTGCATGTGTGTCCTTTTCATAAACCACATGGATCCACTAGATGTTATTGCATTTGTGTTCTTTTCATAAACCACATTTATCCACTAGATGTCATTGCACGTGTGTTCTTTTGATAAACCACATGGATCCACTAGAGTCATTGCATGTTTGTTCTTTTCATAAACGATATGGATCCACTAGAGCTCATTACATGTGTGTTCTTTTAATAAACCACATGGATCCACTAGATGTCATTACATGTGTGTTATTTTCATAAAGCACATGGATCCACTAGAGTCATTGCATGTCTGTTATTTTCATAAACCACATGGATCCCCTAGATGCATTTCATGTGTATTTTCATAAATCTCATGGATCCACTAGATGTAATTGCATGTGTGTTCTTTTCCTAAACCACATGGATCCACTAGATGTCATCGCATCTGTGTTCTTTTCATAAACAACATGGATCCACTAGATGTCATTGCATGTGTGTTCTTTTCCTAAACCACATGGATCCACTAGATGTCATTGCATGTGTGTTCTTTTTATAAACCAGATGGATCCACTAGATGTTATTGCATGTCTGTTCTTTTCATAAACCAAATGAATCCACTAGATGTCATTGCATGTGTGTTCTTTTCATAAACCACATGGATCCACTATATGGCATTGCTTGTGTGTTCTTTTCATCAACCACATGGATACACTAGATGTCATTGCATGTGTTTTATTTTCATAAACCACATGGATACACTAGATGTCATTGCATGTGTGTTCTTTTCCTAAACGACATGCATCCACTAGATGGCATTACATGTGTGTTCTTTTCATAAACCACATGGATCCACTACATGGCATTGCATGTGTGTTCTTTTCATAAACGACATGCATCCACTAGATGGCATTACATGTGTGTTCTTTTCATAAACCACATGGATCCACTAGATGGCATTGCATGTGTGTTATTTTCATAAACCAGATGCATCCACTAAATGTCATTGCATGTGTGTTCTTTGCATAAACCACATGGATCCACTATATGTCATTGCTTGTGTGTTCTTGTCATCAACCACATGGATACACTAGATGTCATTGCATGTGTTTTATATTCATAAACCACATGGATACACTAGATGTCATTGCATGTGTGTTCTTTTCCTAAACGACATGCATCCACTAGATGTCATTTCATGTGTTTTATTTTCATAAACCACATGGATCCACTAGATGTCATTGCATGTGTGTTCTTTTCCTAAACCACATTGATCCACTAGATGTCATTGCACGTGTGTTCTTTTGATAAACCACATGGATCCACTAGAGTCATTGCATGTTTATTCTTTTCATAAACCACTTGGATCCACTAGATGGCATTGCATATGTGTCCTTCTCATAAACCACATGGATCCACTAGATGTCATTGCATGTGTGTTCTTTTCATAAACAACATCGATCCACTAGATGTCATTGCATGTGTTCTTTTGATAAACCACATGGATCCACTAGAGTCATTGCATGTGTGTTCTTTTTATAAACCACATGGATCCACTCGAGTCATTGCATGTGTGTTCTTTATATAAACCACATGGATCCACTAGATGTCATTAGATGTGTGTTCTTTTCATAAACACATGGATCCACTAGAGTCATTGCATGTGTGTTCTTTTCATAAACCACATGGATCCACTAGATGTCATTGCATGTGTGTTTTCCTAAACCACATGGATCCACTAGATGTCATTGCATGTGTGTTCTTTTCCTAAACCAGATGGATCCACTAGATGTCATTGCATGTGTGTTCTTTTCATAAACCACTTGGATCCACTAGATGTCATTGCATGTGTGTTCTTTTCCTAAACCACATGGATCCACTAGATGTCATCGCATGTGTGTTATTTTTATAAACCAGATGGATCCACTAGATGTCATTGCATGTGTGTTCTTTTTATAAACCAGATGGATCCACTAGATGTCATTGCATGTGTGTTATTTTCATAAACCACATTGATCCACTAGAGTCATTGCATGTGTGTTCTTTTCATGAACCACATGTATCCACTAGAGTCATTGCATGTGTATTCTTTTCATAAACCACCTTGATCCACTAGATGTCATTGCATGTTTGTTATTTTCATAAACCACATGGATCCACTAGATGACATTGCATGTGTGTTCTTTTTATAAACCACATGGATCCACCAGATGTCATTGCATGTGTGTTCTTTTCCTAAACCACTAGAGTCATTGCATGTGTGTTCTTTTCATAAACCACATGGATCCACTAGTGTCATTGCATGTGTGTTCTTTTCATAACAACATGGATCCACTAGATGTCATTGCATGTGTGTTCTTTTCATACCACATATGGATCCACTAGATGTCATTGCATGTGTGTTCTTTTCACAACCACATGGATCCACTAAATGTCATTGCATGTGTGTTCTTTTTAGTAACAACAACTGGAGTCATTGCATGTGTGTTCTTTTCACATACCACATATGGATCCACCATGTCATTGCATGTGTGTTCTTTTCATAAACCACATGGATCCACTAGAGTCATTGCATGTGTGTTCTTTTCACAACCACATGGATCCACCAGATGTCATTGCATGTGTGTTCTTTTACTAACAACATGGATCCTTAGTCATTGCATGTGTGTTCTTTTCATAAACCACATTGATCCACTAGATGTCATTGCATGTGTGTTCTTTTCACAAACCACATGGATCCACTAGATGTCATTGCATGTGTGTTCTTTTTAGTAACAACAACCAGATGTCATTTTGCATGTGTGTTCTCTTCACATACCACACATGGATCCACTAGATGTCATTGCATGTGTGTTCTTTTCACTAACAACATGGATCCACTAGTCATCATTGCATGTGTGTTCTTTTCACATACCACATATGGATCCACTAGATGTCATTGCATGTGTGTTCTTTTCATACCACACATGGATCCACTAGATGTCATTGCATGTGTGTTCTTTTCACTAACAACCACTAGAGTCATTGCATGTGTGTTCTTTTCACATACCACATATGGATCCACCAAAGGTCATTGCATGTGTGTTCTTTTCATAAACCACATGGATCCACCAGATGTCATTGCATGTGTGTTCTTTTTAGTAACAACAACTAGAGTCATTGCATGTGTGTTCTTTTCATACCACCTATGGATCCACTAGATGTCATTGCATGTGTGTTCTTTTCACAAACCACATGGATCCACTAGATGTCATTGCATGTGTGTTCTTTTAGTAACAACATCCACTAGAGTCATTACATGTGTGTTCTTTTCACATACCACATGGATCCACTAGATGTCATTGCATATGTGTTCTTTTATAAACAACAACCAGAGTCATTGCATGTGTTCTTTTCACATACCACATGGATCCACTAGATGTCATTGCATGTGTGTTCTTTTCATAATCCACATGGATCCACCAGATGTCATTGCATGTGTGTTCTTTTCATAAACCACATGCATCCACTAGATGTCATTGCATGCGTGTTCTTTTAATAACAACATGGATCCACTAGAGTCATTGCATGTGTGTTCTTTTCATAAACCACATGGATCCACTAGGTCATTGCATGTGTGTTCTTTTCACTAACAACATGGATCCACCATAGTCATTGCATGTGTGTTCTTTTCACATACCACATATGGATCCACTAGTGTCATTGCATGTGTGTTCTTTTCATAAACCACACATGGATCCACCAGTGTCATTGCATGTGTGTTCTTTTACTAACAACAACCACTAGAGTCATTGCATGTGTGTTCTTTTCACATACCACATATGGATCCACCAGATGTCATTGCATGTGTGTTCTTTTCACAATCCACATGGATCCACTAGTGTCATTGCATGTGTTCTTTTTTAGTAACAACTAATGGAGTCATTGCATGTGTGTTCTTTTCACATACCACATGGATCCACTAGATGTCATTGCATGTGTGTTCTTTTCATAAACCACATGGATCCACTATGTCATTGCATGTGTGTTCTTTTCATAACAACAACAGTCATTGCATGTGTGTTCTCTGGATCCACCAGATGTCATTGCATGTGTGTTCTTTTAGTAACAACAACTAGAGTCATTGCATGTGTGTTCTTTTCACATACCACATATGGATCCACTAGATGTCATTGCATGTGTGTTCTTTCATAATCCACATGGATCCACCAAATGTCATTGCATGTGTGTTCTTTTTAGTAACAACATGGATCCACTAGAGTCATTGCATGTGTTCTTTTCACATACCACATGGATCCACCAGATGTCATTGCATGTGTGTTCTTTTACTAACAACATCCACTAGAGTCATTGCATGTGTGTTCTTTTCACATACCACATATGGATCCACCAGATGTCATTGCATGTGTGTTCTTTCATAAACCACACATGGATCCACCATGTCATTGCATGTGTGTTCTTTTACTAACAACAACCAGAGTCATTGCATGTGTGTTCTTTTCACATACCTATGGATCCACCAAATGTCATTGCATGTGTGTTCTTTTCACAAACCACATGGATCCACCAGTGTCATTGCATGTGTTCTTTTTACTAACAACAACTAGAGTCATTGAATGTGTGTTCTTTTCATATACCACATGGATCCACCAGTGTCATTGCATGTGTGTTCTTTTACTAACAACAACTAGATGTCATTGCATGTGTGTTCTTTTCATACCACACATGGATCCACCAAATGTCATTGCATGTGTGTTCTTTTCACTAACATGGATCCACTAGATGTCATTGCATGTGTGTTCTTTTCATAAACCACATATGGATCCACTAGATGTCATTGCATGTGTGTTCTTTTACATACCACCTATGGATCCACTAGTCATTGCATGTGTGTTCTTTTCACATCCACATGGATCCACTAGTGTCATTGCATGTGTGTTCTTTTGAGTAACAACAACTAGAGTCATTGCATGTGTGTTCTTTTCACATACCACATATGGATCCACCAGTGTCATTGCATGTGTGTTCTTTTCACAAACCACCCATGTATCCACCGCTGTGATTGCATGTGTGTTCTTTTACTAACAACATTGATCCACTAGAGTCATTGCATGTGTGTTCTTTTCACATACCACCTATGGATCCACCAGAGTCATTGCATGTGTGTTCTTTTCACATACCACCTATGGATCCACTAGTGTCATTGCATGTGTGTTCGTTTTATAACAACAACTAGAGTCATTGCATGTGTGTTCTTTTCACATACCACCTATGGATCCACTAGTGTGATTGCATGTGTGTTCATTATACTAACAACAACTAGAGTCATTTCATGACTGTTCTTTTCGCATACCATATATTGATCCACCAGTGTCATTGAAATGTGTGTTCTCTTCACAATCCACATGGATCCACCAATGTCATTGCATGCATGTTCTTTTTACTAACAACAACCGGTGTCATTGCATGTGTGCTCTTTTCACATAACACATATGGATCCACTAGTGTCATTGCATGTGTGTTCTCTTCAGAGACCACATGTAACATCCCAAAAATCATGTTTCAAAAAAAACTCATACATTTCATCCTTGCATCATTCATTCATATAGGGTTTTTCTCAAAATCATTTAGAGACAGAAGTTTGAGCTATGATTTCATGTGGGCAATTTATCTCAATTGGCCACCACCCTTTGGGATTTGTTTGTCCATGACCTTGTTTGCTTGCCTCCATGATTGGAAAGATTAGGAGTAGCATTTAAACCCAAGATTCCAAATTTAGAAATAGTTTCAAACCCCTATTTCAAATATTTGCAACTAGAGCAAATCTCTGTTTATTTTGAAACCCAAGCTTGTGTAAGCCTTTGCAAGGTAACCACTAGGATATTTGATTGTTTATGAACCCACGTAACCTGCAAAAATCCCTGAAGCAGTTTGAATTCAAAAGGATTTGAATTCATATCAAATTCTATTCAGAAAATGGAATTAGAAAAGAAAAGGCCTAAAGAAAAGAAAAGGCCGAGCGGCTTAATCGGCCCAGCGAAAAACAAGCCAGCAAGCCCACCCGGGATCTCCTTTTCCTTCTCACACGCGAAGCAAGACGTTAAGTCGACAGACAGACCCACCGCCACCTCGACTCTTCGCTGACGAAGCGGCCCGTCCACGCCGCCTCGTTTTCCCTGCAGACCGACGCCGACGAGCAAAGACGCACGTAATGGCGCTAATGCGAATGGGCATTTATCCTCGAGCGCTTCGCCGATTCCCCGGCTATAAGATCCTCTCTGCCTCGTGATCTTTTTCCCCCAAACACCTCACTCACTCCGCCACCAGGCTGTCCTCAATCAGCTTTGCCCCGCCGCAGACAGAGCCTCTCCGACGATCGATTCCAGTGAGTCCAGAGCTCCCCTCTGCCTCTCGTTTGCTAACTGACTCAGCATGTCTTGGCGCACCTCCGACCTCACTAGTCCGCCTTTGTATCGCCCTGTGTCGCCGGTTCCACTTGACACCGCGAGCACCGACGGCGACATCTACTCCGACGAAGTTTTTCCTAAGGTATCACCGCCTCGCTTTTCCGCTTCACGCCACTACTTCGCTTTGACCTCGTGAATCTAACCGTGTCTCGCTTTGCCTTGGGTGATCCATACGACGCCCACGACGACCACCCGACGCACCCGACGCCGCCATTTAACTCCGTGAGCAATCGCAGCTGCGTTCGAGCGCCTTTGACCAACCGCAGAGTACGACGAAGCTTCGCCGTGACCTCCCGAGCCCGGTGAGCTACTCCTCCTTCTCCTCTCCGCTCGCATCGCCGGCAACGCCATCGACCGACAGCCTGGCCGCCAGTAGCCACCGCCCGCCGCCAGCTTCTGGCCAGAGAAATAGCAGCCAAGATTCAGATCGAAGCGCTTAGGATATATCCACTTAACCCCGAAAGCGGTACGCGATCTGAGCCGCTAGTTTTCATTTAGATCCTACGGCTGTGGAGCTCGATCCAGTGCGAAACGGTACGGGCGAATAAGAGCATGATGCGTGGCTAGGTTAGATCTGAAAATAGATTTAAAACCAGAAATTTGATCCAAATTCAAATGTTTATATCTTTGAATCCCACGCTAGAATTTTGCAAACTTTATACCGTTGATTCAGAAAACAAGACCTTTCTGCCTATCCTTTTGTTTAGCAAATAGTAACCATTAGATGTGCTTAAATTGCAGAGACTTGTTTGAGGCCTTTTGAATATAAGTTTAGTTTAGTATTTTATTTTAGGGCTATTTAAGTTGTCTTGGCTATTTTGTGACTTGTTTAGTTTCTGTATTCATGCACTTGCTTGGTTGAGTTTTCAAAAATCATCACTTGGTAGATTCATGCATGCATGCATTCATAATATTTTTGTTTGTATATATTTGTGTGTAATTGTGTGCTATAACTTTGTGTGTAGATTTTGCTAGTGATTGTGATTGTGACGAGTGCTACTCTCCACACTACCAAGGCAAGTGATATCTTCATGAATATTCCATACCTATATTTTATACTTGCATTAGATATATTTTGTTAGGACTTGCATGCTACTTTTGTCAATTGATGATGGGAAATCCTATTTAGAATAGAATGCTAGAATTGCTAGGAGAATTCCCTAAAGATAAGTTGCCATGCCATGCTTAGCCTAGCTACTAGAAAACAAGGGTGGTTTATATATTCACACTATGGAAAAATATTCTAAGTCTAAGGACTTGTTTTTATTTAACAAAACAACTAAGTTAATGAATCACCGGGTGGAATGGAAAGAATGGGATATGTTGAGTGGTTACACAAGGCCAGGGTACTGTGAACCTTGTGTATCTCACTTGTGGATGGCCACCCAGAACAAAGAGATTTGAGTTGTCAAATGTTGAGAAGCTTCAAGTGCAACCACTTGGTAATATGGGCTCGCCATGATCTTAGGATGTCGGAACTTAGTCTCTTGGACAAGGGTGGTAGATGGGTTGATAGGTTGGAGCGGCCCATTTGACTAAGGAAAGGCTATCAAGGATCATGTCTTGGGAAACCAAGGCTTGTGGGGAAAGTGCACCACCGCAGAGTGTAAAACCTAAGTACTTAGCCATGTCCCCGGTAAAGGACAATTTGAGCATCAAGACATGGAAACTTCAAGAATCTCATCACTCCAATTTCTGAATAAAACTTGTGGGTGAACAAGGGTTAAAGGATCTTCGTCTTTGATTGGTAGATGCCCTGAGTGGATCTTCGCCTTTGATTGGTAGATACCTTGGGATAGTCTTTGCCAAACAAAAATTTAGTATTTTCAAAAGTTAAGGAAAAATCTATTTTGAGCAATGCAAGCCTAAGCTCCACCAGCCAAATGCATATAGTATTATAGTCCACTTAAATATATACTAAGGTATCACTTGCCAATACTATTCCAAAGTATTGACCTCTGTGGCTGTAACTTATGATGTTGCAGTTACTCGATGATGAATAGGAGTCATGAGTCTACACTCAACATGCTTGCTCGTGGCACATGAAGATGAAGACTTATGTTTATTTACATATTCCATAAACTCTTGTATTAGGCCTTTTGCCATGAGTTGTAAAAGACTATGTTTTATCTCCGAATGACTGTAATAAACTACCTTTTGTATCTGTACTTCATCTTAAACTGTGGATGCTAGCATTGATCCAGTGGACTAGCATTGCAATCACAGGGATCTTTTCCTTTAATAAGGAGGGATCTTACAGATGGTATCAGAGCACTGTGTTGCCAGAGGATTATGACCCTAGGATTGGAAACCACTAAGGAAAATTTTAACTTCTTCTACACTTGTCTATTCTTCTCAGAACTTTTCTAATCTTCTCATTCTCATCTCTATTTGTAGATGAACTCCGGCCAACGGCCGTGAAGAAAGGACCACTCATGACCATGACTTTGGAGTGTGAGACTGAGTTTCCCAAGATTCTCAAGGACCTCATGGAAACCATGGGAGTACATGGTGCAGCAAAGGTACAAAGGCTTTCCAAAGGATGGAGGATGGAGGAGTATTGGTGGGTGCAACTTCACTTGTACAAGAATAAGGAAGACAACCACAAAGAAAAGGGCTTCAGATGTACACCAACACTTTTATGCACACCACATTCTTTGAGTCAAAAGAAGCAGCTTGAAGACTATCAAGGAACTAAGTGCTAGAGTCAAGTGCAAGATGCTCAACCTCCAAAAAGACTTAGAGAAAGAGAAGGAACATACCCAAGAGTTGGAAATCACCAACCAATCCTTAAGAGGAGATATTATAGACTTAGTGATAGAAGCATGTGAACAAGATAGGGTGATTGCCACTAGGAACATTGTGTTAGCCACCAGATCCAATGAGATAGGATTGTAAGCGCACTTCGTTAGTTGGACCACCACCTATCACCTTATTTTCCAAAAGGATACCTTAAATAAGTTTGAACCTTGGTTGATGTAATGGATTCTTGTATGCATGACTTGTATAATTTTTGTGTGTCCCAAGAATGTGTTTGAATGTTTGTCTTGTTTATCTTAAATTGTGTTGTTCTAACTTTTTCAATCTTATAAATAGATGCCTATTGCCATCAGCACTGTTGAGGAGTTCCAGTTACCTGCTTTGGTCCTCAGATCGTAGAGCTTACTACTTTACTCGATCTCCCTCTTCCTATCATTACGGTGCACCCACTCACCAAGTTTGAGAGGAAGGACCTTTGGGGCTTCAAGGTGAACCAGCCAGGACGCCAGACTGAGCCTACTACGGAGGCCATCGTCTTCAAGCTTATGCACGATGACAGGGAGAGAGGCATAGAGGTTGTCATGCAGGATCTGATAGGACGATTGTTAGGACGTCACTCCCGACAGGTTAGAGGCACTTCACTTCCACGCCTTCGAAGGCGTGATGACGACGGAGAGTCCATCGACTTTGAGGACGACTCGAGGGTCACAGCAGAGCCGATACGCCTGCATTCTCCGTGACTTAGAGACTCTTATTAGGCACGTGGATACCGATAGGACCAACGCCATGCTTAGTAATGACGAAGCCTGTGTGCAGCTTCATGAGAAGGACAAGCTCTTTGCGCAAAGCAGGACGAGATAGTCAAGGAGATGGAGACGAAGTTCGAGACCCAAGACCGTAAGTTCAAGAGTCAAGAGAAGCGTGTCTGTGATAGGAACAAGAGGATTCGTGATATGACCGAGGAACTGCAGTCCAAGGACTTCGAAGTTAGAGCAGCAGCAGACAAGGATTGAGAGGCTTGCTCGTAAGAGGGCTCTCAAGGCCAAGATCGACTTTTGACCACTACCATCGAGGAGAACAAGACCGCAATGGAGAACGCAGGTCTTACCTTTGTCGAGGAGGAGATTGATGCCGACGAGTAGATTTGACTACTCGCTTATCTTTATTTACCGTGACTTGTTATTTGTGAACTTATTGTTGGACCATCCGACATGTGGATGGCTTGCCACTTGTGTGTTTGTACTTTGAGACTTTTTGTTATCTTGTTGTTTAGCTTTATCCTTGTGTTGCATGCTATATGTCCGCTTGTGTGATGTATTGTGCATAAATCATGTAAGGGTATCTCATTCTTATCTCTATATGAATAAACCATGATGCCTCCCCGTCACAAGCAAACACCAACCCCAACCCCAACATTACCCCGAAATGCAACAAATGATGAATGCGCAAACACAAATTTTATGCAATGATGACGACGCTCATCCGTAACTGTAACAACAACAACCCCAATAACAATAACAATAACAACAACAACAACCTCCGTGTTTTGATATGCTCACCAGATTTCGGCCCGAGGCCAGCTAAGTTTTCGAACGATCGATCCCATGGTGGCCAATGATTGGCTACGCTCGTGAACAAAGACTTAGTGACCGTGGGATGCACAGATGCTGAAAAGGTCGTTCGCAAAGACATCTTGGAAGGACCAGCCAGATGGTGGGACAACTTCCAGATTACCACGCCTATTGATGAAGTGACTTGGGCTATCTTTGAAGATGGCTTTCAGACTACACATATCTCACCAGGAATGATGAGCGAAAAGAAGGAATTTCACAACTCAAGCCGCCACCACACTGCGTGGCTGAATATATTGAAGAGTTCAACAATTTGGCGCGCTTATGCACCGGATGAGGTTGACATCGATGCCAAAAGGAAGGAAAAGTTTCGAAGGCTTGAATGACGAACTGAATCTGCAAATGTCTGTGGGTATATGTTCCAACTTATCGTCAGGTGACAAGGCTGTTATTGTGAGAATAAAATGAAGCAAGTTGAGAGTAGAAAGAGGAAACATCTGACAAGCATAGCTCGATCGCCTCATAAACGATCTCACTATGATGATAGTGTCACCAGATCCCACAAGCATGGGAAGTTTAACAAGCACCACAACCACAACCGCTATGACAACAAGCATCATCGCAAATATGACAATGATAAGTACAAGAACCACAAGAGTGGATATAAGAGCCACCATAGTGGAAGTGGAAGTGGAAGTCAACCTAAGAAGGACAACAACAGTTGAATGCTTCAAATGCAAGAAGTCGGGCATTATGCTAATGAGTGCCCCGAGAAGAACGTTGAAGGACCTAACAAGCCCAATCCTTTTCGAAAGGATGTGTTAACCACATCAATGTGGAGGAGGTCTATGAAGAACCCGATGCCGCTGTCGGTAAGTTCAGACTCAATTCCATCTCAGCATTTGTACTCTTTGACACTGGTGCATCTCATTCATTCATATCAAAAGCATTTGTTGATATAAATGGGTTTGCATCTGAAAACATTGGGTGTCCGATAAAAGTTAGCTCCGGAGGGGATATGATAGTGAGTCTTGGATGCCGGATCTAGTCATAGAGATCGGAAAACATAAGTTTCAAGAACCTAATAATCCTAAATTCCCAAGGATTGATGTAATTTTGGGAATGGATTGATGGCTAAGTATGAGGGAGTACTAGATTGTGCAAATCGCACAATTTCACTCACAACCTCAAGGTAAGAGGATAACATTTAAGTCCAAATTTAAATCTAAAGGAAGCAAGCTAAATTCTCTTAAGGGGTTAGTATGGACAAGCAGCTAATTAGTGTGAGTATCCGGATGTGTTCCTGTAAGAGTTACCGGAATGCCACCAGATAGAGATGTGAGTTTATAATAGATTTGGAACCAGTTCTGGACCAAGGGCAAAAGGCCTTATAAAATGTCGCTTGATTAACTTAAGGAACTCAAGAAACAACTTGGAGAACAATTGCGTAAAGGATTCATCCAGCCAAGTTCTTCATCTTGGGGAGCTCCAGCTTTGTTTGTAGAAAAGAGAGATGTAACTCAAAGGTTATGCATAGATTACCGTTCTCTCAACGAGGTAACCATCAAGAACAAGTATCCTTTGCCAAGAATAAATGACTTGTTTGATCAGCTAGAAGGAGCATGTGTGTTCTCAAGATTGATCTTCGTCGCTATTTTCAACTCAAGATAAGAGAGCAAGACATACCTAAAACAGCATTTACCACGAGGTATGGATTGTATGAGTACACCGTGATGCCTTTTGGTTTAACCAACGCCCAAGATACTTCATGAATATGATGAACAAAGTGTTCATGGAATTTCTCGACAAGTTCGTTGTCGCTTTCATCGATGACATCTTAGTCTACTCCAAGAGCAAGGAAGAGCATGAAAGACATCTACGCTTGATACTTGAGAAACTAAGGAACATAAGCTTTATGCCAAATTCAGCAAGTGTGAGTTTTGGTTAGAGGAAGTTGGATTTCTTGGTCATGTTATGACAAAGGATGGTGTAGCAATGATCCCGCTAAAGTTTCGGCCGTGATGTAATGGGAATCTCCTAAGAATGTAAAAGAGGTTCGTAGTTTCCTTGGTTTAGCAGGTTACTACGTAAGATTCATTGAAAATTTTTCTAAGGTTGCTAAACCAATGATGTAATTGTTAAAGAAAGATAAGAAATTTGCTTGGTCCAAGGATGTGAACTCAGCTTTCAAGAATTAAAGAAGAGACTTGTGTCAAGACCAAGATCAGGTTTACCAGATTTGGAAAAGGATTTAAGTATATTGTGATGCTTCTCATCAAGGATTAGGTGCCGATTTATGCAAGGCGGAAAAGTTGTGGCTTATGCCTCGAGACAACTCAAAACTCATGAAGTAAATTATCCTACTCATGATTTAGAGTTAGTCTGTAGTCCATGCACTCAAAACATGGAGACATTACCTTTTGGGAAAACATTGTGAAGTATTCACCGACCATAAAAGCTTGAAATATATCTTCACCCGTATGAGATCAATATGAGACAAAGAAGATGGCTAGAACTTATCAAGGATTACGACTTGAATTTGCAATACCACCCCGTAAAGCAAATGTAGTAGCAGATGCCCTAAGTCGTAAAGCGCTTGTAAATGGTCTTACCAAAGGTGAATTGCCGATGACTTGTGTAAGCAATTCAAGGAACTCAGTTGAGATTGTGCCGAAGGACATCTCATGTCTTTGGATGTTCAACCCACTGCTGGATAAGATTAAAGAAGCCCAAAAGACGGATAAAGAGATCAAGAGATCAAGGAAAGGATTAGCCAAGGGAAAGCTAAAAGTTTCCATATGGACGAACAAGGTACTTTATGGCACGAGAAACGTAATTGTGTTCCACAAGATCCGGAAATGCGGAAACTGATTTTACAAGAAGCCCATAACACTCCGTATTCTATTCACCCGGGAAACACCAAAATGTATATGGATATGAAAGAAAGGTTTTGTGGAACAATCTTAAAAGGGACATCGCCAACACATTGCCTTGTGTGACGTGTGTAGTAGAGTGAAAGCGAGCATCGTAAACCAGCAGTGTTTGATTCAAACAATGCCTATTACTGAATGGAAGTGGGAAAATATTGGTATGGATTTCATTACCGGATTACCAAGGACCAGGTCAGGGTATGATTCCATATGGGTAGTGAGATCGCCTAACTAAAGTGGCTCATTTTATAACAGTAATTACAACTTATACCAAAGGCAAAGTTAGCCAAAATCTACATGAGCAGAATTGTATGCCTTCACGGAGTACCTAAGAGTATTGTGTCTGATAGAGGAACTCAATTCACTTCTCACTTTTGGAGACAGCTTCATGAATCTCTAGGAACGAGGTTGGAATTCAAGACTGCTTTCATCCTCAAACCGATGGACAAACAGAAAAGGACTAATCAAATTCTTGAAGACATGTTGAGGGCATGTGCCCTAGACTATGGGGCAAGTTGGATGAAAGTCCGCTTTACGCAGAAGTTCTCTTACAACAACAAATACCAATCTAGTATTGGGATGGCACCATTCGAGTTTCTATAATCGGAAGAAAGTGTACCACCCCATTGCTATGGAATGGTGTGGGAGAAAGAAGTTTGTTTGGACCAGATCTTATCAAAGACGCCAAGAAAAGGTCAAATTGGTTAGAGACAGATTGAAGATAGCACGCCTCGACAAAAAGCTACGCAGATGCTAAGCGAGAGAAGTCACTTACGGTTGGGGATAGAGCTTATCTTAGAGTATCACTACTCGTGGAGTAAAAAGATTTGGAGTCAAAGGAAAGTTAGCACCAAGATATGTAGGACCATTCAACATTCTAAGTCGCAAGGGAGAAGTCAGATATGAAATCGAATCGCCAAAGATCTTTATTAGCAAATCCATAATGTTTTTCATGTGAGCCACCAAGAAATGTCACCTAAATGGAAGAAACATCTTTGAAAGATACCATATCTTTGGAAGAAGTTCAACTAGAAAGTGATCTCACCTATGAAGAAAAGCCTGTCAAGATTCTTGAGACCACGTAAAGAGTCACAAGGACAAAACCATCAAGTTTTGCAAAGTACAATGGAACCATCATTCAAGAAGAAGCAACATGGGAAAGAGAAGACGATCTTCTGAAAGACCACCTCACCTATTTGTTAGTTAATCCAATCTCGAGGGCTAGATTCATTTTAAGGGGTTAGATTTGTAACATCCCAAAAATCATGTTTCAAAAACTCATTCATTTCATCCTTGCATCATTCATTCATATAGGGTTTTTCTCAAAATCATTTAGAGGCGTAAGTTTGAGCTATGATTTCATGTGGGCAAATTGTCTCAATTGGCCACCACCCTTTGGGATTTGTTTGTCCATGACCTTGTTTGCTTGCCTCCATGGTTGGAAAGATTAGAGTAGCATTTAAACCCAAGATTCCAAATTTAGAAATAGTTTCAAACCCTATTTCAAATATTTGCAACTAGAGCAAATCTCTGCTTATTTTGAAACCCAAGCTTGTCTAAGCTTTGCAAGGTAACCACTAGGATATTTGATTGTTTATGAACCCACGTAACCCTGCAAAATCCTCAAAGCAGTTTGAATTCAAAAGGATTTGAATTCATATCAAATTCTATTCAGAAAATGGAATTAGAAAAGAAAAGGCCTAAAGAAAAGAAAGGGCCGAGCGGCCAGAATCCGCCCAAAGAAAATCAAGCCCACGAGCCCACCCGGGATCTCCTTTTCTTCTCACACGCTGAAGACGTTAAGTCACGATGACAGATGCATTCCCCACCGCCACCTCGTGACTCTTCACGACGAAGCGGCCGGTCCACGCCGCCTCGTTTTCCTGCATCAGACCGCTACCGACGACCACGCCGCTGCAGAAGTTGATGGCCGGTAATGGCGCCGCGAAATGGGCATTTATCCTCGAGCGCTTCCTCGTCGATTCCCGGCTATAAGATCCTCTCGCCTCGCGATCTTTTTCCCCAAACACCTCACTCACTCCGCCACCAGTCGTCCTCAATCAGCTTTGCCCCGCCGCAGACAGAGCCTCTCCGACGATCGATTCCGTGAGTCCAGAGCTCTCCGCTTCTCGTTTGCTATAATCTGACTCAGATGTCTTGGCGCACCTCCCGACCTCACTAGTCCGCCTTTGTATCGCTTGTGTCGCCGTTCCACTTGACACCGCGAAAGCACCGACGGCGACATCTACTCCGACGAAGTTTTTCCGGAAGGTATGCATCTCGCTTTTCCGCTTCACGCCACTACTTCGCTTTGACCTCGTGAATCTAACTGTCTCTCGCCTTTTGGGTGATCCACAGCGACGCCCACGACGACCACCCGACGCACCCGACGCCGCCATTTAACTCCGGTGAGCAATCGCAGCCGTGCTCGAGCGCCTTTGACCAACCGCAGTACGACGAAGCTTCGCTGACCTCTCGAGCCCGGTGAGCTACTCCTCCTTCTCCTCCGCTCAGATTGCCGGTAACGCCATCGACCGACAGCTCACGCCGGTAGCCACCGCCCGCCGCCAGTTCTTGGCCGAGAAATAGCAGCCGTTAGATCTCAGATCGAGCGCTTAGGATAGATCCACTTAACCTCAAGCGGTACGCGATCCGAGCCGCTAGTTTTCATTTAGATCCTACGGTGGAGCTCGATCCAAAGGCGTAAACGGCACGGGCTTAATAAGAGCATGACGCTGGCTAGGTTAGATCTGAAAATAGATTTAAAACCAGAATTTGATCCAAATTCAAATGTTATATCTTTTGAATCCCACGTTAGAATTTTGCAAACTTTATACCGTTGATTCAGAAAACAAGACCTTTCTGCCTATCCTTTTGTTTAGCAAATAGTAACCATTAGATGTGCTTAAATTGCAGAGACTTGTTTGAGGCCTTTTGAATATAAGTTTAGTTTAGTATTTTTTTTAGGGCTATTTAAGTTGTCTTGGCTATTTTGTGACTTGTTTAGTTTCTGTATTCATGCACTTGCTTGGTTGAGTTTTCAAAAATCATCACTTGGTAGATTCATGCATGCATGCATTCATAATATTTTTGTTTGTATATATTTGTGTGTAATTGTGTGCTATAACTTTGTGTGTAGATTTTGCTAGTGATTGTGATTGTGACGAGTGCTACTCTCCACACTACCAAGGCAAGTGATATCTTCATGAATATTCCATACCTATATTTTATACTTGCATTAGATATATTTTGTTAGGACTTGCATGCTACTTTTGTCAATTGATGATGGGAAATCCTATTTAGAATAGAATGCTAGAATTGCTAGGAGAATTCCCTAAAGATAAGTTGCCATGCCATGCTTAGCCTAGCTACTAGAAAACAAGGGTGGTTTATATATTCACACTATGGAAAAATATTCTAAGTCTAAGGACTTGTTTTTATTTAACAAAACAACTAAGTTAATGAATCACCGGTGGAATGGAAAGAATGGGATATGTTGAGTGGTTACACAAGGCCAGGGGTACTGTGAACCTTGTGTATCTCACTTGTGGATGGCCACCCAGAACAAAGAGATTTGAGTTGTCAAATGTTGAGAAGCTTCAAGTGCAACCACTTGGTAATATGGGCTCGCCATGATCTTAGGATGCTGGAACTTAGTCTCTTGGACAAGGGTGGTAGATGGGTTGATAGGTTGGAGCTGGCCCATTTGACTAAGGAAAGGCTATCAAGGATCATGTCTTGGGAAACCAAGGCTTGTGGGAAAGTGCACCACCTCCGCAGAGTGTAAAACCTAAGTACTTAGCCATGTCCCTGGTAAAGGACAATTTGAGCATCAAGACATGGAAACTTCAAGAATCTCATCACTCCAATTTCTGAATAAAACTTGTGGGTGAACAAGGGTTAAAGGATCTTCAGTCTTTGATTGGTAGATGCCCTGAGTGGATCTTCAGTCTTTGATTGGTAGATACCTTGGGATAGTCTTTGCCAAACAAAAATTTAGTATTTTCAAAAAGTTAAGGAAAAATCTATTTTGAGCAATGCAAGCCTAAGCTCCACCAGCCAAATGCATATAGTATTATAGTCCACTTAAATATATACTAAGGTATCACTTGCCAATACTATTCCAAAGTATTGACCCTATGTGGCTGTAACTTATGATGTTGCAGGTTACTCTGATGATGAATAGGAGTCATGAGTCTACACTCAACATGCTTGCCTGTGGCACATGAAGATGAAGACTTATGTTTATTTACATATTCCATAAACTCTTGTATTAGGCCTTTTGCCATGAGTTGTAAAAGACTATGTTTTATCTCCGAATGACTGTAATAAACGACCTTTGTATCTGTGTACTTCATCTTAAACTGTGGATGCTAGCATTGATCCAGGGACTAGCATTGCAATCACAGGGATCTTTTCCTTTAATAAGGAGGGATCTTACAGTGTCATTGCATGTGTGTTCTTTTTAGTAACAACAACCAGAGTCATTTTGCATGTGTGTTCTTTTCACATACCACCTATGGATCCACCAGTGTCATTGCATTTGTGCTCTTTTCACAATCCACCTATGGATCCACCAGTGTCATTGCATGTGTGTTCTTTTTAGTAACAACAACCAGAGTCATTTTGCATGTGTGTTCTCTTCACATACCACCTATGGATCCACCAGTGTCATTGCATGTGTGTTCTTTTTACTAACAACAACCAGAGTCATTGAAATGTGTGTTCTTCTCACATACCACCTATGGATCCACCAGTGTCATTGCATGTGTGTTCTTTTTAGTAACAACAACTAGAGTCATTTTGCATGTGTGTTCTTTTCACATACCACATATGGATCCACCAGTGTCATTGCATGTGTGTTCTTTTCACAATCCACCCATGGATCCACCAGTGTCATTGCATGTGTGTTCTTTTTAGTAACAACAACCAGAGTCATTTTGCATGTGTGTTCTTTTCACATACCACCTATGGATCCACTAGTGTCATTGCATGTGTGTTCTCTTCACAATCCACCTATGGATCCACCAGTGTCATTGCATGTGTGTTCTTTTTAGTAACAACAACCAGAGTCATTTTGCATGTGTGTTCTTTTCACATACCACCTATGGATCCACCAGTGTCATTGCATGTGTGTTCTTTTCACATGCCACCTATGGATCCACCAGTGTCATTGCATGTGTGTTCTTTTCACATACCACCTATGGATCCACCAGTGTCATTTCATGTGTGTCTTTTCACAATCCACCCATGGATCCACCAGTGTCATTGCATGTGTGTTTTTTTAGTAACAACAACCAGAGTCATTTTGCATGTGTGTTCTTCTCACATACCACCTATGGATCCACCAGTGTCATTGCATGTGTGTTCTTTTCACTAACAACAACCAGAGTCATTGCATGTGTGTTCTTTTAACATACCACATATGGATCAACCAGAGTCATTGAAATGTGTTCTTTCAGAGACCACACATGGATCCACCAGTGTCATTGCATGTGTGTTCTTTTTACTAACAATCAGAGTCATTGCATGTGTGTTCTTTTCACATACCACATATGGATCCACCAGTGTCATTGCATGTGTGTTCTATTCACATACAACCAATGGATCCAAAAGTGTCATTGCATGTGTTTTCTTTTTAGTAACAACAACTAGAGTCATTTTGCATGTGTGTTCTTTTCACATACCACCTATGGATCCACCAGTGTCATTGCATGTGTGTTCATTTCATAATCCACCTATGGATCCACCAGTGTCATTGCATGTGTGTTCTTTTTAGTAACAACAACCAGAGTCATTTTGCATGTGTGTTCTCTTCACATACCACCTATGGATCCACCAGTGTCATTGCATGTGTGTTCTTTTTAGTAACAACAACCAGAGTCATTGAAATGTGTGTTCTTCTCACATACCACCTATGGATCCACCAGTGTCATTGCATGTGTGTTCTTTTTAACAACAACCAGAGTCATTGCATGTGTGTTCTTTTCACATACCACCTATGGATCCACCAGTGTCATTGCATGTGTGTTCTTTTCACTAACAACAACTAGAGTCATTGCATGTGTGTTCTTTTCACATACCACATATGGATCCACCAGTGTCATTGAAATGTGTGTTCTTTTCACATACCACACATGGATCCACCAGTGTCATTGCATGTGTGTTCTTTTTAGTAACAACAACCAGAGTCATTTTGCATGTGTGTTGTTTTCACATACCACCTATGGATCCACCAGTGTCATTGCATGTGTGTTCTTTGCACAATCCACCTATGGATCCACCAGTCTTATTGCATGTGTGTTCTTTTTAGTAACAACCAGAGTCATTTTGCATGTGTGTTCTTTTCACATACCACCTATGGATCCACCAGTGTCATTGCATGTGTGTTCTTTTTACTAACAACAACAAGAGTCATTGAAATGTATGTTCTTTAGATACCACACATGGATCCACCAAAGTGTCATTGCATGTGTGTTCTTTTTACTAACAACAACCAGAGTCATTGCATGTGTGTTCTTTTCACATACCACATATGGATCCACTAGTGTCATTGCATGTGTGTTCTTCACATACCACCTATGGATCCACCAAAGTCATTCATTGCATGTGTGTTCTCTTCATAATCCACCTATGGATCCACCAGTGTCATTGCATGTGTGTTCTTTTTAGTAACAACCAGAGTCATTGCATGTGTGTTCTTTTCACATACCACATATGGATCCACCAGTGTCATTGCATGTGTGTTCTTCACAATCCACCCATGGATCCACCAAAGGTCATTGCATGTGTGTTCTTTTTAGTAACAACAACCAGAGTCATTTTGCATGTGTGTTCTTTCACATACCACCTATCAATCCACCAGTGTCATTGCATGTGTGTTCTTTTCACAATCCACCCATGGATCCACCAGTGTCATTGCATGTGTGTTCTTTTTAGTAACAACAACCAGAAGAGTCATTTTGAATGTGTGTTTTTTCACATACCACCTATGGATCCACCAGTGTCATTGCATGAGTGTTCTTTTCACTAACAACAACCAGAGTCATTGCATGTGTGTTCTTTTCACATACCACATATGGATCCACCAGTGTCATTGAAATGTGTTCTCTTCAGAGACCACACATGGATCCACCAGTGTCATTGCATGTGTGTTCTTTTTAGTAACAACAACCAGAGTCATTGCATGTGTGTTCTTTTCACATACCACATATGGATCCACCAGTGTCATTGCATGTGTGTTCTCTTCACATACCACCCATGGATCCACCAGTGTCATCGCATGTGTGTTCTTTTTAGTAACAACAACCAGAGTCATTTTGCATGTGTGTTCTTTTCACATACCACCTATGGATCCACCAGTGTCATTGCATGTGTGTTCACTTCACATACCACCTATGGATCCACCAGTGTCATTGCATGTGTGTTCTTTTTAGTAACAAAAACTAGAGTCATTTTGCATGTGTGATCTCTTCACATACCACCTATGGATCCAGCAGTGTCATTGCATGTGTGTTCTTTTTAGTAACAACAACCAGAGTCATTGAAATGTGTCTTCTTCTCACATACCACCTATGGATCCACCAGTGTCATTGCATGTGTGTTCTTTTTAGTAACAACAACCAGAGTCATTGCATGTGTGTTCTCTTCACATACCACATATGGATCCACCAGTGTCATTGCATGTGTGTTCTTTTCACAATCCACCCATGGATCCACCAGTGTCATTGCATGTGTGTTCTTTTTAGTAACAACAACCAGAGTCATTTTGCATGTGTGTTCTTTTCACATACCACCTATGGATCCACCAGTGTCATTGCATGTGTGTTCTTTTCACAATCCACCCATGGATCCACCAGTGTCATTGCATGTGTGTTCTTTTTAGTAACAACAACCAGAGTCATTGCATGTGTGTTCTTCTCACATACCACCTATGGATTCACCTGTGTCATTGCATGTGTGTTCTTTTTAGTAATAACAACCAGAGTCATTGCATGTGTGTTCTTTTCACATACCACCTATGGATCCACCAGTGTCATTGCATGTGTGTTCTTTTCACAATCCACCCATGGATCCACCAGTGTCATTGCATGTGTGTTCTTTTTAGTAACAACAACCAGAGTCATTTTGCATGTGTGTTCTGTTCACATACCACCTATGGATCCACCAGTGTCATTGCATGTGTGTTCTTTTCACATACCACATTTTGATCCACAAATGTCATTGAAATGTGTGTTCTGTACAGAGACCACCCATGGATCCACAAGTGTCATTGCATGTGTGTTCTTTTCACTAACAACCAGAGTCATTGCATGTGTGTTCTTTTCACATACCACATATGGATCCACCAGTGTCATTGCATGTGTGTTCTTCACATACCACGCATGGATCCACCAGTGTCATTGCATGTGTGTTCTTTTTAGTAAGGACAAACAGAGTCATTTCGCATGTGTGTTCTTCTCACATACCACCTATGTATCCACCAGTGTCATTGCATGTTTGTTCTTTTCACAATCCACCCATGGATCCACAAGTGTCATTGCATCTGAGTTCTTTTTAGTAACAACAACCAGAGTCATTTTGCATGTGTGTTCTCTTAACATACCACCTATGGATCCACCAGTATCATTGCATGTGTGTTCTTTTTAGTAACAATAACCAGAGTCATTGCAATGTTTTTTACTTTATATAACACAGATGGATCCACCAGTGTCATTGCATGTGTGTTCTTTTTAGTAACAACAACCAGAGTCATTGAAATGTGTGTTCTTCTCACATACCACCTATGGATCCACCAGTGTCATTGCATGTGTGTTCTTTTTAGTAACAACAACCAGAGTCATTTTGCATGTGTGTTCTTTTCACATACCACCTATGGATCCACCAGTGTCATTGCATGTGTGTTCTCTTCACAATCCACCCATGGATCCACCAGTGTCATTGCATGTGTGTTCTTTTTAGTAACAACAACCAGAGTCATTTTGCATGTGTGTTCTTCTCACATGCCACCTATGGATCCACCAGTGTCATTGCATGTGTGTTCATTTCACTAACAACAACCAGAGTCATTGCATGTGTGTTCTTTTCACATACCACATATGGATCCACCAGTGTCATTGAAATGTGTGTTCTCTCAGAGACCACACATGGATCCACCAGTGTCATTGCATGTGTGTTCTTTTCACTAACAACAACTAGAGTCATTGCATGTGTGTTCTTTTCACATACCACATATGGATCACCAGTGTCATTGCATGTGTGTTCTCTTCATATACCACCTATGGATCCACCAGTGTCATTGCATGTGTGTTCTTTTTAGTAACAACAACCAGAGTCATTTTGCATGTGTGTTCTTTTCACATACCACCTATGGATCCACCAGTGTCATTGCATTTGTGCTCTTTTCACAATCCACCTATGGATCCACCAGTGTCATTTTGCATGTGTGTTCTTTTCAGTAACAACAACCAGAGTCATTTTGCATGTGTGATCTCTTCACATACCACCTATGGATCCACCAGTGTCATTGCATTTGTGTTCTTTTTAGTAACAACAACCAGAGTCATTGAAATGTGTGTTCTTCTCACATACCACCTATGGAACCACCAGTGTCATTGCATGTGTGTTCTTTTTAGTAACAACAACCAGAGTCATTTTGCATGTGTGATCTCTTCACATACCACCTATGGATCCACCAGTGTCATTGCATGTGTGTTCATTTCATAATCCACCTATGGATCCACCAGTGTCATTGCATGTGTGTTCTTTTTAGTAACAACAACCAGAGTCATTTTGCATGTGTGTTCTTTTCACATACCACCTATGGATCCACCAGTGTCATTGCATGTGTGTTCTCTTCACAATCCACCTATGGATCCACCAGTGTCATTGCATGTGTGTTCTTTTTAGTAACAACAACCAGAGTCATTGAAATATGTGTTCTTCTCACATACCACCTATGGATCCACCAGTGTCATTGCATGTGTGTTCTTTTTAGTAACAACCAGAGTCATTTTGCATGTGTGTTCTTTTCACATACCACCTATGGATCCACCAGTGTCATTGCATGTGTGTTCTTTTCACAATCCACCCATGGATCCACCAGTGTCATTGCATGTGTGTTTTTTTAGTAACAACAACCAGAGTCATTTTGCATGTGTGTTCTTCTCACATGCCACCTATGGATCCACCAATGTCATTGCATGTGTGTTCATTTCACTAACAACAACCATAGTCATTGCATGTGTGTTCTTTTCACATACCACATATGGATCCACCAGTGTGATTGAAATGTGTGCTCTCTTTAGAGACCACACATGGATCCACCAGTGTCATTGCATGTGTGTTCCTTTCACTAACAACCAGAGTCATTGCATGTGTGTTCTTTTCACATACCACATATGGATCACCAGTGTCATTGCATGTGTGTTCTCTTCACATACCACCTATGGATCTACTAGTGTCATTGCTTGTGTGTTCTTTTTAGTAACAACTAGAGTCATTTTGCATGTGTGTTCTTTTCACATACCACCTATGGATCCACCAGTGTCATTGCATTTGTGCTCTTTTCACAATCCACCTATGGATCCACCAGTGTCATTTTGCATGTGTGTTCTTTTTAGTAACAACAACCAGAGTCATTTTGCATGTGTGATCTCTTCACATACCACCTATGGATCCACCAGTGTCATTGCATGTGTGTTCTTTTTAGTAACAACAACCAGAGTCATTGAAATGTGTGTTCTTCTCACATACCACCTATGGATCCACTAGTGTCATTGCATGTGTGTTCTTTTTAGTAACAACAACCAGAGTCATTGAAATGTGTGTTCTTCTCACATACCACCTATGGATCCACCAGTGTCATTGCATGTGTGTTCTTTTTAGTAACAACAACCAGAGTCATTTTGCATGTGTGTTCTTTTCACATACCACCTATGGATCCACCAGTGTCATTGCATGTGTGTTCTCTTCACAATCCACCCATGGATCCACCATTGTCATTGCATGTGTGTTCTTTTTAGTAACAACAACCAGAGTCATTTTGCATGTGTGTTCTTTTCACATACCACCTATGGATCCACCAGTGTCATTGCATGTGTGTTCATTTCACTAACAACAACCAGAGTCATTGCATGTGTGTTCTTTTCACATACCACATATGGATCCACCAGTGTCATTGAAATGTGTGTTCTAATCACATACCACCTATGGATCCACCAGTGTCATTGCATGTGTGTTCCTTTTACTAACAACCAGAGTCATTGCATGTGTGTTCTTTTCACATACCACATATGGATCACCAGTGTCATTGCATGTGTGTTCTCTTCATATACCACCTATGGATCCACCAGTGTCATTGCATGTGTGTTCTTTTTAGTAACAACAACCAGTCATTTTGCATGTGTGTTCTTTTCACATACCACCTATGGATCCACCAGTGTCATTGCATGTGTGTTCTTTTCACAATCCACCTATGGATCCACCAGTGTCATTGCATGTGTGTTCTTTTTAGTAACAACAACCAGAGTCATTTTGCATGTGTGATCTCTTCACATACCACCTATGGATCCACCAGTGTCATTGCATGTGTGTTCTTTTTAGTAACAACAACCAGAGTCATTGAAATGTGTGTTCTTCTCACATACCACCTATGGATCCACCAGTGTCATTGCATGTGTGTTCTTTTTAGTAACAACAACCAGAGTCATTTTGCATGTGTGTTCTCTTCACATACCACCTATGGATCCACCAGTGTCATTGCATGTGTGTTCATTTCATAATCCACCTATGGATCCACCAGTGTCATTGCATGTGTGTTCTTTTTAGTAACAACAACAGAGTCATTTTGCATGTGTGTTCTTTTCACATACCACCTATGGATCCACTAGTGTCATTGCATGTGTGTTCTCTTCACAATCCACCTATGGATCCACCAGTGTCATTGCATGTGTGTTCTTTTTAGTAACAACAACCAGAGTCATTGAAATATGTGTTCTTCTCACATACCACCTATGGATCCACCAGTGTCATTGCATGTGTGTTCTTTTTAGTAACAACAACCAGTCATTTTGCATGTGTGTTCTTTTCACATACCACCTATGGATCCACCAGTGTCATTGCATGTGTGTTCTTTTCACAATCCACCCATGGATCCACCAGTGTCATTGCATGTGTGTTCTTTTTAGTAACAACAACCAGAGTCATTTTGCATGTGTGTTCTTCTCACATGCCACCTATGGATCCACCAGTGTCATTGCATGTGTGTTCATTTCACTAACAACAACCATAGTCATTGCATGTGTGTTCTTTTCACATACCACATATGGATCCACCAGTGTGATTGAAATGTGTGCTCTCTTTAGAGACCACACATGGATCCACCAGTGTCATTGCATGTGTGTTCCTTTCACTAACAACCAGAGTCATTGCATGTGTGTTCTTTTCACATACCACATATGGATCACCAGTGTCATTGCATGTGTGTTCTCTTCACATACCACCCATGGATCCACCAGTGTCATTGCATGTGTGTTCTTTTTAGTAACAACTAGAGTCATTTTGCATGTGTGTTCTTTTCACATACCACCTATGGATCCACCAATATCATTGCATTTGTGCTCTTTTCACAATCCACCTATGGATCCACCAGTGTCATTTTGCATGTGTGTTCTTTTTAGTAACAACAACCAGAGTCATTTTGCATGTGTGATCTCTTCACATACCACCTATGGATCCACCAGTGTCATTGCATGTGTGTTCGTTTAGTAACAACAACGAGTCATTGTAATGTGTGTTCTTCTCACATACCACCTATGGATCCACCAGTGTCATTGCATGTGTGTTCTTTTTAGTAACAACAACCAGAGTCATTGAAATGTGTGTTCTTCTCACATACCACCTATGGATCCACCAGTGTCATTGCATGTGTGTTCTTTTTAGTAACAACCAGAGTCATTTTGCATGTGTGTTCTTTTCACATACCACCTATGGATCCACCAGTGTCATTGCATGTGTGTTCTCTTCACAATCCACCCATGGATCCACCAGTGTCATTGCATGTGTGTTCTTTTAGTAACAACAACCAGAGTCATTTTGCATGTGTGTTCTTCTCACATGCCACCTATGGATCCACCAGTGTCATTGCATGTGTGTTCATTTCACTAACAACAACCAGAGTCATTGCATGTGTGTTCTTTTCACATACCACATATGGATCCACCAGTGTGATTGAAATGTGTGCTCTCTTCAGAGACCACACATGGATCCACCAGTGTCATTGCATGTGTGTTCCTTTCACTAACAACCAGAGTCATTGCATGTGTGTTCTTTTCACATACCACATATGGATCACCAGTGTCATTGCATGTGTGTTCTCTTCACATACCACCCATGGATCCACCAGTGTCATTGCATGTGTGTCCTTTTTAGTAACAACTAGAGTCATTTTGCATGTGTGTTCTTTTCACATACCACCTATGGATCCACCAGTGTCATTGCATTTGTGCTCTTTTCACAATCCACCTATGGATCCACCAGTGTCATTTTGCATGTGTGTTCTTTTTAGTAACAACAACCAGAGTCATTTTGCATGTGTGATCTCTTCACATACCACCTATGGATCCACCAGTGTCATTGCATGTGTGTTCTTTTTAGTAACAACAACCAGAGTCATTGAAATGTGTGTTCTTCTCACATACCACCTATGGATCCACCAGTGTCATTGCATGTGTGTTCTTTTTAGTAACAACAACCAGAGTCATTTTGCATGTGTGATCTCTTCACATACCACCTATGGATCCACCAGTGTCATTGCATGTGTGTTCATTTCATAATCCACCTATGGATCCACCAGTGTCATTGCATGTGTGTTCTTTTTAGTAACAACAACCAGAGTCATTTTGCATGTGTGTTCTTTTCACATACCACCTATGGATCCACCAGTGTCATTGCATGTGTGTTCTCTTCACAATCCACCTATGGATCCACCAGTGTCATTGCATGTGTGTTCATTTTAGTAACAACAACCAGAGTCATTGAAATATGTGTTCTTCTCACATACCACCTATGGATCCACCAGTGTCATTGCATGTGTGTTCTTTTTAGTAACAACAACCAGAGTCATTTTGCATGTGTGTTCTTTTCACATACCACCTATGGATCCACCAGTGTCATTGCATGTGTGTTCTTTTCACAATCCACCCATGGATCCACCAGTGTCATTGCATGTGTGTTCTTTTTAGTAACAACAACCAGAGTCATTTTGCATGTGTGTTCTTCTCACATGCCACCTATGGATCCACCAGTGTCATTGCATGTGTGTTCATTTCACTAACAACAACCATAGTCATTGCATGTGTGTTCTTTTCACATACCACATATGGATCCACCAGTGTGATTGAAATGTGTGCTCTCTTTAGAGACCACACATGGATCCACCAGTGTCATTGCATGTGTGTTCCTTTCACTAACAACCAGAGTCATTGCATGTGTGTTCTTTTCACATACCACATATGGATCACCAGTGTCATTGCATGTGTGTTCTCTTCACATACCACCCATGGATCCACCAGTGTCATTGCATGTGTGTTCTTTTTAGTAACAACTAGAGTCATTTTGCATGTGTGTTCTTTTCACATACCACCTATGGATCCACCACTATCATTGCATTTGTGCTCTTTTCACAATCCACCTATGGATCCACCAGTGTCATTTTGCATGTGTGTTCTTTTTAGTAACAACCAGAGTCATTTTGCATGTGTGATCTCTTCACATACCACCTATGGATCCACCAGTGTCATTGCATGTGTGTTCTTTTTAGTAACAACAACCAGAGTCATTGAAATGTGTGTTCTTCTCACATACCACCTATGGATCCACCAGTGTCATTGCATGTGTGTTCTTTTTAGTAACAACAACCAGAGTCATTGAAATGTGTGTTCTTCTCACATACCACCTATGGATCCACCAGTGTCATTGCATGTGTGTTCTTTTTAGTAACAACAACCAGAGTCATTTTGCATGTGTGTTCTTTTCACATACCACCTATGGATCCACCAGTGTCATTGCATGTGTGTTCTCTTCACAATCCACCCATGGATCCACCAGTGTCATTGCATGTGTGTTCTTTTTAGTAACAACAACCAGAGTCATTTTGCATGTGTGTTCTTCTCACATGCCACCTATGGATCCACCAGTGTCATTGCATGTGTGTTCATTTCACTAACAACAACCAGAGTCATTGCATGTGTGTTCTTTTCACATACCACATATGGATCCACCAGTGTGATTGAAATGTGTGCTCTCTTCAGAGACCACACATGGATCCACCAGTGTCATTGCATGTGTGTTCCTTTTACTAACAACTAGAGTCATTGCATGTGTGTTCTTTTCACATACCACATATGGATCACCAGTGTCATTGCATGTGTGTTCTCTTCATATACCACCTATGGATCTACCAGTGTCATTGCATGTGTGTTCTTTTTAGTAACAACAACCAGAGTCATTTTGCATGTGTGTTCTTTTCACATACCACCTATGGATCCACCAGTGTCATTGCATTTGTGCTCTTTTCACAATCCACCTATGGATCCACCAGTGTCATTTTGCATGTGTGTTCTTTTTAGTAACAACAACCAGAGTCATTTTGCATGTGTGATCTCTTCACATACCACCTATGGATCCACCAGTGTCATTGCATTTGTGTTCTTTTTAGTAACAACAACCAGAGTCATTGAAATGTGTGTTCTTCTCACATACCACCTATGGAACCACCAGTGTCATTGCATGTGTGTTCTTTTTAGTAACAACACGAGTCATTTTGCATGTGTGATCTCTTCACATACCACCTATGGATCCACCAGTGTCATTGCATGTGTGTTCATTTCATAATCCACCTATGGATCCACCAGTGTCATTGCATGTGTGTTCTTTTTAGTAACAACAACCAGAGTCATTTTGCATGTGTGTTCTTTTCACATACCACCTATGGATCCACTAGTGTCATTGCATGTGTGTTCTCTTCACAATCCACCTATGGATCCACCAGTGTCATTGCATGTGTGTTCTTTTTAGTAACAACAACCAGAGTCATTGAAATATGTGTTCTTCTCACATACCACCTATGGATCCACCAGTGTCATTGCATGTGTGTTCTTTTTAGTAACAACAACCAGAGTCATTTTGCATGTGTGTTCTTTTCACATACCACCTATGGATCCACCAGTGTCATTGCATGTGTGTTCTTTTCACAATCCACCCATGGATCCACCAGTGTCATTGCATGTGTGTTCTTTTTAGTAACAACAACCAGAGTCATTTTGCATGTGTGTTCTTCTCACATGCCACCTATGGATCCACCAGTGTCATTGCATGTGTGTTCATTTCACTAACAACAACCATAGTCATTGCATGTGTGTTCTTTTCACATACCACATATGGATCCACCAGTGTGATTGAAATGTGTGCTCTCTTTAGAGACCACACATGGATCCACCAGTGTCATTGCATGTGTGTTCCTTTCACTAACAACCAGAGTCATTGCATGTGTGTTCTTTTCACATACCACATATGGATCACAAGTGTCATTGCATGTGTGTTCTCTTCACATACCACCCATGGATCCACAAGTGTCATTGCATGTGTGTTCCTTTCACTAACAACCAGAGTCATTGCATGTGTGTTCTTTTCACATACCACCTATGGATCCACCAATGTCATTGCATTTGTGCTCTTTTCACAATCCACCTATGGATCCACCAGTGTCATTTTGCATGTGTGTTCTTTTTAGTAACAACAACCAGAGTCATTTTGCATGTGTGATCTCTTCACATACCACCTATGGATCCACCAGTGTCATTGCATGTGTGTTCTTTTTAGTAACAACAACCAGAGTCATTGAAATGTGTTCTTCTCACATACCACCTATGGATCCACCAGTGTCATTGCATGTGTGTTCTTTTTAGTAACAACAACCAGAGTCATTGAAATGTGTGTTCTTCTCACATACCACCTATGCATCCACCAGTGTCATTGCATGTGTGTTCTTTTTAGTAACAACAACCAGAGTCATTTTGCATGTGTGTTCTTTTCACATACCACCTATGGATCCACCAGTGTCATTGCATGTGTGTTCTCTTCACAATCCACCCATGGATCCACCAGTGTCATTGCATGTGTGTTCTTTTTAGTAACAACAACCAGAGTCATTTTGCATGTGTGTTCTTCTCACATGCCACCTATGGATCCACCAGTGTCATTGCATGTGTGTTCATTTCACTAACAACAACCAGAGTCATTGCATGTGTGTTCTTTTCACATACCACATATGGATCCACCAGTGTGATTGAAATGTGTGCTCTCTTCAGAGACCACACATGGATCCACCAGTGTCATTGCATGTGTGTTCCTTTTACTAACAACCAGAGTCATTGCATGTGTGTTCTTTTCACATACCACATATGGATCACCAGTGTCATTGCATGTGTGTTCTCTTCATATACCACCTATGGATCTACCAGTGTCATTGCATGTGTGTTCTTTTTAGTAACAACAACCAGAGTCATTTTGCATGTGTGTTCTTTTCACATACCACCTATGGATCCACCAGTGTCATTGCATTTGTGCTCTTTTCACAATCCACCTATGGATCCACCAGTGTCATTTTGCATGTGTGTTCTTTTTAGTAACAACAACCAGAGTCATTTTGCATGTGTGATCTCTTCACATACCACCTATGGATCCACCAGTGTCATTGCATTTGTGTTCTTTTTAGTAACAACAACCAGAGTCATTGAAATGTGTGTTCTTCTCACATACCACCTATGGAACCACCAGTGTCATTGCATGTGTGTTCTTTTTAGTAACAACAACCAGAGTCATTTTGCATGTGTGATCTCTTCACATACCACCTATGGATCCACCAGTGTCATTGCATGTGTGTTCATTTCATAATCCACCTATGGATCCACCAGTGTCATTGCATGTGTGTTCTTTTTAGTAACAACAACCAGAGTCATTTTGCATGTGTGTTCTTTTCACATACCACCTATGGATCCACTAGTGTCATTGCATGTGTGTTCTCTTCACAATCCACCTATGGATCCACCAGTGTCATTGCATGTGTGTTCTTTTTAGTAACAACAACCAGAGTCATTGAAATATGTGTTCTTCTCACATACCACCTATGGATCCACCAGTGTCATTGCATGTGTGTTCTTTTTAGTAACAACAACCAGAGTCATTTTGCATGTGTGTTCTTTTCACATACCACCTATGGATCCACCAGTGTCATTGCATGTGTGTTCTTTTCACAATCCACCCATGGATCCACCAGTGTCATTGCATGTGTGTTCTTTTTAGTAACAACAACCAGAGTCATTTTGCATGTGTGTTCTTCTCACATGCCACCTATGGATCCACCAGTGTCATTGCATGTGTGTTCATTTCACTAACAACAACCATAGTCATTGCATGTGTGTTCTTTTCACATACCACATATGGATCCACCAGTGTGATTGAAATGTGCTCTCTTCAGAGACCACACATGGATCCACCAGTGTCATTGCATGTGTGTTCCTTTCACTAACAACCAGAGTCATTGCATGTGTGTTCTTTTCACATACCACATATGGATCACAAGTGTCATTGCATGTGTGTTCTCTTCACATACCACCCATGGATCCACCAGTGTCATTGCATGTGTGTTCTTTTTAGTAACAACTAGAGTCATTTTGCATGTGTGTTCTTTTCACATACCACCTATGGATCCACCAATGTCATTGCATTTGTGCTCTTTTCACAATCCACCTATGGATCCACCAGTGTCATTTTGCATGTGTGTTCTTTTTAGTAACAACAACCAGAGTCATTTTGCATGTGTGATCTCTTCACATACCACCTATGGATCCACCAGTGTCATTGCATGTGTGTTCTTTTTAGTAACAACAACCAGAGTCATTGAAATGTGTGTTCTTCTCACATACCACCTATGGATCCACCAGTGTCATTGCATGTGTGTTCTTTTTAGTAACAACAACCAGACAGTGAACTGTGTGTTCTTCTCACATACCACCTATGCATCCACCAGTGTCATTGCATGTGTGTTCTTTTTAGTAACAACAACCAGTCATTTTGCATGTGTGTTCTTTTCACATACCACCTATGGATCCACCAGTGTCATTGCATGTGTGTTCTCTTCACAATCCACCCATGGATCCACCAGTGTCATTGCATGTGTGTTCTTTTTAGTTACAACAAGTCTCGTCATTTTTCATGTGTGTTCTTCTCACATGCCACCTATGGATCCACCAGTGTCATTGCATGTGTGTTCATTTCACTAACAACCAGAGTCATTGCATGTGTGTTCTTTTCACATACCACATATGGATCCACCAGTTGATTGAAATGTGTGCTCTCTTCAGAGACCACACATGGATCCACCAGTGTCATTGCATGTGTGTTCCTTTTACTAACAACCAGAGTCATTGCATGTGTGTTCTTTTCACATACCACATATGGATCACCAGTGTCATTGCATGTGTGTTCTCTTCATATACCACCTATGGATCTACCAGTGTCATTGCATGTGTGTTCTTTTTAGTAACAACAACCAGTCATTTTGCATGTGTGTTCTTTTCACATACCACCTATGGATCCACCAGTGTCATTGCATTTGTGCTCTTTTCCCAATCCACCTATGGATCCACCAGTGTCATTTTGCATGTGTGTTCTTTTTAGTAACAACAACCAGAGTCATTTTGCATGTGTGATCTCTTCACATACCACCTATGGATCCACCAGTGTCATTGCATTTGTGTTCTTTTTAGTAACAACAACCAGAGTCATTGAAATGTGTGTTCTTCTCACATACCACCTATGGAACCACCAGTGTCATTGCATGTGTGTTCTTTTTAGTAACAACAACCAGAGTCATTTTGCATGTGTGATCTCTTCACATACCACCTATGGATCCACCAGTGTCATTGCATGTGTGTTCTTTTTAGTAACAACCAGAGTCATTTTGCATGTGTGTTCTTTTCACATACCACCTATGGATCCACTAGTGTCATTGCATGTGTGTTCTCTTCACAATCCACCTATGGATCCACCAGTGTCATTGCATGTGTGTTCTTTTTAGTAACAACAACCAGAGACATTTTGCATGTGTGTTCTTTTCACATACCACCTATGGATCCACCAGGGTCATTGCATATGTGTTCTTTTCACAATCCACCCATGGATCCACCAGTGTCATTGCATGTGTGTTCTTTTTAGTAACAACAACCAGAGTCATTTTGCATGTGTGTTCTTCTCACATGCCACCTATGGATCCACCAGTGTCATTGCATGTGTGTTCATTTCACTAACAACAACCATAGTCATTGGATGTGTGTTCTTTTCACATACCACATATGGATCCACCAGTGTGATTGAAATGTGTGCTCTCTTTAGAGACCACACATGGATCCACCAGTGTCATTGCATGTGTGTTCCTTTCACTAACAACCAGAGTCATTGCATGTGTTGTCTTTTCACATACCACATATGGATCACCAGTGTCATTGCATGTGTGTTCTCTTCACATACCACCCATGGATCCACCAGTGTCATTGCATGTGTGTTCTTTTTAGTAACAACTAGAGTCATTTTGCATGTGTGTTCTTTTCACATACCACCTATGGATCCACCAGTGTCATTGCATTTGTGCTCTTTTCACAATCCACCTATGGATCCACCAGTGTCATTTTGCATGTGTGTTCTTTTTAGTAACAACAACCAGAGTCATTTTGCATGTGTGATCTCTTCACATACCACCTATGGATCCACCAGTGTCATTTTGCATGTGTGTTCTTTTTAGTAACAACAACCAGAGTCATTTTGCATGTGTGATCTCTTCACATACCACCTATGGATCCACCAGTGTCATTGCATGTGTGTTCTTTTTAGTAACAACAACCAGAGTCATTGAAATGTGTGTTCTTCTCACATACCACCTATGGATCCACCAGTGTCATTGCATGTGTGTTCTTTTTAGTAACAACAACCAGAGTCATTGAAATGTGTGTTCTTCTCACATACCACCTATGCATCCACCAGTGTCATTGCATGTGTGTTCTTTTTAGTAACAACAACCAGAGTCATTTTGCATGTGTGTTCTTTTCACATACCACCTATGGATCCACCAGTGTCATTGCATGTGTGTTCTCTTCACAATCCACCCATGGATCCACCAGTGTCATTGCATGTGTGTTATTTTTAGTAACAACAACCAGTCATTTTGCATGTGTGTTCTTCTCACATGCCACCTATGGATCCACAGTGTCATTGCATGTGTGTTCATTTCACTAATAACAACCAGAGTCATTGCATGTGTGTTCTTTTCACATACCACATATGGATCCACCAGTGTGATTGAAATGTGTGCTCTCTTCAGAGACCACACATGGATCCACCAGTGTCATTGCATGTGTGTTCCTTTTACTAACAACCAGAGTCATTGCATGTGTGTTCTTTTCACATACCACATATGGATCACCAGTGTCATTGCATGTGTGTTCTCTTCATATACCACCTATGGATCTACCAGTGTCATTGCATGTGTGTTCTTTTTAGTAACAACAACCAGAGTCATTTTGCATGTGTGTTCTTTTCACATACCACCTATGGATCCACCAGTGTCATTGCATTTGTGCTCTTTTCACAATCCACCTATGGATCCACCAGTGTCATTTTGCATGTGTGTTCTTTTTAGTAACAACAACCAGAGTCATTTTGCATGTGTGATCTCTTCACATACCACCTATGGATCCACCAGTGTCATTGCATTTGTGTTCTTTTTAGTAACAACAACCAGAGTCATTGAAATGTGTGTTCTTCTCACATACCACCTATGGAACCACCAGTGTCATTGCATGTGTGTTCTTTTTAGTAACAACAACCAGAGTCATTTTGCATGTGTGATCTCTTCACATACCACCTATGGATCCACCAGTGTCATTGCATGTGTGTTCATTTCATAATCCACCTATGGATCCACCAGTGTCATTGCATGTGTGTTTTTTTAGTAACAACAACCAGAGTCATTTTGCATGTGTGTTCTTTTCACATACCACCTATGGATCCACTAGTGTCATTGCATGTGTGTTCTCTTCACAATCCACCTATGGATCCACCAGTGTCATTGCATGTGTGTTCTTTTTAGTAACAACAACCAGAGTCATTGAAATATGTGTTCTTCTCACATACCACCTATGGATCCACCAGTGTCATTGCATGTGTGTTCTTTTTAGTAACAACAACCAGAGTCATTTTGCATGTGTGTTCTTTTCACATACCACCTATGGATCCACCAGTGTCATTGCATGTGTGTTCTTTCACAATCCACCCATGGATCCACCAGTGTCATTGCATGTGTGTTCTTTTAGTAACAACAACCAGAGTCATTTTGCATGTGTGTTCTTCTCACATGCCACCTATGGATCCACCAGTGTCATTGCATGTGTGTTCATTTCACTAACAACAACCATAGTCATTGCATGTGTGTTCTTTTCACATACCACATATGGATCCACCAGTGTGATTGAAATGTGTGCTCTCTTTAGAGACCACACATGGATCCACCAGTGTCATTGCATGTGTGTTCCTTTCACTAACAACCAGAGTCATTGCATGTGTGTTCTTTTCACATACCACAGATGGATCACAAGTGTCATTGCATGTGTGTTCTCTTCACATACCACCCATGGATCCACCAGTGTCATTGCATGTGTGTTCTTTTTAGTAACAACTAGAGTCATTCTGCATGTGTGTTCTTTTCACATACCACCTATGGATCCACCAATGTCATTGCATTTGTGCTCTTTTCACAATCCACCTATGGATCCACCAGTGTCATTTTGCATGTGTGTTCTTTTTAGTAACAACAACCAGAGTCATTTTGCATGTGTGATCTCTTCACATACCACCTATGGATCCACCAGTGTCATTGCATGTGTGTTCTTTTTAGTAACAACAACCAGAGTCATTGAAATGTGTGTTCTTCTCACATACCACCTATGGATCCACCAGTGTCATTGCATGTGTGTTCTTTTTAGTAACAACAACCAGAGTCATTGAAATGTGTGTTCTTCTCACATACCACCTATGCATCCACCAGTGTCATTGCATGTGTGTTCTTTTTAGTAACAACAACCAGAGTCATTTTTCATGTGTGTTCTTTTCACATACCACCTATGGATCCACCAGTGTCATTGCATGTGTGTTCTCTTCACAATCCACCCATGGATCCACCAGTGTCATTGCATGTGTGTTCTTTTTAGTAACAACAACCAGAGTCATTTTGCATGTGTGTTCTTCTCACATGCCACCTATGGATCTACCAGTGTCATTGCATGTGTGTTCATTTCACTAACAACAACCAGAGTCATTGCATGTGTGTTCTTTTCACATACCACATATGGATCCACCAGTGTGATTGAAATGTGTGCTCTCTTCAGAGACCACACATGGATCCACCAGTGTCATTGCATGTGTGTTCCTTTTACTAACAACAAGAGTCATAGCATGTGTGTTGTTTTCACAAAACACAATTGGATCAACATTGTCATTGCATAGGTGTTCGCTTCATTTACCACCTATTGATCCACCAATTTCATTGCATGTGTGTTCTTTTTAGTAACAACAACCAGTCATTTTGCATGTGTGTTCTTTTCACATACCACCTATGGATCCACCAGTGTCATTGCATTTGTGCTCTTTTCACAATCCCCCCATGGATCCACCAGTGTCATTTTGCATGTGTGTTCTTTTTAGTAACAACAACCAGAGTCATTTTGCATGTGTGATCTCTTCACATACCACCTATGGATCCACCAGTGTCATTGCATGTGTGTTCATTTAAGTAACAACAACCATAGTCATTGAAATGTGTGTTCTTCTCACATACCACCTATGGAACCACCAGTGTCATTGCATGTGTGTTCTTTTTAGTAACAACAACCAGAGTCATTTTGCATGTGTGATCTCTTCACATACCACCTATGGATCCACCAGTGTCATTGCATGTGTGTTCATTTCATAATCCACCTATGGATCCACCAGTGTCATTGCATGTGTGTTCTTTTTAGTAACAACAACCAGAGTCATTTTGCATGTGTGTTCTTTTCACATACCACCTATGGATCCACTAGTGTCATTGCATGTGTGTTCTCTTCACAATCCACCTATGGATCCACCAGTGTCATTGCATGTGTGTTCTTTTTAGTAACAACAACCAGAGTCATTGAAATATGTGTTCTTCTCACATACCACCTATGGATCCACCAGTGTCATTGCATGTGTGTTCTTTTTAGTAACAACAACCAGAGTCATTTTGCATGTGTGTTCTTCTCACATGCCACCTATGGATCCACCAGTGTCATTGCATGTGTGTTCATTTCACTAACAACAACCATAGTCATTGCATGTGTGTTCTTTTCACATACCACATATGGATCCACCAGTGTGATTGAAATGTGTGCTCTCTTTAGAGACCACACATGGATCCACCAGTGTCATTGCATGTGTGTTCCTTTCACTAACAACCAGAGTCATTGCATGTGTGTTCTTTTCACATACCACATATGGATCACAAGTGTCATTGCATGTGTGTTCTCTTCACATACCACCCATGGATCCACCAGTGTCATTGCATGTGTGTTCTTTTTAGTAACAACTAGAGTCATTCTGCATGTGTGTTCTTTTCACATACCACCTATGGATCCACCAATGTCATTGCATTTGTGCTCTTTTCACAATCCACCTATGGATCCACCAGTGTCATTTTGAATATGTGTTCTTTTTAGTAACAACAACCAGAGTCATTTTGCATGTGTGATCTCTTCACATACCACCTATGGATCCACCAGTGTCATTGCATGTGTGTTCTTTTTAGTAACAACAACCAGAGTCATTGAAATGTGTGTTCTTCTCACATACCACCTATGGATCCACCAGTGTCATTGCATGTGTGTTCTTTTTAGTAACAACAACCAGAGTCATTGAAATGTGTGTTCTTCTCACATACCACCTATGCATCCACCAGTGTCATTGCATGTGTGTTCTTTTTAGTAACAACAACCAGAGTCATTGCATGGTTCATCTACATGGTTCACTTGTGATCTTTCCATCCTTCTTGGTTGATTCTTCTTGATTGAGATCTTTGTTTCCTTGGAGAATTCTTGTGTCTCGGTCACAAATACTTCAAAGATGTTGATGGCTCCTTCTAAGTTGTGTTTCCTTTAGTCTTCAAATGAAATGTTACTCAAGACTTGTATTCTTTAGTGATATCCAAGTTGAAGTCCTTGGTGTACATGTTGAAGATGTTGAAGAAGTTGAAGTCATTAGAGTTGAAAATGTTGAAGAAGTCCTTTGCACATGGTGTAGTCTTTGGTCATAGGGTAGGCTTTTCCATCAAGTTTGAAATAGAAGAGAAGTAGAGTTGAAACCAAAATGGTTGAGGAAAGAGTTTACAAGATTGTTTTTGTAAATAAGTTTTGTAATAAGACAACTCCTATTGTCTAAGGGTTTTTGTCCAATCCTAGGGTTACAAATCCTACAGGCAACACAATGCTCTGATACCATCTGTAGCGTCCCCAACCTTTAATAAGATTGAGTCCCCTGTGTTTACAATGCTAGTCCCTGGATCAATAGCTAGCATCCACAGTTTAGATGTAATATCAAGAAACAAAGGTCATAATACAACTTTATAACCAGGAATAAAATAGTTTTATTACATCAAACTTAGCTCATTGGCTAATTACATTACTTTGCAGCGGAATACTATAGTCATGGGTCCTTCATCTTCAAAGTGCCACAGGCAGATGTTGGTTGTAGACTTTGTAATCCTAATCAATCAATCTTCACTAAAACAATCAAACCTGCAACATAATAAGTTACAGCCACAAGGGTCAATACATTTGAATTGTATTGGCAAGTTTCACTCTTATGAATAATATAGGTGGATCCTATCACTACATGCAAATTTGGCTAAGTGGAGTTTAAGGCTCATTTGCATAAAGCAATATTTTATCCTATCTTTTCAAAAATGGTTTTTGGTCCTTTGTCAAATCTCCTTTCATAAATCTCTTGAACTCCTTGGTAAAAACCCAAGTGTTCAAGTCCTTGTCAAAACTCTTGAGCACCTTGGTAAATCCAAGTGCATCAAGTTTTAAAAGTTTTCTTTTAGAAATTAGAATGTCGAGATCTTCCATAGCTTCAGGCCTTTAGTTGCTCAAGATTGTCCATAACCGGGACACGGCTAAGTACTTAGATTTTATTATCTTCTGCAGAAGTTGTACACTTTACCCACATGACACATTCTCGTCTTGACGCCACCAAGGGTCATGGATAAGTACTCACCAAAATGGAGTACCGGCAGATCGAGAATGTGACAAAGTCTTTCCATAGGAGTCCTCCCAATACACAATGCAAGCTTGTCTACCAGGCACAAATGTAGGGTTACTCCCTTACACAAATCTAGTTAACCTGGAGATGCCAATGCATGGGTCTTCCACTATGTAGTTGACTAAGCCAGAGCCCATTTAGCATGTGGCTGTACACGGAAGCCACTGTACGAGAAACATGTTCGATCTCTAAGTTTCCTGGGTGGTTTTCTTTTGGAGCACAACACAAAGAGATTGCCATAGAATGGTTCCTTTTGTTGCCACCTTCTCCAAAACTCAAAGTATCCTTGGCCACCCAGGTGGTTCATTGAGTCTTTGTTTTATTATATAAAACACAAGTCCTTTTCTCAATTTTTGTAAAAAAAATTTCAACATGTATCTCTTTTCAAAATATAGCATGGCTAAGCATACTACAACTACAAGGTTTTCACTAAGTAAGGTGAGGGAATCCTATTAGGATTTAGCATAGCATAAGTATAAAATTGTTTTCATGCATGTTTTCAAAATCCACTAAGTATAAAGAAAATAGTAGGACCTTTGTATGATAGTGCAACTTGCCTTTTTGGGTAGGGAATGATGGTTCACTCCTTGATCTTGCTAGTCTCACAATTCACTACAAGTCAATCAAGCACCAAATCAACTAACATTCCATACCAAGAATCACTCAAACAAATTCACACACAAGACAATGGAGCTAAGTCATGCATAAGCATGCAAAGGTTGGTTCTATTGTAAGGATGGTCTCCACTAGGCTTCTAAACTTTGTAAGTTCCAAATTGGTCATTTAACAAAATGGCAAAGTCATTGGTTAGAGGGTTTTGCTCAAAAACTATTTTTAAATCCATCCATCATTTGATATGGTGGAAAATAATTCTATCAAGGCAAAACTTTATGTTTTTCACCAAATGAGTTGCTATTGCAAAACTTGGTGTTTTGGGTCAGTAGGTTTGGTCCAAAACATTTCCTCAAAGTTTTCTTTATGAAAGCATTTTCATAAACAAAATAATGGTTTTTAATTGGCTAGAAATGGATTAAACTAATTAATCCATTCTAAACTTTTCCAAAATCATTTTTAACTCCATGGGTTGGTTCCTAGGGTCAGAAAGGTCACAACAAACCATTTTGCAAAGGTTTTAACCTAAAAATCATTTTTAAATGATTTTTCTAATCTAAACAAGCAATCAAAAGTTTCTGCAAAGTTAAACAAGCTAACAGTTACTATATGCTAAACTAAGGGCAGGGTTGGTTATAGCTTGTCTTGCTGATTCCAACGACATCAAATTTGTAAAATTTGGACGTGTGGATCAAAAGATACATGGGTTTGAAGTTTGCAAGAAATTCTGTTTTCAAATTCTGTTTTAAACCTAACAGGCGACACGCGGCGCTATCTCATTGGCTGATACCGGTTCGGTGTGGATCACGCTGCGGTGCGTTAGATCTAATTAGATCGTGCGGTGCAGAGAGCATACCCATTCGCGTTTAAGTGGTTCTATCTAGTGCGTACGATCCAGATCCAACGGCTGTTATCGCCTGGACAAGAACTGGCGGCGCTGACGGTGGCTAGCGGCGGCGGAGCTGTCGGTCGACGACGGGGGCGATGCTACAGGAGGTGAGGGAGAAAGAGGAGATGCTCACCAGGCTCAGGGGGTCACGGCGATGCTCAAGGTACTCGCGGTTCGACGAGGGGCGCACTGGCACGGGATGGATTGCTCGTCGGAGTTACTGCGGCGGCGGTGCTCTCGGGTTGTCGTCGTTGGCGTCGCTGGGGATCACCTCGAAGTGAAAGGAAGGCACAGTTAGATGCGCGGGTCCAAGGCAAGGTCGTGTGCGTGAACAAGGAGTGAAGGGACGGTCTGGTCTTACCGGTGGGACTCGTCGGAGAGGAGGCAGACGGCGGTGCTCACTGTCGACGACGGAGGCGAGGTTCTGGTGCACCATGGGCGAAGCCGAGGCTGGCCGATGCGTCAGAGAGTGGTGAAGCTGCCAGCGTACTCAGGGAGGCTCGGGGCGGTGAGGTTTCGTCGGAATCGTCACCGGACCATGTCGGAGCAGAGGGTGCTCGGGGAGAAAATTGGAGCGGCCTAGGGGCGAGCTTTGGGGAGGAGTCTGAGGGGAACGAGAGAGGATGCGCTGGCGTTTAAATAGGCGTCGTCAGGGCTAATTCATCGCGTGTTTAAGGCGAATTACGCCGGAGTTACTCTGCCTGCAACGGCCGGCGAAGGTGGGCTCGGTCAGTGGCGGGTGAGGAGGAAGAACAGTGAAGTGGGGCCGTCTTGTCAGCGTTAGAGGAAGAAAGGGAGTTGGGTCCACCGATTAGTGACTGTGTGGGTCAGTTAAACGGTGTCAACAGTTTTATCTGCGGGGGAGGGAATACTGGGCTAGGTGGGCTGTTGTTGGGCCTACTGGGCTGGCCGGCTGGGCTGGTTGCTTTCCCTTTTTTTTTCTGTCTGTTTGTTTTATTCTTTTCTAATTCTTTTTCTGTTTGGAATTTCAAACAATTATTCAAACAATTTCAAACAAGGTTCAAACAATTCAATCACACTCAACTTTTCATTTGAATTTGGTTCTGTTTAAGACATAATCCAAATTTAAAATAAAATAAATTTTTATTTATTTTTAGGATCCATTTAATAATTAAATAAAATGGATCTTTATTTATTAGGGTTTGATTTATTTAATAAAATTTCCATTTGAAATCCAATTATTTTCAAAACCAAACCAGAAGGTTTAATTTGAAACATAAAAGAATACTTGGAAACTTATTTAAATAAATAAATAAGTTTTGGTGTTTTAATTAAAATGGGAAAGCCTTTTACTTAAATAAAATTGGATATTTAAATCCTTATTATTTTATTTAAATAATTTTACTCATTTTAAACAAAGAAAAACCCTTTTAATAAAAGATTTCAAAGTAGTAATAAAATACTTGGTGTTCATGTAAAATGGGAAAAAGCTTTTACTTAAATAAAATTGGATATTTAAATCCTTATTATTTTATTTAAATAAACCTTTACTCATTTTATCAAAACAAAATATTTTATTACAAAAGTTTGGCCAAAATTAATTTGGCTTATCTTTTCATTTGAAACCAAAGTCTTTTATTAAAAGATCTAAAATAGTGTTTCCAAAACAATTTATTTTCCTTTGATAAATGTTTTATCTTTTTAATCCCTTTAGGATTATTTGTTCACCAAAGGGTATGGGCTTTTGGGTAAGGCTTTAATGGCTTTGGAAATTTCAATTTCCTTCTCTCATTATAGTCACAAGATTCTGTCTATGGTTCCAAACTAAGTGAAACCATCTCTAAGGTCTTTCTTGATCCTTTGAGAATATTTGTTGATCAACTTGGTATGGATCAAATCCATGGATTTGGAGATACTTTGGAAAATGATTTCCTTCCATTAGGTTTAGGGTTTTGATTACTTTCCAAATGTTCAAATTTCTAGATACATTCATTGAGGAATGCATTTCCCTTGATTTGGATTTTGTTGAATTCAAACTTCCAAAGTTTGTTCAAGATGGGATTTAAGCTTCCTTTTAGAAACAAAAGTTTCTTTTTCACCTGATTTTCAACAAAATTTATTTTGTTTATTTTATTTTCACATTACAAGATTTGGAAAATCTTGGGATGTGACAGGCTACCACTTTAAAATAAATCTCGTCCAGATTTGGGAGGCTAGGGTTACAAGTAGGTTCAAAACAACTAGGGTACTACCACCCTTAAAAAATTTTCAACTAAACTACATCTTGGCTTGCTTGGAATCTTGATGGAACTTCCTTGGGAAAACTTCTGCATAGTGGCCTTTATTTCCATACTTGACTCATGGGCTAAGGTTGGGTTTCTCCATAGACTTGTTTATCTTGTTCTTCATAAATGGGAGATCTTCCTCTCTTCTTGGGGCATTGATCTTCCTTGGGTGCATGATCCTTGGCTTCATAGATAATGCTAACTTGGGTTCCTTCTAGAATAACATCTTTGTCATCCTTGTTGTCATTAGCTCCTTGGGAAAAGTTTTCTCTCATGTTGATCACTTGAGTAACCAATCCTTGCAACAGTTGGGATTGAAGTTTCAAAATCTTTTGTATGGCTGGGTCTAATCCATTGTTGTTGGCTAAAAGCTGAGTTGTCTCTTGGCTCAACTGGTGTTGGGTTGCTATGAGTTCTCTCATGTTGACCTCTTGGTTGTTGTTGTTGTCACCATCCTTGATGTCGGAGTTTCTTGGAGAAGTCATCTGTTTGGGTTGGAGGGGATTAGAATAGGCAAAAGGTTTCTAAGGGATTCAATCCTAATCACACACATCACAATTCACACAAGCAATGTGAAAGCAATCACAAACAAACACTCCACTCAAACAACAGTTTCAAGCACATACTTAGGCAACAAAATATTTTTGTTACACCACATAAGTTGGTGTGTTTGACTTAACTAAAATATGGTGGTCCATCTACATGGTTCACTTGTGATCTTTCCATCCTTCTTGGTTGATTCTTCTTGATTGAGATCTTTGTTTCCTTGGAGAATTCTTGTGTCTCGGTCACAAATACTTCAAAGATGTTGATGGCTCCTTCTAAGTTGTGTTTCCTTTAGTCTTCAAATGAAATGTTACTCAAGACTTGTATTCTTTAGTGATATCCAAGTTGAAGTCCTTGGTGTACATGTTGAAGATGTTGAAGAAGTTGAAGTCATTAGAGTTGAAAATGTTGAAGAAGTCCTTTGCACATGGTGTAGTCTTTGGTCATAGGGTAGGCTTTTCCATCAAGTTTGAAATAGAAGAGAAGTAGAGTTGAAACCAAAATGGTTGAGGAAAGAGTTTACAAGATTGTTTTTGTAAATAAGTTTTGTAATAAGACAACTCCTATTGTCTAAGGGTTTTTGTCCAATCCTAGGGTTACAAATCCTACAGGCAACACAATGCTCTGATACCATCTCAGAAGGTCCCCAACCTTTAATAAGATTGAGTCCTGTGTTTACAATGCTAGTCCTGGATCAATAGCTAGCATCCACAGTTTAGATGTAATATCAAGAAACAAAGGTCATAATACAACTTTATAACCAGGAATAAAATAGTTTTATTACATCAAACTTAGCTCATTGGCTAATTACATTACTTTGCATGAATAACTATAGTCATGGGTCCTTCATCTTCAAAGTGCCACAGCAGATGTTGGTTGTAGACTTTGTAATCCTAATCAATCAATCTTCACTAAAACAATCAAACCTGCAACATAATAAGTTACAGCCACAAGGGTCAATACATTTGAATTGTATTGGCAAGTTTCACTCTTATGAATAATATAGGTGGATCCTATCACTACATGCAAATTTGGCTAAGTGGAGTTTCAGGCTCATTTGCATAAAGCAATATTTTATCCTATCTTTTCAAAAATGGTTTTTGGTCCTTTGTCAAATCTCCTTTCATAAATCTCTTGAACTCCTTGGTAAAAACCCAAGTGTTCAAGTCCTTGTCAAAACTCTTGAGCACCTTGGTAAATCCAAGTGCATCAAGTTTTAAAAGTTTTCTTTTAGAAATTAGAATGTCGAGATCTTCCATAGCTTCAGGCCGTTAGTTGCTCAAGATTGTCCATAACCGGGGACACGGCTAAGTACTTAGATTTTATTATCTTCTGCAGAAGTTGTACACTTTACCCACATGACACATTCTCGTCTTGACGCCACCAGTGGCCGCTGGATAAGTACTCACCAAAATGGAGTACCGGCAGATCGAGAATGTGACAAAGTCTTTCCATAGGAGTCCTCCCAATACACAATGCAAGCTTGTCTACCAGGCACAAATGTAGGGTTACTCCCTTACACAAATCTAGTTAACCTGGAGATGCCAATGCATGGGTCTTCCACTATGTAGTTGACTAAGCCAGAGCCCATTTAGCATGTGGCTGTACACGGAAGCCACTGTACGAGAAACATGTTCGATCTCTAAGTTTCCTGGGTGGTTTTCTTTTGGAGCACAACACAAAGAGATTGCCATAGAATGGTTCCTTTTGTTGCCACCTTCTCCAAAACTCAAAGTATCCTTGGCCACCCAGGTGGTTCATTGAGTCTTTGTTTTATTATATAAAACACAAGTCCTTTTCTCAATTTTTGTAAAAAAAATTTCAACATGTATCTCTTTTCAAAATATAGCATGGCTAAGCATACTACAACTACAAGGTTTTCACTAAGTAAGGTGAGGGAATCCTATTAGGATTTAGCATAGCATAAGTATAAAATTGTTTTCATGCATGTTTTCAAAATCCACTAAGTATAAAGAAAATAGTAGGACCTTTGTATGATAGTGCAACTTGCCTTTTTGGGTAGGGAATGATGGTTCACTCCTTGATCTTGCTAGTCTCACACTTCACTACAAGTCAATCAAGCAAACACCAAATCAACTAACATTCCATACCAAGAATCACTCAAACAAATTCACACACAAGACAATGGGAGCTAAGTCATGCATAAGCATGCAAAGGTTGGTTCTATTGTAAGGATGGTCTCCACTAGGCTTCTAAACTTTGTAAGTTCCAAATTGGTCATTTAACAAAATGGCAAAGTCATTGGTTAGAGGGTTTTGCTCAAAAACTATTTTTAAATCCATCCATCATTTGATATGGTGGAAAATAATTCTATCAAGGCAAAACTTTATGTTTTTCACCAAATGAGTTGCTATTGCAAAACTTGGTGTTTTGGGTCAGTAGGTTTGGTCCAAAACATTTCCTCAAAGTTTTCTTTATGAAAGCATTTTCATAAACAAAATAATGGTTTTTAATTGGCTAGAAATGGATTAAACTAATTAATCCATTCTAAACTTTTCCAAAATCATTTTTAACTCCATGGGTTGGTTCCTAGGGTCAGCAAGGTCACAACAAACCATTTTGCAAAGGTTTTAACCTAAAAATCATTTTTAAATGATTTTTCTAATCTAAACAAGCAATCAAAAGTTTCTGCAAAGTTAAACAAGCTAACAGTTACTATATGCTAAACTAAGGGCAGGGTTGGTTAGAGCTTGTCTTGCTGATTCCAACGACATCAAATTTGTAAAATTTGGACGTGTGGATCAAAAGATACATGGGTTTGAAGTTTGCAAGAAATTCTGTTTTCAAATTCTGTTTTAAACCTAACATTGGCCACGCGGCGCTATCTCATTGGCTGATACCGGTTCGGTGTGGATCACGCTGCGGTGCGTTAGATCTAATTAGATCGTGCGGTGCAGAGAGCATACCCATTCGCGTTTAAGTGGTTCTATCTAGTGCGTACGATCCAGATCCAACGGCTGTTATCGCCTGGACAAGAACTGGCGGCGCTGACGGTGGCTAGCGGCGGCGGAGCTGTCGGTCGACGACGGGGGCGACGCTACAGGAGGTGAGGGAGAAAGAGGAGATGCTCACCAGGCTCAGGGGGTCACGGCGATGCTCAAGGTACTCGCGGTTCGACGAGGGGCGCACTGGCACGGGATGGATTGCTCGTCGGAGTTACTGCGGCGGCGGTGCTCTCGGGTTGTCGTCGTTGGCATCGCTGGGGATCACCTCGAAGTGAAAGGAAGGCACAGTTAGATGCGCGGGTCCAAGGCAAGGTCGTGTGCGTGAACAAGGAGTGAAGGGACGGTCTGGTCTTACCGGTGGGACTCGTCGGAGAGGAGGCAGACGGCGGTGCTCACTGTCGACGACGGAGGCGAGGTTCTGGTGCACCCGCGGGCGAGCTGAGGCTGCTGAGCGGTGCGTCAGAGAGTGGTGAAGCTGCCAGCGTACTCAGGGAGGCTCGGGGCGGTGAGGTTTCGTCGGAATCGTCACCGGACCATGTCGGAGCAGAGGGTGCTCGGGGAGAAAATTGGAGCGGCCTGGGGGTGAGCTTTGGGGAGGAGTCTGAGGGGAACGAGAGAGGATGCGCTGGCGTTTAAATAGGCGTCGTCAGGGCTAATTCATCGCGTGTTTAAGGCGAATTACGCCGGAGTTACTCTGCCTGCAACGGCCGGCGAAGGTGGGCTCGGTCAGTGGCGGGTGAGGAGGAAGAACAGTGAAGTGGGGCCGTCTTGTCAGCGTTAGAGGAAGAAAGGGAGTTGGGTCCACCGATTAGTGACTGTGTGGGTCAGTTAAACGGTGTCAACAGTTTTATCTGCGGGGGAGGGAATACTGGGCTAGGTGGGCTGTTGTTAGCCCTCTGGCTGGCACTGGGCTGGTTGCTTTCCCTTTTTTTTTCTGTCTGTTTGTTTTATTCTTTTCTAATTCTTTTTCTGTTTGGAATTTCAAACAATTATTCAAACAATTTCAAACAAGGTTCAAACAATTCAATCACACTCAACTTTTCATTTGAATTTGGTTCTGTTTAAGACATAATCCAAATTTAAAATAAAATAAATTTTTATTTATTTTTAGGATCCATTTAATAATTAAATAAAATGGATCTTTATTTATTAGGGTTTGATTTATTTAATAAAATTTCCATTTGAAATCCAATTATTTTCAAAACCAAACCAGAAGGTTTAATTTGAAACATAAAAGAATACTTGGAAACTTATTTAAATAAATAAATAAGTTTTGGTGTTTTAATTAAAATGGGAAAGCCTTTTACTTAAATAAAATTGGATATTTAAATCCTTATTATTTTATTTAAATAATTCTTTACTCATTTTAATCAAAGCAAAACCCTTTTAATAAAAGATTTCAAAGTAGTAATAAAATACTTGGTGTTCATTTAAAATGGGAAAAAGCTTTTACTTAAATAAAATTGGATATTTAAATCCTTATTATTTTATTTAAATAAACCTTTACTCATTTTATCAAAACAAAATATTTTATTACAAAAGTTTGGCCAAAATTAATTTGGCTTATCTTTTCATTTGAAACCAAAGTCTTTTATTAAAAGATCTAAAACAGTGTTTCCAAAACAATTTATTTTCCTTTGATAAATGTTTTATCTTTTTAATCCCTTTAGGATTATTTGTTCACCAAAGGGTATGGGCTTTTGGGTAAGGCTTTAATGGCTTTGGAAATTTCAATTTCCTTCTCTCATTATAGTCACAAGATTCTGTCTATGGTTCCAAACTAAGTGAAACCATCTCTAAGGTCTTTCTTGATCCTTTGAGAATATTTGTTGATCAACTTGGTATGGATCAAATCCATGGATTTGGAGATACTTTGGAAAATGATTTCCTTCCATTAGGGTTTAGGGTTTTTGATTACTTTCCAAATGTTCAAATTTCTAGATACATTCATTGAGGAATGCATTTCCCTTGATTTGGATTTTGTTGAATTCAAACTTCTGCCAAAGTTTGTTCAAGATGGGATTTTAAGCTTCCTTTTAGAAACAAAAGTTTCTTTTCACCCTGATTTTCAACAAAATTTATTTTGTTTATTTTATTTTTCACATTACAAGATTTGGAAAATCTTGGGATGTGACATTACCCTTAAAATAAATCTCGTCCCGAGATTTGGGGAGGCTAGGGTTACAAGTAGGTTCAAAACAACTAGGGTACTACCACCCTTAAAAATTTTCCAACTAAACTACATCTTGGCTTGCTTGGAATCTTGATGAAACTTCCTTGGGAAAACTTCTGCATAGTGGCCTTTATTTCCATACTTGACTCATGGGCTAAGGTTGGGTTTCTCCATAGACTTGTTTATCTTGTTCTTCATAAATGGGAGATCTTCCTCTCTTCTTGGGGCATTGATCTTCCTTGGGTGCATGATCCTTGGCTTCATAGATAATGCTAACTTGGGTTCCTTCTAGAATAACATCTTTGTCATCCTTGTTGTCATTAGCTCCTTGGGAAAAGTTTTCTCTCATGTTGATCACTTGAGTAACCAATCCTTGCAACAGTTGGGATTGAAGTTTCAAAATCTTTTGTATGGCTGGGTCTAATCCATTGTTGTTGGCTAAAAGCTGAGTTGTCTCTTGGCTCAACTGGTGTTGGGTTGCTATGAGTTCTCTCATGTTGACCTCTTGGTTGTTGTTGTTGTCACCATCCTTGATGTCGGAGTTTCTTGGAGAAGTCATCTGTTTGGGTTGGAGGGGATTAGAATAGGCAAAAGGTTTCTAAGGGATTCAATCCTAATCACACACATCACAATTCACACAAGCAATGTGAAAGCAATCACAAACAAACACTCCACTCAAACAACAGTTTCAAGCACATACTTAGGCAACAAAATATTTTTGTTACACCACATAAGTTGGTGTGTTTGACTTAACTAAAATATGGTGGTCCATCTACATGGTTCACTTGTGATCTTTCCATCCTTCTTGGTTGATTCTTCTTGATTGAGATCTTTGTTTCCTTGGAGAATTCTTGTGTCTCGGTCACAAATACTTCAAAGATGTTGATGGCTCCTTCTAAGTTGTGTTTCCTTTAGTCTTCAAATGAAATGTTACTCAAGACTTGTATTCTTTAGTGATATCCAAGTTGAAGTCCTTGGTGTACATGTTGAAGATGTTGAAGAAGTTGAAGTCATTAGAGTTGAAAATGTTGAAGAAGTCCTTTGCACATGGTGTAGTCTTTGGTCATAGGGTAGGCTTTTCCATCAAGTTTGAAATAGAAGAGAAGTAGAGTTGAAACCAAAATGGTTGAGGAAAGAGTTTACAAGATTGTTTTTGTAAATAAGTTTTGTAATAAGACAACTCCTATTGTCTAAGGGTTTTTGTCCAATCCTAGGGTTACAAATCCTACAGGCAACACAATGCTCTGATACCATCTGTAGCGTCCCCAACCTTTAATAAGATTGAGTCCCCTGTGTTTACAATGCTAGTCCCTGGATCAATAGCTAGCATCCACAGTTTAGATGTAATATCAAGAAACAAAGGTCATAATACAACTTTATAACCAGGAATAAAATAGTTTTATTACATCAAACTTAGCTCATTGGCTAATTACATTACTTTGCAGCGGAATAACTATAGTCATGGGTCCTTCATCTTCAAAGTGCCACAGGCAGATGTTGGTTGTAGACTTTGTAATCCTAATCAATCAATCTTCACTAAAACAATCAAACCTGCAACATAATAAGTTACAGCCACAAGGGTCAATACATTTGAATTGTATTGGCAAGTTTCACTCTTATGAATAATATAGGTGGATCCTATCACTACATGCAAATTTGGCTAAGTGGAGTTTAAGGCTCATTTGCATAAAGCAATATTTTATCCTATCTTTTCAAAAATGGTTTTTGGTCCTTTGTCAAATCTCCTTTCATAAATCTCTTGAACTCCTTGGTAAAAACCCAAGTGTTCAAGTCCTTGTCAAAACTCTTGAGCACCTTGGTAAATCCAAGTGCATCAAGTTTTAAAAGTTTTCTTTTAGAAATTAGAATGTCGAGATCTTCCATAGCTTCGTGCCTTTAGTTGCTCAAGATTGTCCATAACCGGGACACGGCTAAGTACTTAGATTTTATTATCTTCTGCAGAAGTTGTACACTTTACCCACATGACACATTCTCGTCTTGACGCCACCAAGGCTGGATAAGTACTCACCAAAATGGAGTACTAAGCAGATCGAGAATGTGACAAAGTCTTTCCATAGGTCCTCCCAATACACAATGCAAGCTTGTCTACCAGGCACAAATGTAGGGTTACTCCTTACACAAATCTAGTTAACCTGGAGATGCCAATGCATGGGTCTTCCACTATGTAGTTGACTAAGCCAGAGCCCATTTAGCATGTGGCTGTACACGGAAGCCACTGTACGAGAAACATGTTCGATCTCTAAGTTTCCTGGGTGGTTTTCTTTTGGAGCACAACACAAAGAGATTGCCATAGAATGGTTCCTTTTGTTGCCACCTTCTCCAAAACTCAAAGTATCCTTGGCCACCCAGGTGGTTCATTGAGTCTTTGTTTTATTATATAAAACACAAGTCCTTTTCTCAATTTTTGTAAAAAAAATTTCAACATGTATCTCTTTTCAAAATATAGCATGGCTAAGCATACTACAACTACAAGGTTTTCACTAAGTAAGGTGAGGGAATCCTATTAGGATTTAGCATAGCATAAGTATAAAATTGTTTTCATGCATGTTTTCAAAATCCACTAAGTATAAAGAAAATAGTAGGACCTTTGTATGATAGTGCAACTTGCCTTTTTGGGTAGGGAATGATGGTTCACTCCTTGATCTTGCTAGTCTCACACTTCACTACAAGTCAATCAAGCAAACACCAAATCAACTAACATTCCATACCAAGAATCACTCAAACAAATTCACACACAAGACAATGGGAGCTAAGTCATGCATAAGCATGCAAAGGTTGGTTCTATTGTAAGGATGGTCTCCACTAGGCTTCTAAACTTTGTAAGTTCCAAATTGGTCATTTACCAAAATGGCAAAGTCATTGGTTAGAGGGTTTTGCTCAAAAACTATTTTTAAATCCATCCATCATTTGATGTGGTGGAAAATAATTCTATCAAGGCAAAACTTTATGTTTTCACCAAATGAGTTGCTATTGCAAAACTTGGTGTTTTGGGTCAGTAGGTTTGGTCCAAAACATTTCCTCAAAGTTTTCTTTATGAAAGCATTTTCATAAACAAAATAATGGTTTTTAATTGGCTAGAAATGGATTAAACTAATTAATCCATTCTAAACTTTTCCAAAATCATTTTTAACTCCATGGGTTGGTTCCTAGGGTCAGCAAGGTCACAACAAACCATTTTGCAAAGGTTTTAACCTAAAAATCATTTTTAAATGATTTTTCTAATCTAAACAAGCAATCAAAAGTTTCTGCAAAGTTAAACAAGCTAACAGTTACTATATGCTAAACTAAGGGCAGGGTTGGTTAGAGCTTGTCTTGCTGATTCCAACGACATCAAATTTGTAAAATTTGGACGTGTGGATCAAAAGATACATGGGTTTGAAGTTTGCAAGAAATTCTGTTTTCAAATTCTGTTTTAAACCTAACAGGCGACACGCGGCGCTATCTCATTGGCTGATACCGGTTCGGTGTGGATCACGCTGCGGTGCGTTAGATCTAATTAGATCGTGCGGTGCAGAGAGCATACCCATTCGCGTTTAAGTGGTTCTATCTAGTGCGTACGATCCAGATCCAACGGCTGTTATCGCCTGGACAAGAACTGGCGGCGCTGACGGTGGCTAGCGGCGGCGGAGCTGTCGGTCGACGACGGGGGCGACGCTACAGGAGGTGAGGGAGAAAGAGGAGATGCTCACCAGGCTCAGGGGGTCACGGCGATGCTCAAGGTACTTGCGGTTCGACGAGGGCGACCGCACGGATGGATTGCTCGTCGAGTTACTGGGCGGCGGTGCTCTCGGGTTGTCGTCGTTAGCATCGGGGATCACCTCGAAGTGAAAGGAAGGCATGATTAGATGCGCGGGTCCAAGGCAAGGTCGTGCGTGAACAAGGAGTGAAGGGCGGTCTGGTCTTACCGGTGGGACTCGTCGAGAGGAGGCGACGGCGGTTTCATCGCCGACGACGGAGGCGAGGTTCAGTGCACCTGCTGGCGAAGCTGAGGCTGGAGCTGCGTCGAGAGTGGTGAAGCTGCCAGGTACTCGGGAGGCTCGAGGTGAGGTTTCGTCGGAATCGTCACCGGACCATGTCGGAGCAGAGGGTGCTCGGGGAGAAAATTGGAGCGGCCTGGGGGCGAGCATTGGGGAGGAGTCTGAGGGGAACGAGAGAGGATGCGCTGGCATTTAAATAGGCGTCGTCAGGGCTAATTCATCGCGTGTTTAAGGCGAATTACGCCGGAGTTACTCTGCCTGCAACGGCCGGCGAAGGTGGGCTCGGTCAGTGGCGGGTGAGGAGGAAGAACAGTGAAGTGGGGCCGTCTTGTCAGCGTTAGAGGAAGAAAGGGAGTTGGGTCCACCGATTAGTGACTGTGTGGGTCAGTTAAACGGTGTCAACAGTTTTATCTGCGGGGGAGGGAATACTGGGCTAGGTGGGCTGTTGTTGGGCCTACTGGGCTGGCCGGTTGGGCTGGTTGCTTTCTTTTTTTTTCTCATTTGTTTTATTCTTTTCTAATTCTTTTTCTGTTTGGAATTTCAAACAATTATTCAAACAATTTCAAACAAGGTTCAAACAATTCAATCACACTCAACTTTTCATTTGAATTTGGTTCTGTTTAAGACATAATCCAAATTTAAAATAAAATAAATTTTTATTTATTTTTAGGATCCATTTAATAATTAAATAAAATGGATCTTTATTTATTAGGGTTTGATTTATTTAATAAAATTTCCATTTGAAATCCAATTATTTTCAAAACCAAACCAGAAGGTTTAATTTGAAACATAAAAGAATACTTGGAAACTTATTTAAATAAATAAATAAGTTTTGGTGTTTTAATTAAAATGGGAAAGCCTTTTACTTAAATAAAATTGGATATTTAAATCCTTATTATTTTATTTAAATAATTCTTTACTCATTTTAATCAAAGCAAAACCCTTTTAATAAAAGATTTCAAAGTAGTAATAAAATACTTGGTGTTCATTTAAAATGGGAAAAAGCTTTTACTTAAATAAAATTGGATATTTAAATCCTTATTATTTTATTTAAATAAACCTTTACTCATTTTATCAAAACAAAATATTTTATTACAAAAGTTTGGCCAAAATTAATTTGGCTTATCTTTTCATTTGAAACCAAAGTCTTTTATTAAAAGATCTAAAACAGTGTTTCCAAAACAATTTATTTTCCTTTGATAAATGTTTTATCTTTTTAATCCCTTTAGGATTATTTGTTCACCAAAGGGTATGGGCTTTTGGGTAAGGCTTTAATGGCTTTGGAAATTTCAATTTCCTTCTCTCATTATATTCACAAGATTCTGTCTATGGTTCCAATCTAAGTGAAACCATCTCTAAGGTCTTTCTTGATCCTTTGAGAATATTTGTTGATCAACTTGGTATGGATCAAATCCATGGATTTGGAGATACTTTGGAAAATGATTTCCTTCCATTAGGGTTTAGGGTTTTTGATTACTTTCCAAATGTTCAAATTTCCAGATACATTCATTGAGGAATGCATTTCCCTTGATTTGGATTTTGTTGAATTCAAACTTCTGCCAAAGTTTGTTCAAGATGGGATTTTAAGCTTCCTTTTAGAAACAAAAGTTTCTTTTCACCCTGATTTTCAACAAAATTTATTTTGTTTATTTTATTTTTCACATTACAAGATTTGGAAAATCTTGGGATGTGACAGGCTACCACCCTTAAAATAAATCTCGTCCCGAGATTTGGGGAGGCTAGGGTTACAAGTAGGTTCAAAACAACTAGGGTACTACCACCCTTAAAAATTTTCCAACTAAACTACATCTTGGCTTGCTTGGAATCTTGATGAAACTTCCTTGGGAAAACTTCTGCATAGTGGCCTTTATTTCCATACTTGACTCATGGGCTAAGGTTGGGTTTCTCCATAGACTTGTTTATCTTGTTCTTCATAAATGGGAGATCTTCCTCTCTTCTTGGGGCATTGATCTTCCTTGGGTGCATGATCCTTGGCTTCATAGATAATGCTAACTTGGGTTCCTTCTAGAATAACATCTTTGTCATCCTTGTTGTCATTAGCTCCTTGGGAAAAGTTTTCTCTCATGTTGATCACTTGAGTAACCAATCCTTGCAACAGTTGGGATTGAAGTTTCAAAATCTTTTGTATGGCTGGGTCTAATCCATTGTTGTTGGCTAAAAGCTGAGTTGTCTCTTGGCTCAACTGGTGTTGGGTTGCTATGAGTTCTCTCATGTTGACCTCTTGGTTGTTGTTGTTGTCACCATCCTTGATGTCGGAGTTTCTTGGAGAAGTCATCTGTTTGGGTTGGAGGGGATTAGAATAGGCAAAAGGTTTCTAAGGGATTCAATCCTAATCACACACATCACAATTCACACAAGCAATGTGAAAGCAATCACAAACAAACACTCCACTCAAACAACAGTTTCAAGCACATACTTAGGCAACAAAATATTTTTGTTACACCACATAAGTTGGTGTGTTTGACTTAACTAAAATATGGTGGTCCATCTACATGGTTCACTTGTGATCTTTCCATCCTTCTTGGTTGATTCTTCTTGATTGAGATCTTTGTTTCCTTGGAGAATTCTTGTGTCTCGGTCACAAATACTTCAAAGATGTTGATGGCTCCTTCTAAGTTGTGTTTCCTTTAGTCTTCAAATGAAATGTTACTCAAGACTTGTATTCTTTAGTGATATCCAAGTTGAAGTCCTTGGTGTACATGTTGAAGATGTTGAAGAAGTTGAAGTCATTAGAGTTGAAAATGTTGAAGAAGTCCTTTGCACATGGTGTAGTCTTTGGTCATAGGGTAGGCTTTTCCATCAAGTTTGAAATAGAAGAGAAGTAGAGTTGAAACCAAAATGGTTGAGGAAAGAGTTTACAAGATTGTTTTTGTAAATAAGTTTTGTAATAAGACAACTCCTATTGTCTAAGGGTTTTTGTCCAATCCTAGGGTTACAAATCCTACAGGCAACACAATGCTCTGATACCATCTGTAGCGTCCCCAACCTTTAATAAGATTGAGTCCCCTGTGTTTACAATGCTAGTCCCTGGATCAATAGCTAGCATCCACAGTTTAGATGTAATATCAAGAAACAAAGGTCATAATACAACTTTATAACCAGGAATAAAATAGTTTTATTACATCAAACTTAGCTCATTGGCTAATTACATTACTTTGCAGCGGAATAACTATAGTCATGGGTCCTTCATCTTCAAAGTGCCACAGTGATGTTGGTTGTAGACTTTGTAATCCTAATCAATCAATCTTCACTAAAACAATCAAACCTGCAACATAATAAGTTACAGCCACAAGGGTCAATACATTTGAATTGTATTGGCAAGTTTCACTCTTATGAATAATATAGGTGGATCCTATCACTACATGCAAATTTGGCTAAGTGGAGTTTAAGGCTCATTTGCATAAAGCAATATTTTATCCTATCTTTTCAAAAATGGTTTTTGGTCCTTTGTCAAATCTCCTTTCATAAATCTCTTGAACTCCTTGGTAAAACCCAAGTGTTCAAGTCCTTGTCAAAACTCTTGAGCACCTTGGTAAATCCAAGTGCATCAAGTTTTAAAAGTTTTCTTTTAGAAATTAGAATGTCGAGATCTTCCATAGCTTCAGGCCTTTAGTTGCTCAGTATTGTCCATAACCGGGGACACGGCTAAGTACTTAGATTTTATTATCTTCTGCAGAAGTTGTACACTTTACCCACATGACACATTCTCGTCTTGACGCCACCAGTGGCCGCTGGATAAGTACTCACCAAAATGGAGTACCGGCAGATCGAGAATGTGACAAAGTCTTTCCATAGGAGTCCTCCCAATACACAATGCAAGCTTGTCTACCAGGCACAAATGTAGGGTTACTCCCTTACACAAATCTAGTTAACCTGGAGATGCCAATGCATGGGTCTTCCACTATGTAGTTGACTAAGCCAGAGCCCATTTAGCATGTGGTCAGTACGGAAGCCATTGAGAAACATGTTCGATCTCTAAGTTTCTGGTGGTTTTCTTTGGAGCACAACACAAAGAGATTGCCATAGAATGGTTCCTTTTGTTGCCACCTTCTCCAAAACTCAAAGTATCCTTGGCCACCTGTGTGGTTCATTGAGTCTTTGTTTTATTATATAAAACACAAGTCCTTTTCTCAATTTTTGTAAAAAAAATCTCAACATGTATCTCTTTTCAAAATATAGCATGGCTAAGCATACTACAACTACAAGGTTTTCACTAAGTAAGGTGAGGGAATCCTATTAGGATTTAGCATAGCATAAGTATAAAATTGTTTTCATGCATGTTTTCAAAATCCACTAAGTATAAAGAAAATAGTAGGACCTTTGTATGATAGTGCAACTTGCCTTTTTGGGTAGGGAATGATGGTTCACTCCTTGATCTTGCTAGTCTCACACTTCACTACAAGTCAATCAAGCAAACACCAAATCAACTAACATTCCATACCAAGAATCACTCAAACAAATTCACACACAAGACAATGGGAGCTAAGTCATGCATAAGCATGCAAAGGTTGGTTCTATTGTAAGGATGGTCTCCACTAGGCTTCTAAACTTTGTAAGTTCCAAATTGGTCATTTACCAAAATGGCAAAGTCATTGGTTAGAGGGTTTTGCTCAAAAACTATTTTTAAATCCATCCATCATTTGATGTGGTGGAAAATAATTCTATCAAGGCAAAACTTTATGTTTTTCACCAAATGAGTTGCTATTGCAAAACTTGGTGTTTTGGGTCAGTAGGTTTGGTCCAAAACATTTCCTCAAAGTTTTCTTTATGAAAGCATTTTCATAAACAAAATAATGGTTTTTAATTGGCTAGAAATGGATTAAACTAATTAATCCATTCTAAACTTTTCCAAAATCATTTTTAACTCCATGGGTTGGTTCCTAGGGTCAGAAAGGTCACAACAAACCATTTTGCAAAGGTTTTAACCTAAAAATCATTTTTAAATGATTTTTCTAATCTAAACAAGCAATCAAAAGTTTCTGCAAAGTTAAACAAGCTAACAGTTACTATATGCTAAACTAAGGGCAGGGTTGGTTAGAGCTTGTCTTGCTGATTCCAACGACATCAAATTTGTAAAATTTGGACGTGTGGATCAAAAGATACATGGGTTTGAAGTTTGCAAGAAATCCTGTTTTAAACCTAACGACACGGCCGCTATCTCATTGGTCGACACCGGTGTGGATCACGCTGCGGTGCGTTAGATCTAATTAGATCGTACGGTGCAGAGAGCATACCCATTCGCGTTTAAGTGGTTCTATCTAGTGCGTACGATCCAGATCCAACGGCTGTTATCGCCTGGACAAGAATCAAGCGGCGACGGTTAGCGGCGGCATGAGTCGCTGTCGACGACGACGGGCGACAGGAGAGGTGAGGGAGAGAGGAGATGCTCACCAGGCTCGGGGTCACGGCGATGCTCAAGGTACTCGCGGTTCGACGAGGGCGACGGCACGGATGGATTGCTCCGGAGTTCTCGGCGGTGCTCTCGGGTTGTCGTCGTTGGCGTCGCTGGGATCACCTCGAAGTGAAAGGCACAGTTAGATGCGCGGGTCCAAGGCAAGGTCGTGTGCGTTAACAAGTAGTGAAGGGACGGTCTGGTCTTACCGGTGGGACTCGTCGGAGAGGAGGCAGACGGCGGTGCTCACTGTCGACGACGGAGGCGAGGTTCGTGCACTGGCGAAGCCGAGGCTTGGCGGTGAGCGCCGAGTGGTGAAGCTGCGGCGTACTCGGGAGGCTCGGGCGGTGAGGTTTCGTCGGAATCGTCACCGGACCATGTCGGAGCAGAGGGTGCTCGGGGAGAAAATTGGAGCGGCCTGGGGGTGAGCTTTGGGGAGGAGTCTGAGGGGAACGAGAGAGGATGCGCTGGCGTTTAAATAGGCGTCGTCAGGGCTAATTCATCGCGTGTTTAAGGCTTAATTACGCTGAGTTACTCTCCTGCAGAACGGCGAAGGTGGGCTCGGTCAGTGGCGGGTGAGGAGGAAGAACAGTGAAGTGGGGCCGTCTTGTCAGCGTTAGAGGAAGAAAGGGAGTTGGGTCCACCGATTAGTGACTGTGTGGGTCAGTTAAACGGTGTCAACAGTTTTATCTGTGGGGGAGGGAATACTGGGCTAGGTGGGCTGTTGTTGGGCCTACTGGGCTGGCCGGCTGGGCTGGTTGCTTTCCCTTTTTTTTCTGTCTGTTTGTTTTATTCTTTTCTAATTCTTTTTCTGTTTGGAATTTCAAACAATTATTCAAACAATTTCAAACAAGGTTCAAACAATTCAATCACACTCAACTTTTCATTTGAATTTGGTTCTGTTTAAGACATAATCCAAATTTAAAATAAAATAAATTTTTATTTATTTTTAGGATCCATTTAATAATTAAATAAAATGGATCTTTATTTATTAGGGTTTGATTTATTTAATAAAATTTCCATTTGAAATCCAATTATTTTCAAAACCAAACCAGAAGGTTTAATTTGAAAAATAAAAGAATACTTGGAAACTTATTTAAATAAATAAATAAGTTTTGGTGTTTTAATTAAAATGGGAAAGCCTTTTACTTAAATAAAATTGGATATTTAAATCCTTATTATTTTATTTAAATAATTCTTTACTCATTTTAATCAAAGCAAAACCCTTTTAATAAAAGATTTCAAAGTAGTAATAAAATACTTGGTGTTCATTTAAAATGGGAAAAATCTTTTACTTAAATAAAATTGGATATTTAAATCCTTATTATTTTATTTAAATAAACCTTTACTCATTTTATCAAAACAAAATATTTTATTACAAAAGTTTGGCCAAAATTAATTTGGCTTATCTTTTCATTTGAAACCAAAGTCTTTTATTAAAAGATCTAAAACAGTGTTTCCAAAACAATTTATTTTCCTTTGATAAATGTTTTATCTTATTAATCCCTTTAGGATTATTTGTTCACCAAAGGGTATGGGCTTTTGGGTAAGGCTTTAATGGCTTTGGAAATTTCAATTTCCTTCTCTCATTATAGTCACAAGATTTTGTCTATGGTTCCAAACTAAGTGAAACCATCTCTAAGGTCTTTCTTGATCCTTTGAGAATATTTGTTGATCAACTTGGCATGGATCAAATCCATGGATTTGGAGATACTTTGGAAAATGATTTCCTTCCATTAGGGTTTAGGGTTTTTGATTACTTTCCAAATGTTCAAATTTCCAGATACATTCATTGAGGAATGCATTTCCCTTGATTTGGATTTTGTTGAATTCAAACTTCTGCCAAAGTTTGTTCAAGATGGGATTTTAAGCTTCCTTTTAGAAACAAAAGTTTCTTTTCACCCTGATTTTCAACAAAATTTATTTTGTTTATTTTATTTTTCACGTTACAAGATTTGGAAAATCTTGGGATGTGACACATTGCATGTGTGTTCTCTTCACAATCCACCTATGGATCCACCAGTGTCATTGCATGTGTGTTCTTTTTAGTAACAACAACCAGAGTCATTTTGCATGTGTGTTCTTTTCACATACCACCTATGGATCCACCAGTGTCATTGCATATGTGTTCTTTTCACAATCCACCCATGGATCCACCAGTGTCATTGCATGTGTGTTCTTTTTAGTAACAACAACCAGAGTCATTTTGCATGTGTGTTCTTCTCACATGCCACCTATGGATCCACCAGTGTCATTGCATGTGTGTTCATTTCACTAACAACAACCATAGTCATTGCATGTGTGTTCTTTTCACATACCACATATGGATCCACCAGTGTGATTGAAATGTGTGCTCTCTTTAGAGACCACACATGGATCCACCAGTGTCATTGCATGTGTGTTCCTTTCACTAACAACCAGAGTCATTGCATGTGTTGTATTTTCACATACCACATATGGATCACCAGTGTCATTGCATGTGTGTTCTCTTCACATACCACCCATGGATCCACCAGTGTCATTGCATGTGTGTTCTTTTTAGTAACAACTAGAGTCATTCTGCATGTGTGTTCTTTTCACATACCACCTATGGATCCACCAGTGTCATTGCATTTGTGCTCTTTTCACAATCCACCTATGGATCCACCAGTGTCATTTTGCATGTGTGTTCTTTTTAGTAACAACAACCAGAGTCATTTTGCATGTGTGTTCTTCTCACATGCCACCTATGGATCCACCAGTGTCATTGCATGTGTGTTCTTTTTAGTAACAACAACCAGAGACATTTTGCATGTGTGTTCTTTTGACATACCTCCTATGGATCCACCAGTGTCATTGCATTTGTGCTCTTTTCACAATCCACCTATGGATCCACCAGTGTCATTTTGCATGTGTGTTCTTTTTAGTAACAACAACCAGAGTCATTTTGCATGTGTGATCTCTTCCCATACCACCTATGGATCCACCAGTGTCATTGCATTTGTGTTCTTTTTAGTAACAACAACCAGAGTCATTGAAATGTGTGTGCTTCTCACATACCACCTATGGAACCACCAGTGTCATTGCATGTGTGTTCTTTTTAGTAACAACAACCAGAGTCATTTTGCATGTGTGATCTCTTCACATACCACCTATGGATCCACCAGTGTCATTGCATGTGTGTTCATTTCATAATCCACCTATGGATCCACCAGTGTCATTGCATGTGTGTTATTTTTAGTAACAACAACCAGAGTCATTTTGCATGTGTGTTCTTTTCACATACCACCTATGGATCCACTAGTGTCATTGCATGTGTGTTCTCTTCACAATCCACCTATGGATCCACCAGTGTCATTGCATGTGTGTTCTTTTTAGTAACAACAACCAGAGTCATTTTGCATGTGTGTTCTTTTCACATACCACCTATGGATCCACCAGTGTCATTGCATATGTGTTCTTTTCACAATCCACCCATGGATCCACCAGTGTCATTGCATGTGTGTTCTTTTTAGTAACAACAACCAGAGTCATTTTGCATGTGTGTTCTTCTCACATGCCACCTATGGATCCACCAGTGTCATTGCATGTGTGTTCATTTCACTAACAACAACCATAGTCATTGCATGTGTGTTCTTTTCACATACCACATATGGATCCACCAGTGTGATTGAAATGTGTGCTCTATTCAGAGACCACACATGGATCCACCAGTGTCATTGCATGTGTGTTCCTTTCACTAACAACCAGAGTCATTGCATGTGTTGTCTTTTCACATACCACATATGGATCACCAGTGTCATTGCATGTGTGTTCTCTTCACATACCACCCATGGATCCACCAGTGTCATTGCATGTGTGATCTTTTTAGTAACAACTAGAGTCATTCTGCATGTGTGTTCTTTTCACATACCACCTATGGATCCACCAGTGTCATTGCATTTGTGCTCTTTTCACAATCCACCTATGGATCCACCAGTGTTTTGCATGTGTGTTCTTTTTAGTAACAACAACCAGAGTCATTTTGCATGTGTGATCTCTTCACATACCACCTATGGATCCACCAGTGTCATTGCATGTGTGTTCTTTTTAGTAACAACAACCAGAGTCATTGAAATGTGTGTTCTTCTCACATACCACCTATGGATCCACCAGTGTCATTGGATGTGTGTTCTTTTTAGTAACAACAACCAGAGTCATTGAAATGTGTGTTCTTCTCACATACCACCTATGCATCCACCAGTGTCATTGTATGTGTGTTCTTTTTAGTAACAACAACCAGAGTCATTTTGCATGTGTGTTCTTTTCACATACCACCTATGGATCCACCAGTGTCATTGCATGTGTGTTCTCTTCACAATCCACCCATGGATCCACTAGTGTCATTGCATGTGTGTTCTTTTTAGTAACAACAACCAGAGTCATTTTGCATGTGTGTTCTTCTCACATGCCACCTATGGATCCACCAGTGTCATTGCATGTGTGTTCATTTCACTAACAACAACCATAGTCATTGCATGTGTGTTCTTTTCACATACCACATATGGATCCACCAGTGTGATTGAAATGTGTGCTCTCTTCAGAGGCCACACATGGATCCACCAGTGTCATTGCATGTGTGCTCCTTTCACTAACAACCAGAGTCATTGCATGTGTGTTCTTTTGACATACCACATATGGATCACCAGTGTCATTGCATGTGTGTTCTCTTCACATACCACCCATGGATCCACCAGTGTCATTGCATGTGTGTTCTTTTTAGTAACAACTAGAGTCATTCTGCATGTGTGTTCTTTTCACATACCACCTATGGATCCACCAGTGTCATTGCATTGGTGCTCTTTTCACAATCCACCTATGGATCCACCCGTGTCATTTTGTATGTGTGTTCTTTTTAGTAACAACAACCAGAGTCATTTTGCATGTGTGATCTCTTCACATACCACCTATGGATCCACCAGTGTCATTGCATGTGTGTTCGTTTTAGTAACAACAACCAGAGTCATTGAAATGTGTGTTCTTCTCACATACCACCTATGGATCCACCAGTGTCATTGCATGTGTGTTCATTTCATAATCCACCTATGGATCCACCAGTGTCATTGCATGTGTGTTCATTTCATAATCCACCTATGGATCCACCAGTGTCATTGCATGTGTGTTCTTTTTAGTAACAACAACGAGAGTCATTTTTTATGTGTGTTCTTCTCACATGCCACCTATGGATCCACCAGTGTCATTGCATGTGTGTTCATTTCACTAACAACAACCATAGTCATTGCATGTGTGTTCTTTTCACATACCACATATGGATCCACCAGTGTGATTGAAATGTGTGCTCTCTTTAGAGACCACACATGGATCCACCAGTGTCATTGCATGTGTATTCCTTTCACTAACAACCAGAGTCATTGCATGTGTGTTCTTTTCACATACCACATATGGATCACCAGTGTCATTGCATGTGTGTTCTCTTCACATACCACCCATGGATCCACCAGTGTCATTGCATGTGTGTTCTTTTTAGTAACAACTAGAGTCATTTTACATGTGTGTTCTTTTCACATACCACCTATGGATCCACCAGTGTCATTGCATTTGTGCTCTTTTCACAATCCACCTATGGATCCACCAATGTCATTTTGCATATGTGTTCTTTTTAGTAACAACAACCAGAGTCATTTTGCATGTGTGATCTCTTCACATACCACCTATGGATCCACCAGTGTCATTGCATTTGTGTTCTTTTTAGTAACAACAACCAGAGTCATTGAAATGTGTGTTCTTCTCACATAACACCTATGGATCCACCAGTGTCATTGCATGTGTGTTCATTTCATAATCCACCTATGGATCTACCAGTGTCATTGCATGTGTGTTCTTTTTAGTAACAACAACCAGAGTCATTTTGCATGTGTGTTCTTCTCACATGCCACCTATGGATCCACCAGTGTCATTGCATGTGTGTTCTTTTCACTAACAACAACCAGAGTCATTGCATGTGTGTTCTTTTCACATACTACATATGGATCCACCAGTGTCATTGAAATGTATGTTCTCTACAGAGACCACACATGGATCCACCAGTGTCATTGCATGTGTGTTCTTTTTAGTAACAACAACCAGTCATTTTGAATGTGTGTTCTTTTCACATACCACCTATGGATCCACCAGTGTCATTGCATGTGTGTTCTCTTCACAATCCACCTATGGATCCACCAGTGTCATTGCATGTGTGTTCTTTTCAGTAACAACAACAGACTCATTTTGCATGTGTGTTCTTTTCACATACCACCTATGGATCCACCAGTTTCATTGCATGTGTGTTCTTTTCACAATCCACCCATGGATCCACTAGTGTCATTGCATGTGTGTTCTTTTTAGTAACAACAACAAGAGTCATTTTGCATGTGTGTTCTTCTCACATGCCACCTATGGATCCACCAGTGTCATTGCATGTGTGTTCCTTTTACTAACAACCAGAGTCATTGCATGTGTGTTCTTTTCACATACCACATATGGATCACCAGTGTCATTGCATATGTGTTCTCTTCATATACCACCTATGGATCTACCAGTGTCATTGCATGTGTGTTCTTTTCACAATCCACCCATGGATCCACCAGTGTCATTGCATGTGTGTTCTTTTTAGTAACAACAACCAGAGTCATTTTGCATGTGTGTTCTTTTCACATACCACCTATGGATCCACCAGTGTCATTGCATTTGTGCTCTTTTCACAATCCACCTACGGATACACCAGTGTCATTTTGCATGTGTGTTCTTTTTAGTAACAACAACCAGAGTCATTTTGCATGTGTGATCTCTTCACATACCACCTATGGATCCACGAGTGTCATTGCATTTGTGTTCTTTTTAGTAACAACAACCAGAGTCATTGAAATGTGTGTTCTTCTCACATACCACCTATGGAACCACCAGTGTCATTGCATGTGTGTTCTTTTTAGTAACAACAACCAGAGTCATTTTGCATGTGTGATCTCTTCACATACCACCTATGGATCCACCAGTGTCATTGCATGTGTGTTCATTTCATAATCCACCTATGGATCCACCAGTGTCATTGCATGTGTGTTCTTTTTAGTAACAACAACCAGAGTCATTTTGCATGTGTGTTCTTTTCACATACCACCTATGGATCCACTAGTGTCATTGCATGTGTGTTCTCTTCACAATCCACCTATGGATCCACCAGTGTCATTGCATGTGTGTTCTTTTTAGTAACAACAACCAGAGTCATTTTGCATGTGTGTTCTTTTCACATACCACCTATGGATCCACCAGTGTCATTGCATGTGTGTTCTTTTCACAATCCACCCATGGATCCACCAGTGTCATTGCATGTGTGTTCTTTTTAGTAACAACAACCAGAGTCATTTTGCATGTGTGTTCTTCTCACATGCCACCTATGGATCCACCAGTGTCATTGCATGTGTGTTCATTTCACTAACAACAACCATAGTCATTGCATGTGTGTTCTTTTCACATACCACATATGGATCCACCAGTGTGATTGAAATGTGTGCTCTCTTTAGAGACCACACATGGATCCACCAGTGTCATTGCATGTGTGTTCCTTTCACTAACAACCAGAGTCATTGCTTGTGTGTTCTTTTCACATACCACATATGGATCACTAGTGTCATTCCATGTGTGTTCTCTTCACATACCACCCATGGATCCACCAGTGTCATTGCATGTGTGTTCTTTTTAGTAACAACTAGAGTCATTCTGCATGTGTGTTCTTTTCACATACCACCTATGGATCCACCAGTGTCATTGCATTTGTGCTCTTTTCACAATCCACCTATGGATCCACCAGTGGCATTTTGCATGTGTGTTCTTTTTAGTAACAACAACCAGAGTCATTTTGCATGTGTGATCTCTTCACATACCACCTATGGATCCACCAGTGTCATTGCATGTGTGTTGTTTTTAGTAACAACAACCAGAGTCATTGAAATGTGTGTTCTTCTCACATACCACCTATGGATCCACCAGTGTCATTGCATGTGTGTTCTTTTTAGTAACAACAACCAGAGTCATTGAAATGTGTGTTCTTCTCACATACCACCTATGCATCCACCAGTGTCATTGCATGTGTGCTTTTTAGTAACAACAACCAGAGTCATTTTGCATGTGTGTTCTTTTCACATACCACCTATGGATCCACCAGTGTCATTGCATGTGTGTTCTCTTCACAATCCACCCATGGATCCACCAGTGTCATTGCATGTGTGTTCTTTTTAGTAACAACAACCAGAGTCATTTTGCATGTGTGTTCTTCTCACATGCCACCTATGGATCCACCAGTGTCATTGCATGTGTGTTCATTTCACTAACAACAACCATAGTCATTGCATGTGTGTTCTTTTCACATACCACATATGGATCCACCAGTGTGATTGAAATGTGTGCTCTCTTCAGAGACCACACATGGATCCACCAGTGTCATTGCATGTGTGTTCCTTTCACTAACAACCAGAGTCATTGCATGTGTGTTCTTTTGACATACCACATATGGATCACCAGTGTCATTGCATGTGTGTTCTCTTCACATAACACCCATGGATCCACCAGTGTCATTGCATGTGTGTTCTTTTTAGTAACAACTAGAGTCATTCTGCATGTGTGTTCTTTTCACATACCACCTATGGATCCACCAGTGTCATTGCATTTGTGCTCTTTTCACAATCCACCTATGGATCCACCAGTGTCATTTTGCATGTGTGTTCTTTTTAGTAACAACAACCAGAGTCATTTTGCATGTGTGATCTCTTCACATACCACCTATGGATCCACCAGTGTCATTGCATGTGTGTTCGTTTTAGTAACAACAACCAGAGTCATTGAAATGTGTGTTCTTCTCACATACCACCTATGGATCCACCAGTGTCATTGCATGTGTGTTCATTTCATAATCCACCTATGGATCCACCAGTGTCATTGCATGTGTGTTCATTTCATAATCCACCTATGGATCCACCAGTGTCATTGCATGTGTGTTCTTTTTAGTAACAACAACCAGAGTCATTTTTTATGTGTGTTCTTCTCACATGCCACCTATGGATCCACCAGTGTCATTGCATGTGTGTTCATTTCACTAACAACAACCATAGTCATTGCATGTGTGTTCTTTTCACATACCACATATGGATCCACCAGTGTGATTGAAATGTGTGCTCTCTTCAGAGACCACACATGGATCCACCAGTGTCATTGCATGTGTATTCCTTTCACTAACAACCAGAGTCATTGCATGTGTGTTCTTTTCACATACCACATATGGATCACCAGTGTCATTGCATGTGTGTTCTCTTCACATACCACCCATGGATCCACCAGTGTCATTGCATGTGTGTTCTTTTTAGTAACAACTAGAGTCATTTTGCATGTGTGTTCTTTTCACATACCACCTATGGATCCACCAGTGTCATTGCATTTGTGCTCTTTTCACAATCCACCTATGGATCCACCAGTGTCATTTTGCATGTGTGTTCTTTTTAGTAACAACAACCAGAGTCATTTTGCATGTGTGATATCTTCACATACCACCTATGGATCCACCAGTGTCATTGCATTTGTGTTCTTTTTAGTAACAACAACCAGAGTCATTGAAATGTGTGTTCTTCTCACATACCACCTATGGATCCACCAGTGTCATTGCATGTGTGTTCATTTCATAATCCACCTATGGATCTACCAGTGTCATTGCATGTGTGTTCTTTTTAGTAACAACAACCAGAGTCTTTTTGCATGTGTGTTCTTCTCACATGCCACCTATGGATCCACCAGTGTCATTGCATGTGTGTTCTTTTCACTAACAACAACCAGAGTCATTGCATGTGTGTTCTTTTCACATACTACATATGGATCCACCAGTGTCATTGAAATGTATGTTCTCTACAGAGACCACACATGGATCCACCAGTGTCATTGCATGTGTGTTCTTTTTAGTAACAACAACCAGTCATTTTGAATGTGTGTTCTTTTCACATACCACCTATGGATCCACCAGTGTCATTGCATGTGTGTTCTCTTCACAATCCACCTATGGATCCACCAGTGTCATTGCATGTGTTCTTTTTAGTAACAACAACTAGTGTCATTGCATGTGTGCTCTCTTCAGAGACCACACATGGATCCACCAGTGTCATTGCATGTGTGTTCTTTTTACTAACAACAACAAGAGTCATTGAAATGTGTGCTCTCTTCAGAGTCCACACATGGATCCACCAGTGTCATTGCATGTGTGTTCTTTTCACTAACAACAACCAGAGTCATTGCATGTGTGTTCTTTTCACATACCACATATGGATCACCAGTGTCATTGCATGTGTGTTCTCTTCACATACCACCTATGGATCCACCAGTGTCATTGCATGAGTGTTCATTTCATAATCCACCTATGCATCCACCAGTGTCATTGCATGTGTGTTCTTTTTAGTAACAACAACCAGAGTCATTTTGCATGTGTGTTCTTCTCACATACCACCTATGGATCCACCAGTGTCATTGCATGTGTGTTCTCTTCACAATCCACCTATGGATCCACCAGTGTCATTGCATGTGTGTTCTTTTCAGTAACAACAACCAGACTCATTTTGCATGTGTGTTCTTTTCACATACCACCTATGGATCCACCAGTTTCATTGCATGTGTGTTCTTTTCACAATCCACCCATGGATCCACTAGTGTCATTGCATGTGTGTTCTTTTTAGTAACAACAACAAGAGTCATTTTGCATGTGTGTTCTTCTCACATTCCACCTATGGATCCACCAGTGTCATTGCATGTGTGTTCATTTCACTAACAACAACCAGAGTCATTGCATGTGTGTTGTTTTCACATACCACATATGGATCCACCAGTGTGATTGAAATGTGTGTGCTCTACAGAGACCACACATGGATCCACCAGTGTCATTGCATGTGTGTTCCTTTTACTAACAACCAGAGTCATTGCATGTGTGTTCTTTTCACATACCACATATGGATCACCAGTGTCATTGCATGTGTGTTCTCTTCATATACCACCTATGGATCTACCAGTGTCATTGCATGTGTGTTCTTTTTAGTAACAACAACCAGAGTCATTTTGCATGTGTGTTCTTTTCACATACCACCTATGGATCCACCAGTGTCATTGCATTTGTGCTCTTTTCACAATCCACCTATGGATCCACCAGTGTCATTATGTGTGTTCTTTTAGTAACAACAACCAGAGTCATTTTGCATGTGTGTTCTTTTCACATACCACCTATGGATCCACGTCATTTTGCATGTGTGTTCTTTTTAGTAACAACAACCAGTCATTTTGCATGTGTGTCTCTTCACATACCACCTATGGATCCACCAGTGTCATTGCATGTGTGTTATTTTAGTAACAACAACCAGAGTCATTGAAATGTGTGTTCTTCTCACATACCACCTATGGATCCACCAGTGTCATTGCATGTGTGTTCTTTTTAGTAACAACAACCAGAGTCATTTTGCATGTGTGATCTCTTCACATACCACCTATGGATCCACCAGTGTCATTGCATGTGTGTTCATTTCATAATCCACCTATGGATCCACCAGTGTCATTGCATGTGTGTTCTTTTTAGTAACAACAACCAGAGTCATTTTGCATGTGTGTTCTTTTCACATACCACCTATGGATCCACTAGTGTCATTGCATGTGTGTTCTCTTCACAATCCACCTATGGATCCACCAGTGTCATTGCATGTGTGTTCTTTTTAGTAACAACAACCAGAGTCATTTTGCATGTGTGTTCTTTTCACATACCACCTATGGATCCACCAGTGTCATTGCATGTGTGTTCTTTTCACAATCCACCCATGGATCCACCAGTGTCATTGCATGTGTGTTCTTTTTAGTAACAACAACCAGAGTCATTTTGCATGTGTGTTCTTCTCACATGCCACCTATGGATCCACCAGTGTCATTGCATGTGTGTTCATTTCACTAACAACAACCATAGTCATTGCATGTGTGTTCTTTTCACATACCACATATGGATCCACCAGTGTGATTGAAATGTGTGCTCTCTTCAGAGACCACACATGGATCCACCAGTGTCGTTGCATGTGTGTTCTTTTCACTAACAACCAGAGTCATTGCATGTGTGTTCTTTTCACATACCACATATGGATCACCAGTGTCATTGCATGTGTGTTCTCTTCACATACCACCCATGGATCCACCAGTGTCATTGCATGTGTGTTCTTTTTAGTAACAACTAGAGTCATTTTGCATGTGTGTTCTTTTCACATACCACCTATGGATCCACCAGTGTCATTGCATTTGTGCTCTTTTCACAATCCACCTATGGATCCACCAGTGTCATTTTGCATGTGTGTTCTTTTTAGTAACAACAACCAGAGTCATTTTGCATGTGTGATCTCTTCACATACCACCTATGGATCCACCAGTGTCATTGCATGTGTGTTCTTTTTAGTAACAACAACCAGAGTCATTGAAATGTGTGTTCTTCTCACATACCACCTATGGATCCACCAGTGTCATTGCATGTGTGTTCTTTTTAGTAACAACAACCAGAGTCATTTTACATGTGTGTTCTTCTCACATACCACCTATGGATCCACCAGTGTCATTGCATGTGTGTTCTTTTCACTAACAACAACCAGAGTCATTGCATGTGTGTTCTTTTCACATACCACATATGGATCCACCAGTGTCATTGCATGTGTGTTCTTTTCAGAATCCACACATGGATCCACCAGTGTCATTGCATGTGTGTTCTTTTCAGTAACAACAACCAGTCATTTTGCATGTGTGTTCTTTTCACATACCACCTATGGATCCACCAGTGTCATTGCATGTGTGTTCTTTTCACTAACAACAACCAGAGTCATTTTGCATGTGTGTTCTTTTCACATACCACCTATGGATCCACCAGTGTCATTCCATGTGTGTTCTTTTCACAATCCACCAATGGATCCACTAGTGTCATTGCATGTGTGTTCTTTTTACTAACAATACCAGAGTCATTGCATGTGTGTTCTTTTCACATACCACATATGGATCCACCAGTGTCATTGCATGTGTGTTCTCTTCACATACCACCCATGGATCCACCAGTGTCATTGCATGTGTGTTCTTTTTAGTAACAACAACCAGAGTCATTTTGCATGTGTGTTCTTTTCACATACCACCTATGGATCCACCGGTGTCATTGCATGTGTGTTCATTTCATAATCCACCTATGGATCCACCAGTGTCATTGCATGTGTGTTCTTTTTAGTAACAACAACCAGAGTCATTTTGCATGTGTGTTCTCTTCACATACCACCTATGGATCCACCAGTGTCATTGCATGTGTGTTCTTTTTAGTAACAACAACCAGAGTCATTTTGCATGTGTGTTCTTTTCACATACCACCTATGGATCCACCAGTGTCATTGCATGTGTGTTCATTTCACATACCACCTATAGATCCACCAGTGTCATTGCATGTGTCTTCTCTTCACAATCCACCTATGGATCCACCAGTGTCATTGCATGTGTGTTCTTTTTAGTAACAACAACTAGATTCATTTTGCATGTGTGTTCTTCTCACATACCACCTATGGATCCACCAGTGTCATTTCATGTGTGTTCATTTCACTAACAACAACCATAGTCATTGCATGTGTGTTCTTTTCACATACCAAATATGGATCCACCACAGGATTGAAATGTGTGCTCTCTTCAGAGACCACACATGGATCCACCAGTGTCATTGCATGTGTGTTCCTTTCACTAACAACCAGAGTCATTGCATGTGTGTTCTTTTCACATACCACATATGGATCACCAGTGTCATTGCATGTGTGTTCTCTTCACATACCACCCATGGATCCACCAGTGTCATTGCATGTGTGTTCTTTTTAGTAACAACAACCAGAGTCATTTTGCATGTGTGTTCTTTTCACATACCACCTATGGATCCACCAGTGTCATTGCATTTGTGGCTTTTTCAAAATCCACCTATTGTTCCACAAGTGTCATTTTGCATGTGTGTTCTTTTTAGTAACAACAACCAGAGTCATTTTGCATGTGTGATCTCTTCACATACCACCTATGGATCCACCAGTGTCATTGCATGTGTGTTCTTTTTAGTAACAACAACCAGAGTCATTGAAATGTGTGTTCTTCTCACATACCACCTATGGATCCACCAGTGTCATTGCATGTGTGTTCATTTCATAATCCACCTATGGATCCACCAAAGGTCATTGCATGTGTGTTCTTTTAGTAACAACAACCAGAGTCATTTTGCATGTGTGTTCTTCTCACATACCACCTATGGATCCACCAGTGTCATTGCATGTGTTCTTTTCACTAACAACAACCAGAGTCATTGCATGTGTGTTATTTTCACATACCACATATGGATCCACCAGTGTCATTGAAATGTGTGTTCTCTTCAGAGACCACCTATGGATCCACCAGTGTCATTGCATGTGTGTTCTTTTTAGTAACAACAACCAGAGTCATTTTGCATGTGTGTTCTTTTCACATACCACCTATGGATCCACCAGTGTCATTGCATGTGTGTTCTCTTCACAATCCACCTATGGATCCACCAGTGTCATTGCATGTGTGTTCTTTTAGTAACAACAACCAGAGTCATTTTGCATGTGTGTTCTTTTCACATACCACCTATGGATCCACCAGTGTCATTGCATGTGTGTTCTTTTCACAATCCACCCATGGATCCACCAGTGTCATTGCATGTGTGTTCTTTTTAGTAACAACAACAAGAGTCATTTTGCATGTGTGTTCTTCTCACATACCACCTATGGATCCACCAGTGTCATTGCATGTGTGTTCATTTCACTAACAACCAGAGTCATTGCATGTGTGTTCTTTTCACATACCACATATGGATCCACCAGTGTCATTGCATGTGTGTTCTCTTAACATACAACACATGGATCCACCAGAGTCATTGCATGTGTGTTCTCTTCACATACCACCCATGGATCCACCAGTGTCATTGCATGTGTGTTCTTTTAAGTAACAACAAGAGTCATTTTGCATGTGTGTTCTTTTCACATACCACCTATGGATCCACCAGTGTCATTGCATTTGTGCTCTTTTCACAATCCACCTATGGATCCACCAGTGTCATTTTGCATGTGTGTTCTTTTTAGTAACAACAACCAGAGTCATTTTGCATGTGTGATCTCTTCACATACCACCTATGGATCCACCAGTGTCATTGCATGTGTGTTCTTTTAGTAACAACAACCAGAGTCATTGAAATGTGTGTTCTTCTCACATACCACCTATGGATCCACCAGTGTCATTGCATGTGTGTTCTTTTTAGTAACAACAACCAGAGTCATTTTGCATGTGTGTTCTCTTCACATACCACCTATGGATCCACCAGTGTCATTGCATGTGTGTTCATTTCATAATCCACCTATGGATCCACCAGTGTCATTGCATGTGTGTTCTTTTAGTAACAACAACCAGAGTCATTTTGCATGTGTGTTCTTTTCACATACCACCTATGGATCCACTAGTGTCATTGCATGTGTGTTCTCTTCACAATCCACCTATGGATCCACCAGTGTCATTGCATGTGTGTTCTTTTTAGTAACAACAACCAGAGTCATTTTGCATGTGTGTTCTTTTCACATACCACCTATGGATCCACCAGTGTCATTGCATGTGTGTTCTTTTCACAATCCACCCATGGATCCACCAGTGTCATTGCATGTGTGTTCTTTTTAGTAACAACAACCAGAGTCATTTTGCATGTGTGTTCTTCTCACATGCCACCTATGGATCCACCAGTGTCATTGCATGTGTGTTCATTTCACTAACAACAACCATAGTCATTGCATGTGTGTTCTTTTCACATACCACATATGGATCCACCAGTGTGATTGAAATGTGTGTCTCTTTAGAGACCACACATGGATCCACCAGGTCATTGCATGTGTGTTCCTTTCACTAACAACCAGAGTCATTGCATGTGTGTTCTTTTCACATACCACATATGGATCACCAGTGTCATTGCATGTGTGTTCTCTTCACATACCACCCATGGATCCACCAGTGTCATTGCATGTGTGTTCTTTTTAGTAACAACTAGAGTCATTTTGCATGTGTGTTCTTTTCACATACCACCTATGGATCCACCAGTGTCATTGCATTTGTGCTCTTTTCACAATCCACCCATGGATCCACCAGTGTCATTTTGCATGTGTGTTCTTTTTAGTAACTACAACCATGTGTGATCTCTTCACATACCACCTATGGATCCACTAGTGTCATTGCATGTGTGTTTTTTTAGTAACAACAACCAGAGTCATTGAAATGTTTGTTGTTCTCACATACCACCTATGGATCCACTAGTGTCATTGCATGTGTGTTCTTTTTAGTAACAACAACCAGAGTCATTGAAATGTGTGTTCTTCTCACATACCACCTATGGATCCACCAGTGTCATTGCATGTGTTCTTTTTAGTAACAACAACCAGAGTCATTTTGCATGTGTGTTCTTTTCACATACCACCTATGGATCCACCAGTGTCATTGCATGTGTGTTCTCTTCACAATCCACCCATGGATCCACCAGTGTCATTGCATGTGTGTTCTTTTATGTAACAACAACCAGAGACATTTTGCATGTGTGTTCTTCACATACCACCTATGGATCCACCAGTGTCATTGCATGTGTGTTCTTTTCACTAACAACAACCATAGTCATTGCATGTGTGTTCTTTTCACATACCACATATGGATCCACCAGTGTCATTGCATGTGTGTTCTTTTTAGAGACCACACATGGATCCACCAGTGTCATTGCATGTGTGTTCTTTTCACTAACAACCAGAGTCATTGCATGTGTGTTCTTTTCACATACCACATATGGATCCACCAGTGTCATTGCATGTGTTTTCTTTTCAAATAACACCCATGGATCCACCAGTGTCATTGCATGTGTGATCTTTTAGTAACAACCAGAGTCATTTTGCATGTGTGTTCTTTTCACATACCACCTATGGATCCACCAGTGTCATTGCATGTGTGTTCTTTTCACAATCCACCCATGGATCCACCAGTGTCATTGCATGTGTGTTCTTTTTAGTAACAACAACCAGAGTCATTTTGCATGTGTGTTCTCTTCACATACCACCTATGGATCCACCAGTGTCATTGCATGTGTGTTCTTTTTAGTAACAACAACCAGAGTAATTTTGCATGTGTGTTCTTTTAACATACCACCTATGGATCCACCAGTGTCATTGCATGTGTGTTCATTTCATAATCCACCTATGGATCCACCAGTGTCATTGCATGTGTGTTCTTTTCACAATCCACCCATGGATCCACCAGTGTCATTGCATGTGTGTTGTTTTAGTAACAACAACCAGAGTCATTTTGCATGTGTGTTCTTCTCACATGCCACCTATGGATCCACCAGTGTCATTGCATGTGTGTTCATTTCACTAACAACAACCAGAGTCATTGCATGTGTGTTCTTTTCACATACCACATATGGATCCACCAGTGTGATTGAAATGTGTGTTCTCTACAGAGACCACGAATGGATCCACCAGTGTCATTGCATGTGTGTTCCTTTCACTAACAACCGAGTCATTGCATGTGTGTTCTTTTCACATACCACATATGGATCACCAAAGTGTCATTGCATGTGTGTTCTCTTCACAATCCACCTATGGATCCACCAGTGTCATTGCATGTGTGTTCTTTTAGTAACAACTAGAGTCATTTTGCATGTGTGTTCTTTTCACATACCACCTATGGATCCACCAGTGTCATTGCATTTGTGCTCTTTTCACAATCCACCCATGGATCCACCAGTGTCATTTTGCATGTGTGTTCCTTTTAGTAACAACAACCAGAGTCATTTTGCATGTGTGATCTCTTCACATACCACCTATGGATCCACCAGTGTCATTGCATGTGTGTTCTATTTAGTAACAACAACCAGAGTCATTGAAATGTGTGTTCTTCTCACATACCACCTATGGATCCACCAGTGTCATTGCATGTGTGTTCATTTCATAATCCACCCATGGATCCACCAGTGTCATTGCATGTGTGTTCTTTTTAGTAACAACAACCAGAGTCATTTTGCATGTGTGTTCTTCTCACATACCACCTATGGATCCACCAGTGTCATTGCATGTGTGTTCTTTTCACTAACAACAACCAGAGTCATTGCATGTGTGTTGTTTTCACATACCACATATGGATCCACCAGTGTCATTGAAATGCGTGTTCTCTACAGAGACCACACATGGATCCACCAGTGTCATTGCATGTGTGTTATTTTTAGTAAAAACAACCAGATTTTTTTGAATGTGTGTTCTTTTCACATACCACCTATGGATCCACCAGTGTCATTGCATGTGTGTTCTCTTCACAAAACACATCTGGATCCACCAGGGTCAGTGCATGTGGTGGGTTTAGTAACAACAACTAGGGTCATTGCATGTGTGCTCTCTTCGGAGACCACACATGGATCCACCAAAGTGTCATTGCATGTGTGTATTTTTACTAACAACAACAAGAGTCATTGTAATGTGTTTTCTTTTCAGAGTCCACACATGGATCCACCAGTGTCATTGCATGTGTGTTCTTTTCACTAACAACAACCAGAGTCATTGCATGTGTGTTCTTTTCACATACCACATATGGATCACCAATGTCATTGCATGTGTGTTCTCTTCACATACCACCTATGGATCCACCAGTGTCATTGCATGTGTGTTCATTTC